>OV121073.1:67210215-68439290 GCA_921293005.1 Nemoura dubitans | reverse complement strand
TCTCGGGCGTTTTGACAGAGGCTCATTTCACGCCATATCCATAATAAAGTGTATTAAAGCGAATGCGACCGCGTGCCATGACCTCAGACTCATACGCGACCGATTCGAGCTAGACTCTGACCAATTATTCGCAATGCGTTTTGCTATAATGTGCCAGCCATGACCCCTAAATAACTGCAAATGACGTGCTAAAAATCTGACCAAATTACATTACGGTAATGGAAACAGCGAGCGAGTGTCTCAACATGGTATGATGGCATGTTGGTCTCAACTACTTCAGAAACCAGTGTAACCATAAAGTCGGCGGAAAGATTTTGAATTTGGGCAAAGATCCTCTGCCCCGGCCACCCACGCCCCCTTATACAAAGCGCCCGTTGAAAAGGGCATCGGAAAGGCGCATTGCACAATGGGATCGTAACAAGAGATGGAGCGACCCTTGAGAAGCGACCCAAAGACCGTTGGGGTACCGAATCCCACCCTACGGGGCTCTCCAGCCCACAATGCTGAAATCAAAGACAGCCACTCGGTGCACTTGAGGGGAGATAGAATACAATTTTTTGGTCAATGGCCACTTGACCTGGTGCTCTAGCCTGTGTTATTGGATTTTCCACTTGCTGTTCTGTTGTTGGTCATTATCTGGTAAGTTTGTGAAAGAAAACAATATGTCCGTTTGAAGGGGAAATCTAGATCGATGTAACACGCGTACAATAACACTCATGGTCAGTTTTGAACCATCGTTAGAATATATTATTGCTTTTCTAAACAGTTTACCTTGCAGCAAGTGAAAAACGTCAACATGCTTAGTCTAACACAACCAAAGGAAACTCCGCAATATGGTATTTGTATATACTTAAAATGATAAGTTCACGGTTTTTCTCAGATCCACTCTTGCAGACATAATGCGGCTCAGAATTTTGAGGAGTACGTATACCAATTTAATAATTGGTTGGAATTGTAAATTATTTTCAATTGACATGAAGATCAACGTTGTATACCTACTTGTTGATAATGGACCCGTTGAATGCCGACTCCCACTCGATTGTGCAGCCATTATGCCACGCAAGTCGCCTAATTGGTGCATTCATTGGGACTGCACTTCAGTGCATCACTCAACGGTATACGGGTGACGCGTGTAAGTATATGAAGCAAACGTCCATCGAGTCTATTTGCTCATACAAAAGAGAATTGATAAATCTAAGGACGAGACTTATATAATTTATTTCCTATTTTATTAACTAACGTATGAGCGGGATCTACTTTGAGCTTCGCTTTGATAAATATTTCTCAATCTTTTTATATCGGTTTGTAGTTTTAGAAACATTTATATATACTCCACACATCCTACATTTTCAAATTTCCACATACTCGATTGGAATATATATACGTGAAAATATTCAAAATATGCCTTCATAACTTTTACTAAGTGAACAACAGCGAGCTCCATCATGCAACGAACGTCACCACAGTTCTAGCAGTGGTTCAAGAAAAATCTCATCCGATACGTGCAGAGACGTTTGGCCGTTAGCTGTATCTTTGTCCGTCATCTGTTCTTCTCATGACCTTTGACTTTGTGGCAAATCCCCGGGTCGCCGCACGCCGGAAGCTGAATCTGTCTGTCCGTAAAGATTCACTCGATGCGTCGTTAGGCTACACGAGTCCTGCGGCGGGAAGGAGGCAGGTGCAGGACTCGGGACTCAAGGAGCCATCTTGCCACAGCACCAAAGACATGAATGGCAGCTAATGACCAACTCTCCCTGGAGACTAGCAAATAGCGCACATGGCCTGCCCTTTGCCAGATTTGGTCAAGAAACAGAGCAGTTTCAGAGTCATCTTTAGCTTTCAAAGAGTGCCACTGGATGCAGTGATGACAAGCACACTACGTTTTATGTAGCAGCTCATAATTCATAAGTTTGCGACATCTCTCATATCTGTCAGTGTCACCTACATGCACATTGAGATGGAATGGATTTTCAACACGTCATAATTTCGCGAGATTTGTTATTACTGGTCATTCATCATCATACATACATCCTCCAATGAAATGCACGATTTATCACCTTATGACGAGTGTAGTTTTCCTAGCGGCTAATGAAAAAAATTTTGTGAATGATACTGTCAAGAATAACGCGAATTGAAGACGAATTATTGAACGATGGATCAAGTTAATAGCTATAGTGCCATAATGCCACAACGAAGCGCTCATGCTACGAATTCCGTTTCTCATTCTTCTCAGTGGGCACTGATTGCTAAGAGAAGATACTAATGCCATACTCAAAGTCTAACCGATATAGGAAAGAAAATACCCGTAGTTCAAGCAAGGGCCATAGATTTGTTGGTCCTACACGTGTCCTGTGCTGCGATGCCTCCCGAGCAACAGTTTGCTGAAGGCTATGTATTAACCGATGTCGCAACGAGTACACACAAACGATATTTTATTGATAGTGTATTGCATTGTTACAAGTCTCCTTGAAGCACGTGTCATGTCGCTCAAATAGTATTTTGAATGGCACGGAAATGAGCAAGATGCGACCGAAATGACAAACTATACGATAATGTTTCTTGAAGGAACGCCGGCCGACTCTTCGATTGATACACGTGACAGACATAAAATTTTATTTCTGTATGAGGCAACTCAACACTTTATGAAAGCCGTTGAAAAGTTCACCTATCGGGTCAGGTTCAGGATATACGTACGACAAGCAAGTTACAGGGGCGTTTGAAACGGACTTTTTTCCTGCAAATTTACATTGTGCAATTCTGCAGGGCCAATCATTCTATTACCTCAACGCCGGAGCGCTCCTTTCAAGTCCACCCCGGAGATGCAAGACGGCCAATTCTTACTTAATCCGAATGGAGCCAATCCTCCCAGAAAACATGGCTTAAATTATACCTGTTGTCGACCTAACCATTGTCGGATCGAAGGGAAAAAAACACAATGCGATGGGAGTACCATAAAAAATCTTGTCATCAGATAATCCCCAACCAAGGACAGAATTATCTCACCGAACTGTAGGTGGCTAAAGAAGCTTTCAACAAAGATAAAATAATAGTTTATTTGCTGGTCAGGGCTCGCGAGGGTCGGGTAATACGGGTGTCACGTTTGTCACCAAGGGGCTCGGACTGGGAACCAGGGGAGTCGACGGCTGCTGGCGATTTCCCCGCCCGGCGTTCGTGAGGTGCAGTATCACGCCGTGCATTGAAATCTCCCGATATCTGCGCGTAATCAATCTCTTCATTGCAGCGTGGAACTTGCCCAGCTGATTCATGTGCTTTATAGCGTCCAATGTAAATTTAAAATCAAAGTGCAGCTCTTGCTTGCTCTCTTTTGAATGTGAGTTGAAGGAAAGTAACAACTGGGCATATGTGGAATGCAACGCGGAAACTGTTGTGGCCGCATAGCGTCCCGAAGAGTAAACGTGTCGTCCACGCAGGAAGTAGAGCGATGTGAGATCCGCTCGATTGCAGACGCATAACAGCTTGCGTTGAATGCAATAAACAATTATCCAAGATACCGATCGTACCCCTTCGGTCGTTTACCTATTCTCGACGTAGCCCACAGTTTTGGGTGGCCTACGCGCTGCGGTTTGGGTAATGAAGAATTGAAATTTGAAATTATAGAGCCGAGAGGCGAGGGTCAGGACAATTGGCATTGGAATTGAATTGCCAGTTTGATGGGATTGGCCATAGAGCCAACTGCGCGACGACGCTTAGAATGGAGATAATTAGTTTTTAGAAGAGGAACAATCGGTTCGTGTTTCTGCAATTAGTTTGTTTCTTCATGTCATGACATTCTACGAGTGATAGGAATCCAAGTTTTTTGGGACCCAATTTTAACCAAATATTTTTTCCGTCAGAATGACATTTAGGTACTGGTCAATAATTATTTTATGAATAATTTGCCATTTTGTTCCATGTTGTGTAACGAGATTTCGGATTGCAGTCTTTTCACAATGGTTGGCTATGGGATCAGTTATTTATTTAGCCTATGATATGCAACCCAGCCCGAAAACCTAATCCCCAATACACCATGCGAAAGTTGGAAGGGTTTAACTCCGAGTTGGCATTAAAAATAATCGAAAATATAAATGAAGTAAAAACGAGAGATGCGTATCTACCCTAGTTATTTTTACTTAACACATCCTGCTATCAATTCAAATATCTATCCATATTGAGAAAGAAGTGGGTTACTTACACTCAGATCACCAGACAGGGGCTCAAAGTTTTAAAACTTGTAGTGCTCAAAACACCGAAAAGTTTGTCTCCAGACGGACTCTGAAGGGAATGGGAAAAACCCGGTCACTGGACCCCGTAGATTGGGGTCATTTTGCACAGTTGATGGACTCTTGGATTCTGATGGTGTGACTTACCAAGCAGGACGTTCCTAGTTCTCGTCTCTCCGTGGACGAAGAGGGCGAGCGCAGCGAGCGCTGCCGCACAAAACCACGGGTAGCGCATGGCGAGGATGTCCGATCACAGAGCCAGCTGGGGCGCGCTCGGCCTGGAAAGACAAACGCACTTATTAATGTTGGGAAAATGTCTCAAAACTTGGGGAGAAATGTATAAGGAACAGATCTCTATTAATTAAGCTTTCCATATAGGTACGCGCAATGTAATCTTGCTTCATCATTGTATATTAAATATATTTGTGAGAGTCGAAGGGTTGATTTAACTAAAGTTACAATGCTTATTATGGCTATAAGAACAGTCAGCTCGCCGTCGATATCAACGTCTTTGAGTGCCCAAAAAAATCTGAGTGTGGTGTTTATTATACGACAATTGGTATAAAGTATAAACCACGACTAAAACAAGTCACTTTTGATTGAGAATAGAGAAGAAGTCTAATTAAAACCACACCATTACAAAAATTAAGCTTTTTAGAGTAAGAAATTCGTTGGTGAGTCTTTAGCGACGGAGCATATCGCCGCTGACAAGTCACCACTGATTGTAGAAGACACCTTCCTACGCGAGGCAAGTGCACCCCGGCATAAATAACGAGCACGAGCACGAGGCAAGAAGAGTGATGGGCTAAATATACATGGCATTAGTCCCTGTGTACAAATTCCCTGCATGCACACTAACGAACGTGCGACGAACGGAAATAAATGCATTCGAAAGTGAACATTTATTCGTGTAATGCCACGTGAAACCGCCGCTGAAATAAAGTGTTTTTAGGCTGGGAAGATTCATTTTTATTCTTTAAAAGATTTATTTTATAGCACGAGAGTTTTCTCTGGCGACGAGGCGCTTTCCTTTGAGGCGGCAGGACCGCGAGTTCAGTGATCTTGAATCAAAACAAGGTCCGCCATCGTCCCTTAAACCCACCATCCTCACGATTTCATCTCATATGTCCTTTTTTACTAAGGGTTGTGAACATGTAATGTAGACACAATAAATTAATCTACTTGTCATGAGCGTAGCAAGGAATTCTACTCCCCCACAACGTCATTTATCGTAAGCACGCGAATGATGCTGGATTGCGTACTGAAATACAACAGAAATCTATCACACAGAAAACATCAAGCTCAAAGCTCAAATATTATATTGTCATGATTATCCCCGTATTAAAAAACGACATTCTGGTAGTTTGATTGGCAAACTCGGTACCAAATTACATAACGCAAATATTTAGTCGAGGAGTGCATGAGACCTCAGAGATTACTTCGTAAAAAGTAAAAACACAACAAGAAATCGGAGTCTGCAAATCGGCTCCAGAATCTGTATAGTGATCGCTCGACAGACAGACAGACAGACAGGCCGAGTTCAGTGACGCCATGGTCCGCGAGAGGCATCGACGGGAGGGAGGCTGTCTTCGCGTTGTCTGCAAAGATGATCTCATTGCGATAGGTCGGGGTGTCTCTCGGTCAAGGCAGACAGCCTCCGTGCGATGAAGACAAGGCGAGCGTCAGCCACGAGAGAGTGACAAAGATCGGGCATGGTACAAAGATCGATGGATGCAGACCGGCTAGACTGGGACAGACTGGTGCATTGGCGAGAAGGAGAAGGAAAGTGAATGGATTCAGCAAGGTGAGCGGAGATGTGAGATAGTTGGGCGGTTTTTTGAGTAGATTAGGCAGTTCTGTGATTATCGGGACAAGTGTAGAAACGTGTTCGTTTCTCCGGACTGGAAAATCTGTGGAAGGCCGCTAAAGATGCTATGTACTGAAAGACAATGATGAGAATGGGAGAAGTTTATTCGTTTGGCAGGCGCATCCAGTAGCACAGAGCCTCCTAAAGAACAGGAGCACATTTGTCATGGTTTGTTTTCGCTGCATTTAAAAGCTGCTGTCGCCTCCCGTAGAGCTGGACATTGGGATTTGTCTCCTTCCTAGTCATGCCATTCGATCCTTTTTTCAAACTACCACTTGACCATCATCGGTCATCGTCAGCATTCCTAGCTCCATGTCGTTCATCTCTTGCATTGTGCTCAAACCCCGAGCCAAACGCATGTGCACAGACACGGAACGCTTGCCGAGGGCGCGCCAAAATAGGGAACACGTGTTATGCGATACAGATGTGCGCGCCCAACGTACCCGCGTAGATTATACGACTTGCTTTTGTGAAAATCGGTTGCTAAATGATGCTATGCTATAGCTTCTGTCTTTACTCTTTTGTGTTTTGTTTGTTCGGTGGCTGAAATAATAGTGCGTGCGTGCGGGAAGAGAAAGAACAGGATGGTGTACCATGACTTCTTTCTGCTAAAAACCAACAAATCCTCAAATGAAACGTCGAAGTGTGTAAAACGATTTTCGTAATCGACATCTTGACTCACGCTTCAGCTAGATTCAAGTTCTTCAACAATATCGTAGCCTGGGAGCACTTAGTCCACACCCCATGCTCATTGTTCCGGAAAATCCCAAAGTGGCACAGATTTTGATTTGTTAATGAACTATGATATATTATGTAAATGTTCCAATAGCAACAAAAAAAATGACTCGCCCGGTGAGCTTATTTTGGAGACGTCAGTCGACCAAATTTTCATCCCACCGACGTCCAACCTTAAATGCAACCCTTCCCTAGAGCCCAAAATGCAGTGAGGCGATTGTTACACATTTCCAGTGAGCACCTATAATCATTCTGTCATGATTGACACATGGCGTTGATCTAACAGCTTGCTTCTCCGAAAGATCGACGAGTCGCATCCGATGGCCTTACAGACGACAATGAGCGATATATAAAATGGAAGCGCCCCACCCTCGATCCAGCGCGTCATCTTCGATGGGTTTGAATGAGAGGTGCACCTCTGGGCTCTGCTACGCGTGAGCTCGATCGACATGGCCCTGATAGCTGTGCTGTCTTCATTTGTATGGCTTATTGGGGTCTGCATCGTTCAGACTGGGGCTATGACAGTCTCGCACGTAGTATTTTGTGCAAAAATGTGCAAAAATGTGATAAGTGGTTTAATTTGAATTCAGCGATGCAACCGATACTCGAATCCGGTCAAAATGTCGAGCAAATTCGTTTTGCATATCATCATATCGAGCTCGCATATTTGCCTTCGTTATACGGTTTGAAATATATTTAAATTGTAGATTTTTCAGAATGAATGGCATTGTATTGGAAGTCTATTTGTCAACATTGTCAATCATTCGTTCACTCTGCTGCTTTTCGTCCATTATCATGCCTAAGTTATACAATCAGCCTTCCAGACGAAGTTTGGATTTGAAGTTTAATCTTCCGAAACGCGTTAAAAACACTGGCTTAATTGTCCGTGGCCGGACAAGATAAGCTGCGTCAAGCTTAAAAGGGTAACTCCCCAAGAAAAGGGTGTACAGTCGAAACTTTTTCCTCGTATTCGTAAAAGCATGGAATTTATTTTTTAAAAAGGACTCCTCCAGGCCACATGGTTGTTCGTGTAAATTGCTTATATATTTTTAAGGTGGTCTGTCTAATCTGGGGCCAAGCTTATTTTTCTTTATGGAAATTTAAAAGAGCTTATAACATTTCGATAAACAAATCTTATGATGAGGAGGAAGGCGTTCTTTCTCCTCGAGGACACGTGGTAGCTTGGGTCCAGATGTCGATTGGATCTTGGCTGGCGAGTGGCGCTGGATGCTGTTGTGTCGTTCAACGCGCCGCACGCACTAATATTACTCCATTTTTAAAATAATATACTCGTCGCGGCGTGGCGAAGAACACGTGACCGTACGCACAATTTTGTGGCGCGGATAAAAGCCAGTGTTGTTTTGATTATTTTCGTACCATGGCAGCAAGAGCTTGTGTGTTGCCACAATTATGATGTTATCAAAAAACAATGTCGGATGACGAGCTGGAGATGGATTTAAAGCAGAGATATGCGCATTACTCATCGCTTGGAATCAGGAACCGTCGCTCTGCTAAGAAAAAAGGCTGGCGGAATTAATTCAAATTAGGGCAAAGGGGTGCTGTTAACAGGAAATACCACCACTGGTCGATTTAGCAGCTTTTGCTTCGGCGGAAGCTGGTGGTTGATATAGATTCATGTCGACAGTAGGTACATAGAAGCTCATAATTTATTTATAGAGTATGAATATATATATATATATATATATATATATATATATATATATATATATATATATATATATATATATATATATATATATATATATATATATATATATAAATATATATATAAATATAGATAGATAATTATTATTATTTTGTTATACCTTTCATTATGATTTCGCTTGAAAATATAATTCATTTTTTGTGTTTATCTGTAGTGCGAAATTTGCAATATAAACAAGTTTCTTTCGTAACCGGGCGCGCCATTCCATAAGCCACCTCGAAACATCTGTTTGTATTAATAATTCGATCTGAATACGATCGGCATAGCGATGACGCGAATTGGCCGCAAGACAAGGTATACCAGTACCACCCCAACACCAAGCCGCAATCTCCCCATGTGCGGACACCAGAGGTGGCTGTCAATCTCAGACTGCCAAGTCATTAAAGAGCACACACAACACATGGCGCGCACTTTCGGAGGAAGAATAAATCTGTTAGCCGTTGTTTTGAAATCCTTCCCTTCCACATCCGATTTTTTCGAACGAGCTCCACGCAACCTTCTGTATAGCGTGGGTTGTCGCTTTCGTGTCGCATGGAAGATGGGACGACTACATCCGAGCCATGACCCGATCTTCGAGAGGAAACACGGTTTGTGTAGAAATTACTGAAGTAATATTTCGGTGACAATGAGACGTCTTTGCGTCGTGACATGGGCGTTTGTTTGGCGATGGCGCTATAAGGTAAAGTTCGGTGACTTCATTAACCGAAGTCGATGCCCCGAAACTAATTTTATATTTTGTGTGTTCTCTACATAAGAGAATATATTCACAAGCCATGAACAGCAACATGTGCTAAAATGTTAGAATTTTTTACTACAAAGCTTAGTTGCTAATAGCACTGCAGTTGAATGGACCAAAATCCCAATAATGTATTTGCAGCATTTGAGTTTTTATACATCCCGACAGGCGCCGAAGTATTGGCGACGAAACCACAATACTGCTGGAGTCGAACTCAAATAGCACATAAAACATGCTCAAAACACGAACCGGCTAGATGGGCGACACTTAAAATTTGAAAACCCCCGTAACATTTTCACAACTCGCGCGCATAAATAGCTAATGTGGACGTTTTACGCGCGCCAACCGTGCCTAGAGTGAGTTCTGTCTCAACGTGCGCCCGTGAGGTACGTGCCCTTCCAACAAGTCCAATTGAAACTCTCCGATTCGCACCCTCGGCATCGCGGCCAAAATACTTCAACGTCGCGGAATAAACGGCGCGTGCAATTGTCAAGCAGCTGCAGCTCAAAATTTCGTGCTGTGAAAATTTAAACGGCTATGTAGAATATACATTTTTCGCATGTTTTATTTTTTGAAATGTTTGCCTCACATCTTTTTTGGCATACTTCATATATTATTATTTCGTTGTGAGCATGTATTACAGTAGGGGATATTTTTGTATTGCAAAAATAGGTATACGTTTGCATTCACATCAAAGAGCGAAATACTCTTACTCTTTTTTGACCCGAAAATCAAGCTTAGAGGCAATAACAAAACTAGCAAATATTTCTGTTGGTTCTCAACTAAACTCTAAATCCGAGTTCCAGACAAAGTTATAAGTTAACTTTGAACTTGAGATAGTGATGTGGACGATCGTTTAGTAGCGTTAACGGCAAACAGTGCGTCGTTAACCACGCCGACAAAAGGTGCACTGGAGATGGAAGAGTCCAATTTTAATTGCCTGGCGACATGCTCGACGTGATGCGTGCAAAGGAAAGACTCCGGGTGCCGCCGTCTCAGGGAGAAGATGTCAGTAGTTCGGTGCTCAGAACAGCTCAGAAGGGTTCACCCAACATCCATAAACGCAGCACGTATTTGGAAATAATCGGTGTCTAGAGTCATTCGTCGTCAACTTGACTCCATTAGCTTGGTGTGAAGCCAAAGTTTACGACTGTCTTGCTTGGAGGTTGCGTCTCCGCTCTAATATGGTCTACGGTCGCAAAATTGGTTCGATAGTTTTGGTAATGAAATGTTCACCGTAAAGCGGACAAGCTTGAGATACAGTCTGAAAGGAATTTGGGAAATCAAGTTATTATTTGCTAGACTTATTGAGTATAGGTATGTAAACAGTTATAAATTTCGTATGGGATGAAGACATCTTTACCTATGCCTATCCAACTATTTTTTATAATCCCCTCCACATTCCACATTCAACTTATAAGAAATTTTACAAAAAAAAACACTGGCAAGCCGCTCAAGTCGATGTTTCACATGTAAGTCAAGTATTTTGAGTGAAAACTCGGAAATTTGCTGCCAAGTCCAGTGCCGAACAACTTTCAACACATTTTTCAACACACCTCTAACAACTTTCGACACATTTTTATTCTGGATGACACACCAGTGAATACCAGCTCGTAGTTTCGGATCTCGCCAGCACGCTCCTAAATTAGGTAAAGGTTGACGAACTCGTGTCATATACGGATGCCTGTAGCTCGCAGTGCACACGACACAACTAAATGAGCTTGAATGCAGTCCGTCATCCACATTTGAATGAGGTGACATAGGTGACTTCATACATGAATATCAGGGGCCGATGGCATCACACCGAAATACCGACAACCATAAACGATGAAGTACAATTAGGCAAGAAATGCCCAGCATCACACAAATTACGGGGGGACAGGAGTTGCGCTACATCGCTGTCAGTGACAGAACCATAATAGCGAAGTGGTCCGCAACAGAAAGCGTACCGAAATGCGGCGACTAGTCTCGGGCTATAATGGAGTGTAAAATATCGCATTTCAAATTTAAAGCGAGTCGGCCAAGGTGCTGAAATCGTAGAAGAGCATGGGGACTTGGACCCGAAGAATTCGATATCTGGAGAGTGAGAACAACCATAAAAAATTGAAACTCGCATCTATGCATTTTTTACCACATTTCTAAAAAGAACTCCACTGTGCGTTCAAATTCCTCACTCTTCTGATCAGTTTTAAACGTACAGATTTAAATAAAAATTGCATTTTAATCAGTCATTCAAAATCATTCAGTATTGTCACCACCTCCCGCTGATACTATTATTATTTCACACTCAGGGTCAGGTATTATTCATGGTTTTGTTATAGTAAATACGCTCCCCCAAACCCCTAAGCAAAAACATGAAAAAAGGTTTGATTTTGATATGAAAGAGAACGCTAAAACAATACAAAACGTGAGAATATGCATCTTGAGAGGAAGACCAATCAAGACGTTTCAAAGACGGAAAGAGTGAAAGGCGGCAGGAGAGGGTTGTGCCTGCATCTCGAGACAATTGCAAGTCGCGGTCATAATAACACACTTTCGGATTGGTTAGGGACTAAAGTGTTGTCGTCTGTGCTGGTGCACTGTAATTTCACAGTCTTAATGTCATTTTGTCGTTGAAAGGGTACAGATATTTATGAATATCAAGCTCTTGGAACATCGAAATGACACGGTGACTTCTAATTGCCACTCGAATGAGAACCGTTCTGGGAAGGAAAATCGGCTATTTTATTGGCTCGAAAGTTCTCGTCAGCATGTTGTGATGAGAACGGTGCAGGACAAAAAGTGATGACCTGAGTGGTAATGAATTTCTTTCGCTTCGAGGAAACGTTAGGAATGGTTTTTGTGGGCAGGAATGGCAATAAGGGACAGGGTTTTGGGGTTCAGGCCTGAAAAAACAACAGGATTTTCTCTGTCACTAATCGAAATGCTAGGTTGGGAGGATGGCTTCGTTGTCAGGTTTCAAAAGCTCAACCTGAAAGATTGGAGATCCTCATTCGTTACAAGTTATAGAAATTAGAAATGATAATTATTATTTCTAGCTTAATTTAGGGAATAATCTCTGGTATACATAAAAATTCATCGTGAATGTCATTCATTTTATTACATTCCGTCATTGCGTTGCGTTCGCAAGGAAATTGAAGTTGCGCACAAGTGAATTCACTTTTTTACCATCATTAAGCTTTGAGATCAGATTACATTTTGAAGGGTTTTTTTGCCGTCTGCTAGACTCATAGAGATTAATGAAGTTCAAGTTCATGATTGGCGAAATTCCGTTATCAATCAATTTGTTTAATGCATTTTCGGATTCCCTAGAAATGTGAAATTAACTTTCTTTATACAAACAGCCAGAATCGACAATTCAGGATCGAAATATACAGATAAAACATCCGTATCAAGCAAATTCTTTGTAAGAAAAAGGGGCGCCAAAAAAACATGCTAAGTTCATAAACTGCACATAATTTGTGTAAACATGTGAAAACATAAAATTGTTACTTGACCATTGATTTTGTAACTTCTTTGAGTTCCAACTTATGAGTATTTGGGTTGAGTGGCCCATATGAATGATGTCACATGGCCAACTGTTCCGCTGTCTCCAGCATCACAATTCACAACACGCGGTAGGGATTAGTTCGAAATAAAGTTTGTCGGAACGGCAGGCATCGCGAAAATGTGGCTTGGATTTGAGAGATTAACTCGGCACATGGACGATATTTTGGCCGGAAGCCGTGAGATGTGACGAGTTCCGAAGATTAGTGGAGACTTTTCACAAAGGGGTGGTTCAAGGGATGAGCCCTATCGGCCCGCTATGGTCAAACATAGTCCATTATTCAAAATGTATGCTGATTTAAACGGCTTAACATTTATAGGAAGCAAGGCAATTGCGAACGGTTAAATGTCGGGAAATATGGTAAGGAATGTGTACGTACATTTTGATTACATTTAAGGCACAAGGAGTGGTGATAAAATGAAAATATGACAATATTATCACGTCATAACAATGGTATACGATATGAATATGATTGACTTCGGGATACATAACTCTGATCACGTGACATACCTGGTACCTGGCTAAGGGCATAGAATGAAGTCAACTCATGTTCATTTCCAGCCAGACTCGAATACTAAAATATACGTAATGTGGCACATGCTTAATTTCAAGCAGCTAGCAGATCATTTTCTTGGAAGACAGCTGTTGAAATATATTTTTAACTGTCTTTCCCGATTCAAAACTGAAAGGGAGCTCAGAAATCATGGACAGAGCACAGCAGACTCGCATTTATATGAGTGCAATAAACGAGGACGTGCATATCTTACTGTAGCTACAAAACTGCATTGTTGGTGCTAAAGCTGCTCACCAAAGCTGCGCGATTTATACACCTGACGACTGAAGTTGTAGAGTTTTCCATCCAATCGAGTTAGAATACTTGCAGTTGCTTGGTTTAGATTAGATGGTCGACACTCGAACGAAGATTTGCACCAAGATTGAACGATTGAATTTTGTTTCCAATTAGGATTTTTAGCAGTATTCTTTACAAACTAAGCTTTCTTCAAAATCGACGAGTTAACCTATTCATATACACACGCCGTGTTCACCTGTGGTGCTATTAGCGAAGAAAATTGATCGCTTTGTTGGCTAAAGAGTGGACTGGTAACGATCATCTCGCGGGACTAATGCTGCACACGAGCCGCTCGGAAGCTGCCGACAAACGACACAGATGTGTTTTCATTCGAGAAAAGCAAAACATATCTGTTGACGGCTTGCCGAAGTAAACGACTCCATTATTTGTGCAGTGTGTGTGTATACGAAAAGCTGTATATTATATCATACACCTTCGACGGCTCAATAGCAATAGCTCTCGGCCATTCGCTATACCGGGTTATGCAATAAAACAGCGTGCGCCATTTTGCTGCTCGCTGTACAGCGCGAGATGGAATGCGTCGTTAAACGTAAATCAGAACAAGTAATTCAACGGACATCGAAGCCCAGATATTATTTCAGCGCTGTGTACAGACATTTCTATTTTATTCATTCGTCAAAATATGCCTATAGAAGGACAAACAGCCGAAGAAAATAGCGTATTCATTTAGACAATTAGTTTTAAATCGGATTAAGATAAACAATTAATGAAGTTTGTACAGCGAGTCAATAGACAATTGCCAACAGCTGCACAATTTAAACCATGCGAATGCTTTTTCATCTTTGACTACCGGCAATAAATGCACATTTCGCAGAAGCGCAGTTGCAATGCATTAGAACTGCGAGGTCGTGTTGAACTTGGAGCTTAGGAGTTAGGACAGCAATGGGCATTCACGTCAAAATGTGGAAACCATTAAATTTGAGCGAGCCCCGAGGAAGGCGGGTGAAACGGTCGCTTTGAAGGGTATCTGGCTCGGGCGTCCGCAGTCCGGGGGAGTCTGCCTGACCTCCTTCTCGGTACCTATATAGTCTCAACGTGGTACCTACCAAAATGTGTGTAGCAACCCTATCACCGTTCCTATCAAAATTCTTGAAAAATTACATAAAAAAATCTAAAAACGCTGATTTGTGGAGACAAAAAGATAATCCAGAAGAAATTTACGCATAACTGCGAAATTTATAAACATGGTGAGTGCTGACAAATATAGCAGGCCGCAAAAACGTATTAGAACAAATTCAAATGAGTGTCTTTTGACTGGAAAACTCATGGAAGACGGTTGGCGGGGAGGGGGGGGGGGGAGCATTTCCCCACCTCGACGTTTGTCGGCGCCCACAGAGCCCCCGCGCGGCAACCATCTTGCAGAAAGTCGACCATGAATGCGGCCGTTGTGAGAGAAACACATGGGAGGGCGATTGGGCGCTTTACGACTCCAAACTATACCTCGAAACTGAGCCTTGGGAACCTACTGGGAGGTGCGCTTTTGGGATGGTCGCCATTAGGCTCGGACAAGAAAATGTTGGCTTCGGTTATTCGACACCGCAGAGATGCAGGGAGCTCGAGCGCTCATCCTATATAGTGCGAAATGAGATGGAATTTGTCTGATTTATAAGCGTCATGGTGTTGCATTTCATTAGACTTTGATTGATATGCATGAAAAACAAGCGGCAAGCACCCATATAATTTGTTTCGAGGACTCTAAGAGCTTTCTGTGGCGTTATCCAAATCTCTGCAGTACACTTATAAATATATATGCATATGGGCATAGGATAGGCGTTTTTGACAAATACTTGTAAATAAAAGTTATTACCTTACAAGTCAAACTATATATAGGAACTATGATGATATTTTTATTTTAGGACAGGACTCATTACTGGAGTAGGTAGAGTTTTACAACAAAAAATAATGTGTATTTAACTCACCCTTCCGCTTTTCCAGAGAAAAACACTAAACATTTCACCTCTCCACTAAAAGTATATAGTGTTATATCTATAGACCCCATATGGATGGCGTTCATTTTTAATATTTCCATATTAAAATAAAAAATAATGCATAACAATATAGTGTAAGCACATACAAGAGTGTTGAAAAAAAACACTCAGAAAGAATAATGGATATAACCTTTTCTACATTTCCTTGTGTTCACGGGCTGTATAATAAAATCTCGCATAATATTCTCATCAAGCGGTGATCCCAGTGCATTATTATGTAGAGGCACGCGGCTCGTAGAGAAAGAGTTTAAATACAGGCCTGCTCGGCGGAACATGGCCGGAACATCCTTGGAGACAGCTAAGGGTTGTAAACACGACCGAGACGCCAGATGAGCGATGATGACTTCGAACGTTCTGTAGGTAGACGCTGGATCTTAGATACTGGAGCGAGGCTGCATGTGAATATGTTGATACTGCAGGGCTGGTCAGAGCACATTTGGAGAGAATGTGTTTTTACAAAAGTGCTTATAGATTTTGGAAAAAGCTGTCTAAATTATTTTCTACGGTTTTACGTTTATGGAGCGGATATTTTTCGCATTTTTCGGATCTTTGAAATTGTTCTAAGAAACTGTGAAAAATCGCTGTGAAAAATCCAGCACATTTTCGCGCGCCTGAATGCCACAAATAGGGATGGTAACATTCCTATAAGACGTATCACTTTCAGACCCGCATGGGGGATTGTGAGACAACCCATCTCTGCGCTGCAGTGCCTTGCCTTCCCAGCATCCGAGCTCTAGTCTTCTCCCATCCCTGCAGCCACGGCGTCCAGACGCTTGCGCCCAGCGTCGAGGGCCTCTGGCCACTTCAAAGTTCAGACTACATGGCCACTTGAGGCGCTTCGAATGTCGCGTCTGCTCTCGCTCAGCAATGCGCTCTATTTTCGTTGCCGAAAAATTACCCAACGTATATTCGAGATGCTGTGCTGTTGCTGCATCTCTTGTTAATGCATGTGATCAGTGGGCTAAAAGCACAGCTTTATCTTTAAGCATGCCTGGGCAGACACCTAAAGCTTGGTATAATGATTGAAAATGAGAACGAAAAATAGGAAGGAGTAATTTAAATGGAAAAGTAGCGAAGAGCTCAACGACAACGTTGTTTTTTTTTATAAATTTTAACAGTTTTCCATTGTACCACTGAAAAACATATCCACGTAATTGGATTAAGGGCGTTATTGGTAGTGATCCAGAGGTACAGTAGGATTCCCTCACCAAATAACCTGCTGCTGGGAGTTTCGTAAAGCAATGAAAAGCAATGAGAAACAATGTCAAATTGAATAAATGACATTGTTTTCAAAATATAAGTTGTACCAACTTAACACCGAAAGAGAGAAAGAAAGTAATAAAAATGAGCATGTATACTCACATAAATGAATTTGATGAGCCGTTTCTATTATAACAGATAAAACTATTGTTTATCATGCATCACCATATTTACATTTGAATTTCTATACGCAACGGGGTGACTTTTCCAGCCGCGGGTGCTGCCGCCATCGTGGCCGCCACGAACTATACGTGTCTCCACAACCTAACAATTAGTATTCTTGGCACCATTTCTCTTCGTCTTGCCACGTCGACCACTCGTTCACGCAGTCCGACGCCGCGCAGCTGCGTAACCCTAAAACACTGCGCGTAGCACGCATTGTGCATGCGTTACGCACTTTGAGTAAACCGTCCTTTCTTGCCAGAGAGTAATGCTATTCAATTTCGTCACGAGTTTCAATTAGATACCTTCATGAAACTAATACCTAAATTGGTAAAAAACTATCATGGCAGACATGATATACTGTAGTTGATATTCGTTTGTCGTAGCATCGAACACCGCCTCGTTACCAGACAAGCTCATATGAAGACTCGTAACTCCTTTCTTGGTGTTGTTGCGTGGTGAGTTGTCCCATGTTTGTTGTGTAACCTCTTCTCACCCCATGCATCCCGATCGCATGGATCGAACTAGCATGCGATGCACTGCAGTCTCGAGATGCGGTCATGCACGGTCATTATTTTGCATGCAATGCGAATTGGAGGATGAAACGCATTGCAATCTATGGCGTACACGTAAAAGTTTATTGTTGTGGTGGCGTGCACGCGACAACCACTTCTAGCAGAGCAGAGCAGAGCAGATTTAATAGGAGCGAGTTCTGAAAAGGGCAAATTTCCTACTAGTATTGAAATAAAGGTCAACAACATTTAGCATGTAGGCAATATTTTATATTATATTATATTATAATTTATATTATACATTATTATTACATTACATTTTACATTTTATACTATTTTATGTTTATTACACTATCTTTTGCAACGATAAACTAAATCAACATTCTTGGGAGGTTATGACATGCACAAGGCGAGGAGGGGGTTGGTAGGGACTTTTTATAAGCGATTGCATTTTCCGTTTTTTTTTCCGCTAAATATTCTATTGTATTAAGTGCATAAGTGAATGCATGTTTGTTGGCAGAAATGTTGGCAGCAGACTCCCAAAACAAAAATGACAACTCCCCCGGCATTTGGGTGAGCATCCTTTGTGAACATCGACGCAGTGCAGCGCGTCGCGTCGCGGTCGCTACTGGCCTGTGATTGCGTCTGTTCGCGACGCGGCCAGCCGGTCGCGATTACGACCAAGTCCGGCCAGAGCAATCAAACAATTTGTGCCATGGTCTGTCCAGTGTCCACACTCCATTTGCATAGCGTATATGGTAGCTAGGTCCGTCTTGCTTCTAGCTAGACCTAGAGGCCGAACGACACCGACACCTCAGTTATAGTCAGTACTGTAGCTAACCGGTCTGCTACGACCATGGCTACAGGGATCGTTGCAGTAATTTTGAACTAGATGTATCACCATGTTATGAAGTGGAGTAAATGCTTCAAAACTAAAAACCGCGTGTGCCCCAGTGTGCCCCGGGATATGCAGTTTTTCGAAATGTTTGATTGCATGCACATCTATACCTGTGATAGATTATTCTGTCATTTAAACCAACGTTTCGTATATCCTCTTGATATACCTGAATACCGTGGGTGACGTTCAAATCGGATGTTGGCTGTTTATCATCATATATAAGTCAATATGTTAAAGTTAAACTACCTCTGCTTCAAAATGGTGCAAGACCCCTGCCAAAATACGCCGAGTTTCCCAAACCAGAAAGCAGCCACATCAAGCAGGCCTGATGCCAGATATGGTGCGGTATGCATATTGCATAGAGAAACTAAACCAAGAACACGCGAACTCTGATTCAGTTTTCACCTCACACTCGCTGTCCTATGTCCAGCAAACCGACACCATTCCCCGATTATTGCCAACGTCGATGGGAGTGCGTCGTAAAACACTTCCATGCCCTCCGCGGTCGTCGTTTTGGTATTCATCTGACAGCTGACTCTGGTTGCAGCGGAGTCTAGTGAAATAAATCACTGGTCTTACCGCTCTTTAATAGGCTGCTTCCTTCGAGATTCTGTCCGGAGCATGAGCTAATTGGACGAGATACTATATTATAGCTCAATCTCTTGGCCAATGTTTCGAGGACTTGTGCGAGTTGCACTCGATAGGAGCGGGGGCGCTATGCGACCATCTCGAGAGATAGACTTCTTTTGATTAACGGTAAGAGGAACCGTCTTCGAGTAATTCAATTGTAAATTATGTTCCCAGAATGGATTTAGTGGCGTGATAATTAAGGGGCGTGTGTCAAAATGTGGGGGAGCTAGGGGAAGAGCGTGTGGACTGGACCGGTGCCCGAACCGTTCGTTTTCACTGGCGTAACAATTTGATTCGACGCGACGGCTATAAACCTGAAAGCCCTATACGATTTTAAGTCGCAAGTCCCCAATTATTGGTTAATCAAATCAAATCATTTATCAAGAGCTTCCCATAGAAAAAAAAACTCTGGCTAAATAAATATGAATCCGTTAATCCTGTAAGCGTTATACCACAGATGATGAAAGTCATTCATCTATGGGTATTCTATGGAAAGAAAGACTACATGGAAAGAAAATAGGGAAAACTTCATTGACATCAAATAAAACGGTAGGACGTGGGACTTTGGTGCATATAATATAAACGTCACGAGGACATGGAAGCTGGAAACTGGGAACTGGAGCCCAAAGGCAACGACATCGTGGAATGGAGCAAGAGATGGTGAGAGATTGTGCACGAGGAGGCGGCGGGCCGCTCGACTTGACAAACTGGAAGTGGACCAAGAAGTGAATTAAAAATATCCCCGCGGTACGATGCCATCTGAGTGAAAGATGAGGGACGAGGTGCGATTCGGGACACGGCACGCGAGGTTGTGAGGCAAAGTCGGGGGGCGATCGGTCCACACTCCACACTTCGTTCCAGATCAAGAGGCTAAGGATTTTCCCAGCAGACCCAAGCCGATCAACTTTGTAGCAGTGCAATGTGCATGCATATAAGAATGTTAATGGATAAAATAGCTGAAGCTTCTTTCTTGCTAAATGAATCATATTTATACCAATTGATTGAAGTATAGGTTGACATATCCTGTAAGCAGTATATCTTTTTTACCTATCCCATAAGTAATTAATTTCACAGTTACAATTACCTAAAGTAGATCCACCGACTATATAAGTAGATCCATGTGTTATTGTCCAATGTCCAAATAGATAGAGATCCAAAAAAGAACACAGTCCTAATGCAAATACCTGTCAGCCATAACAGAGTAGAGTATGCTGATGTTGGCATTGATTCGTCAATCACCACTCTTGTACAGTGACGTCGAAAAGCAAGGAATCCACTGGGAAATCCTTGAGTTCTCGATCTGGAACGCAGTATAGGACGCGATCGCGATGAGAAATGCTCTTGTCATTGAGTTGAGATCTTTTGGGCACGAAGGTGCTTCCACAAGCTCAGTCTCTTTGTTGCGAGTTGCCCTGGCGATTTACTTGTCAACATCCATCCGAAGAATAATGCGAATACCGTCGAGTGCATATTTTGCATCCTTTTTCTTGCCTGTTCGACGTCATTTTAATTTTTTGTCGGTTTCGCTGTATATTTTCCGAGTGTTGTAAATTGGACCTTATCAAGCCGAGAGGTTTTCATAGCAGAATATATTTTATGGTTGTGTGGAAAAATATCACAGGTGTGGAAAATTGTTAGCCGGCCCTTGGTACCCTCTATAAAATCCCCGTGGGTAAATGCACAGAAGTTACAAAGAGAAGAAATTATCACTAATATGAGTGGTCAAGAATGAGTTTATTTTACATTCCAGAGATGGATGTAAGAAAACCCACTGAAAATTGCAATGAAGGGAATTAATATGCAAATTTGTTTGGAAAGAATGTATAACAATCGTGGTTCGTGATTGAACCTAATTCCTAGAATGGTGTCTGTCAGTCAATTGCCACATATAAGTACTATTTACTCAGGTACAAGATAGGTACCGCATGTTGAAAAGTATACATAAAAATGAGAGTTCGAAATGAAAAGCGCCTGTGCCACACTGCAGCAGCCCAACTCCCAACTCGCAGTGAATGAAACAGGATTCGTGAAAGAGTTGGCGTATCGAAACACAAGGCTCGTTCTATCTTGTTCTATGCGGTGCAGAGAGTGGTGCCAACTGCTCTGTACCTACCGGCTGTTTCCTATCAGCGAGCAAGTGCAACCTACCCCATGCTACCGCTGAGCGGGCAACCTGTCGGTCTGAAGCCGCTAACTTTGTTGCCGTCCCAGATCGCTACAAATCAGCGATGACAGCTGCTGGGAGACTATAGGTTATATATTTGGTTAGCTTGCTACTTGACATAAGGGCCGGGTTCTTGATTCATTTTGATCAAATCTTATACAGTCCCTATGCATAATATTTTTCGTCAAACCAAATAGTAAGTAAGTAAGTAAGTAAGTAAGTAAGTAAGTAAGTAAGTAAGTAGGTATTAACTATTACACCATAACACGAGATTGATGGGCTGTAGGCCCTTGAAAACAACCATGCATTAGAGCCTGCCAAGCGAGGTCAAATTTTCCATTTTTACAGTACCTATACATAGGTAGTCAAATACAGGTATTGCATTTTTGCTGTGTAAACCAGTATCAAAACGCACGTTTGAATTAGATAATACCAAATCATAGGAAATTCCGAGTGGTTAAATATGAACAATTACACTCGTCAATTTTAAAAGTAGTACCTGATACCCGGCCAACTTTACATCCGCCGAGCTTCTCATGGTTCAACTCAGCAGCTGTGAATGTAACTATTCCACCCAACCTTTTACAGAAGCCCGCCATAAATTTCGCGATGATTGTAAATCGGTGCAGTGTGTGTTATATCCAACGTGGTTTTGATATTTATGTGCACCATGCTGTATGTTTCAGTGAGGCTTACATGTGGTTGGGAAATGTTACGAATCACGGTCTCGAAAACTACACTCTCGACCTTGAAAATGAGGTTAGGTTCGTTTACACATTTACCTACCTTTTATAACCAAAAGTCAATACTTTCTAGATATAGGTACTTAACTCGTGAAAAACAATAGTATGCTAATTAGGCACTGTACTTGTGATGACTACGTACAAATATATTGAAGTATAACTTGAAGTATTGAAGTACTATACCAAACTAAACAGTTTTGCACATGGAATGTAAAAAATATAAATCAACACTATTTTTAGGTAGTACATCATAGAGGGTTGTCAGAATTCAAATTTATACCCACAAACCTACGCATTATTGAGTTTTAACCTGCATGCATGGTAAATAGAGAAAAGAGATTCTGCACTACTAAATAACAATTCTAGGTGAGTCTCTTATTCAAACAAAGGCCTCAATTTGCATATTCAACACGCGAGACCATTAACATGGTATGTCGATAAAATCTGCACCCTCCTGCACAGCATAACCGGTCCTTGCATAGATATATTGTCATCGAGTTAAGTTATTACCATTGTGAACCAGACAATATGTTTATCAACACGCGCGATCAATTAAGTTTGTTTCTCTTCGCAGCTTCTGTGTTGCCCAGTTCCCTGGTGCCCGGTGGCCATGGACCGAGTGACCGCGATACGCGCAAGGTGCAATCTAATAAATAGAAAACGATGCCCAGCGTGGGAAGGATGGAATACAATTACATGACTCTGGGTTTGCAGAATGGCACGAGCGAACATTACGCGGGATAGTATTGCAATGCAAAAAGCTATAAATGGCAAGGAAACTGCTATTTTTTGGTGCCTGCACTTTTTTCAAAAGTAACAGAATAAATATCTACACGAGAAGGTTTTGCAAGACATGTTAATTGAATTAGCGGAAAAAATTCCTTGTTTTAAAGAGAAAATTAGCTCCACGGTAAATGTTGTGAGCTACTTTCCAACTGATATTGAGAAATAGTCAGGTTATATAAACACTACAAAGGAACTTCCAAAATGGTTTACAAACCCCTTATAGGAAAATATTATCCCCACAAACTCTTCACCAACCAAGCTTAACGTGCGATTGCACTTTAGAGGGTGGGCATTTTGTCTGTGCATTCAATAACATGCAGCTGCAGCCTGAATGACAGGTATCCTGCATTATAACCATACGACTCCCCCTTAAAAATTCCATGAAAATCCATCGAGTCATCGACGAGCAATCAAAATTGGCCACACGCGCTCCCCAAGCACACGTGTTCCAAAATATTAGAACTGGGAACCGCATGTTTATTGGCACGAAACAGTCGCTCGCACGCCGTGATGACAATGGGAACGACCGAGCCGCTTCCATCCATCACAACAGCTAGTCCTTGTCAGGTCGGATTTGCGATCTGTCCCTAGCGCTGTCGCCATCGAGACGACATCGCTGGCGCGACGCCCATGCCGGGACAATCGACGTCGCTGATTGATTGAAAGATCGAAAACTCAATTATCAATCGATGAAGACAATCGAGCAGCGTGGCACCAGCCTGATTGAGAGGGCTAAGTTTGGTTCTTTATCTGCTCAAAAAGACGGCTGCATTAATGTTATGCCATTATTAAACAATTGATTTTTCAATTGTGCACATCGTAAATGTAATGACATTCAATTGATTTAAGTAGTAAACCTTTTGATGACACAGACGAAATACCGTAATGATTTATCTTCGCGATTTTTTATCATATACGGTCATCGATTTTCGAAATAATTGTGACGGGCTAGGCACCCTTTATTTTACTACAACCACCAATAAGTTTGGATAAAGAGAAGCTCATAAGACATTCACTTTCCCTGCACTTTCCCTGCAATATCAATTTCCTTGCTTCGAAAAGTTAAAATTTCTGTAATGCCAAGCGGGCTGGACTCCAGCGTTTGCTGTTGTTTTAGTTCCATGGGTTTCCAAAATGCAATGGGTATCGTACAACCCCGCAGTTTTGACTTGGAGCATGCATCGGGTTTCGATAGCCACTGCCTTAACGACTACTCGTTCGTTGGCTGAAATTGGCAAGCAATAAAAGCGCGTTTTCTCATGCTATAAAACGAATGCAAATATTTATGATCATCATATTACAAATTATTGCACAATGCAAAGCATGTACCTAATCGAAGTAAGAAAGTTAGACCAGTCTTTACTTTGCTCCCATGATGATATGTAATTGGCCGTCAATCATCTTCAACACACTGCACGTCAAGATGTCTGACCAGCATACTTCTTGGTCAGCCAGGCAATTTTGGAAACCGCTCGGTCTCGACGGCAGAGACATTTAGGCCAAGACCATATAATATATTATCCTCTTGCTCGTCCTAAGAATAACCCCATCGAAAGCAACCTTTCCATGCCGTAAAATCTCACATCAAATAGAACTCCGACAATAAACCTAACCCTAGGTATTTACTGCAAGTAGACTTGGCGAATACAATAAGACCGCGGCTGTTCGGAGTGTCTCAATTCTGTCCACGATAGCTGGCTTTCTTTGGGAAGTCACCTGGCAAGAATCAATGATCAAGAATCGTCCTTATTAAAACACTGGCGAATTAAATCGGAATGGCACGAGCGTCAAGCGCCAAATATACGGTGGGTGGCAAATTCTTGTGTCTAATTTCTTTCGTTGTGCGCGTTTCACAAATTCATACGCTAGGACGTGAACACTACGAAATTTATGCCAGCAATTCGTGACTTTATAAAGCGTGAACTTTCCCAAGGATACAGATATTTTCAGAAAATTGCGCGAATTTTTTGATTTTCAGGCCAATTTTATTCAATGCCCGGAGCACCAACAAAAAATTGTTGGAAATTGCCCCAATTGGTAGAGGTAGTCCAAAAATTACCAGGTATGATCCAAATTACTGATATTACGCCAAGGCAGATTTATTGCATTTATGGGTCGGTTAAATTGATGGTTTGATCGAACAGTGTTATAATTTTGCCGACACCCTGCATTATCATCCAGGCTAACAGTTTAATGAAGATTAAAAAGCATGCCTATTATTAATTGACACATCGGACAGAGCAGTTACGAACTACTAATTAGCACCAGCTGCGACCGAGAACAACGGAAAACGGGCCAATTATTATTATGATTTATTATACGAGACGATAATAGTTTCTAACATTTTCTCGAAATTAAGTGATTATTACGACGTGAAATCACCAATACACGGAATTTCGTCAAATTGAAGACCGATTGGCTATTAAATATAGTTTTTAAAATTCGGGAGCTAACCCCAGCATTAATTTAGTGGATATATTTATGCGAAATGGCGGGCATAAAGTCACAAACGGTCCCTGTTCGGGAAAAGCTGAAAAAATTAATCCTGCTCGACATTTCACAATGGCTTGCGTATATTTATATTATATTCCATTATATATATTCCATTTCTGCTCCACGAGCTCTCCAATTTTGTAACAAGTGTAGTGTTCCATCTCTTTTTTCTGTTACAAAAGCTGCCGATAATGACAACGCTATACCCCAATCGAACAGCGCCAGACAAATCGCTACACATTCTGCAACGTTTTCATGACTTGGAATCGGAAAACACAACATTGTAGCAGCGCAACGCTTTCTAAAATAGATTCCAGAGCAGTGCGAAGATGAATCAGCCACGCGACGTCTGCTCTCGCATCGCAAGAAGCTCGCTGCCTGCTAGCTCCATTCGCAATGATTACGCGGAATTTGATTCACTCTGAGTGCTGCAGCCTCCGAAAGGAGCAACAAAACACATGAATTCCACCACAGCCACCCACGCCTGTGTGACGGACATGCGCGCAGAGATGTTGGAAGGCTTCGTGTTGTTGATGATGTAAATATAGCGGGTACTAATGTCGGTAACGAGCATCTGTAATAGTTTATGCTTCTGGATGAGAAATCGGTAAGAGGATGTAGGAAAGTTATGGAGGAAAGTTTGATTGGTGATATTGAGCAGGTCGGGCGGCTGTGGACCGCCATTTGCCATTGAATTTGTTCGGGGTATTTTGGTATTTTCAATTTTGTGATGATGATGCTGATCGATTTGGTATACTTCTTTCATTTAAAAGTAGCATTTTGTTGTGCATTTTGTTGCATTTTGTGTTATGTAGGCTTTGGTTAGCATAATCTTTTGGTTAATGATCACTTATCAGGGTGTAATTTCCTTATTTGCATGAACCTGCAAGAACATTTTCTTAACAAGCAATTGCCAGGACATTGATGCATATCATCAAAACGTTACTCGTAATTAGGGGAGAAATAGCATGTTATTAAAACTACAATTTTGTATTGTGTTATGATGGCATAATGAAACCATGGGTAACACAACCAAACCAGAAAAAACACCTTTCCATGCACGAGTCATCATAGCAGAACGTTTGGTACGGAAATAATCAGGCGTATACGTCTCATGCAATCAAAGCTTCCTCGAAGGGTCTTGATTGCAGCATAAGAACCGCTGAAAAAAGACGCCCCCGACACCGCTAGCTGCAATCTGTACAGGTTACGATCTATCTTCATCAGCAAGCGGCAGAAGAAACTATCAAGATGAATCCTGATATAAATTATTAGCATAATAATACATCATGTGTGCGTGTGTCTTGAATGTGAGTTCAAAGAAAGCGGCACCGGGTTATGATTACATAATTGCGTGTTGTGAATATGTACAAAACTTGATGTCATTGCGTTGCTGATCTTATCTATTCCAATGCGCTTGGGTTCGGTGCTGGGTGCATCGTGGTCGACGCACATGCGAATGCAACTGGGTTTTAGCGCGCGTGCTGTTTGACTGTGTGGCAATGAAAACAAAGTTCTGTCCAGCTCCGGCTGGCCCGCGTCTTCCCGGCCAAGTCGACCTTGTTTCCATCCAATCAAACAATCAAACACAATTGATAAATGACAACACTATATTAATATTCCGCTCCATTATCGAGTGGACAATCGTGGAAAATAAAATGTGTGCTGAAGAATGAATATGTCGTGTCAACTTTGGTCGCTCCAAATAACCGATTTGTGCTGATGGTGAAATGTGTTGCGAGGTGTCATTGAATGGTCACTCATAACTTAGTGTTGAAATCAGGTATTGCAATTTTTTGAGTCCATGTACGCATTATAATTTAATAATGTATGCATTGTTTGGCAGTTATTTCTCTTGTTTTTCGATCATATATCTTCGTTTTCAAGTATAGAATATGTAAATGGGCATGCCGCAGTAAGAAGGGGCCTAAAATCTATTTCATCCTAATTCCTAAAAGATTCCTGCTAATTCCTGCTGAATAAACAGTTTCAAAACTTGTAATTTTATTTCTCTCTTGTCAATTTTGAAACTTTTTGCTCATGTCAAGCTTCGATCATTAATAGCTATTAATGATCGAAGTGTCAAGCAACAGTGGTAATTCTTGACAACTCCAATGTTTATATGCTGGGGTTTGTTCGGGTGAAATGAACTATGGAATCTAGATAGGGTTTTCCGAACATGCTTCTTCTATTCTGTGCGTCCACGAAAGATATTCAGAGACTTCTGCGAAATAGAGGACATTTCGCCAGACTCCAATAGCCATGTGCTCGCAAGTTATGCCACGATGATCGCAGATTTATTTTCGTTTTTCTAAAATTAGAGCTATACCAACGTTTTGATCGTTTTTATAAGTTACGAATAATTTGAACATTGGCGCTCAAAGATTTCGGAACTTTGAGGAACGACAGACACGCGAATCTCTTTGACGCTGCCCCTCAAACTTATCACACAGACTCACTAAATCATTATAATTAAATTAAAAACTAGCAACAACGCAGAAAAAAATACTCTACTCACCACATGAAGCGAAATGTCTGAAAGTCTTTTGAAGTATGCCGCTCTCGACAAAAATAAATATAGTTCCTTGTTTTAATTTCGGACCAACACTTACGAACTATACACTGTTGTGAATTAAATAAATCATGAGCCAGTCAATTTAAATTCCCCAGCTGTCATATTCAGGAGCTAACCAAGTCAGTCGAACATGAAACACGAACGCTTTTTATTTTCAAATTTATTGGCACTGCACTATGTATTTAAAAACACACACATACACAAATAAAACACTCGAAATTATCTTCCAAGTTTTATTTTGAAAAAAAATATATTTTAATATAGAAGACGGTACTGTCTCCACCACCTCACAAACAATTCGCTCACAATTCAAACGAGTGTCACTGAATCAATATTCAATAATGTCACAATTCGAAAATCTTCGCGGCAATATCTGATCTATCTTGGAACTCCGAAGAAGACCGGCATAACAAACACATGTGCCACTCGCCACTATTTCAGTACAACTGAATCTCTTGCCGCCGGCCGCGAGCTGCCTCAAGCGCCGCGTAGCGTCGTGACGTTGAACAACGTACGCACCCCTAGCGTCGAGCTCTCATTGGTCGAGATCGACCAATCACCAGACAGGATTGACTTCAAGGATTCTTAGCTCATGCTGATGGCAACAGACTGAAATATTGGAGCAGTCGTAATTTGAAGATGTCTTGGAGCAATCTATTTCGTTTTCAGAGATGGGCTCTGTGGGAGGAACCATACTAAATCTTTAAATCTAATTCTATAAGTTGAGTACATTGAGATCAATGTTTATGAGCCTAGCGATTTTCTTTGGCAATTGCTGTGGAGCGCAAGGCAAAAGCACAGATTAAAAGTACCGATGCCTATGCTAGTATTTTGGAAATTAAAAATACACTTTTTTGGAATCTTCACCATGAATATGCCATTGAATGGATTTAAATGAGAAGCAATTTTTTAAGCGATCTGCTCGAGGGAACAGCAGTGCTCACTTGCACTGCGCGCACAGTTTTTCCGAGAGCAAGTATTGCAAGTTTCCAGTTATCGATAAGCGCCAACTGAAATCTGTACCTTTACACGACTCAAGTCAAGTTCAATTATTTCACCAGCTCTACAACAGTGCTCCAATGAAATTGTCAGTCAACGAGTTGTCTTGTACATACAATCCTGGTCGAATGGATCATGTCATTATTCAAAGGGCTCACCCGAAGACAGCGACACCCACTAATTTCCTATACTCACTACTCAAAGTACAATTTAAAACGTATCTATCTTTTATCTGTGCAACGAAATTGATGGCTTTTTAACAGTCTTTCTCCCGGGCATCCAGAGTCTATTTCGAATAGTTGACAAGTGAACGCATTGTGTTGTGTGACTTACGAAGTTTAGAGAATGAAGGGACAGTCTAAAGGGACACTGCAGTCTAGGGCGCTCTCGGTGAATGGGGGGAATGGACCATACCAAGTCTCGTTCGGCGATGCCAGAACGAGAGAGAGGACATGATGGCGGAGGACGGAGGTGGAAGAGAGATGAAGAGAGTGTCAGGTGCTGGATCGTTGAAGGCGACCCGAAATAACGGCGAGAAGGAAGAAAACATGATGGATATAAATATCATCTCGGCACCGCGCCATCTTTGACAGGGATCGACTCGCGCGACCATTTCTTTTTTCATTTGGGCTCAAAATTATACTTTTTGTGTATTATGCATCAGCATCTAGCTGTAGACTTCGTCGACGGCAAATTAGCGTGAAATGGATAAATAGTTGTGCCAATGAATTGGGGTGGCATGGTCTGTCATAATGGTTTATAAAACAATTGTTAAATGTGGATTGTTATAGGCAATTTAATATCGCAATTATATGACTATTAGTTATAATATTGCATTTTTCATAAAGGCAGAATACTCACTTTCAAGAATCAAGATCAATGCCATTATAATAACACGCCAATAAATGCAGTTTTCTCGACGTATCCCTTACACGCACCGTGCCTTGAGCAGGAAAGTATTGTCGTAAGTTATTAAACTTTGACGCACATTTAGAATTAATCCCCCCCCCCTTCAACCCCTCTATGTCATTTGTTTTAACTGTCCTCTCATTCATTACTCTCCGGATGAGAAGGAGGTAAACACTGTTCAAATATCCTACAAAATCATGACAAAATCCTTCTAAATCACAGAAAAAAAGTTGAATTAGTTGGTTGGCGACTGTCTCTAATGTATCAAACGTGACAAATATTGATTGCTATCCGCCAGCCGGCACTGATTCTGTCTTTTGCTCAGTCGCCCCGTCGCCCCGTAACCAAAGTGGCCATTGACCATTCCAGCACACATACATCATCAGACGTCATTAGGGACCTAGGGGTCGATGAAATTAGGGACCTAGGGGTCGATGAAATCTTAAGATGCTTTATGGCCACCGAAACTCGTAGCCACAATTACCGGGTCCCAAATGACCGGACCCATTACCGGTACGGGGTACCGAGCCCCGGGCCGGCCGCATCAGCGTGTAGTGCTGCATGTACGCGTGCGTGCGTACGCAGTCGGATCCATTGACAGCAATCGACGCACAATATCCGTCGCGGGGAGCGAGGGCTTCCGGTGTCAAGAAACTCTCACGCCCCCCCCCCCCCCATCACCCTTTGGACGACGGCTGCATGGCAATGGGCTGACAGAAAAGTCAAAATCACCGGATATTGGTCGTTTTTTTCAATGTTTGTTGGAACTACCATATATGAAAATTGTATTTCCGCTATAAATATCTCAAGATTTAAGTTTATAGTTATAGATATACTCCAATTGTTACATCTAATTTCTTCGATATTGTCGTTCTGAGCTAAACCATGGCTTGCGTTGAATAATTGGAAGTTTTACGGCGGGAAATTGCTGATTTTAGTTCATCTAGCACGCAGAATCATTTTCCTGAAAAACGATTTCGAGGTTTGAGCTTTGGAACCATATGGCATATGGGATAGGACATTTTTTTTTTTGTAGTCGCATGACCAAGCTCTATAGTCCAAACCTCGTATATAGGTAATTACTTTTCAGTTTTCATATTGAATTTGGCATTTACCAACGGATTTTCAATTGTTCGGTCAAGTTTATAACTGCTGCTCGCGACTCATCACATTTCATTTTGCGGATTTCCGCAAAATTAACTCTCTAGTTTTGACTTTATATTCTATATACATGAGACCGAAATTAAAAAATTCCAGATCTTGGAATCGAATCACACAAAATCTGATACAAAATCCAGACCAACTATATATTTACGTACCAATCAATGCCTGTTTTACTTGGGAAATTCATTCTGTCCTTCCGGTCGAAATCTTCGTCCCCATTCTTCCAAAAACAAGCGAAACAATGCCTCGAACATTGTCCTGCATTGCCTGTAAAGCAGGTATCGAATATTCTAATGAATGCTTCTATGTGCTACTGCAACTGCATGGGCTTGTTATACCCCCCGAATAACATAGCGCTCGTAGCGGTGTTCAATTTCAAATTTCAATCGTCGAAAAGCGCAACGGTACAATTTGTTTTTCTTTGGGTGGACTCTCTTTTGTTTCCTTGAGAGGTGGGGGAGAGAAAAGGGGAGCGACACTCTTACCTCTTGGTCACTGACCTTGTTCAATGGGTGCAAACAAGAGCACGTGGCTAAGGTACCCGATCGGGCCAAGCGGGGACCGGAAAGGGCGGGATTCGCTGGCGAAAATCACGGGCAATTCTTTGATTTTCAATACTGGATATTGAGTTTCACGGTACATGTCTATTGATGATGTACTTGGGGTTATACTTTTCGCTGTTGACGTGTTTCTTTGGGATTGTCTTGTTTTTGTATGGGTCCAATTTTTATCAATTTAAATATACCGCACCCTTAACTTGAAAGTATTGATTGGTATATCCTATATCGAATGTAGTCTATAGACTCTCTCAGCGCAAGCTATATGTAGATTATAAGTATATTTGATCTCAAATTTTAGGCGCATGGACGTGGTGCATCCGGGGAGCGAGAAACAAATCTGCAATAACTTAAGCATATACATAATTACACGGGTTTGCATTCTTGTCTGGGTTTGGCTGCTACACTAGAATTAATTTGAGTTTGCCACTTTTTGGGGATCGCATATCAAAGAATCATTTGATTAAGTTTTTGTCATTGCCTTTAAAAACTTGATTTATCATTACAATTACTAACCATTTTGCTCTTTACAAATCGTAAAAGAGTCTAATGATACTTTACTTTAAAGTCCACTAGGCTGTGGTAATCCTAACACGACTGTATTTGCTGGATCTCAGTTGGAATGGGCTCTATTGGGACTTGTCGAGTGTCGCATAACGCCTCATGACCAAAGGCTGCCTATTTACACATTCACAATTCATCATTTAAGCCATTTACAATGGCAATTCAATATGTTTTAAAACACCCATGCGTTCTTTTGAGGCAATATTTCCTCACTCAAAGCCTTCTTTAGATGGTTATATACTCTTTGCCCATCGTTTTTGGTTGGGTACTGACAGTTTCCAAGCCAGTCCCAGTCAAAAATGCAATCCCGGGTCTTTTTTCATATGCTTAAGTTATTGCAGAATTGTTTATCGCATCCGGGGGGGGGGGGGGGGGGGGGAATGGAGTCTCAATTTCAACCCTTCTTCGGGTGTTTTAATTTCAGCTATATTTTTATTATTTGATTTATTATTTGAGTTTATTGAGTTTTAATTCATCCAAACTTGCAAACAAATAAATGGCATATGATTGTCATTCAATTATTGTCACCTCTACAGGCTGGTACATCCATGATATAAACCATGGGGTCACCATAAGAGGCTGCTCGACCACACATGGTGAAGAGGTTGTAAAAATAATCAATGGTTAACATTACAATGTTAATTTCAAGCATTATACTTAAGCTGTAATGTACTATTAAACGTTTACATTCCATTGTTGACGCAACGGGAACGATAAAACTGCATTCGTATGTTGACGAGGTGCATCCTATATAAGCATTTGATTTGCTGGCGAGAGTGGCGATGCATTGTAGACAGGTTTTAACGACAATGTCTAAGGAACAAAGTACTATGTATTAGCAATGAAGTGAGTTCTTTCTTATAGAATCTTAGACGGTATATTTCCTGAATCCTGGCAGAGACTTCACCCACGAGTATTACACTCTTATAGAAGTAGAGAGGATTCATACAATTACAAGCTTATATACATACGGTAAGCTTCACGGGCATGTATGAAATGGTTTGAATGCAACATTTCGTGTAGGCATGTAACCATGGTATAAGGACTATTTATAATAGTATCTTTGGTTATACCATATGGTATACCATGGTATGCACCCATGCACCATGCACGGTAGATTTATCGGCTCCCTAGATCATGTTCTCTGCATTTTCTTAGAATATAACGCGCCGATGACAAGAGACCTCTAACTTGTGAAATACCTGAAAACTATTATTTCCCCTGGGAGCTACGTCTAAATAGTATATTATGCATAATACGTGCAGTCGCATATTGCTGGAAAGTTATCCATAAAGGAAAGCTGGGCTTCTCGTATTGCATGTCAGATTTTCCATCTCGCATTTCTCATTTCCCACTTCGCTAATTTTGGATTTCTCTGCACCATGCGAGCCATACTTTGGGCTCGAAAAGCCCAAAGTGACATCTCGTTGAATTCACAAGGAAAGTTGGCATGTAAATGCCAACGGGAGGAACGAAGTTAAGCAACACTGCACTGTTCCATAAATTGGATAGGAGACCACCGATAAATGATGCTAATTTTTTTGGTGGAGTGCCACTATAGTTCCTCCTCGTCACCCCATGCCATTCACAGATGCAGATGAACTTTTTACAAATATGCACGCCTCAAGTCGCCGTCCAACACCACAGATCAAAATCAAAAACCAAAATCTCAAATAAAATGGCATTTCCGAGTTGTTCTCATTTTTCACTAGCCCAGACTCAGTTGGTTCTACATCGTGCATGTGAATTGGGGCACCCCCGATTCAGCATCCAGTCTGAACCACGACCTACCCTCGAACCCAAGCGGCTCCTTGCAAAATCCTTTCTCCTTCGATACGCTCAATTCGACCTGGATGCAGAAATCCGAGCGGCGGCGCTGCAACAATCACAGTGCACCCTTAGCGAATCTGTTATTAAATTCCCTTTCACGATCGCTTTGTTGCACCGCGGGCAGAATGGCGAGCCGCGAAGGGGTTGATGAGTACTTGACAGTAGGCGAAGATGTTGGTGGAGAGGGCAATGGTTGGCGTTGGAGAGGCCAACTACATGGCATTGGTCCACTCATTGGACTTTGATTTATTGAGAGTATACATGAAATGGACATTTTGCGTGAGTTTTCACTTTTCAGTCATGTTAACAAGCATTCCTTATGAATTTAGATCCCTCTTTGGTTTCATTTCAGTGACTACAATTGAGCAGTCAAGTCGGATTAGAGAACATTTTCCGCTATAGCGAGGTAGAAACAGTATATAGCAGAAACATGCTGTTCTGGGCTTATAGGATCTGGCAATTGAAACTCTATAGTAAAGGCATTCTAGGCAAGTAGAATTGGCAGTGTAGGGAAACCGGTACGGGGTATAGCCCGTCAAATTTAGCTTCAGGGAACCTACAACTGGTACAACGGTGTCAGTTGCATTGCTTATAAAATTTTTCTCAAAGAATCTCTTATCTCAAGAACCATGCACCAGTCTTGCAAATAAAACGAACCACACAAACATACAGCACTATATCAACTACACCAACTACTATAGCAACTCTAGCACCAGAGTTTGCCACTCCCGTACCCCTCGAACTCTCTCTCAGTTGACGAGATCCTGACAGCAGGCAAAGACTCCTCAAGGCTTGAGGCAGGATCCAGGGCGGCAGCGGGTGTGTTGGTCTTTCATGGCGAGATCGGTGACGGTTATGAGACGGATCTTGAGGCTTATAATCGACAAACAAAGGGACGGTGGGTGGGGCAAGGTGCGACAACGGAATTGTCCTCAGGTGAGCTCGAAGTGATGTCGAACAAAAGCCAGGATAAGTGGTCTATGGTTCGAGAAGAGAACGATTTACGCGCCCCATTTACGTTATTCTATGTAAGGGAGAAAAGTGCTCGTTTTCCACTATTTATAATGGATAGTAAGGCGAAAAAGTGAAATGTATATTAAACCGTATTTGGAAGGGTGCTGCACATGCTGTGATGTAACCTTGGGTGTGCCGGAGATTCACTCAATTGCAAGGACCAACGAAGATGGGTTGATCTCGAAATAATACAAATATTTATTGATTATGCTGTAATATGCAATAAACTTTTATTGGTTGTTGCTATCTTAGCAAGACCAAGCTTCACACACAACTTCTACCGTATAAATGACCGCTGAACACGTGTTTTCATATTGATGTAAATTTGTTTTTAGTTTGCTTAGAGACATTTGGCACAAACTTTACCTGCTATAAACTTACAACAACCCATTCTCTGGTGACTTTTTTTAGTTGTAGTCTTCTAGATAATCCCAATTTATTTTCAACAAATCTATAAAAGTTTTTGACGCCATAGATAATGCACCAAAAACGCGGTATCCAACGCGAATGGAAATTCATGCCAAAGAAAATTGAAGATAAACACCACCATACAGCAGTCACTCACAAATCATATAGGTCGGACGATTGCATTATACATGATTTGATTCGATACTTGTGTTGGGCCGGCCGATCATAAACAAATCTCGGCTCATCATCTTATTCTTCGCTTGTTTCCACTCCGTATAGTTCGCCTCAATTAACCATGCCACGCAGCACGCTGTGGCAGCCATTTTGCCCTGGACTACGCATGCTCGAAACACTCGCGATGCCCGCAAGCGGCGTGTGAAATAAACGAGAAGCCGTAGCTGAACACTACAATACAATTATACAATTACCAAATCATCATTGATAAAAATAGCTGTACAAATGGTTTTGGATACTTTTTGGATTTAACTTCATACTCGCACGCACAGTAGGTGCACCGTGCCTCTTTAGGTTAGTTACCTTCAGTTAATCTTCCGCAATATAAAAGTAGGTAGCCTAAATAAAGGTTAATTGACATCCTGCAACAGCTTCTCGCGACTGCTGTCTGCTCAAGTCAGAACGAGCAATTGAAACGAATTTATCAAGAACGATGATCCGAAATAATTTATGTTCTTCATGTTGTTTTACTTTTATTTGCGAATTAATACTAATGCAAACGCAGAAGGACAGATGCACTAACTTATGGTAACTACAATGGACATCACGTTGTCGCTATCAGCATTCAATCATAATTCAATCAAATCGCAAATGCCGCTTGTGTCCGGGGCATTAAATCTCGAAACCTCCCGCGCCAATATACGTCCGGCGCCAACTGCCAATGCCACCCAAAATACCTCGCAACTCCGTGGCCCCGAGAACCTACCCATGCCGCCATCTTGGATCCCCTTCTCTCCCTCTCGCCCCGCCATTAAGAAGATAATATTTATAGACAGATAACCGAAACAATCGCCGGAAACAGGTCTCATCGCCGCTGCTTTGGCATGCGCGCTGGGCCCCTGGTCCGTGCCTTGTATTCCCTTGTTCCCAAATGTACGGCGGACTGCGGGGGAGTGGAGGCAACATTTGGAGGTACCTAAGGGGCATTATTCGTATACCCGTGGAAAACATGATAACGAGCAATGGCCACAAGATTCAAAGCGGCTTCGGTGAGGATAAAGATCGGGCACGCTTTGAATTTATTGATCAAACCGATTATCGATATTTCTGTAACGTGTTCATAATAAAACGTGGAGCCGAAAGCTTGCAAACAAAACGAGTCTGAGAGTCATTTATGATCTAGTCTATAAATATGTAGTATAAATAAACATTGATATAGAACTGTAATGGTCTTATTGGCAAAATTATCCCCAAATGCAGCCAGGGCTTGACGTGTTCAGTTCCTGCTTTCATGGGGAAGGGACTTACGTTGCCCAAATGTTACAGGGTATAAACTGAATTATTGATTCACCAAAGCTTGTATATAGCGATAGTCAAAATAGGAAGCGATACGATGTGGTGATTTAGGCATCTTAGAGGCTGACATGACTTCAGATCGTGTCATTAAAACGATCCCAGATCCATTTGGCCCGATCTGCTGAATCAACCACGTTTGTGCTGCCGAAAAGGGTCATGATGGTAATTAGAAGCCCAGGTGCCATTATGGGGATCACGAAGCGATCAACTTCTGGCCATTACAATTACTCGGGGTCGTGAAACTCAATGAACATTATGAACTCAATTAATATTCCTGATTCGTATACTCGTTAACTACCGCATCTGCCAATGTTCACTTAGGCAAATTTCTTATCAAAGTCCGCGCCAGTGATAACTCCTAGTTGGTCGCACATTTCAAAGCTCACTCTATAGTCTTGCCAAGTCTTCTGGGCATTGTTATACTTCCAAATTTATTATACTTGGGACACATTGATGACCTTTGACCACAGATGCAAATTGCGATAGCGGGATTAGAAAGCCCAATTTATCATGGGTATATGGATGTTTCATGCTGTCAAAATAACACAGAATTTTTCATCCCTGGTATAACATTTAATATAAATATCATACCGCTATTTTATGTTTTTTAATGTATTCTAGTGCATAGGTACTATAAATACAGTTTATTGAAAAATATATAAACACACAATACTAAACAGAGTTGTTTTGTCAAAAGTGCTCCAGTGTTTTGATTAGGATTTATGCTCTTCCAGTCAATTTTTCCAGCCCGTATTTCATGCAATGGGTACTCCAGCCCATTTATATAGCACACATCTTCCCTTGGTGTGGTAAGTGAATTGATTGAAACCTGTTACTCAGTTATCGTTCTCGATTTTTGGTCGCAAAATGCATAAAAAGAATAGTTCGTTTAATATTCTCCAAACATTTTCCTAGGTACTGGCAAATATTGCCTGAAATATTGCATGTGCTCGTTACCTCGGACTATGATAATGCCCATTTTCCATATGGTATTGCGCAGCAGTTCTATATCATCTATACCTACCATATAATTTCGAGTATAAGACATAAATCAAATATATAAGACACTCTTATGTGCAACATTGGTGGAAGATCAGAGAAAAGCCCGACTTGCTGTCGGTGAAACTTGGATGGCAGCAGTCTGGTCGGCATGCCCGTGCTTGCAATTCGATGCACATGCAGCACAGAGCTGCACGCAGCCAACACAGCCGCGGGCAGCACTGCATGTCAACGATGCTGGTCAGAGCGAGCCGCATTGGTAAGTCGCCGATGCCGCCGCCGCCGCCGCCGCCGCCGCCGCCGCCGCCGCCGCCGCCGCCGCCGCCGCCGCCGCCGCCGCCGAAGAGGACAGCGTGCACGAATATTGCAGAAAGAAACGGAATTGGAAATGAGTACTAAAAGCACGAAAGGCATGTAGTAATAGATTGATGTGCCTAAAAATATGCCGCAACGAGCATTGTCAGGGAACCGACATTTATTGGGTTGAAATTGATAAGTTCTGCATGACTTTGTTGTTATCTTAAATGTTTGCAATTTTTGCAAATTTTTTTAGTCAAATTAGTCAGTTTTTATACGAAAAATTCAATCGATAACGCTTTTAATTACGATTTCGTCCGCCTATAGTCGAAGGAATAGTTTCTTCACGCATGGTCATGGCATACTGTTTACGACGTTGATGCCTTCACCTTATAATCTGCAACTATCCGTTACGCTCATCTTCACCGTAACTCAAATTGCGAAGCCCTAACGGCTATACAGTTATCAATAAACCTCAACATACATATCTGGATCAGTTTATCGGTATTGGAATAGTTGCTGCATACGAGCGAAGTTTTCAGGGAATATAATGTAACATTTTCACATGTTCTCTCTGGCTAATACTTCCCCGGTTCCCCACCATGTTATTAGATCATTGGAAAATGGAAAATGGATGCCTGATAGAAGATAATATAAATGGTAGAAGCAAGCGAGTACAAAACATTCCACTTCCAGAATAGCTGCAGCTCAAATATATTGTTTTAATAGCTACAGCTCAAATGTATTGTTTTATTATAGCTGCAGCTCAAATATATTGTTTTAATAGCTACAGCTCAAATGTATTGTTTAAATAGCTGCAGCTCAAATGTATTGTTTTAATAGCTACAGCTCAAATGTATTGTTTTAATAGCTGCAGCTCAAATGTATTGTTTTATTAGCTGCAGCTCAAATATATTGTTTTAATAGCTACAGCTCAAATGTATTGTTTTAATAGCTGCAGCTCAAATGTATTGTTTTAATAGCTACAGCTCAAATGTATTGTTTTAATATCTACATCTCAAATGTATTGTTTTAATAGCTGCAGCTCAAATGTATTGTTTTAATAGCTACAGCTCAAATGTATTATTTTAATAGCTGCAGCTCAAATGTTTGTGATTCTGATTGTTTTTATAATAGTGTCACCTTGTCCCTTTGCATGCTGCCGTCGCAACATAGAGTGATTCGAGAATCACGGAACATATTCTAGGAAACATTGAGCATTGGAATTGGATGCATCACGATTCACGCGTGTCCCACTGCACCGGCCTTGCATGCCTCGCATTCCCTCGCGTTGTGCACTTTGCAGACAGGTCGAGTCAGCTGGGCCATCGGAACAAGTCGAAGGAGCTTGGGAATTAAAACGGCGACGAAGTGCGGGAGATGCACGCAGTCGATAGGTACAGATGTATTTGCATTGTGGGATGCAACGCTGAATTCATTACGCGTGTTCGGAATCCGTCGGTGAAACTCGGTGCGTGTGAAATGAAGGACGACTTGTTCCTGCCACTAAACGACTGGAGATTATTACGTGTGGTATCACTTATTTGATTATGGTTATTGGAATTTTCCTTTCAAGTTTGTCATACTTCGTTGGATTTTACCATTTTCAGGAAAATTGCATTAGTCAACTCAAGACAACAACTAAGCGGCTGTTACTGTTCAGGGGTTGAAAGTTGAACATAAGAGCACGACCTAATGGTTGTCTGTACGTTAGTGAATATTTAACAAATCTCATCATTCTATCCTTTTTTTTCAACGAAAGGATTTGACGAATCATTTTTCCTTAGAACGTACATTTCAGGAAAAGGGGCACTCCAATGCACGACGGAATAAATCTGGGTTCTACTCCCGTGTAGTCAACAAGCCAACGAAAACAGTTGTGTTACGATATTCCCAATTTGTTCTGCAGGAAGTCTAGCTCAAGGCGTAACACTCAGCCTGTTGGCCGTTCTAAATAGAATGTTTTGAAAATTAATCAAATCACTTTCCGGTGATCAAAACTAAAAATCCAAATAAATCATCTCCTCTAATGCGCCCAGCGTTATGTGATACTAAAAAATAGACTGCACACCTTGTCATAAATCCAAAAATTTTCCTTTCCGCCAACGTCGGATGTATACGCCGTGCTACCAACGGACACACGCCGTCGCAATCAAAATCAGAACTCTTCCACTTTGAAAACGTCAGACGCCATCATCTAAAAGCACGACGATCGAAATCATCGCGTCCGCTCAACCTGTCGCGTGGTGTTGATATTTTTCTGGCCGCCTCGCGCCATCTCCGATTGATCGTCACCGGAAACGGGATCTAGTTAATCCATCCCCCGCACGAGGGCAGCGGGCGGCCAGGGCATCAGGGGGAGGGGGGGGGGGGGGCTTATATTTAGCAACAGGTGATATATAATATACAACATGTTAATCTCATCGCATAGAGTATGTGGCAGTGCAGTGTCCTCCAATCCTACTCGAAATGTGCCCCAAGTTCATATTCCTTGTAAATTTGATGTCAATTACAGGTTTGTAAAGAGCAGACATTCCCATTTTCCTGTAATTTCCTAAATTCTGCACAATATCTGTATATTTTACACCTGCAGTGTAACACGTGTGCACGAGCGTAAATTATATACATATTCCGAGTGTCAAAATAGTAAAAATACTTATACTCGGCAATCTACCGCGGGTTACGCCATGGGAAATAAATACCAATTATGATTTGATGATGCATATAAAATGTAATAAATGTAACAATGTAATAACCATTCTCTACATACAAGCAGGTGATTTTGATGTTGTTCTATGTGCATTGTGCGTTTGAAAAATCCTTCATAAACCACATTTGAAAATAAGTGAAATTTTCAACGACACTATAAAATGGAAAGAGAAGAAACTGAAAGCTCCAATTTTTAAAAATGGTGTGGGAATCAATGATGAGTGAGGATGAGATGTATAGGATGAGACAAGGGAGGAGGTTGCACAGATTGTCATTCTGACGAAGTAATCCGTCTCGCTGCATGAGTGGATCATCAGTCATCGACGACATCGTCTGTGGCGGACCGTGGACGCTCGGAGGACCGACGTCGACGGCGCCGAGAGCCGAGAGCCGAGTGCGCTACTTCCTTTCCTACATCAAACAGGCGTTGCGACGCGCAAGCTATCAATACGTGTCATCTTAAGTGATACCCATCATCAGCGCGCTCAAATAGGCTCAGCTTTTTTTCTTTCTCGGAGGAAGTCTACTGAAAGTTTGAATGAAGAATATTTATAGTGGCGCATTTTGATTGGTGATAGTGGTTGCTGTAGTATTATAAGGGGCTAAAGAGGGGGTCCTCGCGGAGGCCGAAGTTGAACCGAAAAAAGAGGCGATGACCTTTTTTGAGGGAATGGACTTTTTGAAATCTAGTACGTTTCAGCGCAAGCTTTCAAAAAATCCGTTCCCTAGTAAAACGTCATCGGCCTTCATTTTTCGGTTCAACTTTTACAAAATTGGCAACACTCGTGGTGGGGGGGGGGGGGGGTGGCTCGCATTTTTTCTGCTTTGGTGCCTCCGATGTGAAGGTACGCCACAGAGTATCATGCAGCTGAAATGTACCTGAAATGCAGCTGAAATGCAGCTGAAATGCAGCTGAAATGTAGCTGAAAAGGTAGAGTTACAGAGTACCTCTAGAAGACAGCAGATTTCATATTTCCATTGCAGATTTCGACATACTACTCGCCAATCAACTGAGCTCATAATCTTGTTTCTGCCCGCAAAGACCGATGGGCTCGTGCTCTATTTTTTCTACGTATTTCATTCATGATTTTTTGAAAGAACGAACGAATCCCAGTTTCAAAGCAGCGATATAGTATTAGATCCAAGGAACAAAATAACTCCGCAAATACTATCGTCATACATACGCCAAAAACAAACGTCAATACTCAAGATATTCCAATTTCACCGCCAGACGCTAGCTGCTTACTATAACCCTTTGATGTGACATAAAAATATGAAATCCCATCCATTCATTTGAAATCGCGCGAACAATTACGCGCGCTCAGAGAGCGTTGGTCGCGTGCAAATGGCACTATCAGTTAAAAAGCAGCCCGAGTTATGAATGAGAGCACGCGTCTTTATGAATGAACGGCGATCTTGAGGCGGTGGCACCATGCATCATGCCAGCCCCGAGCAGTCAAGATGTCGCTCGCAGCCTACCTACCACGCGACGAACCTCATTCCGACCGGGCGCCATGGCGGTAAATATAGCCGAGCATGGATCGAGATGTGTTATCGTTGCTGGGTGTTCAGCTTGAAGATCGGCAGCCATTTTGGCGTTATGCTCTAGCACAGTTCCGGTTGTTTATTTTTTGAGGGTTAATTCAAACTTGGTACACCCCTAAATAGATGGAATCAGTGTACAATGCTCCAAGTCCTCGTGACTTATTTCTTTCACGTCGAAAATTTTGAAACAGACCAAAAGTTGCGGACATCTCAAGGCCACAGCTTTGAAGCTATCATTTCAATATTTCAGTATGTTGTAGACAAAATACGTAAAAAGGGCGAAATGGACCTTTTTCCCAATTGTTTTGCACTTTCGTATACAATGGCTCTAAAAAGGGTACAAAAGACGCATTTCGGGGAATGTTCTGGAATTCCACTGAAATATTGGAACGATAACTTTAAAGTTGTGGCCTTGAGATGTCGGCAACTTTTGGTCTGAAAGGCCACTTTCTGGCGAACATGGAATTTCAGCCCTTGTTACTTCCCTGCAAGGTTTTAGAATACTCTTTTGCAACTCTGGTCTCTGGCGTTGGTATTACTTCATCTATAGATTTTACCATATATCTATGTAAATTTCAGGGTTTTGATCATTTATGTTGATAGACCACCAGTGTTTTGAGAAGATTTGACTCATGATAGGCAGCAGCAGATGAACATTAAATATATGATAATGATAATGGTAAGGAATTGCGAACATGTTAACGCATAGCGCTGGATTTTCTTTGTTGACCTTGAACGACTGTCAAGTGTCGATCAGTCTTAGATTGACGAAAGATTTGACGTTACATACCTATACACATGTCATACATTAACGGTTACATGACGATACATTACGACAAAAAATGTAATTTTAACCCTGTTTTTTTGTGATCAGTCTCATTTGACGTCGTAATGAAAAATCGATTAAATGTGTTCAACAACGATCAACGCGTCCATGCTCAAATTGTTCAGCCATGTTAATTTCAAACTATTATTGAGCTTTGTCCCCGTATGCTATCGGTCACCTAAATATAACAAACATTCTGAAACCCCCGATGGCTAAACTAAAATAACCTTTAAGTTTATTGTTTTGGGGGTTGATGCTTTAATCCCACCTTTGCTTGCATATCTCTAAAGGCTATACATCTCTACAACCACATCTTGCTTTGCAGCATGTTCCCAGGCACCACCGGCATTTCGATCTAAAAGCAGATTAATATTCGAAGGTAGCCGAATTAATAAACATATCGGTCACGCTATTCTTAGACATTGTCACCACCATGTATACGTGGGCACCTCACAAGATGGCGGACGATGTTTCCCATTTCTGCTGGGGTGGAATGGCACGCAAATAGATGATGCTAATTTTAAAGCGAATCGTCGCTAATTTTAATCTTTGCGGTAGGCGATGCTAGGCTTTTTGCATCGGGCTAAACGGGGATTTGGCAATCGAGGAGCCTGCTAACGGGAAAGACAGGTATGAGTGTGATTTAACCAGGCGGTTGTACGCAGGAATCGTCGGGGTATTTGTGGAATAAGGAATTCATTTTAAAATAGGACAGTTTATTAATGCTTGCATTTTTAGAATGGTTTTATTATAGGTAATTAAGTTGTAACCTGTATTTATCAAGATTTATCATCATGGCCAAAATTAAAATTGATCAGTGGATATCGGATATTTGATATGAAAATTGTGTGTGCACCCAATTTTCATGTATTTTCATGTAATTTTATTGTACATATTGATTAATGTAAGAAAAATAAAATATCACATTGAAATGTATTCATATTTTAGTTTTACTTTGAGAGCCATATACAGACTCTGATAAGACTCTCCTGGTCATGAGGACGAAACAGGCTCTAACCAAAGTATAAAAGGGGATGAAAACTGCAAGGGGAGGAGGCAGGAGGCTCATTATGCTTGCAAACTCCTCTACCTCCTTACGGTGAAATGGAGATAAAACATCTTCTTCTCTGTGGTCATGATCGCGACCATGCAAACATCAATTCAGAATCTCATAAATAAATCGAGCTCCTATGAGCGTGGGGTAGGTAGGCGAGTGAATTCAGCTCAAGACCCGACCTGCAGCATGCGTCCAGCGTTCTCTGCCAATGGACCACATCCAGGATGCATGCTCGCCACGACCAGGCTAATAAATATCTTTCAAAATTCATACCCGCGACTTACTCTATATGTGGCAACTTCAATTATCTCCAGACAATAGCAAATTTTAAAATCGAATCGCGCGGGGTGGCATAATTTGTACCACGCTCTGCTACGCATTAAGTTAGCCAAGAGTTCTTGAAGCTCTTCCCATTTCATGCGCCGTTTACGCAAATCTAATCAATTTCGTAGACTTCTAATTGGATTGTCCAGGTGCGCTGGCTCAAGTAATTAATATTTCTGACCTTAGTGATTAACTTCAAGTGATATGCACTAAATCTTCTTCCATTCATTTTAAGAAAATACTCTGTGTTAATTTGGTACGTTTTCAATATTATAATGGGTTAATAAATCTTTTCATATATACCCAGTAGTAGGTACTATCGGAGTACTAAGGTATCACAGATATAGGATGGTATATACCATCCTATATCTGGCTAAACACACCGACTGAATTCTTAATTAATTATGTATTATAATCGGATTTATTTTCTGGTCACACATGCACCTTTACCAACCAAGACATGCAATGATTTATGAATTTTCATAGCTATTTGAATTATACGAATTCAAGTAGGTATAAAAAAGGAGGTATAAACACAAGGAGGTAGGTGCTAAGTTGGTTGTTGAAGAATATCCGCAGTCAGTATGCACCTATATATTATTGCTATAAGAGCTGAGATCATGGTTCCTCAATTATTATCGAAAATTAAGTTATTTCATTAGCAAATAAAACTGGTTGCTTCATCATGTCAACTTGCAAGAAGATAAACAATTGGCAATTTAGATATTGGCTAATAGCCTAAAATACTTGGCAAAAAATAGCAATGTGATATATTTAAAAATATATTAAATTTATATAAATTTATTTATATAATTAAATATATTTATTTTATATTTATATTATATTTATATTATAATCTATTATAAATATTCTGTCCATTGATACTTCTACTGACATCCGTCGCCAGTACAGGAGTCACATGTCGCATTTACTTCGACTTGTCACTTCAAGACATATATCATGTAATTATTTTCAGAGTTCTTCCTTTTACTTTGCAATTTTCTGTGGTTTCACATGATGAGTGCTCATGTTGGTCTCAGTGGAGCGAAACCTCTCGCCTCTATTCAAGTGGCCGAGGGTTTGGAAACTATGAATCAAGAATGCTCGACGTCCAATCTAAGATCTCAGAAATCCGAGATCCGAAATATTCGAAATTGTGGTCAATTCTTGCAATTGACCGTTCCGTACTTTGTTGCTAAAAACCGCCACTTTCAGCCAAACAATCCAAGTATCATGAAAAAGACGTCGAGCACATGCATGACAATGTACTTCGCCGCCAAATGTGTATTCCTTCCACGCCACGTGACATCCGACTACTTCCGGTAGGCGACGGAAAGATGATCATTTCAATGACTTGTCCGTCTCCCTTTCGTGGCAACCAGTGAATTGAGATTCGGCTGCTTTTTAGAGAGAGGCTAAGTTTTAGCTTGTTTTAGAGAGGTGCCTTAGACGTCTCGAATTTCGATACTGATTTGAGGTTGGTTTCCGACCATGCGTCGATTTATTTACCAAAATATATTGAAATGCTTCAAGTCTTGACCCGTGAATTACTTATATCTATTTGTCTCTCCTATAGAAAAATAAAATATAGTATTCGTGATATAGCACGAGTAGGTAATGCAGTAAAGTATGCCTGGAAAAGTACATTTGAATTGTATATCGAATTTTATAGTATGTATAAAACTTAGAAGTGTATTTTTCAGTTTCCCAATTCCAATTTCTCAACAGTTGTATTGGTGGAGTAAATTATACCAATTAAATCAGCCGCAAAATATTTTTAAATAATCAAATAAATTTGTATTGAATTAAAATTTGTGTAATGTTTTGGTTGATTTACATTCATTCAGTCTATAATTAATATACAAAATGATCGTATTGTACATTATTTCTATAAAACATAAATCAATAACAAATGATCCAACCATTAAAATTGATATTCTTCAAAGTCATAATCTTGCGTAGGTACGTTATACTACCGCTCATGAAGCAAGCAGGTACTTTAGCAAGTACCTTCAGACACCCTCAACGGCATGGCATTGGAATTAGACCAAGGTTTGGTTGACGACAGCTTTGTCGTCGCAGCAGCCTGTCGAGTCGCTGGTGTGCCTGGCCATTTCAAATTGGACGATTATGATGAGATACGTGGCCACAGCACCAGCCATCTGCAACGTAACCAACATTCAATTAACCAATCTAAATAATAGTCCATATACCAGCACTCATGTGCATAGTTGGTACCCTCTAACAACAAGCCATCCGTCCATTCATTCCGGGAGATGTTTTGATTAAAAACAAGTCTTGATGCTAGAAATACCCATTCTGTTTGTTAATCTGGTTTGTATCGTGGCCCTTGAGGACAAAAGGGGGTTGAAACTGGAGCCTTATATAAAGTGTGGCACGTACGGGCGCCACAAGTTTGAGGTCGACGTCGAACAAGTGGCTCGCGCTGACGCTCACTTTGCTGTGGATCAGCTGGTTTGAGAACATCATCAGCTGGAAAGAATTTAAATTAAAACATTTCTTTTTGGTGCAAATTCAAAATCGGAAAATCGCATTCAAGGTAATTTGCCTTTTATCTTAAAAGTATGTATACCATGATTGTTAAAAATATGTGTGATTAAAGCTTAAAGCTGAAGGCCGAAAATAAATCGCAGTACTGTACCTTATGCTGTTCATATATGATTGGGTTAAATTCAATCAGAGGTTTCGAAAGCATGTTACTACAGATGGTAACTACACTTGTGCAAATGCGCTTCAGCTTCAGCTTCACTTTCTCAGCTTTCAGCTTTCAGCTTTAAACGTGCACGTGCCATAGGTATATCATACTGCGAAAAATATCAGAAAAGAAATGGAGGGATTTTATTTTTCGGCTTTACTTCTGCATAAATATTATATTCTATAGCTTCAGCAAGCATTTCGGGTTTTCTATGACATAAAAGTTAGCAGAATGCGATCATAGTTTCATACAATAATAATTAGCCAAATTTAAGCAAAACAATATTTCCAACCTGTTCCAACGACTCACTTGCTTTTGGGTGTGAGGATCAGTGGTTCTTCCCAAAGCCCGATGGACCAAGACTCCTGTCGTCTGGTTCTGATCCCTCCCGGTCTCTCCGCAATACTTGCAGAGGATCACGATCTTCACGAAATACCAGGTCAGCCAGTAGGTGATGAACAGCGCAACGGATCTGTGCCCTTTTTCGATGGTACCCGTTTCCCGCTTGCTTATCACGTGGATCAGTACACCCGAGTAGACAGTGATCAGGACGTTCAGGAAGTGCGTCAGGACCACGAACAGGAGCTGCAAGGAGTGGGTTGCGTTTGCTTCACGAGAAACCTGGCAAAGATCCGCATGGATCTCGGATATGTTTTGCACCAGGACTAGATTTTTGTTGCCGGTGATCATGTCGAGTTTTCTGTTTAATAGTTTGAACCGTTGCTTGATACCAAGAATCCAGATCAAAATTTGGCATTCCACAGTTATATTTAAAATTTCTGGAAAATAATACCCAATCCAAATGACCGTACAACTTACAAATGACCGCATGTAAAGCTCCGACATCAAATCGTCGATAAGCATAAGCAACATATCGAACATGAATAACATGGTAATAATAGAAATTGAAGAGACAAGCAATTTAACGATGAATCGGCGGTTCTTCTTGTGGGGTACATGGATTTTTAGAGCGACCAAAGCTTCGTCGATGGAATTTAAATAAGATACACACGAAATGAACTCTCTTTGCCAACGCGCCCTGAAGAGACAGCAAGTACACATCACAATGAGCGTGCCCAAACTACATATGGATAAAACCACTGAGAAAGACGACATAAAAGTCGCGTTGAGTTGATGTATGTGAAATGATGTCACAAGTCCCACAGAAATGATCACTATCATCCACAGAAAGTTGATAACTGGGCCGATTTTCGACTCCCGGAAGCGCACTTTTCCGTTGACACTTTCCTTCGTAACACAAGTGAGCCCGAAGACTTTTGATAAGTAATAAATTGGTAAGATGGAATCATATAAACTTTCTCCGTTTATTTTCAATATTCGGGACCTTAACTCAGAGATACCGTTGAACATTTTAGAATCGACAGATATTTTCGAAACAAAATTTCTTCAAGTTTGGTTGGATATCAATTGGAAAATTGTTAACTATTAGTTAATGAATTTATAGTGCGTTTTTGCAACCCTATATTCAACCACACTCTAGATCACGTGACTTGACTCTTGACGCTGCGAGAGGTCAACCCAGAATGCGCCGATTTATGGCATATGGCTCGACATGCCCACTCAACTGAATTAGCTGTCCTCGCCATTTGTTCGTTACGGATGTTCCGGGAATTGTGTTCCCTCAGGATGACCCACGACCCATACGGGTGGCACACAATATCGGGTGCCATGGTCAACATGGAAGTGCACAGAAGCCACCCTTTGCAAACACATTACCCAGATTATTAACGTCAATTCTTGTAATTTGATTCAGCCATAAAATGATCTTTTGATCGGGAGCGGCACTTAGCCACAACAAAGTTACGTGTTCCTCCTTTTTATTCCACCCTTCAATCTATACTTTGGCCCCTTCTATCTGTGCTTTGGCTTGGCATAACTTATAATGTAGGTATATAATTTGGTTGGTTATAATGGGCAATATTTACACGAATTAGCGAAGAAACAAAAGGAATGACACATTTCGGTTCAAATAAAAGTAAATCAGCATAAAGTAAAAGTTGTTCACGAACTCGAACTGCTGATTTATTTATTTAAAACGTTTTAACGTTTTAAGAAAAATCTTGGACAGGTAATATTGGCATCTTGGCAGCCGCAGCTATGCCAGGAAAAATTCATTCACTTGGAATTTAGTCGTGAAGTAAGACCGATTAGATTCCGAGATGATTAATATCTACATCCACCGAGTCGGATGTGCGGAGAAATGGAGCTCGGAAAATTCTCGATTTGAAAGACAGGTGGACGGAAATGAAAAAACTTCGATATATTTTATACATATTTTTTTCTACCGTGTCCTCATCGCGGCTAGAGGTGACGAAAAAACATCCCACTTTTTCAACTCATTCACTAGAAAGTTGGCAAAGTACGAGAAGTGCGTGAACGCACCGACCAGCGAGGAAATAAATGAATGAATGTCACAATTATCTTGATCAAGCATACAGCAATATATTAGTGACATTCATTCAGATTTCAGAATCACATTCATTTTCAACGAATTGTATAAGATTGCCCTTTATTTTCTGCGAATAGCTCTTTTAAAAGAATGTAATTCATTATGTGTATGCAGCTTGTTACGTTGGTCGGCTAATTGATGTGATTTTTAATCAGGTATATAATTAAGCTAATGAGCGAGGATGAATAATATTATTCCAAGTTGGAGTGGTTGGGCTGGCATCCTAGCCCCGAACAGAGAACGTCTGTGTGTCAGTCACTCATGTCGTCTTCGAGAATGTTCTTCCACTGTAAAATAGTGTAGGTATTCTGGGACGAAACGGGGCTAAAAAGTGTTTCTCGTCCAAAGTCCGTATTTTCGGATGGAATCTGCGAGTCCAAACATTAGTGATCAATCCAATGAAAGTTTTAAGTTTACATTTTTGGTAAAATAAACCTGCAAGAACGATTGTATCTATGGTATAAAATTTCACACAAATTCTCAAATTTAAAAAAATACTAATGAATCAGGATATACAATATTGTGGTCATGAAAATTATTATAGGCTGTCAATTAGCTAAAAAATATCTGGTAATATTTAAATTGATAAACCCAGCTTAGCCTAAAATGTGGAGGATGTGAAATACGGTGCCGGTCAGTAGGCTACTCAAGGTCAAATCATGATCAAATTTGTTTTGTGGAATCACCATTTGACGCGAAGAATTCGAATTAGTCCACAAATCTGAAATTAACTATGATTCCAGGGGAAAGAGAATAGAGGTTGGGTTCTAAAGGACCTGAACCTTTTGTTCCTCGGTCAGCTTGATGATTCCAGATAGGAAGTGGCAGACAAAGCTTGGAACCAAAGTAAAGCGAGTTACATTATTTGTGTGTTTTATTATAACTGCATTTAAAAAGGCATTCCGAGACATTAGCTTGGAGTAACTATATATTCTTCTTCGATACTAAGTCATTATAGTTGCATCATTATACTTCATGTAATGAAATAAGCGTCACAGATAAGCTGTCTCAGCTTCGTGACAATAAATGGATTGCATAAATATTGTATGTAAAGAAAAAAGGAGATTGTAAATAAAATAAATAAAAATACACCACACTTCACCACAACATAAATCAAATCGTGAATAGATGTTCCATTTCACCCCGCAAATTCAGTATAATGTACAAGTTTTTAAAACCTCTACGAATGCACATAAAAGTCTAATTATGCACGCGCTGCACGCTTGTACCATCAATTCCGTCCTCTGTACCCGCATTCACTAGCCAATTACCAATCTCACGGCCCAGCAACCATGCGCTTCTCCGTCAAAGAAGCCCTTTCTGCAAATTCGCTATTTACGTTAAAATTCCATGCTCTGTTGGCCTGACGCACGCGCAGAATCATCCAACGCCAGAGTGGCTTCGAACAGTCACCTAGGCCACGTTCTGATTTCAAAAGCGAGCCGCTCAAAAAATGCCACACGCACTGTAATGAGAGTCTGCAAGTGCGCATCTGAGAAGTACTCATGCGTGCACAACTAGAAACACGCTTTCTGGACTACGCAGTTTTGGGGATCCGCTTCATATTCTTAAAATTGGACGACATTGCTTTGTAAACATAAAAACATTTTATAACAAAAACATATTCAACCTATTAACATGTTCAGCATATATTAAACTAGTGAAATAAGAGGTCCAACACCAACGGTTTATTTAATATACATTAACAAGAGATTTTTTACCTGTCAAGATCGACTCGACGATTTTTCGTTAATTTTCTTTTTCCAATGCGGCACCACAAATTTGATGAACATTTATCACCTGAAATGCCACTGGTTTGATGTATTTGTTGGACAATGGAAGATGAATTAGGATTATGACGTAATCACTGGATATATATATATATATATATATATATATATATATATATATATATATATATATATATATATATATATATATATATATATATATATATATATATATATATATATATATATATATATATATATATATATATATATATATATATATATATATATATATATATATATATATATATATATATATATATATATATATATATATATATATATATATATATATATATATATATATATATATATATATATATATATATATATATATATATATATATATATATATATATATATATATATATATATATATATATATATATATACATTTGTATATACCTTCTCGTTATCGAATGATTCAATTGAAAATAAAAATGCATGCAGTGATAAAGATTGCCATATTTCCTGTCACAACTTCACTAGAACTCAAAAATGGAAAAGTAAAAACCTTATTAGGAAAAATTGAATTATCGAACCTGTTATAGGTAATTCATTCCCCACACTTAGGTGACAATTCTTATCAAAGACAGCTACAGGGTCCATAAAAAAACTCTTCGCTGCTATCAGAGCTGCAAATATTGCAGATGTATAGGTAATGCCCAATTGGTCACGGCAGCCGTATAGAAAGAGCATCATATTTACTCACAGCAAATATACTTGTATATAAATAAGTTTATGCAGCCACGGACTGACGGTGCACCTTACGACCTCAAGAGCCAATGGCTGTAAGTAGAATTTAGATTATGAAATTTAGCATGTTTTGTATAATATGGTAGGCCTGTAGCGTAGCCCCCTTTCCCTCACCCATAATGCACACGCCCATGCAAAGCAAACGGAAGTGGTAGATGACAATTTGGAAATGATTTAGTCAGTGTCATTTCGAGTGTCGTTTCCACAAGCTGGATCAATAATCACGCGCGCGATTAATGTGCCAGTAAATTCACGACTTTTGTCCGGAAGTTTTCATCTCTGCGAGGTGTCAACACTCGCTGGCTGCCCTGCCAGCCAGCCAGAGCTGCAGCACTCGCGTTGGCTGCAGTTGTCACGTCACGTTCGCGGTTATGAATTATGAACCGAATAATAATAAGAATATGCTGAGGAGAAACGCAAGGGAGAGAGTTGGTAGGTGGAGAGTGAGGGAGAGGGAAACTGCATGGACGACATGTTTTACTTAAGTTGGTAAGCAAGTGTGTGATATTTATTTGCATCTTTTTTTGCATTATTGTGTACCCCTCTCCCAAAAAGGTACACTGATATGGCAAGACAAGGAGTCAAGCAATGTTCAGTATACCGTATGTTTACATATACCGTATAATATTATTTGAGATAAATATCAGGGTCTCATAAACCCAACGTTAACTGTATCCTGGGAAAGATAAATTTTAAGAAAACTAGGTCCGCATCTAAATAGATTGTGTTCCTATTATTTTGAATGTTTGACATAGCCTGCAGTATGATGACAATTCCAAAAATAATTGTTTCAATCAATGACAACTTTCTGGGCTTCGGCTAAACGATGGCCGCTTAGCATGGTAAGTAATTGGTTGAGAGTGAGACCATCACGTGCTACGCCATCGCTCTCGCCCACTCTCTGCATTCGGTGGCCTTCTTCGCAAGGGTGGAAATCTGAGGTGGCGGTGTGCGCTGCGTGATTGTCTGAGCCTCATACACTGAATTATCGCTCCTGAATTATAGAAGATGGAAGGGCGTCATCTCAGCCAGACACGCTCGACTCGACGCGCTCTATTCTTAACGACAGGAACAAGACTCGTAGACAATATCTGTACAAGGCAGCAGTTAATAAAATGATTAAGAATTAATATAGTTTTATATAAAATTGCCGAACGTACTGCATGGCTATATCGATGCCATGCACTTGAAATTGAAACCCCACAATTTAGTTTGGAAAATGCTCACGTGCTCATTTTGGCTTTCTTCGCAAACGGCACTTATTGTTGATTTTCAGTTCGGTCAGTCGAAGTAGTTCGTGCAAATCATGTTCACTATAGAGATAAAAATACTTTTGTAAATCGGTGCCACTATATATTTGCTCTAAAGTCCAGGCGACATTTTCTATTCCACAGTATGCTTGACGCCCCCTTCAATAAAATCGAAATTTCTTGAAATTTCGTCTATAAAATAAAGCAATGACAAATCATAAATATGGCGCATATGAAAAACTTCCCATTGCGCCGCAAATTTGAGATATTTCACCATCAAACCGACACACACACCACAAACTCCGATCCGTCAAGTTGAAGCTCAAAAACATCTATATGGTTATAACATGATCCCCTATTTTCGACTTGTGGGCCTGTATCACATCGCGCAATACCCTAGAGCTAGACAAAAACGCATATATATGTACGGTAGCCCATAATCAAGCAATCCTTGGACGACACGCACTCCTCGGCACGCACACAGGATCCGGCAGACAAGCGTGCCGTGTGCGTAGCGACAGGAAGTGCATCTCGGATGCAAGTGAGCAAACGCCGCGTTGGATGTCGTCTTGGGACGCTGCAGCAACTGAACAATGCCGCGCGTGGGCGCCCGCTGCAGCCCTGGCCCTGGCACATGTCGTCAGAGTTATGCCATCGTGGTTCACTGCTGAACTATCGTCCTTTTCGACTAAGGAGATGTATTTTGCATATATATATATATATATATATATATATATATATATATATATATATATATATATATATATATATATATATATATATATATATATATATATATATATATATATATATACATATTGCATTTTCTAATGTGTAGATATATAAAATATGTACTGGATGCGGACGCTGATATCATAGTTTTGAGCATGAAGTTTCTCCCAGAAATATGAGACTTTTGTTGGGACTCAAGAATTGATGTGGAACAGCATAGGCTCCTTGTAGAAAACGCCTACTTCGCTCAAAGGTATCGGTGAAGTCTGAATTGGTTGAAGATCTGTTAATCTGCACTTTGGTTTCGAATCGCTCGTGCTCTTGGTTGGGAAGTTTCAGGTTACGCTTTATCAATCAAAGGAAATCGATATACGACGCTTATTCTATCGGTGTGTGCCCGCGAATTACTCCCAATGCACCCTTTCCCTCGAAAAGGGAACCCTTTTCAATATTTGCACCCTTTTAAGCACAGAAATGGAAAGCAAACTGCCGGTGCCTTTGCCAAAATCCAATATCAATAGACAGGATATGTACTCCTGGGATAGGTTGTGTAAAATTATATTTTCACAGTGACATTCTATGATAGGTCTATACTAGGCCATATTATCAACTTGATCAAAGTGCACGAGAGGAGTGACATTTGGTAAAATAGATATAAAGAACTTTTGAGGAGCGAAAATGATCTTTTGCAGGATTTGACGCCTGTTTTCGATGTGATTTATCTTTCGACACAAGATCTTAGAAGAGCCTGAGCCTCCATAATTCGCACCGCCATCTTGCTTTACCAGAAGTCGCCTGCACGAGCAGCCGACACGCGCAGCGGTCCCTCGGGACCTGACAACCTGCACCCGTCGCGGCCCAACGCAGTTCATCGCAGATCATCGGAGACGGAAAGGAAGGGTTACATTTCGTCTCCACGCGCCACCTCACAAAACAAGAAACCCATTTCTTATCCGCTTCCGTTTCACTTAGATCTTGATAATTTGTCGTCAGGATATGGAATCCGACGCCGGTCGGGAGATGAGATGACATGATCTCCCTGGAGGGTGGGAAGGGGGTCGTGTGTCCCCCTCTGTCGTGCACCACTCGGCGCTGGTGTCAGTTATTAAGTGGCCGCCATGTGTGTCTTTGGATCTAACGGTTGGCAACATACGTAATGATACACCCTTCCCTCGGGTTCCTGTGCCTTTGTTAATATATATATATATATATATATATATATATATATATATATATATATATATATATATATATATATATATATATTATATATATATATATATATATATATATATATATATATATATATATATATATATATATATATATATATATATATATATATATATATATATATATTTATTTATTTATTTATTTATTTATTTATTTATTTATTTATTTATTTATTTATTTATATGCTACTGCTTTATTTATTTATTTCTCATGAATTTTTCACGTTTAGAGCAAGGCCATTCATGAAAACATTATCTCAAAGGGCTGCTGAATGACAAACAAGATTATATTTGAACTATAGTTTCGAACCAAAGTATTGGCAATTCTGCAGCCATTATATGCGTTTACTTCCGTACACATATAGCATGAGATGGTTCCGTTTTCAAGCTTACGATAACAATCTATGGATTTCGGCAATTCACGAAGAAATTTCTTCGTGAGGAAATTGCGGTTTACACATTAAAAAGCGTAGCCAAACTCCAAAGATTGTCATCGTAAAGTGGAAAAACGGAACCACCTGTGATCACTTGAACGTGTGCAGAAGATTTGTGTGATCTAATTCCCACCCTTTGGCCTGGATTTAAACTTGAAGACGGAGGGAGGGAGCGAACGAAGTTCCACGAAGACGGAGCAAAGTTATGAACACCCGCAGCTGCCAGATATAAGCAAGCCAGATATAATGACAAGGAGGCGTATCGGTAATTTTGTACATTTGGCTTGCAAAGTTTGATTGTATTGGCCTTTACAGCAGGTTACTGTGATTTTTTAACCAATGCGATAAGCTTTTCTCATCAGCATACTACAATTATACGTACACACGACTGCCAGTGCATTGCGTCAAATCTCATTCTTCATCCAAATTCATAAGATATGACATGTAAAGTTATAGCCAACCGCCTATTTTTAAGACATTCTGGGCTCAAAAATAATAACAAAAAAGTAAAAACAAAACAAATTGAAACAAAACGAAGTGAGCCGCTTAAAAGAAATCGTCTAGCATCAAAAATACCTGGCCACAATCTCGAAGTCGAATCTCGGCGATCCGAGGAAGCGATCCAGACGATAAACTCATTATGAGCATCATCTAAAAATACGCGTACCGGTCCATTCTTGCGGCGAGGTGCAAGAGTGGTGTTGTTTCTCGCGCGTGTTTGTCTAGCGCCGGTGGAAAATGTGGCGGAAACAAGGAGAAAACATCGGTGGGGTGATCGCGGGTGACTTGGCGTGTCACTCGACGATGTCACGGTTTTTCTTGCACCGCTTGAGCTGATTTAGCTTGCTTATTTACCGCAAAACTCTAGCTCACTCCCAAGAGTTTGTTCGCGTGCGAGATTTTGGTCCGTTGAGCTATACTCTTACTACACAGATAAACGTGCACACAAAAATTATCTTAACTTTGTGTGCGTAGATATATACCATTCAGGAACCCCCTTCCATGGATCTACGATTTGACAAAAAACAATTTTTCTAACTGCTAAAATTTCGAACGCAGCATTCATTTCAGAACCAACTGCTGTGTTTCGAATGAGCCCCCCCCCCGCACCTATAACCACACCGTATAAAGAAAATCTGCGCATGACCAGCTGTTGACCATGACCTGCAGAAACAACCACTTCATAATATGGGCTTGTTTATGTAACAAACAACCATCGGCATACTTTGAATGACAAATTGCGCCATGTCGTCACTCTGTCATTGCCGTGTCTGTCTATGGGCTGAAGTGATAAATCATCCTCTTGCAAATAAAAACCGGAAGTATTGCTCTTTCATCTCTAATGCAATTTCGCATTCAGCACTCGATACTGAATTATTGCGTAGACAATGCGCGCTAAAGCAGAAGTTACTGCTTCCCTGGGACATAATTTGCAGATTGTGCTCGGTGATTCAGAGGGTCCTGGCGTATTATTGCTGGTATGCTACGTTCAATGGTCCTGGATGTCCTTTTCATTTGCATTTGTACGTCAAAGGCCAAAGGGACTTGCGAACTGATGTAATAGAAACTTAAAAGGATAAAGAGTGAAAACTGAAAACATGAAAGGTAGACAATTGGTCAGCAGTAGTCATAGATCAGAAACAGCATGAAATTTGGATTTCAGAAGCGGAACGTAACCAACTAGGGCGATAGATTCTGCAACGATGAAAGAAATTATTGATATGTTTGTCGAGGACACCAAGATGGGTCTGGCTGAACGCCGAAGCAGGATATTATATAAAAAATATGTCAGATTAGGAAAATGCATGGAGACCAATGCGTTTGATAAAAAATTTCGTTGGTAAGGGATGATGGAATGAGGAAGACGTGAACTAACATCAGGAATGTGAAGTCAAATGAGTCACCTGGAAAGGAAGGTCTGAAAGAACGGAACTCGAAATCGGAAAAGGAAGAGTTCGAGGGAAACTAATTTACATTGAACAGAAAAAGATAAAAGAGAATTGAAAGCAATATGGCGGTCGAGCGGCGGAAGTTTGAGAGCGGCGACGTCGTATACACACCGGAAGTGCGTCGGCTACAGAAACCGCGCGCGCGCGCGCGCGCGCGCCACGGCGCGAATACGACAAGTGACACGCGCGTCGGGGGTGGGGGGAGGGGAACGATATTTCAACAGTCAAAAATAGCAGGTCGCGACATTTGAAATCGCGACTGCTGCGACGTGCCGTGCCGTGCCGCGGCGGCGACGGGAGGAACTACGCGTCGACGACGGCGCGCGCTTCAGTTTCACACTCGGCCTGACAAACAATCAATTTCCATGCATGCTTCACTCGACGCGAGATGCTTTCGTTTTTGACGCGACGTCGGAAAAAACGTGCTGCTCACAGCCTTTTGTTTGGAATGGTATGAGGTATTTGTTTTTTTGATGGTTGTTAAAAAACAGTCACCCCAGAGATTTGAGACTTCAAAGCAAAAACGCTTTATGATTGACAGTTGTCTACGAACCGACCGACAAAGGGACGGAATATGAGTGGAGAGAGGGAAAGTCGTGTGGAAAGACATTTGACAAGCGTGCGAAATGTGTTTGTTTTCGCGAGATTTTTGTGGCTGCTAGAAAGCGATTAAAATCATTTCGAGTCCAGATGTTTAGGCGTTGTGCGAGGTGCAAAAGATGTACAGCTTTGCCATGGTCCAAAGGGCTCGGCTGGATTCGATTTTCGTTTGACGTCAGTGAGGATGATCGAATTATGAGTTATTAAATCACGGTTGTTGTGACAATGTTTGGAGGTTTCCTTAGATATATTTTCAAGTTAAAAGATAGCGAATCAATACCAAGACCAGAGATTCTGCGCTCGAATTTCGATCGGATGCTTCCAATTATGACCCTCTATGCTGCTCTGCAAGTGCAACAGGGAAATTTTCAATTACTCTGAGAAACTCTATTTACAATGGAGTCCATATTTATTTTATGATTAAATGAATCGCCAAAAGGTACCAAAAAGGGTTGGTTTAGTGGGCATATCATCTCTACAGGTATCCTCAGCTTTAGATATAGGCATTAAATGCACTTTACAAGTTTCAACTCAATTCCATTTTTCATTGTTTTTTTTTTAATTGAAAAGTAATATAGGCGTTTGCATGCAGAAGAAAAGCGTTCTGTAAAAATATCATAGAGGAGACTTCCGTAAATTGCGCTGCATCCCTTCGACTCTTGAAAGTAAATTCAAACATCTTCTTATGCATATTCAAAAGCTGCAGCCATATTTAATCGCTCTCCTACATGCGCCACACGACAGATTGGTTTAAGATGTCAGCGCTCACTAGCTGGCACGTGTCACGATACACGCAACTGGCAAGACGCTCTGTATATTTTTGTCCCCACATAATTATCGATGATTTTGCCGCTAAAATGTCGCTATTTCTGCGAGAACCACCACCTGTGCGCCCCTCGCCCCTCCAACACTAGCGGGGGGGATTAACACACGTAAAAAAACACGCAAACGACATTTTGGGGAAGAAACGCACGACAAAAATAAAAACACATATCAACACCGTGCTGAAAAAAAGATACATTTCCGGTTCCTTGACATGAGATTTGCGTCAAACCAAATCATCCTCGAAATATACGACGTATTTTTAGCTAAAAATGTGTAGCGGATGATCGTGGATTCGGTGGCGTTTTCTTAACGGATCGATGTGTTAATTCTGTTTCGTGTGCAGGGAATTGATGAAGCAGTTTGTTCGAAGCAACTTCTTTCTGCCGGATGCTCTCGGAAAAGCATCGAGGTAAAATCGAAAGTCTGTGAAGTTATTGATCCTTTCGGAGGCGGTTGGTTAGTTTCTAGCAGTTTCTCCTTTCTTACTGTCTGCTGTTTTTGACACGTCTTAATCGAAATTTCCCAAGTTCACTGAGCCGATTAATAATGTTCCAGGCGTCATTATAGCTTGTGCAGTTTACGCACTTTTTCTTACACATGAGTGTGACATGAGTTTATAGAATGTTCACATTTCTGTGCATTCTTGCAGACTTGCATAGGAGCGAAGTGAAATGTATAGTCATGTTGATGATTCGACAAGACTATAAAGAGTATTAAGTATTGGGATATTTATATGTGAATTATGTACATCAAACATTCTATTGATGTTTCGTAAATGTACATGTCATTTTGAGCTTTTGACCAACGGGTTACTATGCGCAGTTTGAATAGAACTGATTGGCAATTCAACATATTATGTCTGCAGAAAGACTTGATCTCCTCCAGAATACCAGTATGATAACGTCGGATGTCTGTATTTTTTAGTTTTGATCCTTATTTATTGATCCTATTTATTGATTTCTCAAATTAAGCTAAATATTCTAGTCAAGGCTTAAAAGAAGAGCCCACGTTCTTTCACAGCGAAAGGAATTCCAATTGATATCGGGCACCATGGTACAGGCATTTTGCTGCCCATTGGCATTTCATAATCTATGAATACTTCACTTTCGTTATTGTTGACAGCTACCGAAGTGTCCACCGATCTCCATCCCGAACAAAATGACAGTCATCCGAGAGAGTCAGAGACGATGACGGCATTCGGGCTCTAGAACAAACAATTTGCACACGATTCGATAAAAACAAGCAAGATCAAGTTTTATCAACGAGTTTTCTTGTAGATGAAGTAGTAGGCACACAAAGTCTCTTGAGTGCGGTACCACTTCTGTTCATTTGCTCTCCGTTCATTAAATCATTACCTGTACCAATAAGGAATTCCTTGGTCTCATAACAACTCAGTATTCTCTCAGGTTTTCGAGTGCTATATAAATGATGAGTAATCACTCATTTTGTTTGAATGCTCGAGCACAGTGTACAGTAACGTGAGTCAAATATTTTCATCAGTAACTATTTGCTATTTTTACTCTCAGCACCTTTTTGGATCATTTCTATACCACACACAACCTAATTAAGAATCTTAAATTTTCAGCCATCATAAATCTGTCACCAAAACCGATTCCACAATTCATTCATCATCGTAATAGCTTGTAGCCTCAGTTTCCTTCCGCCTTGGTTATTGCCTTCATCTTCCATCCCATGGCCATTCCTTTTAGTTGAGATTGTGCTTCGCCTTTCCTATAGCTGAGGAATGGCTTTGCATAGAACAACATCATATAAATCTATTTTCTAGATCTACAGAAATTAGTTTAAAATTATTGTGAAGTGTGCGTCTAAGTATGTATGTAAACAAAGCATATTTTAATGTTACCTGCATGATCACAAGTCTTCAGAACGGCTGAAAATGTACGATGGTTCATGGATCCTTGAAATATAGCTAAAGACATATGGTATACAAGTAGGTGCAAAATGAGCTTCTGGTTGACGTGCCGAAATAAAATCCTGGGTGCAACGGATCAGACCAACAGAATTTTCGTTCCTAAATGGGAGTAGGTTCTTTCTAAGAAGGATAACCAAATTTGTAAATAAACTTCGTTAACCCACTGTCGTTTTTTATCGGGAAATATTATATATAGCTTGCCAGATGTCCTTAAGGACGAGAAATCAAGAAGCTATAAAATAGTTTCTTTAAGTTTCTATACAGGTAAATTTACCTTAGGATTTTTATCTTGTCTATGGGATTATCTTGTAGTTGATGAAATACACATTTCCTTATGGCCTCACAGCCAAATCAACCATCATGTAAGCAGCACGGGCTGCCCAACATCAAGACATCAATCAATCCCTAATAAAATCGCGAGACTGGTCGCGGTACTGGCATCTCAAGCCTCGTTCAATCCTTGCTCGGCGAAACTACCCAAGCTAGGTAATGTGTTTTCTGTTTACCCACCGGGCAGCAGAGCGGGCAGCCGGGCGGGCAGCGCTGTACGGCCCATTGCGGCTGCCCACGCGCGCATTACGCCGCAGCTGCACCGAGCGTTGGCTGCGCGCCAGCGCCAACATCTGGCGCATTCTGCGGACACTGCCGACCCGATCACCTAAGAGGCCTACGCTTTGGGAAAGCTGATTTTCCATACTCGGTTTTGAATTAGTGTGGTCGACTGCACCATTCTATGCATATCGAGTAATTTTCGGTAACCCACGGAAAAGTAGCCCCAACCACTCTGCATTGTAGTCTGGATGCATTCCTATTGAAACCATAAAACCAGCGACAAGTGCAATGCATCAGAAGACATCCTACCGAACAAATACTGTATTTCACAAACATTGCTTGAATTTGTGTCAATGTGTGACACTCTAGTTTCAAAATATGGCATGCAAAACTGGAAACGTATAAAATAAATTCGAATTTCGACCATGAGGGAAACAGATTCACAAACAGCGACAAACAGAGGATGCCACATTTACCCTTCCTTTCACAAAGTTTAATTTTTATCTTCCTTAAAAAAGAGATTGAGGAGATGAAACATAAATCATGTGGACTGTAGAAGCGAGTACAGGGTCCAGGCCTCTTTCGCCCGCGGGTAGGTGCCAAAACGTGAGCTGAGCGAAACAAATCCATGGCAAAATGTAATTAAAGTGTTGCCAGAAAGTCTTTTTCGCGAGGCAGTCCATCATGGGAGGCCGTCAAGAGTCAAGACATAGCGTCCGACGAAACGCAGACCGACGCACGAGCTGGCTAATAAACCACGACCCCTGCTGGCGAGGGAGATTTCCTCCCGAGGGCCGAGCCAGCGAGATGAGAGGAGAAACTCTCGCTGTTGTATTCAGTATTAGGTATAACAACGCATAGTGATTTCAATTCGAAATGAAATTTTTCACTGAAATGAATTACTGTTTTCTGGATTGAATAATTGTTTGATGAGATAAATCGAGTGGACTCAGAGAGTACAGGGTCCAGGTTTCTTTTTCTCGCGAGTGGTTGTTAAATAATTTTTGTTACAGATTTTTCTTCGATAAATATTTTTAAACGAATTTGCATTGATGCTCTTAACTGCAGCTTAGTCTTCGACTAGTAACACATAGAACGACAATTCACATTTATTTTCACGAAATTGTATGTACAATAATTGGTGTAACTGTAATTATTTTCAAAAGAATAGAACTATACTTCTCTGTTTGAATTTTATGAGCATTCTGCATTTAACTTAAGTTCCTGCGCTGGCTACTATTGGCAAACAGCGCTACCGCTTGGGCAGCCTCTTCAGAGTAATGTATTTGAATTTATTTTGTTAAAAAATTATATACTCGAAAGGGCCAAAGGCGCGGGGACGACTACCTACTGAGAAAGAACCAGACCATGAATCCATTTTATACATATCGACTTACAGGAAATTATGCCAAACGCTGTAAAAGAAAGATACACACTTCCGGATAATGTAGTCATCTGTTTCCGATCCTCGTGTAACCTCTGCAGTTCAACCCCACGTCGTCGACAAAGTCAACCGGTAAAATGTTCAAATTTCAGAACGATCACACGCTTCTTTCTTCGAAGGATAATGTTCAATTTACAATAGGTTTCTAGTGGCAGATCGCTATCTCCCCCCCCCCCCCCCCCCCGCTAATTATTTATTAAAAAGTGTGTATAATCAATCTGGTAAATTGAATTGATGCCTTTTTCCAGCACCAAGGCCATGGGAAAATGCGAAGGGAAATCAAGATAAACCACGGTTCACCACAAAGATTGTTTTTGCTTTATAACAAAAATATTTCACATAAACGTAAAACCCGTTCAAAATTACTTAGCCGAGATCCTTAACTGTTAGTTTAAAAAGTGACTGAAACCAAGGGATTTGTTCAATAATGATCTCGAACTTGACTTGATTTGATGAACCAACTTCCAAGGCCACTGCTGCCCCTGAAACAGGTTAGTGAAATATGGAAAACAGCTCAAGGATCCTGCAGCATTCCATTCACCGTTTGATATGTTTGATAATAAGTTTGAGTGCTGCAAAGAAAAAAAGGGCATGACGTCTTGACAGCGCCTCAACGACCCGGCTGACGAACTAGCGGAACCTGTCCCTGACTGCGAGGTGCACCTGGTACCGAATCGACTGGTCGATGCACAGGGTGACGCTGACTTCCAGCCTCTTGAGGGTCTCCATGGTGAAGTCTGTGGTGACCTCGTAGCGTCGGACGAGCGCGCTGAGCACGCTCTTCATCTGCAACATGGCGTACTTCTGTCCCACGCAGTTGCGCGCGCCGCCGCTGAACGGGAGGTATGCGTACGGATGGCGCTCTTCGGGAGGATCCAGCCACCTGGAAACAAATGTTAAACTTGTATAACGGGGTAGTTATTTTCATTTATTGGTGTATCATGTGACACATTGAGCCATGTGACACATTTGAGCTGTTTTTTAATGCTATTTAAGTACGCTCCTCAGGTGTAATTTACATCGTTCAAGGGTGGTAGACTGGTAGGTAAATCTCGACTGGAAGCGAGAGAGGAGATTCTGCATCTTCGTGGAAGTTCGCGGACGATATGAGGATACGTTACATTAATGAGCGATGACGATGAAGTCTAATTGAGGTATGCATTTTGCGAAAGATTCTGCAATCAGAGCGAATCAGAGGAAAGGAAATGACTGCCTACGTTTATTTTGTGGTTAACGTTTCCCACAACCTTCTAGCAATCTAATGTCCATAAGAGCCAATGTGTAACAGCTCCAGAGCCAGAAGGCTGTGCGATGGTAAACACAAATAAATCCTACTTTTCGGGCAACAATCGCGCCGAGGATGATTGAATGGCTGCCGGTACAGCGGTATATATATACTATGGTGCATTTCATACATAACAATAAAGCACATTATTGGTCATGTTTCCCAACTCTTCACTGCGAGAATGGTAAGAGAATCGCTGAGCAGGATTCTTGACACAACCAGTTCTTCATACGCGTCACAAACCAAACACAACCAAACAAATCCCCAACCTCCTGTGCGCAGTGCGCAGTGCGCAGCGTGCAACACACCGTGCGGGCAGAAACGCTTCCGGCTGCGGGAAGTTCCGGGGATCGCGGTGCAGCGTGTAGGTGAACACTAGCGCCGTGGCGCCGCGCGGCAGAACGTGTCCCGACGGCAAGTCGACGTCCTCGGGGAGCTCACGGGGCAGGAGAGTCACTACCGGGAACATCCGCATCGTTTCCTGTAAGCATGGGGCGCACGAGGCGACCGTCGTCAAATTGTCTGGTGTCGATCAGGTGTCATTTGTTGCATGTCTAGTGCCCTTTTATGGCATATATCCTAGCCATCTATCAAACGTCAACTATGATAGGTAGGGATATGCAAATTGTTTACTGTTTAGATTTGACTCCACGCTCAAAATTGTTACGTATATCTGTTTGAATGGTACACAATGTCGCTTTGTTATTGGAAATAAATTGAAATAGTATTATGTTTTGAGGTGTCATAATTTGGGTTCACATGTCTATTGGGTCACTCTCACAGCATCAGCAGTTCAGTTTTCCAGGTGTACCTTGATGACGCACTCGAGCAACGGCATCTGCGCGATGAGCTCGGGAGTCGCGACGCTCGGGCCGTCACCGAACAACTCGTCCATCTCGTGCTGCACCTGGTGGCCGGGAGCCGAAAAAACGCTTCAGCGTTGAAGTTGCGTTGAAGGTGCATGGTTCTGCTGAGTTCTGGCCGCTGCTGGTCGTTCTTCTTCGTCAGTTTGAGTAAGGTATTGACGGTCCAGTTCATCTCGCCACAACCGCAAAACTTCCCCCCCAGTCTCGGTACAAAACGACCTTTTAAAGTGTGTAAATGGTCTCCCATCCAAAGATGCGACTTGTCGAAGTGTTGCTTAACTTTGTTGACCAAACCAATATCCACACTTCGAAAACTTAAAACGTCTCGCTAACCGGCCGTGGGAAATGTTAATTCAGAATTAGTTGCATTCGCAATTAGAGCCCAAGGTCACCCGCACCCAGCATGTTCACACTCATGGTATAACTATAAGTATAATGTATTAGCATCTTCCACGAGAACCCACTGCTGCTCGACACGAGATATGAGTTTCAAAACGTACAAGGCATGTCTTGAGCCGTACAAAAGGCTCTATCGGCTGTTTTTAACTCTTTGCTCATGTCTAGCATCAGTGGGTCAGTGGGGAAGATGCAAACCCACTCTCCTTCTTAACGTTAAATGGATTATAGTTGACACTCAATTCGTTTTCGCATGATTCTCACAACAAAATGCTTCTGACCTTTTGTTGTTCCTCGGGATGCAGCGCCAGCAGCAGCAACGCGAAGCTCATCACTGTGGCCGTGGTTTCGAGCCCCGCCGCCGCCATTGTGGTGACCTCGTCGCGTATCTCATTCGCCGAGAGCGACGACCCACTTTCGGCCATCAGCATGTCCAGGAAGGAGGCGATCTTCTTCGACGACGCCGTCCGCACCTCGTGCGTCCTGCCGCCGCCGGAGCGCTGCTCGGCGAATTTAGTTCGGATTACGTCCTCAGAAAACGCTCTCATCGCCTTAAGACAGAGTAGAACATATTTATTATTGATCGTTGTCTGACAGAAATAAAATTGAGTTGAAGTTAGAATGTCATGCTCCTTCCGCAACCTATCCAGCCGCCCACTGCCACTTTCCAATGAGACCAATAAGCAAGTTGTTGAGAAAATCTAGTTCTTTCAACGAAAAAAGCCTTCAAAGAATCGTCGTCAACTTTGAATGTGATATTATTATAGAAAGTATAATATTACTCACTTATAGTTAGTGACAGGAATGAAGCCATTTCATGAAACTTAAATTAATTATTTGTATGCTGGAGATGCATGTCACGGAAGGAAAAATCAATGAACAGCGAGAATAATTTGAACTCTCCGGCGTGCCAAACACTTCCACGCCTTCCCATCTACCCATTTCATCCCCTATGTTCTAACGTCCGCTGACCTTGATGACCGGCTGTGCGCGCCGACCCTCGCTAGTGAGCCGATAGATTATCGGATTAAGGAGCCATGGCCGCGTGGCCCGTCGGTGCACTTGTTTCACGGCCGCGTAGAGCGAGAGCAGGAACTCGTTGATGCCCTGCTCCTGCGTGTGCATCGTAGAGCCTGCATAATTAAGCTCGGTGTTAGGTACTCGAGCGAAACAATACGCTACGCTGCATATACAACCCAGACGTGGTGGCAGCACATGAGTACAGCGCTACTGTCTGTGAAGATATTATAATGCAGAATTTGGAAAGAATAACGTATTGTAAATGTGAAGTTTAAGAATGGGCAACACTGTCTTTGTTTCAGAGTCAGAGTCGCAACAAGTCATACAGACATCTTAGTGTTATGTATGCACAGGGGCGGAACTAGGCGCCCGCAGGGCCCGCGGCCGCGGGCGGGCCCAGGCCCGTCCACTTCCGTTGGGGGCCTGTCGGCCGAACTTAAATCAGAAACTCGTGAACTTTTTTATGCAAGACTTTTAGTTTTATGTTTCCTTGTTTCCCACTTCACTGCAAATATACAATGTGTGAGGCAGACTGACCAAGTACGCGGGGGCCCCGTATCAGGCCTCATCGAATTTCGTACCCTGAGGACCCCTCTTGATATAGATAGTGCAGGGTAAAAAATAACAGAAAAAATAACAAAGCTATAAAGAAAAACATCGTCAATACTTATCATTAGAATGCACCCATGTGAGCAGTTATAAAAGACAGGACCCTTTAGTGATTTACATTTTGAAAGTATCGTATGCTGTGATCTGAATCAAAATTTCCATGCAAGGGTCTAGCCTGTTGATTGCAAAATGAAAATAATCGAGCTGCTTTTCCAAATCTGTCGCAGTTTGAAATAGATTAAAACGCATAGATTCACTCGAAAAAATGACCATGATTCAAAATTTTCTCGGTGGCTCCAAACCCTGTTGTCTTGAGGAGGGGGGGGGGGGCCTTCTCAGCCAGATCTGCGGGCGGGCCCGTGAATCCTGGTTCCGCCCCTGTGTATGCTGCAAGATATTCGCGCCTGTTTGGCCAAGACTCACCAATGGCCGTCTCGCAGATGGCGTCCAACGTGCACATGCTCAAAGGGTCGTAGATCTCCAGCGTCCGTCCGTCCGCCATCTTGTCCAGCTGCTCGATCAAGATGGCCGCCTTGGACGCGAATATCTCGACGTATGTCTCGAGGATCTTGAAGTGGAACGCGGGGGTGATGAACTTCCGGTGGATCCTCCATGTCTCGTCCCTAGGAGATGGCAAGAAATCGGTTTTCCACGTAGGTTTGTGACCGTTCCGACTAACCAGTGCAGTGTGTTGTATTTTTTTTGTTTCATTTCATTTCATTTTTAATACATTTATTTTATTCAGCTGTTATTCAGCTTTCGATAGCAGCTGTGTGGCTGTCCTGCACGCAGGTAAGTAATGCACAAGTTCTTTGTGATAGTGTATACTTGCATTATTTATCCACTCCAGTCTTGTCACCGATTTCATTGACTCCTAGTCCTAACTTCTGAATTCTGTGTTATTTTTTTTTTAAGTATTGTAAACGCGTGCATGGGTTATAGTCAGTTGCTCCCAATGGGTACGAGGTTTTCACATAGAGTCAACTAAGGTAATGTAAGTATATTATTATGTACATATAGGGAAACGGGACAGGTATCTCTGTCTTTGAAAACTTTTGTTAGGTTGATGGAGCCAAGCTGATGAGGACGTCAACTTGGGCGTTGCGATGTCACTGAACTGGGAATATGCTGCTCGGGAAATAAGGTATAAAATCTAATCTCTATGATATCGAGAACTGATGCCAGTGTTGAGTTGCGCTCTTTTCGACGTCGGCCCAGGTGGAGTCAACTGGACCACTACTCTCTGTCCGGATCGGCTCGAACGAATATGACGGCACTTCTGTGCTCGCCGCCGTTGCGGGGTGCCCGTAATGATCTGCAATAATATTAAATTCTACCGTCGACTCAAAACTTGCGAAACTGTGTTGCTACATCTTCTTCAGATGCTCAGTGACTCCGACTCCCACTGTCGTGAACCGAGCCTGTATCGGTCCGCTGGAACGCCGACGCTACCGTCGCTGAATGTGCCAGGAAACGCACTATCGTCGCCGGCGTACTCTGAAGGGACGCCATTGTCCCGTTTTGTTCGGTACTGCTGCCCCCCCCCCCCCCCACCCCGGCGTCGAGTCACCGTCGATATCAGCCGCGCTGCAGTGTCCTCAACTGAACCCGACGTTCCGTCAACCATAGTAGCGACGCCGCGACAGAGCCTGCAAATCCTCGACTACGTCTTGAGTACAATTGATGAGCGTAGCGAGCGAAATCTTCAATTTTATTGCTTGTTTTATATTGTCCGAGTTTAGGAAATTGTAATTATTTCGGTATTAGTGTACCGATGGCTTCATCTCTGTGAGATATATAGTTGCCGGAAACCAATGAAGTGTAAGTGAGATGAGTGTAGGTAAAATAGTGTCGAATGCCAGCTAAGCATGCTATAGTGGGGAGGGACAAATGTTTCGTGGTTACTAATTACAAAGTAGGAAGACGAAGCGGCAAAATTGTGCAACCGAACCGGGATACGAACCCGGTTATCTCGGTTTGGTTGCACATTATTCCAGTTTCGTCTTCCTTCCATCTATCGCTTACTGGTCAAGCTTCTATCCTGATACTTCCAGAAAAACCAATTATAGCAATTATAAAGTAATTACCATGTTTACCCTGGGCGTATAATTCATCTGAACACTTCATCTGTCACTTGAAGATTTTATACCTTTATTACACCTACCTATCTAAACCTTTGTTGGTATTTTACGGTGCGAAAACCATTAAAAAATCCTCGTGACCTCACTAAAATTTCACGCCACTATACTATTACGCAGTCCACAAAATTTTGGAATAAATTTTAACTTTAGAAGTGCTAAGTCATGTCGTAACGGTCACAATGTCAGGAAACGCATCAAAATTTACGTTTTTATTTTATTCACGTTTCGCAACTCAAGCAAAGATGAGGTAAGGGTCAAGCACCATGCACAAGAAAGTACCTATACTTGAAACCAGGATCAGGTATCTGTGTGGATACCACGAAACGAGGGACGTTTCTCCCCTCGGTGTTTCCGTGGCTGGCATCCTCTCACTACTTAAAAAAATGTGTTTGCTTATATCTTGTACAGCATATTATTACAATTATGTTTGTCTTTCAAATCGGTGTCACCATTGGGCCCTATTGAGGGAGGTCAATTGCTGTCTCTCCGGTCAGCCGACTTGAAGGAAGATGCGCGCAATATCTACCTAAGTGCGAAACATAAATCGCTGGGTATACGTGTCCGTTTCAATAAAAAACGGTTGCCCGTTTCTCGGGAGATGACGTCAATTCCCCCTCCTCGTTCCTCCCTCCCTTCACACCTCCGCGCGGGCAAACGCATTCACTTAATTTATTTTTTATGACTTCTTATCAAACTGCGTTGATCTCTGCAGATAACCAATGTTAGCAACATGCTAAATTGTTCGATAGTCACTTCTGCAATACTACAAATTTTGAACAAAATAACTTGAAATTTGATCCGTCTGGAAGATGGATGAACATGTTTGCCGAGTGCAAACATGGAATTGGCACTGGAATTTGTTGGGAGAAGGCGCAGTTCTGCCACCAGATACCCGATACCTGTACCTGTTACTTTCGGTTTTTCAGTGGTCCGTCAAGAGACAAACAGTCTGTTAGCAAAAAAATAACGGGTTCTGAATTGGTAGCTCCTAAGCAAATAACAAGCTAACCAACAGTTAGATTTTTCACGTACCGCCAAAAACCGAGTCTCCGTCTGTTTACCTGTTACTGAGCAGGCCGTTGCCGAAGAAAGGCCGCATCGCTGCGCTCATGTTCTCGTCTCTATTGCGCACGCGTGGGTTGCCCAGCACTCGCTGCGCGTCGCGCGCATCTGTCAGCACTATGATCAGCTGCGGCCCAGCCCAAACGCGCACTACTGGGCCGAATTGCGCGTTCAGTCTGCGCAGGTTCTTAAATGACTCGGTGAGGGAGCCCCAGAAGAGAAGGGAGTTACCTGCAAGGGGTGGCGTTGTCTGTTAGTAATATGTGTTTGTATATTTGTATATAGCTTGTATTATATTTTGTCTGTCAAACGGACTGCAGCCATCTCGTAGAGGAACCAGAAATAATTATGGAAGCGGTACCAATTATTTCCACTGCTCTCTCGGCTGGTTTGGGTAGAGACTCGAGGGGTGTAGGTACAGTACCAACAGTTGATCCATGCAGTGAAGTTGAGAAGAAATTGTGCGAAAGAATTTTTAAGAAATGTCTATAAAAAGAGAAGAAAAGTCATGCAAACTCAAACTTTCAGGGATTCTTGATTTTAGTATGTTTCATATCTCCGCAAAGCGAGCCGATTTCCTTTAAAAAAGTTTGGGGTGTTGATCGGAACACAACTAGGTCATCTGAAAATGTCATCATATACGCGTTCGGTCTGTAGAGCACGCGTAAAATCACACACAAAAACATGTACAATTGACTTTAATCTCGAGTACCGAAATTGAAGACTTCTAATAAATGAAATTTAATGCATTATCCGGATACCGTCCCATGCATTCCTTCAACGCAACGTACCAATGATCGGCCATCCCTTCGGGCCGGGTATTTTCGCAGCGGCTCTCCAAAGCCTCCGCCGCGAGCGCCAGTAGCAGACGAGGTACAGTACGAGGGTGGCTGCGCAGGCCGCCCCCAGGACGAGCAGGATCCCCGGCGCAGACATGATGCTCATCGGCCAGCTGGCTGGGTCGTGGAATCAACTGGACAAGGTAAGTCGCCGAGAGCCAGAGTTTTTGTTGTTACGTTTATTCGCACAAAAGTGCCACTAATTTTGAATGGATGACGCATTTCTTCGCCGAGCGAATTTTAAATATAGATGCCATGGGAATAAAACAAATCGTTACTGCACACGTCATGGGTACTTATAAGAAGCTTAGACCTGTTCCTTCCCTCCCCCTGGAAGGAGTACGCACACTCTTTTTTTTTAAACCCGTGTATCTTTTGTTTAAATGTAATCACTTATCTCGCAGGTCACACACTGGGAACTCTCGCACATATGCCATAATGCCAGCCTATAGAAACTTAAAGTGTGTCTGTTTTAAGCTCTCTGAAATGAACGATGGGCAGTAAAAGCATGTTGGTGCAGTTCAGCGCCACCCTCTCCCTGGTAGCAGTGGCGTAACTTCAAATCGGAGGCCCCAAAGCAAAAAAAAAAATGCGAGGCTCCCCTACCCCCACCAGTGTTGCCAATTTTGTAAAAGTTAAACCGAAAAATCAAGGCCGAATACGTTTTTGACGGATTGGAATGTTTGAAAGCTTGTACTGGGAAAACGTACTAGATTTCAATAAGTGAATTCGTCTCTTTAATCGGTTCAGCTTCAGCCCCAGAGCACTGGTGTGCCTGCTCCCCTGTATAGATACGCCCCTGTCTGGTAGGATCTGCAATTTGGCTTACTAGAAGCGCAGTTATGGTCTACCCTCAATGCCAGGCACCAGGGGGTCTCGATCGTTCATGATGACCAAAATCATTCCAGAGTCCAGCTGGCCTTATCTAGAGCGGCCATCAGCTGGGTTACCGCGAGGTTACGTTGGGCGTTACTGATTTGCCATATTATTTTTTCACTTGGCGGTAGACCATGGCTTCTGCAACCCGCCGTAACGCAGGCACATGGGCCCAGAGTGGTAGATTCCAGAACGCTCCGTGGATCAAGGAAGTGACTCCTTTGCGGGCAGGTGAAACAAAAGAGCGTAATGCCCTCTATGGGCACTTGTCCTTGTAATATGTACATGAAAATTGATAAATATTGCAAAGAAAACTCTAATTATAAGCGTCCGGCTGTTCAGGGTTAAGTACAAACCTAGGAATCGGGTGGACTAATTTTACAACGTGTTAAAGCGCCCCTCTCATCTCTGATGAAAGAGCTTTATACTTTTTATAACCCATGGCAGACCGCAGATGCATAAAATAAAGTAAAAATTTTCCGTCAATCAAGGTAGGTATATAGGTATAGGTTAACATCTTCTTCGCCAGGCCACAGGTTGCCTCGGTCGGGCATTTTCATAGCCCAATTGACGTTCAAATTTGGTAAAAAGACACTGGCTAAAATCAACACGGCTGATTCTTGATTTAAAAAATATATATTTTACTGATATGCACGAATGAGCTTAATTTGTCAAATAAACGATTGTAAAGTCACAGTAAATACCAGGGATCCGAACCGGAACCATAACCGGAACCGGAACCCGATAGAACCCCTATTTTCATGGAACCAGAACCGGAATCAGAACCGTTATTTAAAAAAATGAGAACCAGAACCGGAATCAGAACCGTAATTTAATTTTTTATGGAACCGGAATCGGAACCGGAATCGCTATTGGGATCGAAAAAATATCGGTTCCTCTCATATTCATAAAGGTTCCACAAACTCAAAACAGCAAAACAAAAATTCGAAGTTATTTCATCCATTGGGAAAACTTAACATTTCAGCTGTCTGTTGCCTAGAGTGAGTTACAACTTCGTAGAGCGATGCACTGAGAGAATTTGATGCAGTGATTGAGAGAGCAGAGGTAAACAATTTTGATAACATTACGCAACTTTTGCCACTTTGAAGAAGACTGCGATCAGTAATGCGCCAGCATTTGTGATAGTGGATTGACGTGACGGACCTACAGTGTGGGTGTGAAATCTATAAAATTGAAATATATAAATTACTAATCAATCACTAAACGAAGTTGCTTACGACATACCAAGGCATCGACGGAAATAATAATCTTCAGCGACCAGTTAATGGTACCGTAAATTAAAAATTGGAAGGCAAACTTCAAAAAGTAAATTTTTCATTGGAACCATTATTAGAACCGTTATTTTTGTTGGAACCGATATTGGAACCTAAATTTGTATCCATAGAACCGGAACCGAAATCGGAACCTGAATTAATTGTTTCAAGAACCGGAACCAGAACCAGAACCGTTATTCAAAATATCATGGAACCAGAACCCGAACCAGAACCGTAATTTGAAACAATTCAGAACCTGAACCGGATCCAAAACCGATATTTAAAAAAAATCAGAACCAGAACCGGAATCGGAACCGTAATTGATTTCGGTTCGGATCCCTGGTAAATACTACCTTCTTCAAAGTGCGATTGGTGAACCGTCTTCTGAATAAAAGATTTCTCGGTTTGGGGTGCAATTATTCCAAGTTTTGGGTGCCTGCCTTCTGAGTTCTGACCAACGCTATCACATTACGACTCTGCTCCTTCTGGCAAGAAAAATATTGAACGAACTTATAGCCGTAGCCCATAGATCAACATTTTGTTGCGGCTATGTGCAATTTGGCATATAATAATAAATAACTACATGGCTAAAAGTTTTAAATTATATATAAAACTACTCTTTCTATTTTAAAATAACCTATAGGGGTGCTCAGCACCCAAATACTCCCATTACATACAGCTAAAAGATAATGATCGTTACGTAGACTTAAGAATCATCTTATTGATAATTGTTAAATACCATTGACGGGTTTTAAGCGCCAATACAAATGTGAAATGACAATTCCATTTAGCACTATGTTCTTGTGGGCTGTGGCAATAAAAAATAAAACGTAAATCTGCAGAACCAGGAACCGATCAAGGCATTGAGAACCTACCAGTCAAAGAGTCAGATAAATTGTTTTCCAAAACCCTACCGTGCAGGCCAAAAACCAAGAAAACTTCAAATAATAAAGTAGGCAATATCTTGTTACCTGTTTAAATATTGTGTCTTCGAAACAGATCAAAACTAAACTGATTTGAAAACAAAATAAAACATACACAAATTGAACATACAACTGCAACAGGTTAAAGTGCTGTCCACTTTAGCGATTGCTCGCCCTATACGTATCTCGAGGCACTGGAGACCCAAATGAACGTTGGGCCTCGACTGCGTGGACGACACCATCAACAAAATTATAGCCAACAGCTTGTAAAAGACGAATTGAAGGACGCGTGTATCCATGCTGATTCTTCCGTGAAGCATGTACCATTTCTCAAGACTTCGTGAAGCGAAGCTTGTGTACTCATTTTATGTACAACTCAGGATCATTGCAATGTTAATTAATTCACACGATATTAGATGTAATTTTGGGAGGGGAGGGGGGGGGAGGGGGAGATTAATATATAGATTCATATAATCACGTATAGAGTAACGAGAAACGAGAGTATAGAGAAACGTATAGTAGGTATATTGTAACAACCGGGAGAACGGGATCTTTGGAGTAGTTCTGAGTCTGACTATACTGAGTGATTTTTCACAGGTCCTTTTATTCCACAATTTGCGGAGATAACCACCAAACAAACTACTCAGCCCGAAGGCCGGGTGTCAATTCTCCTCTGTCACTCAGACCGACTGCGACATATCGTTTGGTCAGTTTGCATGGCCACTTTGCGGTGTCGAGTCAGAGATTCAGCACCAATGAAAGACCTGCTGATTAGAAAAGTCCAGCTATGCACAATTATCATAAAACTTAATTAAACAAACGAGATGCCATTTCGTTGCCATTTATGTTACTTTCCTCTGGGTGAGATAACTCGATTGAGATGAAACTCTTAATCTGTTCCAAAATGTTCACATTGTCTACCGGGGTTTTTATTTGTATTTTCATTTCATGGCATGGCATGGCCCATGCCATAAACTGGTAGTTGAAGGATTGTTTGACGTTAGATGATATGGCAAACAAAACGATCTGAAAAAATATTTAGCGAGAGAATTTCTAGACCATCAACAATGTCTCAAATATACCCAGACTGTGGTGATTAGTGATTCGTAAAATGATATTCTTGACACTATAATTTTAACAATTAATTGACAATGCCGCAAAACCATGTGATATATACTTTCTCAACAATTCCCCCGTATCTCCCTGGCCATATTTTGCCCACAGTCCCAGCTCGGGGCCTCCACCGCGACGCCATGGGACGACGCCTACCCTGCCGGCGCCGTCCTCTGCCCGACGCCAGGACCGAAGCACCGGCGTCGAACATGGACTCTAAATATATAGTGTCCTTTGGCTGTAAGAGACATATTTGCTCAATAAATGTGAATACAATACTTCTTAATAAGTCTTCTAGAATACAGTCTTCTAGTAAAAGTCTTTGCATAGTTTGTGAAAAACAAAAGAAGGGACCGTGGGCTGCACGAAATAGAGTTGATGCACTTTGCAGGAACAATGAAACGAAGGCACCTACGCAGGCAAGTACAGTTTTGGAGACGTCCTTAAGGTCATCTGAGGTCTACACTTCTTGCGCCTACAGATATCAAACAAAACTCACGGCCGTTGGCAACAGCTGTAAGCGAATCCCTGTGAGATAGATTGTCCCGCAGTCCAGCTACGTAGCTTGGGTTGCCTGTGGTGTGTCGAATCCTCGTCCTCATGTCCCATAGTCCCAGGTCGCCTATGTCCCAAAAAGTTGGACTTTGGAAAATAAATTTTCCGACAATGCACCTCGTAATTTCCAATGCAAGTCGTAATTTCCCAAACACTAAACAACTTACGTATGGTCGAAAAGTGGCGTACATATAGATTAGTTATATTACTCTATCACCGTATCGTCATTAAAACAATTTTCTAGTTGGACTTTGGAGAATATAGATTTTCCGACAATTAAGTCGTCATTTCCTGTGAACCAAACAACTTGCAAATGGTCGCACGGTGGCAACGACTGCACTTACATAGGCGTGCGCAGGGGGGCGAGCGTAGGCCTGGCCCCACCTAATGAACATTCTGAAACGCATAGATTTGCTTGAAAATGACATTGATTGTTCAAAATTATCCCGGGGGCTTAGCCCTCCGACCCACCCCCCCCCCCCTTCTGCTTAAGGCCCGCCCTGTTCTCCTGACCCATGCTACCCCGGTGCCAGTTCAAGTTGAGCCATGCATTAATACGCGCCTACTGACGCTTGAAACCGCCATGTACCAAGTTTCAAATTTTCAAGCATTAGTTCTGTAAAGTATATATTAAAAACTTTACAGAACCCCTCATTTCCACTAACACTCGAGTCGGTTACAGTCCATCGTCCAAAGACGCGGGCCTCGATGGCGTATATACAGAGTCAGTTATTATACATCGAGGGCATGTGCAGATTGAAGTCTTGAGAGCGACATTTGCCTCCGGCCTACCAGTCGTCACCATGGCTCGGTGGTAGCGGTGGCAGCTTATATAAGAGGGGTAGTGGGTTCGAACCCCAGCCCATCCGCTTTTTGTAGCATGCCTCGTCATATGGAAATCAATTTCACTGTTACTGTCGCCCTTTTAGCTAGACAATGAACTAGCCAGTGACTTGTGGTTTCCAATGATTTATAATTTAAATGCCCAAGTGCACGTGATCAGCTCCATATACGTTAATTCCCCAGTAGTGTTAATCAGACGGTGTGGTGCAGTGGCAGCGCGCTCGAATGATACCCCTGATGGCCCGGGTTCGTATCCCAGCCTATGCACTCGGCTGGCTTAACCACATGTGCGCGGGACAGATTTTTGACTTATCCCTTTGACCCAACACAGCCTATGTACCTTATTTCCACATCAAAACCCATCCACCCATCTAGCTCAGTGGGAGGCACCATTCTCGGTAGCGGACACGGGTCCGTTACCAAGGTGGACCGAGTTCGATTCCCGGCCACGGCATGAGTCGACATTAACTCTTTGGAGTTTTGTCGCAGCTGCAGTCTGTGCGATGTCGTTCAGGGCACCTTAGGACGTCTCGGGATGTCCTGTCCGATCGACGCCAGACATGCGGCCATGCCCAAGCACATCGGGTGCCGATGGCCCCGATGTCCGCTTCAGTGCCAAGCGGAACGACCGGTAGCCGGAGCTAGATGGGTGGTGTTTTGCAACAAATAATTTTGGAACTATATTGCTCCAGTCAAAAAACACCCAATGCATTTTAGTTATTTTAGCACGCCGCCCCGGCCGAGTGCATCGGCTGGGATTCGAACCCGGGCCCTCTGCGTTATCATCCGGGTGCGCTACCACTGCACTACGCCGTCTGGTGGAAGTCGGTAGGGAAATAATGTATATGAGCTAATAATTTGCACTTATTATAATTCATTTCCACGAGCAAGCCATGCTGCAAAAGAGGATTCCCCGGCCGGATTCGATCGCTCGACCTTTCGTTTGAGAAGCGACCATCGTAACCACTCGACCAACCGGAGACGACGAATGAGAAAGGCAAATTGTTCAATCTGATAATGTTTTGATTTACAATGCCGAGACACGAGCCAAAAAGGCGGATGGACTGAACCACTGAGCCATGGTGACGACCTGCAGATCTAAGGCAAATGGCGGTCTCAAGAGTTCGATCTGTACTTGCGCGTGTAAATAATAAGCCAGAAATAACAAGAAGAATAGCAATAACAAACAGAAAGAGATAATAAAATAATACGCTCTCATGTTCCATGATTTGAATTACAAGTTTTCCTCGAAAAATATACTTTACAGCACTTCTAATTTTAATGGAATGAGCATTGCCCCCCCCCCCCCCCCCCCAACATCTGGGACCCTGTGCATGCCTTTGGGCACTTACAATACTCTATCATCATTATTATCATTAAAACAATCAGCGACTACGCTAGGGGGCGGCCAGGGGGGACCGCGGCCCCCGGGGGAAAATACTCGCCCCCCCCCCCCCCCGTCGAACGAAAGTAAAAGTATACGCGAAATATAGCACTGAATAGCTAAATTGTAATCTGAACTTAGATAATTTTGTTTATTTTCATAATGCTGTCATATGGAATAGCTTTGAACTGTTTTCATTTCTGTGGGAAATAAGTGAATACCTCAGCTTAGGCTGTGAAGTCAATCTTAACAATTTGCTTAGAAGGCTGAATGGATTATTTCTGTGGGAAATAGTGAATACCTCAGCTCAGGATGTGAAGTTAAAACTTACAAGAATTCGTGGATTATCTTGCATTAAAGGTAAGAAAATCACGTGTTTGTATTTTGAAATATGCTTTCCATCGATAATTCGATAGGTAGAAAAGTTACATTCACGTGACACCCCCCCCCCCCCCCCCCCCGGACTGCTCGTAAAAAATAGGCGCAAGTGCCACCTCATGAAATTTTGGGACTTCCCTTGGCCCCAACGAGGAAAATTCCTGGCGTCGTCACTGAAAACAATGTTCTAGTTAGACCTGAGAGTACTTCCCATTTCTTCATCTAAGGTTAGGACCATTGGTTGGACTTTGGGAAATAGATTTTCCGACAATGCATTTTCAATTCGTAATTACAAGAGAACCAAACAATTACTTACAGAAGGTTTCTAGGTGGCACATGTTTTCACGTGTTCGGTATGCGGTATAATACCTTATCTCTTTATTGTCTATAACCGCGGCACCGGCACCGACACCGGGTCCACCCTAGGCTCCCTTTAAGTATGGGTCCTGGCTAGGGGCGTCACCAGGCTGTAATTCACTTAACGGTGCCACAAAACACGTTGTCAAATCAGTGCGTCGTTAATCACCTCAAAACCGAAATCCGACTTGTATACTTACCGCCGGCACCGGTTCCAATCTCGGCTCCCTAACAACCAGGCTAGCTCCATAATCAATTAGGTCATGGTACCTCAGTACCATTGAGTTTAAGCCTTTACACTTAATGTCAGTACCACCCTCGTCAAAATATTGCGTCGTTAAATAGCATTTAAGCTTCACATTTCAGCTGGTGGCCCCTGGCCTGGTAGGCACCCCAAACTAAATGCGAGCACGCAAGGCCAGCCTAGACCGAAGGCGAAACCTAGACCCAGTCGAAGTTTCAGCGTCAAATCGCTAAAACTTGGACGGGAAATTCGCTGTTGATACCAGGCGCCCAGAAGAGCGAGTAGTCTCGAGCTCGCTCCTCTTGGCGCTGTAGATGGGATACACGTGGGCCGGACCGCGACGACTGTGACTAAGCTGCCCGAGTGAACCGGCACGATTGGTCGAGATCTTTGATGATTTACACTATTGATTTGCAATAAAGCTGGACTATGTTTTATTAATTCGTTTTCCTGTGTCGTTATATGTTACCCAATGTAGATAGGGGATTTGCTTTCAAAACGATTTCATGCCAATTGAGGGCTGAGTTATGGATTGGTGAGTTGAGGGCTGAGAGTGAGATGATATCAATGTTTACAGTTCAATTTACTCTGAAGGTTTCCCAAACAAACTACAAGTGAACTCAAGAGATAGATATTTTTATGTGAAGTACTCCACTCGCACACTACCGTTCCCTCACTTACACTACTGTTCACTTACACTAGGTACCGTTCCAAAAACATGCTTGTCTGCGTAAATTTTCCTTCAGCCCGTCGACAAATTGTCGCGAAAGCCTTCAGGAGCTTCAAATTTCCTGCCCAGGACCACAGTTACCATCACTTTTAAAACATTTTAACTGTGCTAACCATGCCACTTGGCAGGGACAGGCCGAGTCATGTTGCTGCTATCAATAGCAAACTTGCGAACAGCAGCCTTTGACGGCAAAACGCAACATCCGGGTCCTGGGGAAGCCCAAGACCAAGGAAAAAAAATTGCCCCAAGTCCCAGAAAGCCACCAAACCGCACAAGGGGTCGGGCTAGGCCAGCAGAAGTCGAACTGGCTGTTGAACTGCCTCACACAAGCAATATCGAGGTCCGGGTCTTTGGCCGATGGACTCGAACCGTCTCGAGTGTTGGTCCAAAAGAAACTCGTTACCAGGAACTCGAAATTGCAAGGACTTGTGTCTAAATGCCGACACCAGTAGAAAGTACGAGTATTCAAATTGAAATAATACAGAAAACCCTATTGCAGTTCCAAAGAACTGTTTCCCAGAGATAATAGAATTTTGCCCCACAAAACTAAACATATTACATTCAGTTTGCTGATTATGGTTGGTGTGTGGTGGTGTGTAAGCTATGTTCACTTTTTATTTGCCGTGTGCCGATTGATTTACCGATATGAGACAGAGAGATTGTTTTCTAAATTTATCTTGTATCAGAAGTATGATGGGGCAGGGCAAGACAGTTTGCACGGTTTGAGCATGTTGTCAGTGGCACTCCAAGACGTCGGCAGTCTTCGCGGAAACAAAAGCCCAGCAATAAACAATTCAGGTGATTTTTTAGTAGGATTTCTATTAGTATGGAGTGAGACCTCTGAATATTAGTTATGCCACTGCACCAAAACCCAGTAAAATTACCATGCTGGCAGCTCAAGCACCTTTGGGAGATTTGCCTTTGGGGAGGGGGCCACAGATTACTCTTGAGGAAGGCAAAGTTGATGCATGCCTGGTTTTGGAAAGTATGCCAAAATCTACTAGTGTATTTCATTGTAAGATAATATATAACTTGCTCAGAAATAGCAAGGATGTTGACAGGGAACACCTTTCTTAACCTGATACAAAAACTTTGCTGATCCACAATGCAACTAAAATTGCAATTGCAAAGCCCTGGTTTTATTAATTTCTCCACCAAAGGGTGCCATCCAGCACACAGGGCCATGAAACCAATCAGGCCTACTGAAAACCAACAAATCCCCTTCTTCAACCCATCGATGAAGTAACACCATATTATTCCCCATACTGCCCCCTATGCAAGTGAGGTATCATAACTTTTTGGTATCTTTCTCACAGATTTAAGCAATGCAGATAATCAATTGATCTGGAAGGGAATATCGCAATACTTTTTTAAAGGTTACTAGGAACCCATTATAAAAATATATTTTTAATTCCCAGACTTTGACAGCAATGTCACAAGATCAATTTATCTTCAGATATCGGCTCAATGAAAACACAAGCAAGCTTCGTTTTGATAGAATGTGCACATCTTTATTTTTAGAAAATCAGTTTTCCAAGTATTGGCAGCATCATCTTTTTTTTCTTACTATGTATTAATAGTTGCTGAAGCGTTGACCTCGAGAAGCATTTGCCCTACACGTGCAAACGTTCGTTTGGAAGCACCTTTGTGCGAACGGCAGCAAGCGCGAACCAAAACGTTCCGCGTACGTTCAGCACGCGCCTATAGGCGGGTGCAATAATGGCAGTACTAACCAACGAGAACTATCGGCTCGTTCACACGTTTTAATCATAAACATTACAAAAAAGAATGGAGATCATTGTTGAATGTCTCAGTATTTTGCAGCTTTATCGTATTCACCAATCCATTCACTCCTACATTTCTAAACATTTTTCAAAATGAAATCATCTAAAATATAATAACTCCAAACAAAAGTAAACCGTTCTTGCAAATATTGCCTTGTTTATCGATTCTTTTCTTAACCGTGATTACGTTTACTTCGGTCTTCCGTTATAAAAAAAGGCGGAAAGCCAGTTGGCCTAGCTGCAACCAATCGCAGCTGCCTTTTTCTTGATCACAAGATCTTTGATGTTGAGGTGCACTTTCTCTTTCTGTTTCGGAGGCACAGAGTTAAAGCAAAATCTCTTGAACGCCTCCAGCTCGCGCTCGTCGTCATCAATGTCCCCGTTGTCGAGGTCAATATCCTTCGGCGCAAAAACGCTGTCTGGAATCACAAAAGAAACAGATAAGAAAACCGATCAACTGCAAAGAAACATCAACAAAAAGATGCCGATCTTATGATTCCTGTTATTGTTCCCAAACATTTTCACTTTGGACTTTGTCAACATGCATTTTAGGAATAAATAGTATTTACTATTTATAAAAATCATGAAATTGTATTTTATTGCACTGCATGTTTTGGCAGGTACTTCAAAGAGCAAGTCTTGATCCCACCCACATCACACATCCATTGGTCTTAAGGATGCCAATAATGGCCATGAAAGTTCATTATCCCTGTGCAAAGTTAACGTCCAGGTCTCCCTATCACACCCCCACTCTCAAAAAAATCACAGTAACTGGAAAATCGGAACTTTTCTCTAAACGCCCATTATTTTGTCGTATCATGACTTAACTATTAAGTGGAAAAAAGAACATTTCCCTTAACACAGAACCAGCCCCAAGGGTTGCAGCTAACAAAGTGACTAGCAATAGCCATAGGCCATAGGTACAAATAACTTCAGCACAATTTAATGTCATAGTTCTTTTAAGGAAGTCAAAGGAGGTATAATAGTCATCCTTGAAATTATTTCAATATTTAAAAACATACACTGGGCTGGACCGGAGCTTCACGTGGCCACCTTGATGAGGCAAAGGGGGGGGGGGGGCAAGCTTTGAAGGGTTAGCTTGGGCCTCCGCTACACCACTTGCCTCTGGACAGAAACTCGTAAGTCATGAAGACGGTGCTAAATTGTAACAAGATCTTTTGCAACCAGAAGGTAAAATTATTTGCAATCTTAATACATAACTTGTACATTTTACACATGAAGAAAATACTATACCATAGAACAAGAAAAAATCCCCAAACCACCCACTCGACTCACCGACTAGGTCCGGTTCCGGCACGTTCCCCTGGCCGCCACCGTTCCTCTTCTTGCGGTTCTTTTTCTTCTTGGCGTCGGCGGCAGCTCCATCGACAGCTGCGGCCTCCTCAGCGCGCGCGGCCGCGTACTGGCGGGCCCGGCCGTTCTCCTCCGGCCGGCCGGGCAGAGACACCTTGCTGATGCTTAGCCCAGGGACTCCATGCATGCCTGCATCAAAGGCCAGAGTTGGGACATTAGCATAGATACCCAGGAAGGAAAATTGGTCAAATAAACTGCTACAAATTTGGCACAGAGGACAAGAAAATGAGACGAGTCGCAACCGAAGAATTGTCTTCCCTAAACTCTGCGTCAGTCGAGTTATAATGCGCTAGTTTCATAACAGCTAGTAAGGATGGGGCTAAAAGGTGGAGTGTACTAAGTTGCCACTCCAGTCATTATCCCCAAATTTTCTAGGCTTTTAATACAGATAATTTGATCCGAGCATTTTTAAGACTGGCAGGTCTGGTAGCATTTTGAATCAGCTGTCGACATAACCAAACAACTAGATTTGAATCACTAGATCCATCTACGTCTAGAACCCGGAGAAAGCTCCTTCCGCCAGAAAAAAAGCCAAGATCATCGATAAGTAGAGACAGGAATTTTTCGCGCCCCACGAAATCGCGAAATGTGTTGAATCAATGAAAATAGAAATTTTCTTTGCAGATGTATCCATATTCATAAATTTCCCGCCATTTTTCAATCGCGACAAAACGCGAAATTTCGCGAATTTCGGCCATAACACCACAATTGACAATTCTTTCGCGAAATTCAAGAAAACTTCGTGAAATTGCGATTTATTTATTTATTAAAAGAATAAAACCGAAAAACATGAAAAAGTTGGGGTTTCATTTTTCGATGGCAGCCAATTTAAATCAAGGTCACTGGCAAAGTTTTAAATCTGAAACCTAGAGTGCGCTGGTATGTCAAAATGTGGGCGACAGATGGATCCTGCTGTGACCTTGCAATTTTTCAAAAATAGGGTTAGCACTTATCTCAAATAGCCTTGATGAGTCTCCCCAAAAGATCCCATTGTAACTTTAGTGATTTTACCAACCATTTTCGTAGCTTTTAATCTTATATTCATATTAAATTGAAGTGTGTAGCATGTAGAGGCTTTTTATATGTAGTTATGTTCCCTGCCTGATGCTTAGGCTCTAAATATGCTCTTGAATCTTCGATCACTGCTCCGGTACGGGATAGGCAACTAGCTTGCCGTGCCAGCTCTCACTGCGTTCAACATGTATGTTGCCGTTTTTCCGTTATCTTAAAACTGAATAAACATAAAAACAAACAGACAAGGGGATTATTTAGCTACTTCTAGAATTCAATTTACTTATTTTGAATGTACTAGTAAATATTTAATATTTTAAATAGCAATACATAACGACATAATCATGGTTATAGAGATGATTTGACCGATGATGACAGCTGGTAAGGCCTATACTTTAGCGTTGCATGGGAAACATACAGCGTTGAGCTAGTTGCGTATCCCGGCCAGCAATGGTCGAAGCTTGAATAGCACATAATGTACAAGCTGTGAAACCGTGTGAAAAGTCAATGCCGAAAAAAGGATCCAATAAACTAAAGAACGATTCACAAAGTAGTGAATTTAGAGCAGTGCTACTTCTCAAAATCAAATTTCATTAAACAGGCATCATTTTAGTGCCAGTTACTGCAACTTTGATGAAGTTATATTGCTGGAAACACGTTTTAAAAACTCTCAAATTGAAATCATAGGCAGTCCACTGATTTTGGGACTCCTACCTGTTGCAAACAATGTCTACTTGCTGTCTCCTTGCTGTCACCTGACTTCAAATTTTATTTACTACTCTGGATTTTATGCTCATCCAGGCTATTACAGAACAGTGGCTAGGAGTCGGGAAAGCGTGTCAGAAATCAGGATGGCAAAGCCAAAGGTGACTGCTGATTTAACAGCAAATGAATTTGAATCAGAAGGGTTGTACGTCAATGACTGTAAGATTCTTATGTGAAAGTTTTGTGACTGCAGGCTTGAGCATAAAAGAAAAGATATGTAAGGTAAACATTGTTATAGTAACAAGCACGCTGCACGTCCATAGCAATGCTAGTTTTTTAGCATCCGGTTCAAAACGATAACCCACTATCTAAGAGACCTGCGTGAAGACGTAAAAACACTGTAAAATTCTCTGAAAATGTGCGTATCAGCAAAATTGTACGGTTTTTTCATAACACCGCCATGACTGCCATAACACCGCAATCCAAAAAACGAAAAACGAAATTTACCAAATCATAAAACCATAAATTCCTGTCCCTATCGATAAGCCAGCAGAGATGCAAACTGCCAAACCACTACAACCTTTACAAAGCCACCCGACGATCGACGTACCGTTGTACTCCATCTGAGCGGCTATCCTGCTCCGCAGCGCAGGGTCAGGGTGCGAGAACCGCGGCGGCAGCACGTAGTTCTCCTTGCCCTTGACGCCGTTCACCATCGAGCCGCCGCCGGCCTTCTTGGCACCGCCTTTCTTGCCCGGCGCCTGCTCCTTGATGTCGGCGCGACCGTTAGCCATCGGCGGCGGGCAGCGGTTCGCGTCGCCCACCGACGGGAAGTACATCGGGTTTTTTATGGACACCATAGACCCGTTAACCTGTCGGAGTAACAAAGCGCAAGTTTAGTAATGAGTTAGCATTAGGAGGAAGATATTATAATTGGGCAAAGAGGCAGGAAACTTGCACTTCAAGGCATGTTTTTGGTCAATCAGTGCCAGCATTTAGAGTCATGATATTAACATATTTTAGTTGAATTTGGCACTTCAGTTACCGATTCTACCACTAAATCTTCGACTTGACACGCAAATGATCACAAAACAAAATAAAAGACATTTAACATAAGACTGGGCAAAGTTTGTTCTATAACTCTACAAACATACTTGTGTCTTTAGCACACACCTTGATGATGGCAGCCTGCGTGGGCGGCGGCGTCTGCGGCTGTCCGACTTGGTAGCCGTTTGGACGGACCGCCTGCTGCGGCTGCTGCTGCGTGATGCGCACGCTGTTCGGCAGCTTCGTGATGCTGATCACGTTCCCATTCTGCGCAGCCTTGCCTCCGCCGTTCACCGCTGCCTCATTCGCCTTGTTTTTGTTCTTCTTGTTCTTCTTCTTTGAGCTGACGAGCGTCTCCTCTTCATGGCGGCCGTCGAGACGCTCGATCATACGGCCGGTGTCGACAACGATGACGTTGGCGCCCGCTGGATGTCCGCCCCCTTCGTAGCGAGGCGCAGGCGGGGCACCGGGGGCGGCAATGATAGTGGTGGTGTAGGCGTCGTCGCGGGGGCGGGGCTGCTCCGGCCGGGGTTGGGGGCGGCGCACAGGACTGGGGCCGTCGACCTGGAGAAGAACGGCCGATTTTTTACGTGGGTGGGTTTAACAGTGTGTCCTTGGCATTCTAATCAAAAGGTGCATGTCGATTGTCAATTCGGATTTCTTGGCAAGACCAAAAGATGTTGTGCGAAATTTTAAAAAGTGAAGAAATGTGTAGTGTCTAAAAAGTGTAATGAATGAGTGATAATGGAGCTTCGAGCAAGTCACTTTGTTTCATAGAGAGATCCTGGAAATGGGAATATCACTAGAAATTTGAAACTTTCTGCATACATTTCCTTCACAAAATAAACTATTCTCAATCTTTCATCAAGAAAATATGTGCAATTTCGTATAAAGCTTGAATTCCAGTAACAATTGATGAGTGACCAAGAAAAAAAGCAGCTGCACAGTTTTCATCACAAATGATAAAACTGCTTACCTTGGTGATAGTGATCCCAGGCGGCAACCGGAAGCTGTCAAGTCCAAGCGGCCTCCCGGAATCGCCAGCAGATTGCTCGTGCCTGACACCGTTAGTCCCAGTGACGACCGCCTTGGCCTGGCTCTTGCCTGGCTCCGGCTTCTCTAGTTGAGCCTTGCCAGCCGCAGCCTTGACCGTTTTGGCCGGCGCAGGCTTGCTGACGGAATGTGGAGCGGGTTTGACGGCGACAGACTTAGGAGCGGCGGCCACCTTCGGAGGGGCGGGAGCGGGCACAGGCACGGCTCTCCCTTTCTTGCCTTTCTTGCCGCTGGGGGCGGCGACAGGCACCTTGGCAGCGGAATCGTCTGGTTGTTTTGGGACATCGGCACTGTCTTGAAGGTACGGTATCTCTGTAGCAATCAATGTTCCGGTTAAGGGTTACAAAAGTAAAAACGCTAATATAGAATATGGCTTGTCCCGCAACATTGTTACCTCTTGAAAAAAAGGAGCCTAGGTACTGATTTTCATTTGAGAGCATAGTATACAATAGAGTAGTGTAGAATACGGCAGAATACATCAATGAGACTATGCATTGACAGAATATTTATATGTAACGTATTGCTCTGCTGGTTTTCCTATTAACAGTTTACAAAGAATACAACTCGTACGCACCATATCCTGGTTGCCCGCCGTGCACCAACGTGAAGAGCACCTTGTCCTTGTCGGGCGTGGCGCCCTTGAGCGTGATGGTGACTGTCGGCTCGGCAGGGTTCGACTCCTTGACCCGCTTGATGGTGACCATCTGCGGCCCGGCCGCCCCATCCACGGCCGCCGCGACCGGTTCGGCTGGCGCCGCCTTGCCCTTCTTGCCCGGCTTGGGGGCCGGTGCGAGGGGGGGCGGCGGCGGGGACCCCTTGTTCACCACCGTAATGGTCACCTCGGGATTCTTGGTGCGGATCGCGTCGATGCGTTCGCGCTCCAGCTCCTCCTCTTCCAGACGCTCCTTCTCTTCTTGCTGCAACGAGTACATAAAGACAGTCGTGGCTTGGTTTCATTAAGAAGTTGTTTCGCTTTGAGGATGAAGGAACTGCAAAACCAAATGGTGGAGGTGAGGGGAGGGTCCTGGTCTGGGCATATTAAGTTTCGTAAAATTTGTTGGCACGACTGTTTGATGATCACTTGCTGTTCTGACTGTTCATTAAGAAAGGAACCGGTTTCACGAGAAAGGCCTTACCGATGTTGATGCAACTCAAGATTAACACTGGCAAAGATTGGCAAGGCACCCGCATGCAGAATTTTGGAGCAGAGAATAAATTCACTGGGAAAAGTTAACTCCAGGTTTCTCTGGCTTTTGCTGCCATTGTGTTACAAAAATGACTTTCTGGGAACCCGGTCAATGAAACTTACATTTATTTAAAGGCATTACGAGAAAGAAAAATCGGCAACAATCACCTTTTTTTGCTTTTGCTTCAGCCGTTTGGCAGCCTTCTTTGAGTCTGGCTGACACTTCTTGGGCTGGTTGCCCTCGATGAAATCCATCAGGGTGTCAATATCACGATAGCCGGGATGAGTGGAGTCGGAAGATTCGGAGCCCGACTTGCCCGCTGGCTCCGCAGCCACAGCCGTTGCCGCCTGAACCAGGAGAACACAATCGTCACTCAAACTGTATAGTGGTGGTGTCTGGCTGATGTCCGTTTGCCAAGGTCTTGTGGCAGACATTGATCGGCAAATTGTTTTGCCTTGTGTTGACTTGTGACAGAAAGACAGCGCATGAAAGATCGGTCCCGAAATTATTCTGGCCGACAAAGAATCACAGCGTTAAATTTGTTAGTAGTAGAGTAGGTCTGTGGCCAAGACATACCGTCGGTTTGGGCTTGCCAGGATCGGGCGGGCTGGCGGTGCCGGGCGGAACGGCCGCCTTGGGTGCGGAGGTGCCGGCTGCGGGTGGCAGAACCTTGCACTTGGCTTTCTTCTTAGTGAGCAGCAGCCGCAGCCGCTCGCGCATCTCCTGGTAGTTGCGGCTCACTGGCGCCACAGACGGCTGAAACGGGCACGGGCGCTGGTTAGCGGCAGTTGGATACCGTGGCTCTCTCTTTTGAATTGTGTAAATAAGCTTATTCAATTAACATATTACACAAGATCCTGCTGACTGTAGTTTGCAACTCCTGTTTCGTCTAGTCTGGCCAACTGCATTAGCTTTCCATGTAAGTTTGTTTGTTTGTAAGTTTGTATTGTGCACATGACACAATTAAAGTGTTTGGCAGGAAAAAATTTCAAATGGAATTCATGATAATGACTGCCGGCTATGCTTGGAGGTGTTCATTATAAAATGCACGCTCTAGGTACCGCTGATTTTTTAAATTCTTGACCTTAGAATTCTCTATCAAATAACATCAAGAACACTGATTTGGAAAAATTTTGTGGCACTGTCGTTCTTCATGTGGGATGATAGTGACTCACCATTCCGTGACCGAAGACCTCACAGTAGCAACAGTCGCAGTGCCGCGAGTCCCGTTGCGCTGACGTCGTCGTCGAGCTCGACCGCTCCGAACACGAGTCCTCCTGGCTTGAAGAGTCCTCACCGTCACCTCCATCGCCGTCGTGGTCTGCAAGCATACAGAGTCTCACAATCCAGTACATTCACACACGTCGTAGGCGGTGGTTAGTTTCGCTGTATGCTTACATGCCCTGGCCCCCGCATATGGGTATGCAATGGGTAGCTTGAAATAATCACCCTCCCTTGCTTAAAAGCGCCCATCCATCACTGAATTTGAACCATCTCGTTGCCTGTCTTACCCAAAATGGCACTTATATTGTCATATATTTTACTGCCCTGCAAAAAATCAAAAAATTGAGAGAAATCGGCGTGAAACAAAAAGGATTCATTAAATATTAGAATACGTTTTGAGAATACATTTACTGAAAATTGCTATTAACTCTAGGTGTGATCAGGGGGCCTGTGCCCCCAGTGGGAAAAAAAATTGCCCCCCCCCCCCCCCAACCCACCAACTTAGCTAATCCACCAAAAAAATGAAGCATTGCATTGGTAATCATAAGCCATTTTATTGAATACCTAGACAGTAAAGTTAGACCAATCTGTGGATTCCTACACAACTTTGGCAAAGGTAGGTACCATCAGTGCCTCAAAAAACAGCTAAGTGCAAAATTTTGTAATATGGCCTACAGAGTCTAAAAATCTGCAAGAATTAAAAACAAGGGTAAAATTTTTGCCTGCGGCGCAAAAATATGGTTTGGGTACTACCGCTTTACCACTGCATTTTGTCTATCCTGCCACCTTCTCACCCCCGCCCCCTCCCCCCAACAATCCAACCCATCAATTTGTCGAAATCAGCATTAAACTTCCTGTCACCCTTGACCCTCCCAACAATCAATTCCTGGCGACACCACTTCCACACACCCCCTCTTTGCCCTCCTGCTTATGCTTAATAAAAAAAGCCACGCAATTGAAAACTGACTCATAATAAACTATAAGCTAAGATGAGAATTTCGGTTTCAGTCATCTGCAGAACATCACTATAATGTTTACAGTTTTAAGATAAGTGGAGCTTTACATTTTAAGATGAATATGACTCACCATTATCACTGTAGAAAGCCCAAGCTCCCTTACTAATGAAACAACAGAAAACTAACAGGAGCATAGAACTCGCTGTAGTGATGTCAGCTGTTGATCATAATGGACAAAATTGTCACAAGCTACCCGGCCCAAAAAATGCTCACGTGATAATCCGCTCGCGAAAATCGGCTACAGTACCACAAAAATTTTGATTTCAAAAGAGCTCCAATTTAATTGGATACGAACTTTTATTTCCTCTTTAATAATATCACTGGACAGTTCGAAGAATACATCCTCATCGGAAATAGGACTGGAATCTCAACTGCTGCTAGGTATACTCTCTTTTTGTATTATTATAATCGCCGTAAATCATGCCTAGTAATTTCCATGAACAATGTTATCGTTCCAGCTGTTGTTTGTTGATGTTGACTAGTAAATTTTTAGTTTTCAATTCGTTGAATGCTATCTGATCGCTGGATCGGCAACAATAGCAAAGCTGTTGTGGTGGCTGAATAATAACTGCCTTCCTTCACGAAGTTACGCGGAGGTGATTATTTCTTTATTTTGGGATTACGCTAGGATTTTCCAGAGTTGTCACAGAAAACGCATCCTTTGAATGCTTGGTTTCAGCAAGAAAAAAAAACAACCAGCTACAAAGAAAAATCTAACCTTCAAGAAGTTACAAAATGACGGGTAGCTGCCATCATAACTCACCAGCTCCTCCTTTCCTCAGGGCAGATTTATTCGGTCGCTTTGAAACTAGAGTCGCCTTTGCCGTAACAGTGTGACGCGGACAGTGTTTCGAGGGTCTTAATTTCAATACCATGATCACGGTGAAACCAATGAGAAACAATGAAATAATTTCGACTGGCTGAGACAGCGCGCGGCGCGCCACAGCCTCGCGCGTCAGGACTCGGGAAACGCACTCGGCACTACCCATCACACCGGGGCTGGAGCACATGGAGGGTGAACACGCGCTCAGAGTAGCATTGGCAACACTGGACAAAAGGTATCTGCGCTTTCGCGGGAACTTGGGAATTAAACACAATTGCAAAATTGAACATAATATGGCAACATATTTTAAAGTTTATACGTTTTAATTTATATTTAAAGTTAGAAAGGGTCAAATGTACCTACATCAATACAAGAAGTGCCAAAACTAATCAAGTTATGTAAGAGAGAAAGATGGCTAAGATCAGTGATTAATCAGGATGCTGTACTGTTCGACAGGCGTCCTACAAGTATTGAAATTTAAAAAAATGAAAATGAATTTTAAAAAATGTATTGAAATAATTCACATGTGTCAACTGTAGTTTTAGTTGGTGTTATAGGAAAAAGAATTCTTATAATATTGCATGTGTAAATGTAACATTGTTGTTTAATTGGTTTTTTTTTTTAAATTAATCAAGGTAGGATGCCCAGTTGTGGCTAGGTCAAGGCCATTTCCACTTTTTAAGTTGCACAGAAACCCTACCAATAAAACTTTTTGCAAAAAGTTTTTTTTCCAATGGATATTGCAAGGATTCAACATGGTTTTACAGCAGTTTTCAACACACCAAATATATTTCTGTGATTTATATTGCATATCTTTTATTGATAGTTGCTCAAATTTCCCAGTTCTGGCCATGTTTAATGCCCTGTTCTGGACACCCTGATTGCTATATAGTAAAAATCCATATTATTGAAATTAACCAATAAATAAAAATATTTGGTTTTAACCATCTTAATAGAGATTTGAAAGGAAGAGAATAATTTTCTTGTAAGAACCAGTTTTTGGCTAAAAAACACAGTAAAACAAATATATGTGCGGAATATTGCGCAGGTCGGCAGAGTTTTCTTTTCTGTTACCCACCGGTTTTCTACTAGGTAGGTACCTTTTACCAAAATGTGCCAAAGATATTGAAAGAGAAAATTACTACTATTAGGCTCAAGAAACAAACAATATTTACTTCTATGCTGATTAATAGATTCTGGAAGCCGGAATAGAAATGCTTCCCGTTTCATACAGTGCGCCGGACCTGAATCCTTGGATTTGCAATTTGCTTTCTAGAACCTGGCCAAGGTGCCTCAGCAATCCCTGTGTGGTATCTGCTGGTCTCCCACTCGCACCCCGGTTAATCATTTATATTATCGTAGATTAGATACTAAGTACTTCGGAAGTAAAAATATATAAGGGAAACGTGTTATCTATGACACTGGCAGTGAGAGTGACAATAGCAAATTGGAGAGCAAAAAAAAGTAACTGACAGTTGTTTAACCCTAGACAACAAAGTTGAAATTCAAACCACCCTTGTCGAGCTTCGGCACCTAACACACGTAACCAAATCGAGTGGGTGCCTAAAAAGCTAACCTCAAAATCCAACTTCCCTGTTTTCACACCTAAAAATAATGTATTTCAAAGATCCAAGTAATTTAAACAGGGTGTAAAGCACACTTTCAAAATGGCACACTACTAAAAACAGGTTCCCCATCACAACAATGTGCAGACTAAATAGTTTAGTCGAGTAACATGGAATACTTGGACAATTTGACTAGAACTCTTGCACCTGGCCATAACAGGCATAGCATTGTGCCCATTTGTGGCCGTATCCGTATTAAAGGGCTCAAGTGTTGTGCATTATAGTCAGGGTCGAACCAAGAACAACTCTGGGACTCGTTTCTCGAAACATGGCCTAAAGTTTGCCTAGGGCTAAAAGGGTCACGTGACGCGTTTGGCCAGTGTTGGTTGAAAGTTGATGTTCTCGAATCCTTGGCCCTGGGCTAACTCAGTTCACCCGCGGGCCTACTTTAGCCGGACGTTTTGGATAGAGCCAAGATAGAGCCCATGTTGTATTTAACAAAAAAACGTGTTAAAAATCAGTGATGCTCTAATAGAATCATGTTTTGGTGAAAATAAGAGTTTGTTACACTGGCAAGAGCCAAAATATTAACAGATATCAACACAAACAACGTTTGCAAAATACGTATTTTGGAGTTATGCTAACCAGTCAAACTCCAAAAACTTATGGTGACTTTTGAGAGGCAAATATATTGAATAATATTTGGTTCCTTTTTATACCAGTTTACTATATTTTAGCAGAATCACAGGTCAATCAATGATTCTTTCCAATTTCAGTATGCTTCTTCCAGCCACAGGGACAATTGGTCAAAGTATTCGAGCGTACTTTTTGACAGCTGCGGAAATCTCATTCACTGGGACATTGGTTGCCATGATACGATCACAAATAATTATGATATCACAACATATAACTTGATTGAAGACTTTATATTTCTAATATTTCATACCAATAAACGCAATGATTGATACATATATCCCGAAAATTCATATTACTTTCTGTTGTTCTCACTACACTGGCACATCAGTTTCTCCTTCGAACATAGAGAACAAGAAAAACGTCTCCGATCTGCAATAAGGGAAGGAGCACTTGGTTTAAACCATGGTTTAAGGATTGGTTTACCAGGAATGGCACTCCGGCCGACGAATTTGGGACAGGCTACGCATGACGTCACCAAGTTCTCAAACCAATGTTTCAAGCAGGCTAAGTGCCGCTTTACCGAAACTTCTTAGACCTTTAATATAAGTGGGATAACTGTCGCAAATTTAAAGACAGCGCTAAGATGAAACTTATTAGCTTGAAAACAATGTTGAACTTAACTTATCGGTGATGTACTTGCCATTGAAAGGTCTGGTCAAATCCGACAGATTCATAGGCAGGTTAATTTTCTTATCCCCAGGCCACCTGGAGTCTTGTGTTAGTTCGCGAAAAGTGCACACATTTATTCAGAATAGGTATTCGTAATTTCTCGTTTTTATTTTATTTTCAAAAATTTTATTTATGGCGTTTTCGGTTGGTATGCCAGATGCCTTGAGAGCAGTCGGTACTCTGCTTTGTGACGTCATGCTCGATCAGAGATTTGCTCACAGAGCGTTCTGAACCGAACACGGACCTTACTGTCAGCGTGACATTATTTAACCAAACTTCCGTTATCTCAGTTTGAAAATGAATGCACTACATTCACAGAATAATCGTTTATTTTCAGGTTCTTTTTTGTTTTTAAAAGGTTGTGATGAATATCCTCGTTCAAAATCGCTGTCAAATTTTGCGCGGTTATCTTGCCAAATTTCGGTGCTGATCTGACATAATTCTCGGAGCTAAAAATAGTGCTTTCAGAACGAGTAGACGTACAAACCGAACATTCAAAATCCACTCTGGAGCGCTCTGGTTTGACAAATCAAACACGTGACTTTCTCTCAGTGCTCAGAGTGCTTTCAGAGCGAGTAGATGTACGAACCGAACATTCAAAATCCACTCTGGAGCGCTCTGGTTGGACTCAGAGCCATTAGTTAAATCTTGGAAATTTTCTCATGTAATAAAGGCAGAGCTTTTTTTGTAAAAATAAAGGTGTCGGAACGCCAATTTTCCCTTGGAATAGGTTAGTATTTCGTGCAGTACTGTTCGAATCGATCCCAGAAGACGACAACTAGTTCAAGAACTGACATACAAAAATATTACAACCAGTCGATTCAAAATAGGGTGTAGTAGAAGGAGAGTGTCTTCGCATCTTCCTCATGGACTCTCTGCTGCTAGACACGAGCTAAGAGTTTCAAAACTGCCCATAAAGCCTTTTGTCTAGCTCAAGACATGGCTTGTAAGCTTTGAAACTCAGCTAATGTCTATAGCAGTGGGCTCACGAAGAAGGAGCAAAATATCAGGGATTGGAACCGGAACCGGAACCCAAAACCGTTTGGAACCGTTTGAAATCTGGAACCGTAACCGTACCCCAACACAGATAATAGTAAGAACCAGAACCAGAACCGGAACCGAAATAAATAGTCACGCTTCTGTTTCGGTTCCAAAAGGTTCTTTTCGGTTCCAAACTTGGCCGACTTTCTCATTTTTATGCCACACTAACTTAATTTTTTGAAGATTTGATATGAAAATTATTGTAAATCTTCAAAATTTCTGTAGATTTCATACGTAAAAAGTTTGTGGGCGTGTTCTTTAGGCTTATAGTAAGTCGCCGGCTGTTCGTCTCTCCCAAGCTTGTCTAAGGAGTGATTTCAGCTGATACCCGCACCACACTTGAGGGATATTTTTTGTATTTACGTTCATATAATCTGCTTTTCATTTAGAAGTTATTAGAATAAGACAGTATTTCTTGATTGCCAGAAATATCTGGATTTCTGTGTCTGCTGGCAATCTGAATTCAAATATATAGAGAAGGAATTAGCTGCTATGCAATGTAATGCGACAAATAATGTTCCGAATTAATAGTTGAAAACATTAGCGAGAGAGTGAGAAACGTAGCACGCACAGCGACGCACCAAAAATAATTTTGCATCGCTTGTGGATTTCGTTTACACAGTGAAGCTGCAGACTCCCGACATCTTTGATAATAATAAAACTCAAATTCTGTTTTAGTTAATTACTCCTTCCAATCTCACCGATCACTCTGACACACACGGCCGAAACAGCATGTTCAAAAAGAGTCATTGCATGAAAAATGGTTGGTGCTAAGAGTAATAAAATAGGGAAGTATTTTGTGCTTTACGAGCAATGTATTGTGAAAAAAGTAATTATTTATGAGTGATGAATATACCTACCAAACATGTAAAGAACACAGAAATATAGCATTGTACTTTATCTTAATCCCAATCACTGTGAAAATGATCTTGAAGTGACAAAATAGCGTAAAAAAGCACTCTCTGAACCAAAGAAAGTATGTAGGGGATTTTTTTTTTAGTGCATACAAAAATGGAACCGTTTGAAGTTTCGGTTCCGCAGGAACCGAAATGACTCAGGAACCGGAACCGGAACCGGAACCCTTCGAGATTAAATTTGTTGGACCGGAACCGTAATGAGTTTAGGTTCCAATCCATGCAAAATATAGACTGTTCTTCTTAACGTGAAATGTAGTATGGATTTCTCCAGCGATAGGCGCGCGCAGATATTCCCGCCGATATTTAATTTTTCTTTTAGAGTACCGAAAAGCGGTTCTGGAACAGCGCTCCGGTGCGTTCCGGCACAAAATAAGCCCTGAATATAGGTAATTTAATTTCGCTTTGTTGTGACGGCCGAATGAAGCATGTCGGGCAAGTGACGTCTCCAAGTTCTTAGTTTTGAGGCAAAGATGTGCAGTAGCATGCCTAGTAAACCAATCCTTATACCATGGGTTTAGACCACATCAAAGGGTTCACGGTCCCAAGTATTTCGATGTGAAACTGGTCAAGATCAAGTGAGTGAAAATCACAATTTTGCACACACGAAAACATGCTTCCGCAACTTGAAACCACCAAATATCATCACGGCACAACAAGACCTATCAATGAAAGTAGGGAAAAACTATTTCCTGGCATTCTGCAGAACATAAATATATACCCCAATTAGTAATGAACTCTCAATTTCAGTTAAAATTTACCCAGGTTATCTATCTTGCCTAGCAACAGGTATGGATGAAGATTCGAATTTAGCAGGTTCCCCGACAGTTGCTAGGGCACGGTGGGAATGTGATGACTCCAGCCAGATCTATCAGAGAAACTATGTAGCCATGATCAGCTGAGCAAATGGAACAGTATTGCTCGACTGCCGGGGCAAACATTTTCGCTTGTGGGTGACGGGAATGCCAGAAATCTTGCACGGTAGGGCTCTTGCAAAGCTTCACAAGCTTCCCCATAGCTTGTTAACATTAGACCGGATATTCTGTGTAAATTCACCGACAACTCCGCAAAAAAGTTAGAAAACGCAAGCGTGACTCACAATCGGCGCAGGCGACGCGTTTGACCGGCTCCCTGCTCTTGTGACACGAGTGGCCGGCAGCGGCGGGTTTGGGCGCGGCGGCCCGCGCGGCCGACTTGACGAGGTCGGGCAGCGGCTGGCACGTGTGCCCGCCGTGCGCCGAGTGCGTCTGCGTCGTCGAGTGCCGCACGATGTGGTGGATCCCGCACTCCGACACCGGCAGCGGCTTGCGCATGCCAGCCGTGTTGCCTGCCACCGAAGGGGTGGGGGGCGCTGAGGTGCCCGCCTGAGTGGGTACCAGGGTCCAGCAGGTTAGCAACTTGGTTCTCACATTCAAAACAGTAACTTTAACTATCAGCAAACTTTAAGATACCTTTTTGTACTTATTTATGAATCATTATTATGTTATTTGTTTATCATTAAAATACATTTATACTAAATTGCAACAGTAACGTGTTAGGTAAAAGTCTGTTCACCGCATCAAGTCCCAGTTCATCTATTTTGTGAAAGGTGCTCTAAAATGGCACACCTCAAAAAAACTAACCTGGACTACCCAGGAGTACCAGGGGGCGAATTACAGAAGCTTTGCATAACTTTAAGATAAGATGAGCTGTTCGTCGTAACTTTACGCAAGCGCTAAAATGGACTTAGGTGGTGGTTAATTCGATATTACAGAAACATTTTTTCACTTAAAACTTAGAGTTGATCAGTCATCCATAGATTCAGTCTGACAGATGCGTTACGCCGTGGTTCTGAGGGGCGAATTTCAGAAACTTTGCGTAACTTTAAGATAAGGGAACTGTTTACGCTAAGATTTCGTTCTGTAATTCGCCCCCAGAACACCAGTTCAAACTCTGGGTCATTGACAGAACACCTACCATTATATCTCTTTCTAAATAAAAAACAAAGCCATTGCAATTTATTACAAACTTCACAATGCCAACTCACCGGCAGTGAGGTCCTGAGTGCGACCAGCGGCGGCATGGCTGGCTTTCCCACCAGGTCTGTCTTCGCCTTGCTCGGACTGGTCTGCGTCGCCATCGAGCTCAGATCTCTGACTGCAGGGGACTTGGGCAGCGCCGACGCAATGCTGGCCACGAGGCCCGCGCCTATAGTCTTGCACGGCGGTGTTTTGCACGGCGGCGTCTTGCACGGCAGACTCTTGCACGGCGGTGTCTTGCAAGGCGGCGTCTTGGAGGGGGGCGTTTTACAAGGCGGAGTCTTGCAAAGGGTGGTCTTGCAAGGCGGCGCCTTTGGAGGAGTCTTGCACGGCGGTGACTTGTTCGCGACGGCCTGCAATGATATTTCAAACTCTTTTAGGCTAGGTAATTGATACGTCCCGCTGGCATTCATAGTGTGACGAAAAGAGATCAGCCTAGTGGCAGAGAGAATTGTAGGCTCGAGTCAAACAGCTTGAATATAGCAAAGCAGAATTTTTAAATAAGTCTAGTTGATTGCTCCTTATCTGGACTTTGGTACCTCCCAGTCCCTAAATCCCAATTGCCAATTATCTTTCCCCTATTTTATAAATCAAACATTAAAATTGAAGGCATGCAATAGAAATGCTGCAAGATGCATATGACGTATTGCGAGTATCACATCCCTTAAAAACAAACGACTGCTACTACATCTCACCTTGACCGCGCCATCCGGCACCGCAGCCGCCGCCGCGCATAACGCCTGGTTCCAAGCCAGTGGGTAGAGGTCCTCGTCGTCGTCCGCGTGATGCCCGCCGACGCCATTGACGTGCGGGAAGCAGTGCAAGGCGGCAGCCGCCAGCCCGCCGGCGGGTGGACGGCGCGAGCAGGCGACAGACGCCGTGCCCGTCGGGGGGAGCCGCGTGCAGGCGGGCGGGCTCGCACAAGAGTGGCACTCGCACGGTGAGAGAAGGTCAGGCTCGCCGCCCACGGCACCCTCGGAATCCACACGACGGTTACCTGCTTTCAGGCCCATCTGCGGAGAGAACAGAGAGGTGAGAAGTCACTCGATATTTACACGCTTGAATACAAGTTGTATTCTATTGATGTTTTACTGTTGTAGTAACCCAACTCCTGTATTTGACATATATGCTTCGTTACTGTACTATCATTAGTGATGGAAAATTACCGGTAACATTGAAAACGGTAATATTACTGGTAACATTCAATTTTTCTATCAAAATAGTTTGGGAATGGGATTTTAAAAAAATAGGCAAGTAGATAGGTATACTTCGAGGTTGCTATACCTATGTAGTACTAACCTCGGGTATACCTTATTGTAAATATGAAAACAATACACTAATGGAACTTTTAAGAATTAATCCGAGTTTGGTGACCCCAAGTTGACATTGATGTTGGTGTCAGAATGTGACTCGGGACTCGGAGAATGGGGAGTTGTTTGGCTTTTTAGGGAAGCCTTTACTGCACCTGGACACTTAGTACATTTCTGCAGGTGACGTTGCATTCGCAAGGCATTCAGTGCATACAACGTACCACAAAACTTACAAGTATATGTGTCCTTTTTTTGGTCACCTTGTTTGTTTTTAAACACAAAGAAATTCCTTGCAGGGGATTTCCCTTTCCCCATGTTGATAACATCCTGGACACTCTTAAAGCTAGAGCTAATGCTGGGGAAAGCACGGCAGTGATTCGACTTGCTTGCAAGGATTGAGTTTGGAATGTACAACGACACCTGACAGTAGTTCACCCTAGTAGCCAATACATCAACTAAACTGATCCAAGTCTGGAGCCAAATATATTCAAATAACATATTATTTATGCCATCAGCTTTAGACATCATCATTTGAGAAAAAATGGAATGTTACCGGTAATTTCAATGTCACCAAAGGGGTGGTAATATTACCGTTACCGGTAATATTACCGCAGTAATATGACTAACTCACATCACTAACTATCATAGATGGGTTTCGTACATGCTCCTATGTTCCTATGATCTCCGTAATACTACTACTACAGTATTCTTCTGTATGCAAGGGATCAGTTTCTTTCCATTTGCAAGGAAGGCAGATTAAGTGAAGTATAGTTAAGATATAACAATGTCTATGCATGTAAATGTGAAAAATTCAATTTCTCAGTATATATGCGTCCCCACCTGTTGGTAGAGCGCTGCAGCTGCATCCGGTGCTGCACCCAGTGCGGCGCACGTCAAGAGATGCGCCAGTGAGCACTCGTCGCATGCGCACCGCCCAGCGCATCCCCCGCACGGCGCCGTCGCCTCTCCGTCGGCCTCCGCTCCCTCGGCCGCTGCCGCCCCGCACAGCCGCAGACTGGCCAGCGACATGAACCGTTCGTCCAGCTCTCGCAGCTCCGACGCCGTCTTGGTCCACATCTTCTTCTGGACGAGCTTGCGCTGCGCCTTGAAAAGCTCCCAGTCCTGGCGCAGGCTCAGTTGCTTCGCTTTCAGCACAGCTTGCTCTTGGCTGGAACGAGTAGGGGCCGCAAGCGTGAGCAACAAGCGGGGATTGAGGAATCTAGACGTGGTTTATATTTGGTTAAATTACGATGATAAGAGTGGTTAGAGCAGAGTCAAACCAGAAACAAACCTTGTCCAATCATTGATACTGCATTTTGAGCATTTGCAAGACATTCCTGATTGTAGGTCCTGTATGTTTCCTCAATTATAGTGATTTATTGACTGTCTCCCAAGGCCAAGCTGAGAGAGGGGTTAGGGTAGTTTGTTTAATTACTTTGTATGGCTTCAGCACTCACAAGCATGGTTTACTGCTGCTTTTATTGGGTAATACACTGCTTCATAAATGTCTTGTCCACGCAAATTATAACACTATTTCGAAACACCATGCTGGTCCACAAACATTTTTTTTTTTTTTTTTAATTTATAGCTAACCCAGGTACCCAGGTCCAATTTCTGGGTAATGCCAACATCTCTACAATGTACTGGGAAGTTGGTTCAATTATAAACATATATCACTTGTTTTTCAACTATTCAATGGCAGCACTTTTGGTCCAAGAATTAAGACTGGTGGCTGATTATAAAAAATTTGTTTCTCAGCATGCTAGCAAACTGATGGAGCTGGAGACTTGGGAATTGACAGATATTCGAACAGTAACCGAATGGCAAGTAGTTGCCAAACTGGTTACAATTCAAACTACCCAAATAGTATTCATTAAAATATCAATGAGAGTTCACTGCTAGGCATGCCTTCTCCACCTCAGGCGCATCTGGTAATGCTGCACCACTGCATCAGTTTCCCCCTACGCCTAGAAACCTTGACCACAGCGTTTATCCACTAGGCCCAAATTCACCAAGCCTACTATACTTGCGTGCAGCTCGGTCAGCCTAACACTTGAATAGGAATAGCTCCATGAAATCAAGGTTTTATCAGCACGCACTGCCTCCCGCGCTACGAAATAACTATTCGAATGCATCCCTACTAGAGACTCACTTGTAATTGTCGACATGCACCTCCACGTTGCGCCACTGCCCGCCAACGAGCGTCATCTCGTCGTCAAAGCCGAGGTAGCGATAAACGAGTTCGCAGTACGAGTCGTTCTTCCCAGGGAGCAGATTCCGGAGCTGCAGACACACAACGTTAAAATGTCAATTCGGCTACGAATGTTTCGACAAAACATTTGGCTTACAATCTGCTCTTGAGAACTGTTATGAGTTTTTACACAAACTTTGAGATTAACGCAAGTGTATAGTAGATACACAAAGGTGTTACAAACTTTAGGACTTTAACAAACTTTTTATGACAATGGAAAGAGTTTCACTTAGGTACCTGCGCAATGTACCGCGGCAAGTTGTCCTGCACGTGGGGGTCCGTGTAGACGCTAGTGAGGTACATGTGCTTGTTGAACAACTCCCAGGTGAGGTGGAACCGCTCAAGGTGGCTTGTCTCCAACTCCACCAGCACAGGTGTCAGCTGCCGGGCCGCCCAGCAGATGCCATCGTACCGGTCAAGCAAGCCTTAAAACACACACACTCGCATGTGTCAGAATCTCCTTGGCTGGCATTATAATGTGCCAAATATACTTGCACTCTTATTAGCACAAGTTCAGAAAAGTGTTCATACGGCAGACATGGCAATGTAAACACAGATCCAAAACAAGTGACAACCAAGCTTGCTATTTATGTACCAACTTACTATTTTATCATCTTTGGAACAACAAGAGTTACCTACAGTGGTGTAGTCCTACTTTTTTTTTTTATAAGCTGGGTGACCAGGCTATCAGAGTTTTACCAGGTGAAGGGGGGGGGGGGGGGGGATGGGATGATTTCTTAAAAATTTCAGTTTGTTACTGTTTTAGTCAAGAAGGCTTGATATGTATCCAAACTCCACTCTTTAGGCCATTCCTCGGCTAAAGGGTTTGCGTCATCGCCAATGTCATACTCATAAGTAACAGTCCTGCTCTTCCTGGCCACTGAGACCATCTCTGTCACCGGATCACTGTTAGTGTTACCAGCTAAATTCTTATCACTTATGTTTAGCTACATGTTGGCGCTACCAGCACCACTACTATGGAGCACCTGCAACAGCAGCCTTCTTTAAACTCACTGGTGGACAACCTCAATGTGTATTCCCATTTAAAAACAAATGTGAGTATGCTGTCCACCAGCGAGATAACATGTATTGCAGGAGCTCTACACTTGGTGTTGCTTCAATCGCGCCTTTGAGCTGCTTCTTGTTAGACATTTAGACTGCAGATGACGCAAACTGAAAATTGAACGTGGTTCGCTTGAAAAGTAAACAAATAAAATTAGGAAATACATCAAATGAGTAAGAAGACTGCTGGGAAAGTAAACTGCCCACGTTGCGCTAGTTGGCTAGGCAGGCAGCGCGGTCTCACAGAGGCAGCATAGTGCTCCGAGCCTTCCAGAACTCTGAACTACGACCAAGATAATGCGACCCTCAACTAACGGACATACCAACAATTTTTTCTGAATAAAACCTTGCTTTTTGAGTTTTTACATTGCGTGTTGTGGCGAGAGTAAGAATTGTCTTTGCAAAGCATATTTCTAACTTCTAAGTTTGGAAAATATTAATTATTGAGCGTAGGTATACTCTGCATTTCTTATTTTAGGTATATGCCCGGTTTCATAAGTTTTTTTGGGTAGGTATATGGCGTATACCTACCCTCGACAACAACACTGGTTACCTACAACCTACCTGTTATGAAAGTGCGAGGTAGATCAACAGCCTGCTCTTCCTTCTCAATGAGGGCCATCAGCTCGTTCTTCACAGCATAGACGAAGTCTTGGACAACCCTCTCGAGCCTCTGGAACAGCTGGTGTGGATCGCGGGCGCATAGCCTGCAAACAGAGGTGAACGTTTTAATTTGCTGAAAACCGTGGAATACAATTTTTGATGAGCGTAGCAAGCAAAATCTTCAATTTCACTACTAGTAAAAAAACACTTGCGTGTTTTTTTTTGTTTGTATGTGTGTTTGTGCGCGCTCTACAGACCAAACGCCTGCGTCGATTGCGGTTCAATTTTCATGGTATCTACTTTTGTTCTCAACTTGACCCCCTGCGTTTTTCAGGAAAATCCCATACCCCTCCCCCTCAAATCAGAAAAAAGTGCAATATTCGAAATTGGGAAACTTTGGAAAAATACAGAAATATATCTAAAGTGCATTTTTCCCCCAAATTTTCCCAAAAATGTATTGTTACTTTGTGTATGAACAAACTTCGAAAAGCCTATTAACACATTGGCTGTTTACGACGTTCTGCATTTAGCTGCTACAAACAGCTAACTACGCTCATCTTCAACGCGAACACTTTTGCAGCGTTTCCTAGCATTTATAACACACAAACACACTTAACACATTCCACACTGATTAAGCATTAACTTTTTCCCTGTTCCCAACTGAATTATATCAAAAGGCATGGCATTCCCCATGAACACCAGTAGAAAACTAGCACCTTGAGATAAAATGAAGCCAACTGTACAACCACATAGAGAATCTGCATTATGTAGTGTTTTTCTTTGATGTGCCAGAGTGCAGGTGCATTATCCATCCCCTCAAAGACAATCTCACCTCAAAATGCCACTATGATTACGCAGACTACATAGTAAGAAACATACCTACTGTCATTATGCCACAAATGTCCTTAATATTACTAGGATTTGTCTGTCTGCCTCTTAATTGCATGTCAACCAAATCTGTGTTACTTACACAAACTTTTGTTTGCCATGATTTAAAAAAGGTAACAAAGAAAATTGAATTAAGATTTCAGGATATCTGCATCGATCATGGAGCTTACTTGTGAATAAGATCCTTAATCTTCGGGCCATTGTCCTCAAAGTCAAAGTTCTTCGGCCGAGCGGTAGCAGAGAAGTTGTAGACAGAACGTATGTACCATCGCAACTCCATCCAGTACGAGGTCAGCCGTTGCAGTTCCTCATCGTGCTCCGCCGCCAGTTGCCTGGAAATTGCAATTACCGTGAAATGCATGAATTAAGGACTAGGTATTTTTTTAAATAGCAAGAAGAAATATATTATGTTATAATACATTCTAATACAGTTTATAAATCGTGGACGGAAAATAATGCAACAATGAGTTGACACATACATGTGACATCATGCTCATCGTGGCCTAGTACATCTTACCATGATAGAAATGCAATACTACATTAAATAACATGATTTTTTGCTTACCTTCTACTCTTGCAAGCCTCACATGTGCAGTCACCAGCCTGGTCCACGGACGACTTCGGGCTAGCGTTGGCAGGCTCGTATGACAGCCTCCCCTCTTTCTCATCGAGGATATCATCTCCCTGTTTTGGTAAATGTAATAATGTATTGAGTTGTCGTAAATAACTATCAACATATTGCCTAAACTAGGCTCACACAAGACAAGCACAGGGTCAGTTCAGCTAGGCTTGGGAGCAAGGTACCATTGAATGGCAGTACAACCAGTAGAAGGTACCAACCACAAATATCTCCAGTCCGTTCAAGTCATCGCCACCCTCAGTGTCAACACTAGATTCCGATGACTTCTCGTCACCACTAGGGGCGCCGTCTGCTTCTTCTCTCACAAATTCTTCTATTATTTCATGCGGCATTTCATCTTTCTCGCCATCCCCACATTCTTTGCCAAGAACGTCACCCATGTTTCCAATTTTGTAGCTCCTTCGTTTCTTTGATTTCTCGATATCCAAGCAACTCATTCTCCGACACAAGTTGACAGGTTTACTTAGAACCTATCGAAGAATGATTCAACGATGAGGAGGGACGAGAGAAAACTTCGATTTTCGGTAACTTACCATCCAGCAAGTGATCAAAAGCAACTTGGGAAAATATTCGCTTCGCTCAACGCTCAAAATCAATATGGCGCCTGGCGTTAGGGTAGTGCTTTCATTTTCTACCGCAAGGGAGTGCGCAATTCAAACTTTTCAATTTTAGGTTTCAAATTTCTGTGCTCGTTATAATTACATCCTAATTTAGTATAATCAATTGCTGCTTATGTTTCTTAACTCTTGATACCTACAGTAACGGAGGTATTTTCCCAACTGATCATAAGATTTATTTAAAATAACGTATTTTCGAATGTAATTTCAGGCTGAAGTAAAGAAGGCGCTTGCTGCACATAGACGGCGGTGTCTTCGCATTTCTTACACTTCAGTGTATTTGAGGTTAATGTCTGTTTATATGTCAAAAATTTCTTTACGCGGCTCGTTATGGGCACAATTTTGTTTCTGATGCTTTTGTGTTGGCGTACAATTTGTGGCTCGACATCATCTGGCATAGTTGTCGATTGTACGCCAGAAACACCTTATGTTGCCCGAGTTCAATGCTCTTTCCTGTAAGTTGCAACAAGTTGTCGAAAATTTTGTTAATTTTATAAATAACTATTTTCTAAATATATACCTTACACTTTCTTCTAGGCCACTAGAATTTTTGGAATGTGATGAACCTATTGATCACAAAGGCAATGAGACCGCTAAAAAGGAAGCAGACCTGGGGTGTGTGAAGGTAAATGTGCTGCAAAGCGACGTACCAATCGTGATTATTGGTATTTTTGTTCCAATTAAGACCTAGGAATACTGTACACCCCTATCTGTTTCATGGTTGCGGGTTTAAAGGAACCAAATTACCATACGCAACCACGCGCTAGCAGTAGCGCTGCACTAGATATAGATCGTTTTCGGCTCAACTACAGCACATTCCAAGTGACCCACCTTACATAAGCACTGAGCTTCTATAGCCTTCAAATACTATAATGGTTTCACTGTAGTATAATGTGGTGTCATTACTTTATGGTGGTATGTTTTTGAGTTGGTAATCATTGCACCGTTGAATTGTTCATACTTTTGCTACTTTTACCATTTATTCTATTACCTTATTATTCAATGCTATTACCATCAATAAGTTTGCATCATTCTATTGAAAGGTGACCCTTATTAATAAATTTTACTGTAACAGTGATGGAAAATTGTTTTGTGATTTTCAGTTCGGCGGCTATCGCTATGAAGATGTCGAGAAAGCGAAGGTTGAATGTAGAGTGCTGGCCGAAATAGAATGTTGCGGGCCACGAACGTTCCACAAAGATGGCTTCCCCTGCATCAAGTAAGGTTCAAGATAAAATGTTACTTCATTCCTTTTGCTCCAATCAAATCAAAACATAATGCAACCCCATTGTTCACTTTGAATGGCAGGTACAGCGGGCACTACTTTGCCACTACGCTGATTTACAGCATCTTGCTTGGTTTCCTCGGCATGGACCGCTTTTGCTTGGGTCAGACAGGCACGGCGGTGGGCAAACTTCTCACGCTTGGCGGAATCGGAATTTGGTGGGTCATCGACATAGTTCTTCTCGTCACCAATGGACTACAGCCTGAGGATGGAAGCAACTGGAACCCAAATGTCTGACAGAAGTCCCTGTATCCTCCCCATGGAAATGGATGAAATCATTTTTGATAATAACACCTTGACATGTGCTTATTGTGTATGAACTGTGCTAAATGGGTACCTATCAAATAAGTGTTATTTTCCGCTTCTGGCATTACGTCAGGTAGGCCAATAGGAGATTGACCCAGATGGCCATGTTGTAGCTGTGTTGCTATAAAGGCAATAGGTACTGAAGTATAGCCAGAGTCAGCTGATTTTGGTATCCTTAGAAAATTGAAACAATAGGTGTTTTTGGGTACATATTGAGTAAACACTTGCAGAAATTACGATGATAATTATAATGCCTAAAGATATGCATGGTATTTAGGTCAATGGCATTAAAAGAGAAGTTCACTTGATAGTTGATATAATAGTGGAACATCAAATATACCTATAGTTGAATATTGATAATTATTAGTAGGTAGGTCAAGTTAAATTATTGGAATAATGAACTAATTATTATTGGTAGTTTTTACTATTAGTAGTGAATTGTGGCATGTGAAATCTGTTCAAAAAACTGGCCAAGTTGTTATTGGAAAATTTGTTGGATTTTGAATTTATTCAGTCATTAGAGCATTTTGACACCTAGGTAAAGATTTTGTTTGGCATTGCAGAAACATACCAAATTCATCATTGCATTTTTACATACCTTCCTGTCCCAGCCCTCGATTCTCACCGTTACTGACAGATCTTCTTGAAATCTTACAAAAAACCTCTTGGTGTGCTGCCGTAAATATGCGTGAAAATTATTTACTAATTCTGTTCCAGTTTTTACGTTTTCCAGTTTTTACGGATTGATAGTCAACCGTTTACGTACATCATTCTTAAAATTATATTGGAGTGAGTGGAGATAGAAGCAGGAAGTTAAATTAGTATTGGAATGAATTATCAATGTGCATAATCTTCAGAGAAGATCTTCCTATTTTTAAAAATAAATATGACTGAAAACTTTGCAATATTTTATTCTGCTCTTCCCAAATCTACCCTGTAGTATAATATCAATATGGAGTAAGTAGGTATACCAGAACTATAATAATTCCGACATGAACAGTTGGACTGTTCCAAATCACAAAAATACACCATGCTACCCCTGCTAAATATAAATATAACAATATCCATGGTAAAAAAAACTGTATCAAAAATATGGGAGTAACAACAAAGAGTACTTTATGAAATAGATTAACAGATATTGCAATTATCGATTATTAAACTATGAGGCCATAAACAGAGTACTCCTGAAACAAACAAACAAACACTGGCAAGTGCACTAACATCACCTTGCCATTTAAAGCACCAACCAAGAAAAATATGTAACGACTAAATATTAAACAATCACAAAAATAATGGGATGCTTTGAAATGACTAAACAGAAAATTCTCTTTTTCATGTCAATATTCACTTGCAAATTAGGAAAATGTGATCCAGGCCCTAATTTCCTTCTCACAAAATGAGGGAAAGCAATGCCACCACTGAAGATAATTTCCATAAATTACAGGAGTATGAGTATTTGTAAAAATATAACTACACAAACTCTGTCCTATTTATTCCTATAAATCGCAATAATTTAATAAGTAGTAACACAATCGTCCAAACTGAAATGGAGTTGGTAAATTCCTACGCAACAGGAACGTTACAACACATGGTGTCATGTTTTGACTTTTGCACAACACAAATGTTTATCACTTTTCTAGATTTTTTGTTATGATTATGAAATGAACATCATTATTTACTTACTAATTATTAGAATACAGTTATGGAAGAATTGAGGGGATCATAAGATACCAAGAAAGATGGTTTACTAGAATATTCCAGCCATTCAGACTGGTTAGTTGCACAGCAGATATATCCAATCTATTCCAAAACAGTTGTTGAAATTTTTAATATATATATAAATAAGCAGTAAAATAGTCAATTCAGCTAAATTTCAGACCTTTCAAGCCTGGAGTGGTTTTACCAAGATTTTTAACTCTTAGTTGAGAATCCAACTAGAAGTTACATTGAATTTGATACTTGTGTATCAAATTTAATGTTCACTGCTGCCAAGTCAATTACATAAAGAAACAAGTTAAAAAAGTTGGTAAAACCAAGCATACGTGTTGTGAATATGATTAACTTTGACACCATTTACGAGTTTACGACAGCCTTGGCAAAGCATTACCGACAACTTACGGATTTTGGAATAAATTACTCTTTGCTATTTACCAATTTCTCAAAGTTCTCTATGAAGACAACCAGTCACCATCTAAGTTTGAGATATAACATCAAAGATTTTTGTTTATCTACATTTAAGTTCAAAATGCTGTACGAAGACGCTACAAATATTCTAGTACATTGTTTACCGCGCGAGAGAGAGAGATTCTTGGACCCGATGAAAGCGTTGCGTTCCGTTGTGATGCGTGAGCCGGTAGGACTATAAGGGCGAGCCCGTTTAGACCAGCACGAGCTCGGTGTTGAAGTCCTTGGTGACCAACTGCACGAGACTACCATTGGGAGGACGCTCCTCTCCTTTCGACCAGTTGTGGAACAACCTATATCAAAGATATAAATGTTGGGTTTGTGCTTTGCGATTACCAATTACTGTGCACTGATGCTGCAATATGCTGCATCTTTGTCTCGGTTTCAAACCTAGCTCAGATTATCATAGGTATCTATGCTATCATATATGGTAATATCTATGGTATTATTATAGCTATCACAAGTATAGACAATACTTATTGGTTCCTTTTAAAAACTATTCAAATTAAAAATAATCAAACTAAGGCTTTGGGTACACAATGTTTGTACCTAGAGCTGGAAATGAGCATAGCAGTTTGTAGCGGATAAGAGTAAAAGCAGAACGTCGAAAGCACTCAGGCAAATCTGTGAAATAACCTTTTTTTAATCAAGGAAAGGAAAGGGTCAACAAAAACTTCATGAAACTATTTTGAATGAATTTTGCTTCCAAAATTGACAAATTTTACTTAATTGAACAAAAGCAAATGACCTCTGCAAATTTGATCAACATATGATCAGCCGTTAGGACAGTAGAGCGCGAACAAACAGGAAAAATTTACAATGTAACCACAAACGACTTTTTTTGGGCTAATGAAATGGAAGATTTTGCTTTGCTCATCATTTTTTATTCTATATTTATAACTATAAGTCCATGTAGAGATGAAGAAGACCAGTTAAAATTAATCAGCCATATATCAAATTTCTTTGTAGCCAGCTAATAAACAAAATAATGCAAGTTAAGTAAACGTAATAATAATACCATTTAACTAAAATTCGAATCCGAGGTATATTTAAAAGTAGGAATGCTTTAGATTTGAGTTTCTGAATGGAATGAGCAGGATGGTGCTTGATATTGCCCTTCGAGGCAAATGTCGAAGACCTAGCCTAGGTAGGACTCGTTACTACCAACTCAAATTCTAATTTATTGCACCTGTGGCAACTGCCAAGCCACAAGGCCAAAATCCAAAACCATTCACCTCTCATCTTATGATAATCAAGTCCCCCTTACTTGGCAACAAACTCGAGTGGAGTCCAGGTGGAGAAATCAGCTCCAGCCATCCACTTGCGATTCATGGGCGTGTCGAGGGTGATTGGCAAGATGGCGACCGAGAGGCTGCCAGAAGGGAGACCACTGTCATCGCCAGCCAGCGACTTGGTCAGCTGGTGGATGGCAGCCTTGGCCATTCCGTAGCCTATCATGCCGGGAGTTGCAGCCACCTAAGCAAAAATGGTACAAAGTTTTGTTAAAAATAGATAAATGTTGGGTCTGCATATTTCATTGAAAAACAACTTATTCGTCTGTTTAACCAAGGACCTTAGAAATTATGTCCTCGTGCACACCTGCGTCTTCTTGATCCCCTGTATTTTTAACATTCGGGTAAAATATGATGTAACGAACAAACAGTAAAAACCACGTTACAGGTTTCACTGCTAGGTGGTAGCCATCGTGTGCCCTATCTGCAGGCGAGTAAGAACAACTACTTTTTGCTGGGAGGACCTAGTTGATGAGTCCCTGGGCTTTAATTTCACTCAACTTATTGTTAAACTCCAAATCCAAAATGTCCTGAAATTTATTTTTAAATCAAGAGACATAAAAGTCCTTTATGACATTAAAAGTAAGCTGTCAATCAAGTCCTTTAAAGTTAAACTTCAGCTGTCTTGTCTTCCAACTTACTGTCATGTTTCCTGATTCCAAGAATCCATCCAATGTGCCTCAACGAAAGGGACACTAGCAGTGAATGTCTTTCCTGAACGACACTGGGCGGTTTATGCTTTCAAAATTAATTACTTTACCGACTTAAGATCCTAGCCTTTCTTAAGCTGCCTGTGCAAAACTCATTACTCATTAGTTCATTCTTTATTGTGACATATATGAGTTATCAAAACGATGAATATGTTCTCACAGCGGGCTTTGCTCCTGGCAGTGAGATGAGCCCGCCCTCCTTGAGGTGGTGAGCTGCGATGGCCGCCGCGATGGTGGAGCTCCACACGCTCTGTCGCCACATCATGTCCGCATTCTTCACAAAATCTGGCAACACGAACCACGAAATACGTTTTACGTCACTGTCATGCTACGTCGTCACAGTCAGCGGCGTTAGAAAACACCACTAGCACCGAGTATTGATATATTAAGTGTGATCTGATGGCAAAGATCAATGAGACTTTCTAGCAATGTAATTTCTAAACTTTATGTAAATCATCAGTAGGTAATGCTTAAAGCTGAGATCATATTCAGGTAGTTCGACTCAAGAAAGGCAAGCGACTGATTTTGTAGGTACTTAGCTTCTTTTATGTTTCAATTACACTTATAAATTGAATTAGGCAATAAATATACAATTTTAAAATATATGACCATCATTTCAACAGCTCAAATCAGGAAATGGTTAGGGTTCATTGAATGACTCTTGCTGTGATTGATTATATTATTAATTATTAGGAATGGGAAGTTAAAATAACCATTCTGATTAATTGCAGGTTGGTAAGGTAGGTAGGTACCGAGAAAGCTGACTGCCCTAAGATACAGGTACACATAATGACACAACTAACTAGTACCAACTACTTACTACACTAAATAAAAAAGGATATTTGGGTGTGTGTACTAATTTGACCAGTTGCAAAACCAAAACATAAGCTCAAAGTTTTTTTTAACCCATGCCTTGAGAACTGAGAGAGACAAAATGCTCAATGGATGGTATTGAAGTTTGAAACCTTAAATTACCATTTACCTCTTGAAATGAATTTGTATTTACAAGAATTTTTTGAGAATATAGATTTGTAGATAACCTTGCGAGCTACAATATTCCATGTTGGTACACAAAACAAATTTGAAAAATTTGAAATTTTTTTTGGGTTTTGAGATAACCCAGGTACCTGCGCGGGTACCCGGGTACTGGTCACGGGTACCCGGGTCCAATTTCCGGGTACCGCCGACATCTCTAAATTTTGTACAGTGATCAATCCCCTCCCTCCCGATATCCCTTCCGAGTGCTGTTGCTGCCGCTACGGCTCGGCGCGGCACGGCACGCTCAGAGCGGAACTGCACCATGAATATGCAACATGCTAATTATATACTTGTGGTTAAACGGTTATTCTTATCAAAGTGCCAAATTATTTTCACACAGAGGAATGATGGATGACTATGCTCAAATTATTTGAAAGTTATCTGACTAGAAGTTTGTGTAGGTGCTAGGGGTCGAAAAAGATCATCGTTACGGTAGTTGTTTTTCTAAGCACCTAAGCCGAAAAACACAGCTTTTGGGAATTTTTGCACAGCTGGCCGTGGACACAAGATGTTTTATTTACTGTCCAAATGCAATTACTAGGTATTACTAATTAATTGAAGTAAGTTAAATTCATGAGGTAAATGGCCCTTCATTCCAGGTAACAATGGCAATTTCCATTTCTAATTGAAATTATTATTCTTGTTACAAGGTAGGTAGGTAGGTAGGTAGGTAGGTAGGTAGGTAGGTAGGTAGGTAGGTAGGTAGGTAGGTAGGTAGGTAGGTAGGTAGGTAGGTAGGTAGGTAGGTAGGTAGGTAGGTAGGTAGGTACTAGGATTAGGTAAGTGCACATGCCGGCACTGAAACTTCTAGTTCAATTTTGAAAGCAAATGTGCGTTCGGCCCCCAATCTTACCCTTGGAGGCTGCGTTTCCTCCGGCCCACCCGCCTGCCACGCAGATGACAGCGTCCACCTTCTCGCCCTTGAGGAGTTCTCCCACCTTGGTGAGCACGTCAACTTCCTGCAGCCAGCAACACACAGGATTAGCTTGGCTTTATATCATTTTTACATAGGCATCTAGTTGCAGCCAGCAACACACAGGATTAGCTTGGCTTTATATCATTTTTACATAGGAAACCAGTTGCAGCCAGTAACACACAGGATTAGCTTGGCTTTATATCGTTTTTACCTAGGCATCTAGTTGCAGCCAGTAACACACAGCATAAGCTTGGCTTTATATTGTTTTTACATAGGCATCTAGTTGCAGCCAGTAACACACAGGATAAGCTTGGCTTTATACCGTTTTTACATAGGCATCTAGTTGCAGCCAGTAACACACAGGATTAGCTTGGCGTTATATCGTGTTTACATAGGCATCTACTTGCAGCCAGTAACACACAGGATTAGCTTGGCTTTATACCGTTTTTACATAGGCATCTAGTTGCAGCCAGTAACACACAGGATTAGCTTGGCGTTATATCGTGTTTACATAGGCATCTAGTTGCAGCTAGTAACACACAGGATTAGCTTGGCTTTATATTGTTTTTACATAGGCATCTAGTTGCAGCTAGTAACACACAGGATTAGCTTGGCATTATATCGTGTTTACATGGGCATCGTTTTTACATAGGCACCGACGACGTCGCGTCGCTACCCTTTGTCACTCAGTGCCGACAAAGCTATGCGACAGTAGTGCACAAATACATATTATGTATTGAGAGGATTGTTTCCAGTTACTGAATAAAATATCAGAGGAAAATGTAGAACATTTTGATTTTGCGCTGGGCACGCTGAAGGGGAACTAAGGGGCCTCGGATCTGAGGTGTCGGGCCGGGCCGGACACGACCCGGACTTCGGGACTGTCGGACAGTCTCGGACAGCTTCAGACTTTCGGACAGCTTCGGACAGATGTGAAGTAAGGACAAATACTTCGGGCCGGGCCGGACTGAAAAATGTAAGACCCGTCGGGCCTCGGACCGGGCCGGTGTCGGGCCAGGCCGACGGAAAGCAAACAAATCCCATCTCTAGCAGCCAGCCGGCCGGCTGGCCGGAGAAAGGAGTAGTATTGCCTATTATTGTTGTCAATAATTTTATAACTAGGGCTTCGCGAACGCAATTTGTGTTGCGTTGAAGATGAGCGTAGCGGTTTGTATATATAGCGCATAAAAAGATTTAGGCAAAAAGCGTATGGTAATCATGGAACAGCAAGCCGGACAATAGCTTTCTCAAAAATTCTGATCACTTGAAAATGTAAAGTGTAAAATGTAAAATGTAGTTTGAGGTCATTGAGCAATGTGCATGTAAATACATAGATGCAGCTCATGTCCAAGGGTTTTTATTAGGTTGGAGATATATTTTTGCCGCGGACTTACTTTCAAAAACTTGCATGCACGAAATTGACAAAATTTCTAATATCTGTCAAATCTTGAAGTCAACTTCAAGTCCAAAAATCTGGTGTGATGTTTTGATTTGGTTTCGATGGTTACTAAAGACAACAATCGAAATTGGGAAAATTTGAAAAAAAAAACGAACTTTTCAATAAATATCCGTACTTTTCCAAACTTACCCAATTATAAAATATTGCTCTTTTTTCTGCTTTGAAGGGAAGGTGTATGGAGGATTTTCTTGAAAAACGCAGAGAGTCTAAGTTGAGAACAAACGTAGGTACTCAGAAATTTTCATTGAAATCGGTTCAGGCGTTTGGTCTGTAGAGCGCGCAGAAACACACAAAAAAAAAAAAAAACATACACGAGTGACTTTTTAGGGGTAGTGAAATTGAAGATTTCGCTTCGCTCGCTACACTCATCAAAAGCTAGAACCAGAATTACAAGTTTTCTTAGGTTTTCACAAAAAAGTACGAAGGTACAAAGAAAAGTCTTTAAGTTACCTACCTGATCAAGCCAGCCAGCCTCATTCTTGACCAAGATGTTTGCATCTGCTTGATCATTTGCATTTAGATCAATACTTCCAACCCACTGTAAAAAAATACATATGTATTAATTAACAATATCTAGGTGGTATTAACATAATATAAAAAATAAAAAAGTTGTAACGCCTGGGGAACATGTTTTAAGCCGACGTTTGGTACGTAATATACCTTAGTATTTAGAGAACGAAGTGGCGTAACTACTGCCCAGGAAGGCCGCACTGAGCCGGGGGGCCTCCGCTTGAGCTGCCCAGGTAGGCAGTATAATATAACATGTATAGGTAATATGAGATCAGTAGAAAAGTTGCCTGACTGGCCAGAAACAGTGCCTTGAAGCTAATCACCATCCCTCTCAAAACCAAACATCGTCAACAGTGGCGTATTCTCTACACGTCATTCTGCGCCACCAAACCACCTACGTCACCCACAATTAACTTAGTCGTAAGCGGATGTTGCAATCAACAGAGTGCGACAGAACCTGGAACGAAATGACAGCCGATGGCACTAGGTCTGTGAGATGACATATATGATGGGTTGATGGAAGAAATTCAGCAAGTTTACATCTTTTAAACTCTTTCATTCAATTGCTTGATTCGTTGATAATTGTTGTCGAAGCGATGCCAAGCGAGATGGACATGAAAACGCATCCGTTATTGTAATTTCGAGATTGGAAAGAAGTGACAAATTTGCGTCAGATTTGGCGAAAAAACGAAGTGACAGGCTTGGTGGAATGGGCCGGGTAATAGTATCTTTTAGGCCGGGCATGGTAGCCTGGCGTTGATTGGTTGTTTGCCACCGACCTTGACGTAAGGCAACGCATGTCAGAAGAAAATTTAAATTAAACCAATTCTTATTCACTCTGCTTGCATCGTTACGACGGCTTGCGTTTGTTTTGGCTAGTCTCATATGAAACTGAAGATAGCATTCGTTAAGTCATCCGTCTATTTCACGCGCATCAATTGTGGGTAGATGGATAGACCTTTGCATATACAGCCACCTACCTGTGATAAGGGATGGATAGGGTGATGTGATCACGAAGACAGATCAAGTATGACTGATTTTATTATGGGTAGGCTCGTCCTTTATATAGGCCAGTCCTAAGACACTACCCACTGGTACTAGTCTGATTACCACCCCCCAACTTTTTGATTTCATATAAATTACAAAAAATGTTAATATTTTTGACTTTCAGAATGGTTCTGTTCTTACAGGCAACCCATTAATAACTTCTCATTTCATTTCTCAACCCAAGTCCTCACACTTTCACTCTCCCTACAGCCACTCAAAATAATAGAAGTTATGAAATTAAACTAACAACCAAGATCTAAATTTAACTTTCCCTTGTTGATAAGCATATGTTTTACAGTCATTTGGGGTCAAAGACCTATGCCTAGTTCAAAAATACTTTTAGCATCAAAACCAAAATTATGACACATTAGATGCTGTGCTAGTTAATTTTCACATTACATATATTTTAGTGTATATATATTATATCATTTATGGGTAATTTCAAATACAATTAAAATCTAATACCCATGGGTAATTTATCCAGTTCAATAATTGAACCCAATTAATGAATTGTATTTTTGATCCCACGGAACTCCCATCATTTTTTTGTTCAGGTAGGTTAATGAAACTTGAATCTTGATTGACTGGCCAGGCAGCCAGCCAATCAGCTCAGTTCGCCAAACAAAATTTATCTATCCTACAGCCCTCAGACGGGCACCGCTGACCACCACTATCATCGGCATAAGAGTTCATGATAGCCAGAGGACCATTACGATGGCAGGACTTGCCTTTATGAATAGTCGTCTCGCCCAACTTGCGGCTTCTTTGAGCGACGAAATGGCAGAAGACACATTTATTTTATGGATGGAAGAGCAAAAAGAATCTCTTCGTGCCATGAAACCTAGTAAGTATGTGGAGTCAGTCAGCTGTGAAGCGGCTGTCCATTTGGATTACAGTCAAATACTATTCGTGCACTAATTGAAATGTGTGCATAATCAAACGACAAGGTGAAAATTGAGATATATTATGTTACAAACCCAGTTTTGAGCTTTAAAATGCGAAACGCACGCCGCACCAAGAGCGCCTCGACCACCGTAAATGAACACACGTCCTGAAATTGCGGCCATGTTGATCTAACGAACGACTGATTTGCTATTTTCGAATGGAATGATGGGAAGAAAATTTCGTGACGTCATAATGGCCTAGTTGGGTTAGGTTTAGGATGGATAAATGTTGAAATTTTTTGTCGATTACAAGGTAAAAGGCTGACTATTTGGTCAAACGAATATCACTATCAAATTTAGAAAATACGCATCGCTAAAATAATAGAGAAATCTAGTTGTGGAGCTGTTCTCGGGCGTAGGCCTACGCTGTGAAATGTCGCGACATGAAGGTGAGTGGTACTCTAGTTGCACAGGTCGGAATAATATGTGCCTCGAAATAGGCCTATTGATATTGCTTTCATGGAAGACAAATTGACGGTCGACTTTTCTTAACAAGTTTAGCCAAAATGTAAAATCGAATTCGTTGCCTCGGGGACGAAAATATGCCAGTTTGATAACAAACGAAGTGACCTTATAGGATCCAAATGCTAAGCCTCCAGTAGGATAGGCTTATTACCTCTATGATATGGCCTATTTTGATTTATGCTCTGAAATCAATGTGTGTTCCTCTAAGAGAGCAGTGATTGTATTTTTCATACTGATAAATGGATTTTGCACACATTCTTTGTTTCACTTCATTGATTCCTTGCCAGGGAATTACAGTTGTCGCTACTGTCACGCGTCGGATGGCAGTTCCTCCAAAAAGGATGAAATTATGCTATTCAGTTAAAAAATGTCTGGATAACCATATTTCAGAAAAATTTAAGGATAATCACTTCAATGATAATCCAAACCATTTTCTATTTAATTTGTGTGTTAGGTTACCTAAAAAGGATATGAATGAGAATGATAGGCTGCTTGTGGTATGTATGCTCTGTGGAGTCATAAATCACCAGCTGTTGAATCTCTTGTAATATTTTGTTATGTTTACTTGAGTTTTATTTAACATTGCCTATTACCTAGCCTATCATTATTTTACAACATGGTACAGGGTCTATACCAACAAAATTTTTACCAACTGATGCTACAACAAAAACTTCTAGGCTGACATACATAATTTGGTCAATCAGATGATTTTTAACTATTAGGATGCTGCTGCCTTTAAATTTGACCAAATATCACTGTACTAGGGGCATTGATTGCAAATGTTTAGGTACCTAGTAAATACCTATATCTGGTCAAATTCACCTACCTACCTGATCAAATTTTCTAAATTTACTACTACAATTTATTGTTACCTTCAGTAATATTGCAAGTCATTTGGCAAAGAAGAAAATAATTCTATTTACCTATCTGCATATATCTTAATAATGATCTAGCTAGGTACCTTAACATTTTCTGGTACCTACCAAGATGTAGTAGGTACATTAGTAATTGTAACTAACTTTTACTAATCTAACATCTCTAAAAAATAGTGGATTTTTAATTAGAATTGCCTGATATAATTCTGAATTTACCTACCATGTCTAGTTATTGTCAATCTGTTATGCTTGGTGGAACAATTCACACCACCTATTAATCACAATTTTTTAAAGTTGATAAAGTTGAAAGTTGTTTAAAGTTTAAATAGATTACGTATCTAGATAACTTTGTGTATTTAAAATACTAGGTATTTTATCGTCAAGAGGTGTTGGATTGTGAAATGAAAGCAGAGAAAAATTTTAAGTCTGTCGAGAACCTTCACACCAAAGTACCTACGAAGTATGAGTATGGAAAAAATAGAAAATTTCACGCTGTAGGTACCTTACCTAGGTTTCTATCCCAGACTAGCCTAACACTAGCATATTTACTCCCTGCATTTTTTATTTTCTGCACTTACTTGATTTGACACAAAGAACTTGCTCCCATCAACATTATTGGCAAACTCTGACATGGTTGTTTCTTGCCTTGTCATTTTATCATGCATACTCTTATTTCCCTTCATGGAATATTACTACTTTACGCAAGTTAAAAGCTTTCATTCACTGAGCACAATGTTCTCTGTTGAAGGAGTAAGCTGCGACGCATGCCTGAAAGGAAACTTTCGCGGTCGGCGGTACAAGTGTCTGATCTGCTACGACTATGATCTTTGCGCTACGTGCTACGAAGTTGGCGCCACCACTACTCGTCACACCAACGAGCATCCCATGCAGTGCATACTCACGCGCTCTGATTTTGGTAAATACTTAAAGGCTGTAAGGCTAGGTCCACTCAAAAGGATATCATTAATTATGAAGTAGTTTGAAGTTACCTCTAGGTACAAAGGAACCTATAAGCTGAGAATGGTAGTGCTGGTGCAGAGGTGCAGTGCAGTACACCTTGCATGCTAAAAGTCCCTGGTGTCCAGCTATCCAGGCTGTGGTTTTTCGTAATGATCTATGACAAATCATTTTAAACTGATTTCCAAACTCCAGGCAAACCATACTTGGAGCTTGTGTAATATCTCTGGGAAAAGGGAACCCGGAACAGGACTACCACAACTGTCAAATATTCTTGCACGTCCAATCTTTTTTCGGCCAATCTATCACTGGCTTTTTGTATTAAAATAATCTTACTTCAGGCAATTTCAATGTTCAATTATAAGCCAGTTGTCTGCACTGCAAATTCATGTCTAATCTTGGAAGGAAATTCTAATTAGATCTGTAGTTATTTATAGATATGGGATATCCTATCCTGCATTCACTAGTAGCTGTTAGTCAGAATGGCTGGTCAAAATCTAGTAACCTTCTCAGACCCTTATACCTCGTTCACACTACACGAGTTAATCGTGATCAAGTCCTCAACTCGATCAAATATGGCGTTGATTGGGTTTCAAAAGTCAGTTGGTGTTCACACTTGTTTCCTTACTTGATCATGATCAAGTCATTCGGACAAGTTCAGAATATGCTCGGAAAACGAGCACAACCGGAAATCACGACGAATCTAACCTCACTTTATCACCGAGCTCATAGCACACGGAACATGCTCCCAGGTTAATGTTGCAACGTTTCCGGTGGCGGATTTTGAAATAATCGCAAACTCTTCCAAGCGTTCACGACGATTCCCGAATGATTTCATCACGATAAATTAGATAACTGAGTTGTGGAAACCCAATCAACGCCATCTTTGATGGCGTAGAGAGTTGATCTTGATCAAGTCTGTAGTGTGAACGAGATATTAGTTAGGTACAAGTACAACTATCTAACTATTTGAAATATTAATCTTGCAGGGGACTTGGGAATATTATCTTTGACCATTGGATTTGATGTAGCAATTGGATAAGTATTTGTTTATTTGGTTTGCACCATGTTTATTTCCATCTGGTAGTTTCTTGGAAGTAACATTGACCTCTTAGCATTTCTAACGCCTTCTTGTCCGCCTTGACTGCAGACTTGTTCTACGGGGGCGAAGCGTTGACGCTAGAACAGCCCCAAGCGTTCACCTGCCCGTACTGCGGCAAGATGGGATACACGGAGACCACGCTGCAGGAGCATGTCTCTGCCGACCACACCGAGACCTCGTTCGAAGTGGTGAGTGCCACATAAAATTGAGGTCGTCTTAAATTTGATGTGCTGCTGTGTACCTGGGAAATTTTCTAGGCATTTTTTAAGTAAACCATGTTGATACTTTATGGTCCACGCAGGTGTATTGTTTTACAAGGACTTCGGAATTGCTGCATGAGAAAATAATTTGTACAATAATTCCCTGATTTTATGTACCAAAAACATTGTTTTCAAGCTTTATTTCAATCGCATTTAACTACCTATGCGTGTTAATCAATATTGCCGGAGTTGTGCTATTTATACAACAATAGTCGTCTTTAAGTAGATTTCAAATTAGGTTGCCAGTCAACTAGACAACTTTTTACTTTGAGCCCAAGTACAAAATTCTAGTAGTCTAGACCTGGCCATTTAACTTTGTTTGAAATGGGACTGAGCTGAAGTTTATCACGTGCGTATGAAGTTTGCCTAACTCAACTACACACCGTTCAGATTTGATGAATAAGTACACTGATTTCACAATGTGAAACCAGCATTCTGAAATGTTCACATTCAGACCTTCCCAGCTTACTACCAAATAGAATAGAGGACTGTGATTGGACCAGGAGAATGCATGTATTAATTGCTGTTCAATAGGGAAGGGGGAGTACCAATTTTGGTACTAGCAAAATGCGTGACTGAAGCAGCCAACAACAAAAAATATCAATGAACTGTTATTCTGAAATTGAGAGATCACTGATCTTTAAGACCATGTCCACAGCCCATAAAAAATACAGCACAATTTTTTCAGAGTTTTTAAAAGAGACTAGTTTATCACCAATCGTTTTAAGGTTTTCCTAACGAACCAAGGTCGGAGAAAACTTGACGTGGTCAAGATGGTTTGGCGTTTCCTTGTTTGACTCCCACGATATCTGCTCCAGGTGTGCCCAGTTTGCGCCTCTCTGCCGGGAGGGGATCCCAACCTGGTGACCGATGATTTTGCCGGGCATCTCACCCTCGAGCATCGCAGCGGACCTCGCGACTTGATTTCGTTCCTCATATCCTTTCACTTACCTGCTGCGAGGGTCGTTACTTGGACCAGTTTCAATTGTTCTGTGTCTGTGATACATTTTTCATCAAAGTTAGTTTGCATAAACTGCAAGCTTTAGGCTAATATCCTTTTTTTACCTTACTAAGTTATTAATATTACATTTGCTTTGGAAGTTTGGCTTGTCTCTAAGGATCCGAGTTTTTTTCCTCAGGTCACAATACTTGGTTTTTCGAATGGCTGGATATATGCCCTGCTAAAATCCTACATTTTCATTCCTCCCCACTTCTAAAACTCAGATGTTTTATAACGGTTTTGACCATTGAAATTTGTTTTTCTTTCTCTTCTGAATTCTTTGTTTGCCAAATGCTCCTTAACTCCCGTGCACGACGAGCCGGCCGGCTCCCGTCACGGCGTGCGCCGAATACCGCACCCGTCGCGCGGCGTGGGCGGCTCCCGGACGCGTCGCTCCAACATGCACTTCAGTTCGTCGGGCGGCCTCTCCTCCCTGTCCCCGTCGAGCCGCGACAACGTGGACCCGATTGCCGAGCTGCTCTCCCAACTGTCGGGCGTCCGCCGCTCAACCACCGCGCAAGGGTCGACGCCGTCGCAGCTGCAACAGCTGCAGATGCAGTTGCAGATCGAAAGACAGCAGGTGAGGGTACGCACTCGACCCCTCATTATTTTTTCTGTTACGTCGGACGGGTTTGTTTTTGGTTTGCCTTTGCGGATGTCTCATTTGAAATATTTTCGCGGATTTTTGTGGATGGCGTTCAGGAAATTCGTTACATTGTGAAAGGTAATATGCATGATAGGACAAATTATAGCATTTGCACATCAGTATTGGCATACTCTTGAACTTCACTCCATGCAGATTAACTTTTATGAACCTTTCTAAGGACCATTCTGACTTTTTCCCATCTTTAATGGTAGCTTCATGTTGTGAAAATGGAAGGATATGGTCTTTGCATTTGCAACTGGTTAGTTCACTTTTTTTCTATTATCAGTTTCTCATTTGCTCCTAGTAAATAAGTTATTGGAACAGATTCTGTTGCAACCGCTGATTCATGTTAGTTCATTAAACAAATTAGCAGCACGCCTTGTCTTTGTTTAAATTTTACTTGGAAGTAATATCTTAGTCATACCACACCTAGTAAGGAAAGTAAGTGAATTATTTGTATGATTTTCTGTCTTGCGCAGCCTAGATTGCTATTCAATGCACTGCACACATTTTGACTCGAACATTTTAATACAAATTTTAAAAACTTACTTTACCTATGCCATCCAATAAAAACTGTAGTCTCATCATATACATTTAACTGAACATACTTCATTCTTATTTTTGAGTCATTTTAATAGCTCATTCTACTTCTCTTGTAAAGAGCCTATAATGACTCATTAAAACTTGTGATTGTGGCCAAATAATAAGCCTGCCAATGTCGGTATGAAAAATTAAAATACAACAAAATTCAGGAAAGCTAACCTGTTAATGCATAAGAACAGCAAACCATGGTGCACCTCACTGCAGTGTGACCGGAGTGTTTAACGACTCTGTCACTTTCTCGTACGCAGGCGGCTAGACAGCAATTGGAGCGACTTCCTCGACGACAACCGCAGACCGCCGCGGCTGCGGGTGGCGCAGGCGGCACGGCAGGCGGGCCCACGTCGTCGGGCAATGCGCTAGCCAGCGCCATGCTGGAGGCGGCGACGCCATCCACGCAGTCGAGCGCCAATGCCAACTCCCAGTTCCTGCTCTCCAGGTCAGTACCTGGCCGGTGGTGGACTTGGGGTTTGAGCCTCAACCTGGCTGTGGAGTTTATGGCTTATTTGATGTATTATCTTCATGTGTGCTGTCTATATCACGATAACAAGGTGTTAATCACCTTGTGACAAACTAGCTGCAAGTGCAGTAAAACGTAATTGGATTGATAGGGCAATGCATGGGTGCTACGTTCCATTTTGGACACGATTGTCCAACCAGAAATTCTGCTCAACCAGACAACTGGGGGGCATGCGCAATAATGTAAAACTGGCATGATGCAAATTGCAATCCAAAAGTGGGATGCAAGCTCAGCAAACACTCAAGTGGTACCCACTTTTATTTCCGTCCCCTTCAGAAGTGCTGTGCATAGATTGCATTTCAGGATGCCGAAGTGCAGACAGTTGAGCAGGGCCAATTCACACACGTTGAAGAATACTAGCCGAAAGTGCACCTTTTTTTTTAAATGTTCCAAACTGGGTATTGGAGACTAATGCTCAGGGGAGGAAAGATTAGGCATTTGTGTAAAGAATTAACTGATGCGATTTCTTTCCGTTTCGTGCAGATGCATGGAGAGCGCACTGACAGACACGGAACTGCAGGCAGCTGAGCAGGAGCGCGCCGACCGCAGCCTGTTCGTGCAGGAGCTGGTGCTGTCGACGCTGGCGGAGGGCGCCGCGGCTCTGGCGCTGGAACGTGGCCCGACTGAGAACGAGACGAGCGTGCGCGGTGCCGATTGGCGGGCCAGCCCCGAGGACACGAGCAGCTCGAGCTCGTCGCGAGCTTCACCGTCGTCGAGCCAGACGTCGCTGACCTCGCAGACGGCGCAGCCGAAGGCAAACGTGCCCTCCCGGCGCACGTCTCGCGGTGCCATGGCGCGCGGGACGACTCACGCGTTGCGGGGAGCTATCCCAGCACCACAGCAGGTTAGTTTGGTGTAATTTTTTTTTGCTGCCCTCTAAGCTGCTTATATAAATTGCACGATAAAATTGTCTTGTAGGTATCATTTTCTTTAGGGTGTAAATTTTAATTGGAAAGAAATGAAAGAGAATGCAATGTACCAGATGGTACCGGCAAGTGTCACAAGAATATGCGGCTTGTTACACTGCTTATTGCATAAAGAAGTGACATAGCTTGCTTCCCTAAAAACTTCTACTGCCTGGAAGCTGTTGAGCTTCATCTTGTGTATTAGTCCTCTGAATCAACCAAAAGAGTGACACTGACAGCTCTAGATATTTTGAAAATAAGCCAAAAGTAATATAGATTGATACCTTACATTTAAATGTTCATGTTATTTGTGTATCATTTGTGTATCATTTTCAGTTATTTTATTGTTAAATTAGTTATCAGAGCCAGGTATTTGTGGTGACAAAAAATGTCAAATTTCGTTTTTAAAGTTTCCAAAAGCGGTGAATTGTCGGTAACTTGAATAACGCTCATTTTCACGTTTCGTGGCTTAAAAACAACTGGATCGGAACCGCCAATGCGTGTTTTACAGCATTAGCTTTGTGCGCAATGTGGTTTAGAGACAACACGTGCTTTTTGCGTGAATCTATCGGCTTTTCCTTTCCAATCTCGAATTGAAAAACTTAATATGATTGAACACTTGTCATTGAAACTTTCTGCCGGCTCTAGATTCAGCATTAATCTGCGTTCCTCGCATGAAAGCGCATGAGCATGAAACGTAAACATCTGAAATAAAAAACATGTCTATAAACAATTCGCATTTATCGCGATCACCATAAATACCTGGCCCTGGTTATTATTTATAAAGACTACCCTTCACTTGAGTTCCGGTCAAGCATCTAATCCTGGCTGCGTTGTGTCTGCAGATCCCAGTGCGCATGGTGACAGGCACGGGAACAATCCGGGAGGTGGTGCCCGCGGCTGGTGGCGGAGGTGGAGGCGGGGGTGGCAGCTACGGCGGTCGAGGGGCAAGCAGGGGCGGGGCAGTATCGCCCGGTGCCACTCGAAGGAAGCCTGTGCGGCCCGTCGAGGGCAGGAACCAGGCCACCGAGCCACCGCCTCCCCACTAACGCCACGCCCGAACAAGCTTTCTAGTCCCCGACGCTTAGACGATTACCTTCTCCACTATCCCACACACCACAACCTTGGACGTCCAGGAGGACGGGAGTTTTTTTATCATTATTATTTGCTCTCCATGTATGAAATTTGCCCGAAAAGAATAAAGTTGGTGAGACTTTTAAGGGGGTGAATCGACCGCATTGTGTAAACTAATTAGAAGTAAAGCGTAGGCTAGATTGAGCCTTTTTTTTGTGGATTTGATTGGGGTTTCCGTGAGAGGGAGGAGGGTGATCGTCGCGAGCGTTTCGATTCTTACGTTGGCTCTTTGAAGTGGGGAGCAGGATCTTATGAACTATTATATAATCAAATGTGTAAACTTTGTATATACTGGGGGAATATTATTATGCATTACCACTATAAGTGTGCAAGGTGATGATGTACTATTTAAAAAGAAGCATTAATCCTTATGACTGTAAATGAATTACCTATGAGAATACCTAACCGCAGAATAGAACCTGTAATTTCGATTCAGTAGAGTCATACACTTTTGATTGTTATTATTTGTTTTTGTTAATAAATAAACTCCATAATTCTTTCTGGCAAAATGCAACCTTTGGTGTGACCAACATTTGTTGCCTGGTATATAGCTTGTTATACTTGTGCCGATTGGACGATGATAATGCCTGCCATGTGCTCGTGTGATCGAATCAAGGGCCGGGGGCCGACCCCGATTTAATCTAGCTTCTTGTACACTTCAGGAACTATTTCCTTGATCTTCGAAATTATGCAGGGTGCTCCGTAACCAAAATATGTATTTTTCATAGTGAGTGCTGAGGTTTCTTTTATCATAAAAGTAAATTGCTAGCAATAACAATTTTTCTTGCATTGCAGAAGTTCCATCTTACCTGTTTTAGTATCAGTTTTGTGTGTTGCACTGGGCATTGACAAAATATGCCACTGAACTTTGAATAAAGCTTTATGTTTCTATTTTATAAAGTGGTGCTAGTAATAGCCACTATACCCCTTTATTTAAAAATGATTTGCATTACCTCATATAGTTGATTGTTTTCTTAAATTAATTTAGTTTAATATATGTAATCTTCAAATGTTATTATTAAATTGAATTCAGGAAAATGTGTAGCACCAAAACATCACTTCACTGTGTTAATTTAATAATTAGGTTTCATTTTGTTTTCATGTCCAGTAAGAGATTGCACTTCTAGGTTACTTTCATATATGGTTAATTTTATTAGCGTAACTAGGTACGCATAGCGTTAGAAACGGCAACGAAATAAAGTTAGGAATTTAAATAAACTTGATGGAACATCTAGTCTGGTTTTGTCATGGAATGCTAAAGTGTAGTAAAGGAGGTGTGCTACGTTTTGCTAGTGCACATGAAGGGAAGTGAAATAACTGGTTCTTTTTGGATTTATTGGGTAGGTACTGTATTAACACAGCACCTTGTTGTTTCGTTTCCGAATTGAAACACCGAATTGGCAACCCTACCAGCTACCTTCAAGAAATATAACAAAGGACTTGCAACAAGTTGTATTTTCTTAATTGAGAAAGAAGAGTTGGTCAAAAATTTCCCACTGAAGTAAATATTTATTTTCGTTTACAGTAACAATTAGGTAGGTAACTTGAGAATACGTGAGATTGATAGAATGCAGCTAGATAACATCATTGAATATTTATTTCCATACCGTTTTATTGCCAAGAAAGTTTTCGTATTTTCGCGCACATTCACGAATGAGCGATAAGCCGGCTTCGATTCCCGGTTAACCTGACCCCCTGCCACAGATTTCCTAACCTAACTCTTTGCCCAATTGTGACAGAAGCCATATCGGCAATTTAAAGGATGGAACTACACTGGAAGTACTTTTTATTTTTAGTTTGGATCTCATATTTACTAGTTTCAGGTGTGTTATTGTTTTCTCGGGGATTTCTCCTCAACCGCAAAAGTCAACCCGATAAAACATTTTGCGAATTGTCGAACTGTAGGGAAAGCGATGGACATTCCGAGTATGTTAATACCGATCAAGCCTTAAATAAATCGGAAAGTGTTTCAAGACAATGTGATCGAATCAATTCAGACTTGTGGAAAAGTATAGGCCACAATGACAATATCGTATTGCCGTGTCTTTCGAGTGGTACCAAAGTGTTGTTAATTGTTATTGATGCACTCAAATTTGACTTTGCTGACTTTGATATACATCTGCAAGAATCTGACCTCCGCCCATATCAAAACAAGCTTACAGTAATTCACGACTTGTTGACTTCGCAGCCGAGTCACTCTAAACTTTATAAGTTCATTGCCGACCCTCCAACCACAACCATGCAAAGATTAAAAGGACTGACGACAGGAAGTTTACCAACTTTTATAGACCTTGGCTCTAATTTTGCGACTCCTGAAATCAACGAAGACAATTTTCTTGATCAACTAATTGATAAAAACAAAAGTATAGTTTTCATGGGAGACGACACCTGGGCTGGATTGTACCCAAATCGCTTTGTACGCGAGTATTCTTTTCCTTCTTTCAACGTCTGGGATTTGGATTCGGTTGACTACGGCATCATGAAGAATCTCGTCCCGGAAATTGGAAAAGCAGACTGGAGTTTGCTGATAGCCCACTTTCTTGGTGTTGATCACTGCGGTCATCGGTATGGACCGTTTCACAATGAGATGAGCAGAAAGTTAATGGAAATGAATAGCATGATCACAACGGTGATCGAAGCTATGGATGAAGACACAGTACTTATTGTGGTCGGTGATCACGGGATGACAGCTTCAGGTAGGCTGAAGCCATGGTCTGAGTAGGTACCTAGATAACTACATACTGAAGTGAAGTTTACAGATTGAAAGGAAACAAAATCAAGGGTTTTTTTCCCACTTTCTAGCTTGTCACAGAGGTAACTTTGATTCATCTCTAATCTCACTTTATCTCGGAATTGACTGAAGCATGAACTATTCCATTCTCCGACGAAAAATTACATTTAACTGCTGACTGTTCCAGGCGACCACGGTGGTGACAGCGACAGCGAAATAACTGCGGCCATGTTTGTGCATTCGCGCCGACCGTTGAATTCGGGTGTTCCGAATGAGGAACCGATAGTGAGCCAAGTCGATCTGGTTCCCACCATCGCCGCTCTGCTCGGCCTGCCCATGCCGTTCTCCAACTTGGGGGCTGTCATTCTGGACGCCCTGCCGCGCACTGCCTGGCCAAATCTGCTTGAAATCGTCTGGCTCAACGTCCGTCAAGTCACCCACTACGTGCGACAATATGCGGAACACTCGCACCTCTTTTCTCACGAACAAATCGCATCAGTAACCGAACGCTACGATACACTTTGGGCGAAAGTCGCTCAAGTGAAAGACACGAAGGGATTCGTTGAATTTGCCGCGCTTGCAAAGTCGCACGTTACTGAATTGAAGGGGATGTGCGCGCAAGTTTGGGTGCAATTTGATGCAGATGCGATGTTTCAAGGGCTGTTGGTGACATTCATCACGTTGTTCATTGTATTTGTCCTTATTGTGGGCATTCCTGGTGAAGTGCTTCGAGAACGTCTCGGAAACATCCTTGCTGCGGGGTACGGTGGAGTGCTTTTGTCCGGAATCGCCAGTGTGCTCACTGCTTCCGCAGGTCTTGTCGACAGTCTCGAGCTGACTTTTTACTTTACAAGTGGTATGATCTCTATCGTGGTCTTGTCGTCCGTCGTAGTGAAGCATTGGGTTAGCATTGCGGAGAAACTACACCAGCAACAGCAGGCATCAGATTGGACGGGATTGGCTGCACGATTCATCTTAATTTTCAGTCTCGCCGGAACGTTTTCCAACAGTTATGTTATCGAAGAAGCGGCCGTATCGTCTTTTTTCCTCCTCTCGATGGTTTGGCTTCTTGTTTTAAGCTTTAAGTCAGTCAGGGAAAGCTTTGCAACGAAGACCAAAGAAGCAGAAAACCAGACGGCATCATGGTTCAAGCTTAAGTCCAATGAAACGAGATGGACACTCGTTGGATTGGCAATTGCGTTTAGCATTCTCATTCGAACGTCACGGTATTACTGGAAGTGTCGCGAGGAGCAGCCAGGCTGCATGTCGCGGGTGTCAACCAAGTCTCCCAACGGTCGATACCGCCAGGTAAGTTGCACTCCATTAATCTCATCCTTTCCAAGAATTTGCAAATTCAAGAAAATGTATGATATGTTATTGGCTGATTTACTGCTCTAGAATCTGAAGCTTCTATGAATGCTATGGGAATGTGATGGTAATTTTCAGGGCCGTATATGGATAGTCGAGTGTTTTTTCGTGATCTTTTGAAATTTCAGTTCAGGTGAACTGAAAATTGAGGACCGTAACTTCTCTGCCGAAACTTCAAACTACTACTAACCCCCATTTAGGGCTGACATGGTGCTTTCCTCATCGGAGAAAACCCTGTCATTTATCATGTGCATGTATGCAGGCCGAGTGCCTGCTGACCCTGGTGTGCGTCGCCCTGCTGGTGACGGCCGTGCGCATCTGGCTGCGCACGCGAGGCAACTTGGTTGGCTGGTCGGCCACGCAGCTGCTCGCTCGGTACGCACCGTCCGTGCTCGTCGTTTGCACCGGCGGGTACTGGATTGCGCAGTGTCTCACCAAGGTATGCTGTCGTAGGGCCATGCCGCCATGTCATTCGCATGCCTTTTGTTTCCTAGGGGCTAGTAAATGCAGTGGTGCATTTGGAGTCCATTCACACTAAAACCAATTTTTTTAAATTTTTTTGTTGAGTTGGCAGAGTAGGCAAGTAATGCGTACGATAATTTGTGAGGGCTGCAGAACATTCTCAGACATAAATTTGCAGTTGAATGTAGATGAATAGTAAACACTTCCCGCTGGAGTCCAACTTAGTGTTGTGTGATCCTGTGCAGGTGGCCAAGACCAAGCTGTTCCTACCGTGGCAACTGCAGTACCTGCCGTGGGTGGTATACGTGGTTGCGGCCATCACGCTCGTCTGTCTGCTGATCGACCCGCTCTGCGTTTACATCATGCCTCGGCACGGAAACCTCTCAGCAATGCATCTGCAGGTATGACATGACAACGGCATGGTTGCCCTTGTCATTTCATAATTGTACATTTCATATTTAGCAGTACAGGGCAAGGGGTTTTATGTCGGCAACCTTAAAAATGGTTGTTTCAAAACTTACAGGTGCAAAAACCTCTTCAACTCTCACGATAAAATTGAGTTTAGTCAATAAATAATTGTTATTTGTGTTAAAGTAATCATAAGAATCCTTTTGGATATTTTTTTTTACAGAACATGATGCAAAATATAGTAGAACTAAAATTTAAAATTGCGTACCTACTGTGGTACCTTGTACCAAGTAAGGTATTCACCAAATATCCTTTTAGATATTATCTAATCTTTCTACAACATCAAACTAAAAAATTGTAAGATGATGTGTTTACACTTTCTAGAGATTACTATTGTAGTTTATATTTATGGATGCATTTTGCTTTCTAACAGTGTTTTGACTAATTTATGGCGTTGTGATCGTCTGCACTTCCAGGGCAACAAGATCCCTGCACTTTTCCGTGAGGCAAAACGAGCGCTGGGCTCGTCGGGCCACGAAGGCCCTATGCCGATGGTCTACGGCTTGGCCACCGTCTACAGTGCAGCGTTCATCGTGCTCTGTCTGTTTGCGCTGCTGCTGTATGCGCTGGTACTTGGCGACGTTCTTGCGCCTGCGGCCGTTGTCATGTTCACGGCGGGTGGCGTGCTGATCGCTGTGCTTGCGATCGTACGGCTAGATAGCGTGCTGTTTGCCGGTGAGCTCACGAGATGCGATATTTGAGAAAACAATGGCTAAAAGGGGTTTTACCACTTAGGAAAAAAGCCTTAATGGCTGATTTGTCCCCAATGTTTCAGAGCATATTACTTGACTTTAGGTGAACCTGGTTGAATTTTTTTGTAATTTTCTTAGTTTTTCACACAACTATTATCTATTATCATAGACTTAGAAAAAGAAATCTTCTAGTTCAAATTTGGCTTCTATGTCAACGCTAGATCTAGCCTGAAAGGATAGCATGCGATGTAAAGAGACAAAGAGTAACGACTAGCTAACATTAAAAATTATTCTGATTAATGAAATTCTGAGTTTTACTTTTCTATTAAATTCTGTTTTCAAATTTTTTTGTAGGAATACATTTCATACCACACTTTGGATTATAAGTTGGAACGTAACTTGTCAATTGTGATTTTCTCCGCAGGCCAACTGTTCCACGTGCCGTGGTTTTCCGTTATCTGCTGGACACTATTTTCGTCATACTTCTTCTACGGGACCGGGCATCAGCCAGCCTTCCCTGGTGAGTCCCTCACCCTTTGTGCATGGCAAAAACTACAATATGATTATAAAAGATCGGGAAATGTTTTTATCTTTTCCAAATGCCTAGAATGGGTAGTAAAATTAAGAAAGGAATAAAATGGTTATTATTCATTATTATCTAGGATTTGGAACGACAGTCACTCCCCGTGCTTAACACTTCTCGGCGGCAAGGATTGGTGAAAATATTGTTATAATTTAGCTGGGCTGTTTTTTCCTAGTAGATTATTTAAGTTTTATAATAAATGAAAATTAAGCCTTTTCACCCCAAAAGTTCAAAGCATGCCTAATTACTAATTAGATATTAAACTAGACCAGGTAAACTGAAAAATATGGCCCACAAAACTCAAACTGTAAGACTTAATCTAGTAAAACACGAGAATTGCTGTATTGAGCACAAAAAGACCGCTATCTTCTGCCTATCTACATTCGCACAGGCTCATCATGCAAGGGTGTGCAGCTGGGTGATGCCGCTCCGAATAATCTAGCAATTTTGCCAATATACCTACTGATCAATGTTTACTTGTCTCAAAAGCAACAAATGCCGTCAAATCACAAGTCACATCAAAATAAAGTGAAAGAAAGTAAAAACTTAATTTTTTCCACAGGTTCCAACCCACTGTTATATAGCAGGTTTTACCAAAAAAAGGACAATTGTGCTTTTGTCTTGACCTTACGACGACACCAGTATGACATCCCAATTGTTCATTTCCAGCGATCCATTGGGAGGCCGCATTCGTCGGTTCGGGCGGTCAGATCGGCAGCCACGTGTTTCCTGCCGTCCTGGTGACGATCAACACGTTTGGCGCACAGTTGCTGGCGGCTCTGGCGTTGCCGCTGCTGCTGATTGCGCCGTTGACCATCACCAGCGCGTGGCCTGCGCTGGCCAACGACGACACGCGCCGCGGGGAGATGGCGCTGTTCGAACGCCGCTCGCTGCTGGACGCAGGGCTCTTTGCGTTGTGCGCTAAGTTTGTGCTGGTGCTGGGATTGAAGGTGAGCTTTCCTGGTACCTATGATGGATCGGGCTCCGCTTCAATGCTATTCTAAAGAACAGTTAAACATTTTTCTTGTTGTCAATGAATCTTGTTGTCTTGAAGTCAATGGACAGAGCACTGCCATTCAAGAAATAATATAAACAATTGGTGTCCTTGTTCATAATTAAAGAATTTAGTTACAAAGGTAACAGAAATTCTACAGATCTTTCCAAATTAGATGTAACTTTCAATTTATTAAAGAATATGCCAGCTTGCTCCAAAAAATGCTATCACATATTATACTTGACTAATGGAACCAAGTCTTGCGAACTTCATCGTGTTTCAGATGTTTGCGTGCATGTTGGCTGCAACGGTGCACTGCCGCCACCTGATGGTGTGGAAGATCTTTGCGCCGCGGCTCATGTTCGAAGGGTTGGCGTTGTTGGTCACGTTGCCGGCCGTTCTCTTGGCGTTTCTGCTTGCCGCACGCATCTCCGCCAAGGTGGAAGGCCTGCTGGCACGTCTGGCCGACGGGGTTTCATAGAGACAAGTTTTCGCGGAAAATGCACCAACTTTACTTTTTATGTTGTCGGCGTTAAGTTTCTATTGAAATTTCTCGAGAAAATCCTTAATGAACATACTAAAGGGTACCTATTGGCAATTGCAAGCATTTGCCGAAGGTAGAATTGAAAGTTGTTTCTCCAGGCTTATTGGTTGTTGTTAAGTTTAATTGTCATTTAACAGTTTACCCAAAGAATGCAGGCTGGAGTTTTATTTCCTCTCAACAACAGTTTTTGTTATGATCATTTTATTTTCAAACTTCATCCCAAATATGCCAATATGACCAAAGGGTTGACGCGCCTTAAAGCCCCACCATTCATTCAATGATTATATGAATTTTTGTTTCTGTATCATACTCATCCAGATTTTAAATAGCTACCTTTGTGTAAGCTTTGACAAACCTATTAATTTTATTTCCTTTGACCGCAAAATGCGGTTTTTGCATTTCAAATGCAAGTTTGAACTAAAATGTGCATTACTTTAGTGGTCTATGGTGTTTAAGTGATACACGGTTTGACAATGTGCGCTGAGAGTGCTGCTGGACATGACAACATTGTAAAATGGGGAGAAGATGATGGTACATTATATCGGAAAGCATATATGCTGAACTTGAATATATTTTATTCACTATCAACAAATGTTCAATGGCAATGGCATAAAAGCAGACCATTTATTTTCATTCATTCAACCACTGCGGCTGCTAATCGAAATGTCATCCAGTGGGTATTGCGTAGCAGGTATACTCATCGTACTGTTCAGTGGAATTTATTTTATGTTATTTCCAAAAACGCCCCCGGCGTTAGGAATCCCAATATTGTTACACTGCCAAACCTTCTCTTGAAGATTATTATCTTAAAATTTGAGTATTTTAGTTGTAACTATAGATTTTGTAGTCATCTTATTGTTGGACATTGATGTTAGACTGCGTTCTATTGAAAGAAGCACAAAGCTTTTGGTAGAACAAGCTGTCATTTAAATTAAATGTCTCTTTTGGTGCATGCTAGGTCTAGTCGTACGTTTAGAAGCAGTTTAGTCAACTCACCCAACACAATATGCATACTGTAACTCGTTTCGTAGGTGCATGCAGTGTATTTTTTCCAAGCCGTCACCGTTTAAGTTTTCCCTCCTTTGGGAAATAGCACAATTAATTTTTTTTTCAATGTTAGATCTAGAGGAAAGCATTACCAGCTTGTCAAGGAACAGATCGTTTCGTTTCAGTGACACTTTTGTATGTTTTGGCACCACGTATGAAAATTATTTTTCAATGTTCATTTTTCAATGTGTTAATTACTAAATCGGTGGTAGGTAGCACAGAATAGGCCCAGTAAAAGTTTTACACAGCTAAATATGAGGCCTAGCTTTGTCATTCGTAGACTGGCTCCGACATGAACTTTAAGAAATGTATTCATAGATGATGAATGCTCGAGTGAGGCGTGCTAAGAAGAAAATATTTTATCCTCATCTACATGTATCGTTATTTATTTGTGTCTCGATGAGTGTTTAGGATGTAGGAACACAGCCGTGTACTGTCTAGTCACTGCGCTGCGTGTGAAGATATATGCATTAATTTGTTTGCTGAACAACCCTGTCTGCTAAATAAAATGAAACTCTGTTAATATCCTGAGACTTTTGCTTTCATTCCACATATGTAGCAATTATACCTGCGAGGCAGGTCAGTCAACACACCAATTGCATGATTTTCACGGATGCCGTTATCAGTTAGGATTGAGAAATAAATTCCCCTTGTTATCAATGCTACCTTTTAGGTTTGAAGCCGATAGCTGCAACATACAGAGTAAGGAAACCCATAAGCTATGGCTTCTTATCATCAGCAGTGATTAAGTAAATCAATCGAGAGGGGAAAACTGGATAAATAAGGAAATCAATTTGTCATGTCAAAGAAATGCAATTTATTAATCCATTGGATTTCAGTATTATATGTAGGTAATATGCTTCAGGCTTCCTGCAGCTGTATGCTGCTGCAACTGTACCTACTGACTCGAATTGATTGGTTTTCAAAGAAACTATTGTTAACATGACATAAAAGAAAATGCACACACGACTTAAAAAAGATTTGGAACTCCTGTAGCGACCTATAGCTACATGAAAACCCAAATGTTCAGGTGAAATGCTAAATAAAGATTATTTTCTCCACAAAGCTTCACCGTCGACCACTTCGAGACTTCCTCTTTGAATTTGTCCTGAAAAAGAAATCATTGTCAGGCAAAGAATACTGAATAGAAACCAATTACATAAAAACAGCAACTTGTAAAATTAAAATTTCAAAATATCTCATATTTGTTTAATTGATAAAAATATCTTACTTTTTGGGTCCCTTCACGAAACACCAATCGACGCTGATTTGTTGACCAAGAATTTCCGAGCCATTTAGTGCCTCGCGAGCCAGCTGCGCCTCTTTATATGACTCGTATTCTACAAGTGCATATCCCTGGAAATAATAGCGTTCAAATTATTATTACTTCAGTATGTCTAAGAGGGAAGTTTTTAGTTAGAGGAACATTCATTTACTCAATTCCATCAATAACGTACCTTCAAGAAACCTGTACGTCTGTCAAGGTTTAAGTGGATGTTTTTTATCTCTCCATACTCAGAAAACTTCTCCTGGATGTCATCCTCTTGTGCCTCCTCATGTACAGATGTCACATAGAGAATCCAGCCCTCCACCGATCGCTGTGGGCCTGGCACTGCGCCGTCACCGTCAACGGCCATCGTCTCATAATCACGGATGTTCTCCCGCGCTGAGTGCTCCGCACCGAAACCACGGCCCTTCCTCTTCTTAACCTTTTCCTTCAAACGAGCGATTCCCTCTGAAGAAAAATAAAATAATGTTTAAATTAAGTGCGCTGAACTTAATAAACAGATATATTGTAACACAGATAAAGGAAAGAAACCCCGGGTTCCTTTATTAATGATTGTAAGTACTAATTTTGAGGTTAAGCACTTACGATCACCGTCATCGTCGACTTCGAATTCTTCAGCATTATCAATATCAAGAACGTCAGCCATTCTTATGAGCTTGAAAGTCAAATAAGCCGAAAAGATTCACAAAACGTTTCCACCTAAAACGTTTTACTTCCTCAAATCTCGTTTCGCTGCCCGCAAACAATTATTAAGCACCGCCGACGCTCTGGGGCCACAGCCTTTCTTCAGAGTTCAATCCGCGTCCACATTTAGTTCGTTGTTTGCCATAGTTAGCGCTAGTAGTGTGTTGTAATAAGCGCGCAACAGTTTCAAATTTTAATCTCCTAATGTCATTTTGAGGTTTCCTAAATTTCTTCGACACAATTTTTACAGAGTAAGCATATTTCTAGCAAGTATTTGAGACGGTTTTACCGTTTTACGTTAAGTGACTTGTACATTATTGACTATCCCAGAAAAGTAATGGGTACCTACTGGAGTAGGGTGACCAGCAGACAGACGTCCCGGTTTTCCCCAGGACAGTGCTGGTTTTGAGGTCCCTGTTCCGGTGTACCGAGAGTCACCACCCGGGACGCCGAAATATCCCGGTTTTCCAGACATTCCATTTGATTAGTTTTCCATGTACCAAATTTTAAACAGTTGGCTCCAAATTTGCATATTCTTTAACAATTGTGTTATGCCTTTTTATAGCAATTGGTATGTGGATGTCGGTTATCACAATTAATGATCCCCTCCAACCCCTCATCAACCCCCCCCCCCCCCCCATAAAACATTACATTTCGATTTGTTTGCTATATCACTATACTATTTTGCCATAATGGTGCATTGCAGTCGTCTGTAAATGGAAGTGGAGGCTGCAAAACTAATCTGACAAATTTTTTCACGCAGACCATATAGGATATTAGCTAGGGAATCATAAAAAATCAGTGATAAAACGTGACATGTCTAAAATTTTCGGTCCATGGATTGCCTCCGAAAATTATCCCATAACCCACCCGTTATAAAATGTTCCGGTTTTTTAGCTTCAAAATGTGGTCACCCTATATTGGAATTATCCGAACTACGGATGAATTTAAACTCACAACATTATATGGTATCTATTATTACCTGAGCAGCACAACGAAATCGTTGTCAATCTTTCCAATGCAACCCAAATGTAAAAATATTTTAATTTATAGTTGGACATTTTCATGAGGAGGATCAAGGACCAGTTTATAACTGGAAATCGCAAGTGCGGGCCACATAGATCTACGAAGCGAAAAGCTTTGATTTCAGTTTCGTCGAAAGCACTGATCTGTCGCGGTGCCTCCCGAGTGACGAGTCCCAACCGCCTGTAGCGGGCAGCGGGCACCGCAAGGCGACGAGAGTAAAAGTAAAAGTTGGAGAGCGCGCGTTGACACTGGACCGAGCGAGAAGAAATGCTCGCTCGGTCAGTCACAGTCCCAGACAGCACACTGAGGTCTGAGTGAGACTAAATTCTTGAAAGGGACGTTGTGAGCATCGCACACTCGCAGCAATTATGTGGTTTGCGTCTCGGTTGTTTAGTTACGTGGAGATTTTCAGGAATCTGCATGACCACTCGTCCTTTCTGCAGTTCTGCTCGGCAACGGCCTTCGCCAGCCTCAGAGATGATGACAAGAACTCGCGACTTTTTCGTTTCACCGTACCAGCGCGATTTTCGTGGATTTATCGTTCGTGCTCGATTTTGCGTTTGATAACGCGATAATTGTATGCTTTTGGTTCGAAAGAAAATATTTTATAATACATCAGCGCCAGACAACAACAAATAAACTTTTACTTTACAAGAATGAAATTATCATTATAACAATCAAATGAATATCTCTCGGACACACTTCGTCTTGTTTCGTTGAAACAAATCCAAGACCTTTTGATGTGTTGTAAATTGTAATTTAGACGACATGAATCCCCCCCCCCCCTCCCCCACACATGTCAATGTTATGAAACTGATAGTGCACGAACGATTTTCTCTACAGATGAGGCCAGAGTGGACCCTTTGATGATGAGCTGTATCATCAGTCTCTGATTCATTTTTTGTCAGTGCTCATTTTGGCGACGCATTGAGCAGGAATATTTTGCTAAGTGTTGGGCGTTGGCGCCGATATAAAAAAGAAGTAATATGCATGTGTATCCAAACAGAGCATTTTTAAACATTACTGGTTATCCATCAAGAAATAACGTCGTGCCAAAGCGTGCAATGCCCCGATTCCTCACTTCCCGACAGCAAGCGATTGTCTATGCGGTGAACGCCATAATGATACCCTATGGTAATGGCAAACCTCGTATCTGCAAAAAGAAACATTTTGAAAAGGCGGAAAAAACGCTTTCAAAATGTTACTTGTGGAGATTTTTTTAAAAATTATTTGTATGCTTTTAGAACGCAATTAAATGTTATCTTTTATTCAAGTCCAAGGTTTTGCAGGAGGAAAACAGAATTTTTTCTAAATTTTATGACACCATGTGTTTTTTCCCGAAAATGCTAATACGAGGTTTTGCCATTTGACTATCGATATTATGTTGAAATATAATTTTATCCTATAGTGTACGTTATCACATTATTCACTAACTGACTCACCAGATAGGGGTGAAGTGAAAGTGTTGATTCGCATCCCAAAATGTACTTTGGAAACCATGGCGCCAAGAGCTACTAAATATTAACTTTTCAGATTGCTTCTCGGTATCAGGCAATTGCAATTTGCGTCGATTGAGTTAGATCGAGATACTGCTAATAGTAATACCTGTTAACTGAGAAACGAAGAGCAATGAACGAATGAACGAATGAACGAGCTGGCTTCGAACCTGGGACTCGCACATCTTGACACCCGGCCAAGTGATTGAAATCACAAGCTGCCATCGATAATTAAAGTCAATTAATAATCCTTGTGTCACATATTGATATATCAGTTCATTTGCAATTTGTATTTGCAGTTTGATTCCATCGCCTGATAGAGACATGAGTCAGGTGTCAAAGGGCGATTGCAGCCAACAATGTTATTAATTTTAATATTAACGTACAGCTAGTTGAAAATTCACATTTTTGTACTTTTCTCTGGGCTGAACCCATTGTAGCCTTTATATACCTACCTCTAATCGAGGTACTCCCCAATGTATCCCAATTCTCTGTAATACATTAATATCCCTCTGCGACGAATTGGATGACTGTGATGTGGGGGGGGGGGGGGCTTAATGTCACACACACAAACAATAGTAAGATTGCAGAAAATTTTAAAGTTTAAACATCACACTGAACAGTCGCAAATCTACAGTCAGGTCCAACCACGAGAAGATTAAGAACACTATCATTTTATCGCGGACAGGTCGTTTGGGCATCGGTTATCAGATTATCAAGTCTGCAAATTTTCATTCACACGTCAGACTTTGAATTACAATCCGAACTCTTCCTAATTTGGCTGCGTGCTTCAGGGACCGAGATATTTGAGGTGGCAGGCCAGGGAAAATTGCTCTACTCTGGCTGGAAGCTACTTTTTACTTATGCTTCACACTCAATACATCTTTAGGCTATCATTTCAATTTATTTCACATTACATTAAGTACACCCAAATTTCATGAGTTGGCCCCTACGTGTGAGACGTAATTGCAACATACGGCCTACCATGGTCTGTACGGAAGTGATCGGCAATTTACAGACAAACACATCCAATTACAGTTTTAATACGATTATAATTTCCAAAAATATACATCTGCATCTCTTTCCGCTATCATGCCACTTTAAATAATTTGTTCCAATTTTCTGAGCAAGAAACCATATTCAGACAACACCGATGAATATGAAAGCTTAGATTAGAAGAATCTGTCCTGAAATAAAATAAACCATAGCGAGAAAACCGCGATCTAGAAGACTGAAAAATCTCACATCTTATTCATCTTAATCATTGGACGAACTCACTAAGTTAATGAGTGGCTTACGATTCAGTGTCAGTGGGCTGGGCTTGGGTTGCATGCACTATAGGTATCTGCATCTGTCGACCTTGAAAACACGATCTCACTGCCCTTTACAACTTCCATGCTCCAGGTTAATGCCTTAATCGATGCTATAAATATTTCCAAAATGCTTGTTAATATGTATGGTGGAAAGTGTAATACTGTCCCAATATATAGGTATAATGGTCGTATCAAATGGGTCGTACCAAATTAAAGAGGCAATTCATTTTACGGTGACTGCTTCCATGCTAGATTCGCAGGATAATATTTGACTTGTGATTCCTGAGGCAGGGGCGGGTTCACTTTCCTTAAAAGATTTGTTTGGTATTAACAGGGATGGATTCGAAACACAGGAATGGTTATGGCTTTTCCTTGCATTAAGGTCTTTGAACATGACATCGACAATTGCCCGAAGATGTAGATGTTATAGATGTTAGACCAGTTAATTTATGGTATTCTATTTAGAAATCTGTATTAATGTGTTAGAAATAAGATCGTTAACATAATTTGGCCGTAAATCTAATCAACTTCTACGCAGATTTCAAAAAAGCTGCATAAGAAAATCGTCCTCTGTCAACTGTAAGATTAATCAAACTCATATAACTCATCGCTCATCCGTCACAATAGTATCAGAAAAAGCTTCCCTAATGAATTCTTCACTATATGATATATAAGAACAGACCGATTCTATGATTGATGCATTGGCTAGTTATTTGTAGCATTATGATAATCGCATGCATGTGTGCCAACGCTTTCTCTGCTGTCAGCTTCCGGCTAAGATCGACTCTATCCAAGAGCACAGTGCCACAGACCAAGAGAAAAGAAGCGGATTGTTATTATAGCACATTAAAAATGTTGTCCTTGACTTTCCGGTATGCAGTATAGTATACGACTGGAAGAAGAAGTGTAAAACGCATTGTTTTCTCTTTGATCGTTTATATTAGCTGAGAAAGGTTAATACATTTCTTCACAAGTTCAACACAATGGGCTGCTGGTATAGGTATATACAAGAATCGAATGGGTGTACAGAAAACATCGTGAACTCTCCGTGTAAAATATGTGAGGAGATGAGCTTGGTTGTTAGTAATGAGAAAACACTGAGATGTGTACTTTTCTCAGGTGACAATAGTGTAGCGAATGTTACACTTTACAAACGAATTACTAAAAAACGAAATGTTGCTGTCAATATACGGAAGCAAGACTCCAGATAGGAAAACACGCAGAAAATGTTCTGCCCCATTCGATGGTAATTTTTACAACTAGCTGAAAATTTCGCGTGTCTGTGTAAACATCTGCACGCAACATGCCTTTGTTTTTGTTGTTTCTTTCGGTCATCGCCCGATTATTTCACAATTGTGAGAAAATGATGGCACCACAATCGTAATGGTGTAACAGAAATTTTCTGGAAAATTTTCTGAGACAGCTAGAGGGCTTGCGATGTTCGCCATGCCATGGTAAACGGACGGACCAAAATACCTTATATACATTTTTCTTTATCATATACATATTATTTCCAGTTTTTTATAGATAATAAAAAATAATCCAGCAGTTTTTTCTTCCAATGCAATCTGCATCAAGAAAGTAGGCGCTTACATTTCTAATTTGTTATTATCCAAAAAAATTCGTCGATTTGGTATGAAATGCCACGAGGGAAACATTCGTGCACATGACGCGCAACTCGCAAGCGCCCATCAAAACCGGTGGCGATCCGGCTAGACGCGAACGTGCTACGGTTTTTGGCACGCCAGCCGTCGCTTAGCAATTATGCTGGCACCTGCTCTCGTAAATGTTCCTTTCCCGCGAAATCGAAACTAGCCGTCTGCCGGGCGGCGATGCCTCTCGGTCTCGCCGTCGAAACGAAGGGCCACTCCTCTTGGGCGCAGATCCGATCGATCATGGACCATGACCTCCATGAGCACGGGCAGCATCTCACTGCCACTTTCCCCAGTTGGCCCGGACGGTCGACGGCGATGCCCACTCGTGTCCGCCCGCCCGGCATGACCCGACGCCGCGTGACGTGGGTGCCTCAAGTGGGGAACAAATTGCACCCCTTCTTGGGTCATCATGGGGCCCCAATTTCGTCCTTTTTGGGGTCCATTTTAAATGCCATGACGCTGCTTGGGTGAATCACTGCAGTGCACCACGCGTAGCGAACGATTGCACCCCTTTTGGGTTACGATCACCCTCCTCCCCCATTACACCACCTTTATAGGTATCGACCCTTCCTACAGCCCGACGGCATCCTCTTTATATCTTGGAGCCATTTTATATCCTTGAAGCCAGAGCGCGTCCACGAGGGTAACAATTGCGCCTCTTTGCACTCGATTTTGGGTCAGGGAATGCCCCCAATTGAGCCAACTTCTACCTGTAATATTCTGAAATGTCCTGACGCTACGTGGGTGAACCCCACTTCACGCCAAGTGGAGAGAAAAAATTTTCCCCTCTTTGAGTGAAATTTGGCCTCTAATTGCAACCCCCCCCCCCCCCACAAGAATAACTCTTTAAAGCCCAATGGCGTCCTTGAATCTGCGTGAGCGCGGACACGAGGGTTACATTGGGCCCCGTTTTGAGTGACGACGGGCCCGACTTCATGACTTCATCCCCTTCATGGCCTGATTATCTGTGGGACCCTCGGCGCCCCCTTTAGGGAATATCATGATGCCTGGTGGGTGCACCAACAAGAGTTAAATAGAGTCCTCCTAGGCTTCACCCTTTATAAGACAGATAATTGTCAAATGAAGTTATCAAATGCGAAGAACGGATGTAGGGACATAATTTTCCTTCAACTTTGATCAGGGATGCCGACTCCGGCAAGGGATGGAATTTTAGAATGCAATCGATATTTTACTTGTTTGGCATCAATTAGCTATAAAATATTCCAAGTCTGGCATCAGAAAGCAAAAGCAATTTCCGTTTCAATCCTGCTACCACACCTCTCCTCCAGTGGTCCAGTGGACCAGTGAGTGATAAACCGCCGAATCCGTATAGCTAGCTTTCAAGGTCACACTCACATCCAATTCAAAACTGAAGGAAATTTACTAGCTTCTTTTAAGATTAAATCCGCTTGCATTTTTTATGACATTGAGAGTGATGTTACACACCCATCGGAATATTTTTACAGCTTCCAGAGTAAACTTCACCCATTGCTTCTATCATTAAGCTCAGAAATTTTTTTCTGTACTATTCATTGAAAAAATCGTTTTTTTTTTTTTAAATGCTTGGGTCATTATACTTTCGCGTCGTTGGTAATACATTTTCTTTATTTTCTATGCGGCCAAAACAGTTATAGGTCCACAGCACAACGCCTAAATCTATACATACCGACATACCCGTCTAACGTACATTGTGCGTTGCAGGAGGTGTGAAAATTAGCGAAGAAAGAAGTAAAAGTGTGACTGGGTCAGTGAGGCGGTTTGCCGTGGGTAGAAAAGGAGCCTCGGGACCAAAAGGGCTTGTCCGGACCAACGACGTCAACAAGTGACTCTCCAGTCTCCAATCTCCACGACGGACAGTCGCGTGCACGTCCGTGCGTCGCAAAACGATTTCACTAGCGAATTATTCGTTTCGAACTACCAATTATAGAATCCGTTTAACGATACACGTTAACAGTCAGCGTGTATAGAGTGTTTATACACCGGTTTTTGGAAGATTTTTCAAGTTTAACATCCATTGGACCAATTAATGAAGTTCATTACATCCGTGCATCGTGCAAACGTTTATAGGAGTGACTGCATGGTTATGATTTTGGCGTTGCTATTAATTAATTTCCAGCCACGGAGAACTTGTCCACACTCCCGCTTAATCAAGATTGCCTCTATAAAGCAGTCATTCGTATTATCATCAGCACCACCCGCTCAGCTCATCATTCACATAAAATTTCTAGCGGTCACCCTTCTACCAGGCAGCTCCCCGAAACGTTTTCACATCCAGTATTCCAAGGTTTTCCAAAAAAAGCTCGAATTTCGAGATGAGGCTGTCGTACTCGTATAGAATTCTTAGTTCAGCATTTTGCCACTGTTTGATCGTTTTATCGAAGTAGGAGGATCCACACGTCCATTCTCTTGACTACCAATAAAAAATCTATTCGCTCGAGACGAGACGGTGCGGCTGTAGCGAAAGAAAGGAGGGCATCGATTCTATCGAATCGAGAGTGAGCTGAAGACAATAATAACCGAGGCATATTTCATGGCTGCTGAATCCGACGATCTGAGAAGTTGAGAACACACACTCTCCTGTCATGCGTGCAGCTGTAAGAGAGAGACTGGGCAACGTGCGTTTCCCGCTGCCAGCTTCAGGTGTGCCAGCTAGCCAGCTATACTCTCGTCCTGTCGTGATGATTAGCGGGTTGAAATCGGTTATCGTGGATCGTGGATCGAAGATTGATTCGTAAAGCTTTGGTCGTGAGAATTCTGTTTGATGATCGGATTCGCAAAGGATGATAGGATAGTTCTCCTAATCACTGACGTTGGAAATTGGTTTTGTCTTTGATGAGTTGATTTCTCGTGATTTCCTGTATTCCGTATCCACGACAATCTCGAATGTGCTAGATAGAAAAATGAGGAAGGAGAAGATTTTTTTTTAAATTTGGAGTAATGGTCACTTCTTTTTCATTTCAACGTATTTAAAATTAAAAAATCATTTGATAATGCATGGGATATGTCTCGAACGACTCGAAACATACTATGTATATAATATACGATACGATCAGTTTGTGAAGTCATGGAGATATAGGTGCCGCTCCCTGGTGAAGTATACTTGCAATTTTGTTTATCTAAAATATAAAATGGAATTTGAACGGATAGAAAATCATATTTTCTGAATGTGTCTTGTCTCTTCCTTCGGCGCAGGTCGCTGGTAAAGGGGGAAATGTATCACTAAGTAATTACTATTCTGTAGTTGGAAAGTTTCGAGATACTAATAATCCTATAGGTCAATAAAATGTGCAGTTCTCCCCCATCATCCACAATAAAACAGCACGTTTTGCAATATGCATTTATATCATATAGAAATGAACACGTTTTGATAGAAATGTACTCCTTCCCCTATATAATGTAGGTAGGTCAATGTCTAGGTACTCACCGTTTACGATCAACGCGGTTTGAGGTTATAGCGTGCGATAGTATTCCATTACTCGTGAAATCCGATCCGAATTTGTTACAATTTTTGAAGCACTTCACAGACTAATTAATCTAATTGAATGTGTTATTTTAGGACTAAAATGCATTTAGTGTAGTAATTATCTTACATAAATCAAATTCACTAAACCGCGCGAGTAACAACAAACAGCGTGTGGTGTACCGTTAAAACCGTTGCGAACACTGACCTTGACCACCCTCCTTGCGCGACGGAAAGTCATTGCAAGGCGCCCGAATTTTCAAACAGGAGCCACAACTCACAAGTCACATATTGACAACCTTACCTGACTTCTTCAGCTCTCGTACCCCCATGCAACGCAAGTGCTAAAACGCTATCAACACGAAAATAAATGAATGGAGATAAGTTTCAGTTTCAGTTTGAATGATCGCTCTAACATTACCTCTGTATATTATTATTTCTGCGTACTTACAGATGTATATCCTTATTGTAAACAAGAAAGGCAAATCAATATAATATTTAACTTCAGGGTTATTTTTTAAACAGATACAAAAATAAGTTAGCTGTGATTGCATATCATTCAAAATCTTATTTTTATCAATATTTTTGAAGAGATACTGTGAAAACAATAAGAGTATGCGCTGTAATTTTAAAGGGCTGTGAATACGAGCAGAAGAGCTCCAACTCCAAAAAAAAATGTGTAGGAAAATGGTGAGACATTTGGCGCTTCATATAACAAGAGAACCTATGAAACAACTATTTCCTTCTAAACGTGCAAAATAGTAGTAATTCGACGAAACGCAGACGCTCATGCAGTCACGTTGATGGACCTAAATTATAAATTTCATGTGTAGTAAAGGTGTACCATTTATGTAGTTAAAGGTGTTAAAAGTCTCTAGCAGTAAGTCACAAAGCAGACATAGAAAATTGTGTGGATGCTGGAATCGAACCCAAACGGTTTCCACCACAAGCAACCGTTAGCTAGTGAATTTAATTGATACTCACTTCCCGCCGATTATTTAGCAGTGTCAAATAAATTACATGCATTGTTTACTATATAGATTCTAGGCCTACTTTCACGCTCAAGAAATTGCCTTATTGCGGCGAGCTAGTTACCGAAAGGAATTAGGTTTGTTGGTTGTTGATGAATGTTACCTTCTCCTTTTCTTCAATTAAAACCTCGCCCTTTTCGATCAAACGAAAGAGACAACCGGTAGCAAATAACCCAACCGAAATTGCTCATTTCATTGAACTTGGCAGCAAGAATTTTTCTAGAGGTATATCAACAAATCATTATTTACACGAATCAAAACCACAAGAGTATATTATCTACCTTTATATTTATGACAGTCCTTCTGATCTATCAATTTAATCACATCTCTGCTAGCAGATGTATGTTAATCAATACAATAATATGTTATATTTTCATCGAAAGCTTGGTTCCAGTACCTAACTCCTATTTAGAACAAAGAATTGTTGAATCTCTAGCCGCTCTTATCCATATTTGTCATTACTCCGACCTACATCTGTTATGAGGTGATTCTAATTTACTTTGGTAGTAAGTGAAGGGACCCTCGTGAACAAATAGGATAGAACAAATTGAACCGCGTGTCCAATGATATTATGATTATTTTAAATTAAGAAATGCAATTTAAAGAAACATCTCAATAACAGAAACGATCAGTAAACAGCATACAGTGATAGACTGCTGATACACAGCTGTCACACCATGTCAAATGTGATTTAGACAACCAACAGTTTTCTTATTTTGTGTTATTTTGTGTGCAATTAGTGTACCTTTCAAAAATGATATGCTCCGTAATTCTTATAAAAACATTTGTTATGTTTGCAATTCAAATTTGGTGCAGAATGGAAAAAAAGAAATACGTAAAGATGTATATTAGGAACGTTACACTACTGTGGTGTAATCTTATATAAGTTCTGTGAGTGTGAAAACGAGATGTAAGACTGAGACAGTTCCACCTCCAAATTGTCAGGCACCTCATTCTCAGTTTATTTACCCATTCCAACAGATGTACAGTTCCCGTGCTTGTGGTGTACACTCATATCATACCATATGCCATACACCGAAAGCAGGCTGCCGTCGAATATGAAATCATTCGAAATAAATCAAGTTGCAGTCATGTATATAAAATATGCTTGCTATTTTTCATCAATCTGTGTTCAAAGATTTAAGCTTTTCGCAAACAATGTAGCCATTATTATTACCCATTCTGTCAACGAATTTTCTCCGTTTATTTTCGAACTGCTTGTCCGAAGTTTGGAATATCGAATCTCTTTGGTTTGACCTATAAAGTAGTATACTGTAGTAAACATGCACCGAGACAAGAAGTTACACCTACCGCTATTCATCCTTATATATATATATATATGAAAACAGCTACAGCATCATCAATTACGTGCATACTCATTGGAATGTCGCGACGCAAAAATACACATAAAAGAAGTGAGAGATGCATGGACCCATTTCCCTCTTTAGGTCTCTGTTTTGCTGCACAGCGATGCAGTTGCGAAGAAAGTCTGTTCGCTCCTCGCCTTCTGGTATTCCAATTTCCATAAGCGATGCTCCTCTCGCGTAACGAGTTACAACCCACTTCCTTCCTGAAACCGCCAGCAAGTTGAATCATTGTTCACAGTTTCCTATATTCGCGCGTATCACCTTTCTCAACAGCAGCGTACCAACAATGTGCATGTAGTCTATGCGTTATTTTTGGATATAATAGCATCTCTTTGAAATAAGACACTGTCTATATTATATCTGATGAGGAAGAAAACAATGGAGAGAAAAGTATATGAGCTCAGTAGATCAAAGTGAGAGCCATGCACTAAAATCCTGATGGCTGTTGTGTGTATTGGCTCACGTATTAGCAGCCAGGCTAATGAGGGTTAATTGTTCATAATTCTTGACTAGTTGGTAATTAGAAGAAATTGCATATATTGTCGGGTGTGAGTGTAGTGGTCGTGGTGGCATGTGGACTATGGCACGTTGAATTCACGGGCAAGGTGGAGGACGTGGGAAATTGGTCTAATTGGTAGGGAAGCATACGCGAACTCGATTTGGCATCGGAAGTCATTGGCCATAGCTTACGGCCATACACCCTCGGGAACTTTGGGATGTTATCCTCGAGTCCTATATACATGCGGGAGTAATTATTAACAGAAATTGACAAGTTATTTTAGACTAATCTATTATCTACACCGCAGTCGGCATTCGTTATCACTGTCGTTCTGTTCTTCGGTAAGAGAAATAGAGACCGCAGAGTACGTCGAATGTTAACCGAAAGGCAATGAGTTGACTGTTGGACATTGTTTAGAGGGGAAAATGGTCTCGTTGCTCAAGACATTTAATTTTCGGTGCAGCTTGTACTAATCCGGTCTAATCCGGTCTCTCTGCACACAATCCCGTTGGACCACATTTAAACCAAGCAACACCCAAAATTGTATTAAAACGCTTAATTCATGGATTTCTGTTGAGCCCACAAGACGCACTATGAAAACAATGACAACTCGAACCAAATCAATGTACTGCTTATCTGAACATTGTCTCACAAAATAAATTGATGCGCCTTTTATACCTTTTATCGAAGGAGGCAATTTACGAATCACGTACGAAGCTCTGTCATCAAACATCATATAAAATGTCTATGGCTATAAGCAATGAGCCTATGCCGCCAGCCGCAAGTAACATTTTTATGATGATTTCCCCCGTGTGATCATAGCATTCATCATCTGAATATCTCGCAGTGATCGGCCAACCCGGCGTACCTTACAGTGTTATAGCCCCCCATATTATAGTGGTCTTGACCCACTTACCAGGGTAACATCCGTTTTCACTTTCTCAGAGATTGATTTGGTAACCGAGATGCTGGGGCACCGGGCAAGTCTGCACGCAGCGCAGTGCCCTGGAGGCGGCGGCTGCGGTTTTCCAAGGGGTCGCGATGCTTTCAGGGGCGGGTTGAGGTAAACCCGTTTCTGTAACGCTTGACACGCGAGCATCTTCCTCGGTATCTTTTGTTTTCATTTTGCTTCCTAAATAATAAACGTAATTCTAATAAGACCGGAGTGGCCATCGTTACAAAGTATTATTGCAGTCACAGTTTCCTTATGCATCCAAACCTTTCCCAGACCGATTTTTTTTTTGAAAATCGCTCTAGTGTCTTTATATGTGACACTCACTGTATTTGTGTCACAGTTCTTCTCTGAACTGTGTTGGCAGATTCCTTCTCAATCATCAATGGACATTTGCTGACGAGAGCCCCACACATCCAGCCGTTTTGGACTATTGATGACAGAGTGCTATACATGAACCGACATGCCATACAGTTTTTTACCAAACTGATCACATCTTTTACCGGATAGCAAGGAGCGATTATTTGCATTGTAATAATTTCTAATCACACTCTAAGGATATTTGTAAAGCGATTATGATGACACAGTAAGCCGCAGGCATCAAATCTGCAGCTAAATCCCCTCGATCAATCCTAAAGAGCCGGACCAATGGACCAAGCCGTGGACACACCCCAAGTGTGCCCCTGCCGAAGAACGAGTCTCGCCCCACCGTCTAGGCACCATCGCCGCCCCACTTTCCATCGTCGACAGAACTGGAACAGTATAAGAGTGTTGCGGAGAGGGGCGCACCTGACTTTCTTCCTGCAGCCTTCGAGAGAGAAGGTGCAACACGGCGCAGAAGACGGTGGTTTGTGATTGGAAGAGAGAGAATTTTTGTTGTGTGCATTGTCGGTGGTTATCGGCGACCAACTCATATTGCTGCCTAGGGATAATCGTTTAAAAGGTGAGTGATTTGTGGATAGGGGATTGTGTGCTTTGGCTGTTTGGTTTGAGTTGTTATGCAAGGGTTGAGTTTAGAAGGGTTGTGTTTTGAAACTGTTGCATCGTATTTCTTCGATTATAATCTCATCTCAATCCGAAGATTTACGATCATGTTGTCATGTGTATCAGTAAAGGTTCGTGATCAAAATTATCATGCATTTGACGGTAATTTCAAAATGAAAATATATACATTTGTGTTAAGCATGTTATAACCGTCAACAGGTCAATCATTTTGAGTATCCGTTTTACGTTTCTTGAAAAACAGACCGGATAAGATAAAACTGCATTTTTAAATATACGCGTTTGTATTCATATTTCCATTATTTTGGCGCCCGCTCCGCTGGACCACTCCGGATGTAAACGCTTTCAGACAATGGTCTAGTCCGTCCATGGTCTAATGAAAGATCCTGCGCCTGCATGCAGCATCTGCATTGTGAGTGCAATGGAGCTAGCTCGTTTAGAACTTGAGGCCGGCGAGCACCGAAAGCAAGTCGAGCATAACGCAGTGGTTCGTTTTATTTTACACCCCCAAGCTCCAATTGAGTTTTATACGAGAAGATTTGCCTGCAGGTCTCAAACACCTTTCATTTCGAGGTTCTTCGTTTCATCCCAAATGAATTCTAATTCGACCAGATGAAGTGACAAGCCAAACTCTGCGTATATCTACTCTGAATGATCGCGCCTAAAGAAAGTTATTAATATATTAATTATTATCTTCGGCATTAGCATAATTTTGATTGATAAAGCCGAAATTGATTTCAAGCAGAAGCTTACATTATCAGAAGCACGAGCAGAACACAAAAAAATATTATACGAACATGTAAACTGCTGCAAAAAATATGTATGCTACCTGTTCAAAAACAGGTGTACAAAAATTAATGTTTTTGAAAATGATATTTAAAAAACTGCAGTCTGGGTCAACGCGTCAAACGAGAATGAGTTCTTGGCCGAAACCGAAACCGAAACCGGAACCGAAACCGGAGGATTCTGGTTTGGTATAACAGACAGACGGAATTGCCTACAAGCTGACAAAATTGAGATCCGAATTTAGAATGCTGTTTTGCACGCGGCAATTCACTCGGTCGTCAAGTCAGAGGAATAGGCAGACGTAACGGTGAGATGGCAAAAAGCAATCTGCCTCCGAAATTCACCTACTTTTACCGTAGAAATACATTTAGGTAATCTACCTTCCAGTAGTATCACTTAACTTTGAAAGAAAATAAAGTGAATCTAAATTTGCAGTTCGCTTGATGGACTAGATTTGTGGCCCAGGATTTCAACAAAATACAAATCGAACCAATTGTTGTGTAAACAAATGTATACTGAAGATGAGTGGGATCTCTCTCTCTATAACTTCGTCTATCTTAAGATATTTGTTAATGCTCAAAATAAAAATAAACAATACTCTAAAATCAAAACAACACATTTTATTTATGCCCGGGGTCCAGTGCTTTTACCTGCAACTACAAACTACATCAAACTCGCTGTTGGTACACCAGAATCTTAATCTTACAATCTCTAATTAAGCAATACATGCAACTCATTTAATTATACCCACACCCGGTCGCTATCTTGTTAGCACTGCAATCCGCACTTATTACGCTACATTCAGAGCACGTGCCAACAATTGGCTGCCAAACGAAATGCCAATCGAGACCTAATCGATTACGCAACAGAACTCGCCTCATCAAAATCAATTATATGATGTCAACCGAAAGCTTATGCATTCGAGAACACGAACCATGAATGGTTTTCACAAATCACGATTCTGCATCGAAATCTTCTGACTCGTTCACTCAACAAATTAGGTACGCGTTTTGTCTGTCTTTTGACAATTACACGGTGAAGTGAGATTCAAATTTCACGTGGCATTATAAAGAATTTGTTCAATTTGAAAGTAAAGCGTTCCTAAAACGCTTGGTTGGCCAGGCTAACCATTGAAGTCGTCGCAAATACGTTTATTAACATCAATAAAACAATTATTTCATTTTTATGTATACACGCGATTTCACGATGGTATAAATTTGAAACGCGAACGAATCGGTGTCACTCTCTCGTCGATTTGATTGCAATTTTTGTCAGTGACACATGGCCGCTTTTGAGGCCCACTGCAGTGAATTTATACACCGGGAACGCGACATTGTCTTCTTGGGTTAGTGACAGCTGGACAGTGTTATGAATTCCCAACAAAATAATCGAATGAAGCTATTACTCTTATTGTAACAATATGCTTGATGCTCTCGAATCATGGGACTTTATATTTGGTCCGTTGTTTCAATAAGAATGATAGACATATGTGCACACAGAAACTAAGATTTTTGATTTTGGCCAAACCTCCTTCCAAAACAGAGGGTTACAGAGAGTGGGAAGAAAGGTGTCATGCAAAAAAATATTCGTGAGGAAACAGATACTAACGTTACCATGCTTGTACCTCCTAAACATTTTGCTCTTTGTAAAGGACAACCCGACACTCTTCTCAAAAAATTTCATTATACATGAGAAGAACACGAGGTCCCGTGACGACATAGATCCACCAATGAGCCGCCTCACAGTGACCGCCAGAGACCCCTCTAGAATCGGAGCCCATATATACAACGGCCTCCCGATCTATCTCAAAACACTATAGATGTACCTAAGCAGGGACGTGTACAAATTTAAAATAAAAGACTACCTGGTGAATCATGCTTTTTATAGCATTAATGACTATTTAAAGAGAACGAACTGTACATGTGCTGAAGGCCAGAGCTGTATTTTGTGATTTAATTTTATAAACATGAAAATTTCCAAGACTCCGGTTTTATTTTCAAAACCATTATGGAGTGTGCCTAACACGTACTTTGAAACTTATGTACCTGTATAAAGAGCAGTGGAAAATAAATAAATAAATAAATAATAAACACCTGTTCTAAAAAAAGCCGATCGCAATTTTTAAGTAACTAGCATGAAACTAACTTCTGGATTCCATAATAGTTGAGAGCTGTTATGGGAAGCGCCTAAAGGAAATCCATGCAAATTATTTCCTGGTCGCAACTTTGTAACTTTTAATTCCATACAGAAACTGTAAGTGCCTTTAGCTAAAGACATGCGCGGTATCTCTCCTTTTCCTAGAGCAGTGGGTAACTAGTAGAAGAAGGTAAAAGTCTAAGTGTATCTCGATCGTTAATGAAACGTAGTGGTACGTGCGAGACATGATCGCCCTTTAGGCACAATTCACTCTCACTTCGGATCACTAAACTTGTTTCGCCCATACCAACTCAGTTTGTTGCTCTCTCGTCGAAAGCGACCGTTCATCATTATGAACACGGGATGTCCGATTAATATCATTGTAAATAAAGACTATATGGATTATCAGCTAATAGGGGCAGAGGGCAGCAGGGTCATCACTCAACTCCTGCAAAAGCGCAAACACCTTTCTCAATTAGAGTGTGTATTCGACCGCCGACCTACCTACCGACCTACGGCAGAGTACCTGTGTTGTAGACGAAGGGCAAGTGCCGAACTTGTCGAAAGTGTGCTGAGAGTGAAACTGTTTAAACTTGGAAAAACACATATTCAAACACGCGTCGATAGAAAACCGATCGAAAGCTGAACATTTTTGTTTGATGATCACGATGTGATATTAATCAAATGTTAATTAGCGTCGTCTTTCGTGGTATGTTTATAATGGGTGCGAGGAAGCTAACAATTTTATATTTAATTTAAAATTTGATTTAAGTTATGATAAGTGCTACATTTATTTACGGCTCAAAGTGTGAGACTATAACATTCTTATAAAGAATACCCAGTTTAAAAAAAAATCCTTACTTTTTACTTAAATTTTAATATTATAAGGAAAATAAATGTGTTATAATTAATAAAGCGTGATATTTTGTATTCCTTTGGCATTGAAACGAGGCTTTGGAATTGGCAATGCTTTGGTGACCTATCACGCAAGATATTTTGCACAAATGATCTGAAAAATATGGAAAAATTTAAAACTTGTTGAACAGATAGGTAGGATAGAGGATAGAGGTAACTAGGTATATAGTTAATGCTCGACAGTAAACAATACTCTTCTCGACCTCGATTTTCGAGACATTCAGAAAAGCCATGAGAGATGAGTGAGTATACCAAACGGACACCGTACAAAATGTCACGACAGGAAAACCAGAATTGTCGCAACGACCCAAGTTCAAGTCTACGATTCAAGGTCGCTCTCTATCTAGTTTCTGGTTTCGGGAAATTTCAATGGCAGAACTTTCTGCTGTCGACGAAACAACGGCATGATCTTCGAAAGGAGAAAGTAAGCATCCAATTGAAATGTCGAGTATGGTTCACCGCGGTTCCTTGGGGTTTTCTTCATGAGATTGATCGTGATTGCAGGATAAGTGGTGGCTTCGCTACTAACGATTCTGGACAAGATATTGCATCAGCTGGGATGACGCGAGAAGCTATATTTTGCTTTGTTAGAGTGAAAATTGGTGCCACTCCCACATGCTGGAGAAAGACAACGTTTATAGATACATGGCATTTGGAGGAAAAGGAACAAGAAAATCTCTGAAAAGGAAACTCAGAATGATCAAAAAATAGTGTATCTCTGACGGCATAGTGGTGTAGAATTAAAATTAACTCTGGTCACCTCTGGTGCATGTACGCAAGCATGAAGCAAGACTCTGAAAAAAAAACACGCAAATGCCTGGTTCATTGTGACGTTCATATACCTATATCAAATCTAATGACTTGATTTCGTTTCGAGAATGAGCAATCGTTTATTGGCGCATGCATTTACGTTGTTTAAGAGATGTTATCAGTTTGTTGCATTTTAGCTTTCAAATGCAGCCAACATTGCCTTGGGCAGCGGATTGGACATTTAAAATGTTGATATCCACAGCAGACAAAGAAGGGAATGTTGCCATTATTTAATTTCTCAGACGTCATTACAATATACTTACTTAAAAAAATTATATCGATCGCCGCGAGGAAGGTTTCGACCATACAGTAATTTAATTATTGAGGCTCACATTTGGAAAGACCTTGGCAATTTAATATAATTCCGTTTTAATTTAGAGAAGTAGCCAAGTTTGGATACTCCAAAGTGCGAAGGCGTTAACCAGAAAACCGTTACGCGTTTAAAAAAATTACACGATTTTTTTAGTGGAACGATTTGTCGAATAATTGCGTAAAGTGCAACAGTGAGACATAGACCGATTGCCCACCCGCGCACTCGACCGCGGTGCATTACTAATTGCCAAATGGTAATTACAAAGCATCGTGACTATGCAACTGAGTCAGTGAACTATATTCCTCGCACTTGTAGTTTTCTAGGCGGCAGCGTGGAGCACGCGATGGCAGACCATAAGTAATTTAATCTTCTCTCGCGGTGGCCAGAGATCTTCGGTCTGCGTACACAGAAGCCGCGGTCTGCTTCTCAAGTTCTCAGATGCCTGAAGGTCTTGATCCACCATTCAATCATAAGATGAAGGAAACCAGTGTTTATGGTGCTATCAGAGCTATGGTGTAATGCCACGGAATCTCAATTGTGGTCCACGATTGCATCTCCTTTTGTTGAAAATACGCATGAAAATAATTCTTATATATTGTCTACTTTTAAATTCATTATAAGTGGAAACGCATCCTGTGGTTATTCACCGTGAAGCTTGCGTGCCCCGTTTATACTATAGCCATGTAGGTGATACTAAAGTTATATTGCACCAACTCTCCGTGCTGAAAATAAGTGAGGTTGGCTACTCAAATTACACTTCGCTCCAAACCTTTGCCATATGCAACGCAATTGCAGATATGCATTGGCATTAATCTGGCAAATTATTTTCCATTCACTTTATCCAACCATTTTCAACCACTTTATCACGGGGTTTTGTGGCGTGCTTTCTCAAAGACGTTAACGTGATACTCCACTGCCCATTCTTGTCGAAGCCTCCGAGGAGTTCATGATCATATAATGAGATGGCAGAAATGCACCAATGATAGCCGATGTCCGATCGACGAGGGAACAATGCGCGGCAAAAGAACGGCCTAGATTGCCACCATCGCGGATATTATGTGTATCAAAAGCTAATGCATCCTTACTTTCCAATGTAATAATAACAATAATTAGCAGAATCAACAAAGGAAACGACCGAGTTTGATTGCATAGAGAATGTTTCAACATTTTTGGGGCTTGACCCGAGTTTTTGTCGTAGTTTTTTAAGCGTTTGACTGGTGAAACGTATACAGTGTGGCTAGGTGTTATTTTTTTATCAGTGACATCCTGGCGGATCGCAATCATCGGCACTAATGAGTGAACACCGACCACTGGGAGGTTTAGAAAACTAAATAACATACATTCCGTTGATTTTCAGTTCGGCACGCGATCGCTTCAGATGGACACAACGATTGTTAGAAGACAGAAATAGAGACTTTCTGTTGTGACCCTCGCGCATTCATGTCACCGGACATATGCCGGGATTCTAACCACTGCATTTTGTGCATTCAAAATAAAAGTGCGCGCGTTCCACTTGAGTGTTTAGGCTTCGATTAGCAGTGATCGAAGGTTTAGGGTTTGATGACGAACTTTTAGAAAACAATAAATTTGCGCAATATAATTCAAAGAGTTAACAATCGCAAATTGATCGCCTTTTAAGTTGATCAAAGTATATAACGCGATTTTTCATACATCATAATTTAGATAAAACCAGATAATTGCTGTAAGAACTCTGAAGTGAACATATAATTAAAAAAGCAACACACACATAATTCGATATAGACTAATCTATATAACCTAGATATATACAAAAAAAATGCATGTTTCCACTCTCTGTTCATAAAGAACTGCTCATGTCAAAATGTGTATGTATTAATATTTTATTTACCTTTTGACTGATTATTCGTTTACATTCAAAGCTGTTGGAACCTAAGAGCCTTGACAGCCATTTCTTATATAGCAGATCAATATACAAAGCAAGAATTTGGTATTCAAGTTCAACGAAAATGTGATAAATGCAGAATTGTAGTCCTTACTCCTTACCGACTTCATTTAAATTTGGAGGCCACGTGGATAGGTTGTCTATATTTATTATTGCCAAAGGACAAAAAACGAGTTTTATTCGAACTCTAATTAAATAACGGGTGATAACGGTGTATGCTGTAGTCTAACTTTTGGTACATGCAAATAAATTAACCGTGTATTTATCCAGAAATTATTTCTTCGCTGATATATCAGTAAACTTCACATTATATGTTAGGTACATATTTAACCGAAATTAACTCCCATCCCCCTCCAATTTAGGTATATTTCCATTAGGACCTTTACGGTGTTTACCAACAAATTGCTCATGCATCTAATATGGATCTATGCAGATTGCATTTTGCAACTTCAGGCTGGACCTGAAATTATACACCAGTGAAAGTAGCGACTGCGACTGCGTGGTGACAGCCCCAAAAAGACGACAAAAAGCAAGAAGAATGGATGAAAAGCTGCATCCAATTATTGCCTGCCAGCCCACAAGAATTTGCAATGCTCAAATTGCAGAGAGATGCTAGTTGCGTTCGTGTCATGGAGCTCGGAATCTGTTGGAACACGCGCAGTTTTGATGACGAAGGGAAAAGAAAGTGAATCTATGACAAACTTGATCTGAGATTATAAATTCTTGTGAAATTATATCCATCGGTATTTTTGGGTTGGGCGTTTCGTCAAATAGGACAACTCGATGAGTCACAATTCACATACGATGGGTTGTGAAACATATATGAGTAACACTGCTTTGGGGAAGGGAAGGGAAGGGTTTATCCAACTCCGTGCGTGGAATTCGATCCGATAGTTAGTTAATTGCTTTTGACAGAATTTGCATAATTGCGTTCTCTTCACATTCGCTCCTTCACACCTGCTTCTCAGCCGGCCGCATTCAAAGTTCCAACACAACTTTGGTCTGCACTTGCAGATTGTGAATGGTGGACTAATGGAAAGAAGTTCACTAATTCGTTCTATTACAACCATTTACACTGTATTTGACCGAACTATCGATCAAAATACATCGCCTGTCAAAACAAAAAGGGGTGAAAGTCATCTTGGTCTGGTTTGAAAAACTATTCACAAATTCAAGCAACCGCCTTTCGACAGATTTAGTCGTTGTTCGCGGCCGTTTTTCATGCATCCGATCGCAAGAAAATAAGACTGAAAACAAACAACTCCTTCACACACCTCGACTGGCTTGTTCTTATTCCAGACTTGGTACACAGAGACCGCGAGACGGTGTGACGTAAATAACGTCATTCGCTTCACCAGGGCGTTGAATGTAGTACCATTGGGTGTAACGCTCATTGTTCAACGGAACATTCATTATTATTACATTTTCTTTGTCACAAGCGTCTACTGCCCTTAATTGGTCAGTGGCATTGAGTAACTAATAAATTTGAGTCATTTTTCAGTTGGTTATAGTGAAATACGACATGAGAAGACTGGAAAGCATCTGTAACGCAAACAACATTTTGTCAAATGTTTGGGCTTTAATTTTCGAAAGCAAACTGACAGTTCGATTTAAAATCTTGATTTTGACTGGCTGCTGTCATAGAGCTCACAAATTAATAGGCCAATAGAACACTGTCCCCGTGTTTATGTGTTGATATAAATTAGAATGGTATATACAATTTTGCTAAATCACCGTATTCTCCTCATTCCAGCGCCCGCGCTCTCATCTCGGCCATGGGCCTGCCAGCTGCACGCCTCCTAGCGCTGTCGCTAGCGCTCGCCGCGGCCAGCGCCGTCACCAACGACGCCCCGCGATGGAGCCGTTCCTCGTCCGACTGGGTGCCCGTGCCCCGCGCCGTCGAGCCCGCCCCTCGTGCCCTCGAGTCCCCCGTGTCTCGGACGGCCGAGTCGCTCATTGCCGCTGAGTCTAGCCACGTGGGCAGTCTGCTGACGCCTCCACTGCCCCAGGCTCTCGCCTTCGCGCAGCCGCCCACCTTCCTGCCACACAAGCCGTTCCGCGAGCCCCCAAGACAACTGCACGCTGCGCCCACGCAGCACCAGTTTGTTGCGCAGCGCGAGTTCCCGCAGTTTCCGCCACTGCGCACGCAGCAGTTCGGCTCGAACTCGCAACGGTTCCACGATGTGCGACCGTCGCCGCAGGCGGCACCGCAACACCAGCTGTTCTCGTATGAGAACTCAAACGGACAGCAGTTCCACGGACAGGATAATGCTGATCCCGCGACAAACTCTATCAACCAGTTCCAAAGCAACCAATTCCAAGGCAACCAGTTCCAGCAGTTCCTGAACGAAGTCCAAGCGCAGACGGCTGCCCCGCAGCGCCAGACGGTGCAACACACGAGCCCAGCTTCCATAGGCAGCGAAGAGCAGAAGCCCGACGTGCAGCTGGTGTACGTGCCCGTCGAGACCCTACGCCAACGCCAAGCAGCGCTGACGAGCACGACAACGACCAACGCACCGGTCACCACGAGCAAGCCTGTGCCGCATCAGCCACCACTGTCCGTCTACATGGGCAAGGAGGGACACCTCGTCAACATCGCCGACGTCATTAAGGTGCTGAAGGACGCCAAGTCTATCGCCGTCCTGAACAGCGTCGGACCCGATACGCCTCAGGTGTTTGTTGGACCGTCGAACCTGAACCCTCCGGACAGCTACGCGAAGTTCGAGCTGCCGTACTTGTCGTCGATCGAGTCGAACCGTGTCGAGCGCAAAGTCGACCAGTTGCCGTTCTTTGTGGCGCCGCTGAACTTTAAACCGCCTCCAGGATACTCGAAGATTCCGTTTCCTGCGCCGCATATTGGGTCGGTGGTTATTTCCAACCAGACCGAGGCGTTGAACTCACAGGTGACGCCGTCGGCGCAGACACTCGACGAGTACCTGGTAGAGGCGTCGCGAGGCCAGCACAGGCAGAACCGATTCCAGGAGCCGACAGTGCCGGGAGCAAACTCTGTTCAGCAAGGAGACGTCTTCTTGACGCCGAACCACGAGCAGAACAGGCAGACAAACCATCTGGCGGAACAGGAACAGCAACTACCGTTCGTGCGACAAGAGACGCCGTTCCATCAGCAAAACCATCAGCAAAACCATCAGCAAAACCATGAACAAAACCAGCAACAACAACTGCCCTTCGTCAGACAAGAATCGCAGTTCCATCAACAGCCTCAGGAGCAGCAGGTCGATGCCACGGCCGCTCCCCAAGAGCCGTTCCAGCAGCTCCCTCGCTTCCACCAGAATCAGCCGTTCCACCAGAACCAGTTTCACCAAAACCAGCAGTTCCAGCCCAGCCAACCGTTCCACCAAACCCAGCAGTTCCAGCAAACCCCCACCCCATTCCCCGAGCATTTCCAATCAAGCACACCCTTCCCCTCGCAGCCCCACTTCCAGCAGCCCACCCAGTTCTCCCAGAACAACCAGTTCCCCCATAATCAGTTCCAACAGCCGCCACCCGCGCCCCACTTCTTCCAACATGTCACTCAGCCCGCACCTCCGGCACAAGAATTCACCCCTAGCTCTTTCATCAACCAAAGCCCGCGCTTCCCGTCTCACTTCTCAACCCAATCAGCCACCGAAGCGACGCCAGAAGTGAACCAAGAGGCCGTTGAACAGCCTCAAGAAGAAGAGGAAGTGACAACGCAAGCCCCCCGACGTCCTACCCAACGCACGCGTCCACGCACCACGCAGGCGCCCCTGATCGAGCAGGAGCCTTCGACGACGACACGAAGACCTTTCCAGCGCAGCCGTCGCCCGGTGCACCCCCGAGTCCAGGAGAGCGCGCAGCCTGACGCGCAGGCCGAGGAGCCGCAACGCATCAATTCGCCGCGTCCTCGAATCCGCAATTCGCATCGCGTGGTCGGCCACCGACTGCCCGCGTTCCACAAGAGCGAGGGGCAGCAGGAGCAGCCGCAGCAGGAGCAGGAGCAGCATGTGGTCAGAACGCCGACGCACAGGGCCAGGCCGCAGCAGGCGTACACCACCGAGCCGCCGACAACCGTCGAAGTTACGTCCGAGGAGGTGGGTGACAAACTTTTATATTAATTGATCATGATAGTATTAAAACCTTCAAAGAACGAGAGCCTCTTTGTGGCGTATCGTCCTGTGGAATATTGCACTTCCTGGAAACTAGATCAAATACGAATTAATCTATGGTAAAAGGAAGTTTATTTTATATAGCCGTTAAATTATTTAAAAAAAACACACTTTGCAAGTATTGGTATTGTGAGAAAGCACGAACATATGTCACAACATGCCACAACTTGTGCCACACTAAGGGCCGCCATCTGGAAGATGCAAGGCAAAAAGGCTGATCATGGGCCAGAGAAAACACCATAGTCTACTCTATTTAGGAAAATCAGCAAACAACATATTTTGTCTGACTCTAGTGTTATTCTTGTTGCAGATCCAGTATCAGACCCAGCCTCAACCCCAGGCACAAGACGGTGACTTCAGCGTGGACCAAGGGTTGAGTCTAGGCTTCCAGAACGCGTTGCTCCACTCCCCAACCCGCGGGCCTATCACGGAATACCAGCAGCCCCCGCAACGCGTCGTCGCCGAGAACCCCCTGCCTCAACAGGAGGAGCCCGTAGAAGCCCAGCAGGAATTCGAGCCCCAGCAAGAAGTGCGCCAGCATCAAGCGCAGCAGCAAGAGGTGCAGCAGGAAGTGCAGCCCGAAGCGCAGCCTGTACCGACGAGCACGCACCGCGCCGAGTTCCACCGCCAGCGCAGCCAGTTCGCTGCACCAGCACGCGCGCAGCAGCTCGACGGAATGCCCAGATTCGAAGTGCCCGTCAAAGTCTCAGTCCAGCGCCAAACGGAAGCGCCGCTGCCCGAAGACACCCCCCGCCCCGTCTTCGTGAGAACCCGCGGACAGGTTCGACCCCCGCCCGTGCAGAGACCTGCCGAGGTCGCTTCCGAAGAACCCGAGGAGGAGTATGGCTTCCTGAGGCCCATGAACTTCGCACCGTCCGCGCCGGTAGCGCCGCAAGCGCCGCAAGCGCCGCAAGAAGTGCCCGTGGAACAGCTACCCGTGGAGCCGGAAGAGGTCAAGGTCGTCGAGGAAATCCCGACCACAACACCCGGTCGCAGGAAACACTTCCGTGGACGAACGAGGGCGCAAGTGGAGAGCACGACTCCCACGACGACGACGACCAGTGCGGTGAGGAGGCGCCCGGTGGATAGGCAACAGGTGAGGCTGACGAGTGTGCGTGGCCGCGTCCGACGCCCGTCAACGTCGACGGAGACGTCCGAAGCGTCCGAGAATTCGACTACAGAGAGGACGGTGCGAAGGCGGCCAGCAAGCAGGTATTCGACGACAAAGTCTTCGGCCGAGGAGGGAGTGACGTCGCGCAAGTACGAGTCTCCGAGAGGGCGCGGATCGGCCAGCTTCCGGCGTCCTACCGGACAAGATTCGTCCACCGCCAGCAGTTTCCGAGTGACCGTGCCCGACGAGCCCGAGAACTACCCGCCCGGGTTCGATCTGGCGTCGCACAACAGCGCCCCGCGGCCAAGCTACGCGCTCAGCACCGACCTGGAAGGCGGCTCCGAGAGCCAATGGTCGTCCAAGCGGCTGCACTACGTCGCCGTCGAAAGCGACACTACGCCCGATGTGTACTTTACGAGCCCGGTCGTCACGACGACGCCGTCCAGCAGCGAGGTCGTCACAGACCTGCCTGAAGTTGTCGTTGCCGAGCAGGTGGTTAGCGAGGTGCCTACTGTCGTCGAGCAGCCTAGATCATCCACGGAAAAGCCGGTGGAGAGCGTTACGGAAATTGATGTTCTAACGACTGTGGCCCCGGCTGAGGAAGTGACGACGCTGGCTCAAGAGGATGTCGACGAGCACGTCGTTCACAAGGAGAGCAAGACCGAAATCAAGAAAGCAGCTGACTATCACTTCCAAAAGAAGAACCCATCCGGTCGACGAGGACAGTGGGTTCGCGTTCGGAAGGTAGTTAGACCCGGTGACGTTCTAGAGACGGCAGAGTCCCAGAATGTAGGGGCGCTCTCCAAGAACCAGCTGTCCAAAGGCAAACCTCTGCAGGAGTCGTGGTCTTTGCCGCTGGCTCACGAAGAGCTGGACGATGTAGTTTTCGACGTGCCCAAAATCTCGGCGGGCGATAGCTACAGCACCCTTGGTCAAGCCGCCCTTCCGGAGGTCTTCGAGCAGAATTACAGCATCCTCGGTCAACCTGCTGATTCTGAAGTATTCCAAGAGAGCTACGTGGAACAAGAGATCTCTCGGGAACCGACGTCGACGACCACAACAACGACAACGACAACGACAACGACAACGACAACGACAAAACCAGAGGTCGTGACGGAAACCGTTTCCTCCGACGAAACTACCATCGGAGCGACTCAAGCCCCCGAAGTTTTCCGCCCCAGCAGCCCGGAAAGCACAACCGATGCCCCGGAGGTGACCACCGAGAGCATAGTTGAGGAGCCCACCACTCGTTATCCCGAAACGGTATCTTTAAAGAGCGCAAATGTCACCACAAAGGCAGCGGCAAGCGACCACGACATGATTCAGAGCTCGGTTCGCGATGCAATCCAGCAAAACAGCCAGAATGTGGAGCACGAGACGTCCACGAATGAACCAAGGGAAGAATTTGAAACGACCACAGACTCTGGACCGGAGTCGACGGAGACAGAGCGCAGCGTGAGGATCTCGGAGTCGACGGAAGTATCTCACGAGACGGAGATTTGCTACCGCGGACGTTGCATAAAAACCAAAACGGCGGACACCGACAATCTTGCCGTTCCCTTCGAATAGAACAAATGCCAATCGCCAATGACGCGGCTTACAGGGATCGGGACGTGAATAGGGTCCCGAAACACGCAACGGTTCCTGTACGTGGACGTCGACGGCACGAGACTGCAACACGTGCAGTAACCTACAAATAATCAAGGAAGAGTCCGAAGTAACACGGTGCACTATGGGCAGACTGTGATAGATAAGACGAGCATGTACCTCACAGAAGATCATCTGTAGAATCGTTTAGTAAATAAGAAGATACAGAAATCGTATTTAGATTAGATCAGATCATGACAGCCCATCAATAGAACCTTTGTTTTGAGGGGTAATTGTGTTGTCTTCACAGTTTGTCTGACGTGGACTGGAAGTGTATAGATTTCGAACACTGAACTGAACCCCTATTGCCTTTTATTTATTAATGCTTGTTTACGTTTTCCGAGTGTTTGTCTAATCATTTAGTGTGCAATGAGAATGCTGACTGCTGTGAGCCTGTGTTGACATTCTGTATAACATGGATTGAAATGAATATAGTTCTTCAATAGTTTGCTGATTGTTAAAAGTAAAACATTCAATGCCACATGATCTAAACATAACGTTCTTTTGTATTATATTATATATGTCTATGTATTATGTTTGTGTGGAAATAAATGAAGCGATGAGTAGCGACATTTAAACACTGATCTCATTTAAAAGATGCCAATTTTCAACATTCCTTTGTTTTGGTCGTTTTTAGGCTTTGGCCAGTGGCAACTAATAAGTAGCATAAATAACAATATTGCTATTCAGCAATATCAATAGGTAAAAATGTAAAGCAACCAATAACATGAAACGCAAATGAAGGAATAACGTAAGATGACCAACCGAGTGATGACGCGCTTTTCTTCGGCTCGATGTCAACCCCTGGCTTCACGGAGCGGGCGATTGCGAGCTCGGGAACAAGCCGCCCCTACTGACCAGGGTAGCGATTGTGTAAAGTTATCAACGGGTTATCGATATTTATCGGTAGCACGGCCCATTGAAATAGATAGGCTAATTTTAGCTATCGATCGGTTTCCCTTAGATACCGATCGATATATTTTTACACAATCGCTACCCAGTTCTTTTGAATTTATAGGGCCCCATTGAATTTATTGAATATATAGAACCCAATAAATGCAATGCCCATACGTTATAGATGAAGTAGGTAATGGGTCATGACTTACTTTAAGCCCGTACTTGACCCACACCTACTCCCCACAGATTCCCCCATCACCCCATGAGTCGTCACCATCCAGGTCCATCCAGTTAATAGCGATTTCGGGATGATAGCGGAGCCGACGGGACGACACAAGCCCAGAAAATTATTTTTTAGTTATAATGGCTAATTAGCTTGGTACTCCGTACAAAAGTATGCAAGGGTTGGATTAGCCCACATAGACAACCGTGCAAATGCCCAAAGGGCCGGTCGGGTGGTAGGGTTTGAGTATGGTTTTCGGCCGGTTGAATTTTATCCAAGAAATTTTTGTTTTTGAAAAAATTATTAATTGTGACAAACTCGTCAATGACTAAAAACATTCTCTTGATTCGAAGTGTCGGCCGGCCGTTATGTGGGCCGCGGGCCCAGACTAAACCATGGATGGGAGGAATCATATCGTACATTGTGTTTGTTCACCAGACTTTTCTTCTTATTGCTGATAACCGCCTTGACAATTCATATTTGGTTGCATAATATAAAAGAAACAAAAACAAAAACATGTCAATAATATTATATATAGAGCAGGGGTATGCCAAAGGCGGCCTGCCAAAGGCCCGTGGTCACACCTTAGCATGAATCGATCACTAAATTGGTACAAATTATTTGCCAAACAAATGTGCAAATTTTTCGCCCGCGGTGCTCAAGTCCGTGGTAAAATCAGTAAAACATGTGCATTTCGCCATGTTCCATGCAGTTTGTGATTGTGAAATTTTTGTATGTAGCCCCTCTATGGGGGCTGGAAAGGGGGGGGGGGGGGGGGTACGGGACCGATTTATTTAAAATGGCCATGCCGATTTTTCTCCCAATCAGAGGCAAACACGATACGACTGCCAAAACATTAGTAATAATTAAGTTATCTAGGGTATATTTTGTAAAAGTCCAATCAAATGGTAAACCACTACAAACTGATGAAAAAGACAGTCCTCGATTCTTTTTCATTGAGTGTGACCATGTGACTAACCTACTTGAGGGGTGGGGTTACCAATGTTGATCAATGGGGTGGGGAGGGGTCAGAAAGTGGCAAAAAAGTGAGACATGTACTCTAAGTAAATGCATTCTCTAACAAAAGGCAATATTTTTCAAAATAAATTTTGGCTGTGGCCAACGAAGTCAATAAGTTAACGCAATAGATTTTCAAAAGTGCCTCTGGTCTGATTGGAATCCTGGCTGGCAGAGGGAGATTTTGTAGAGAAAAAGCCACCTGTGGTGCATGGGTCAGATGACATATTCAGCCTAGAAAAGGTCCACAGAGCCAGTGTTTACCGTATCTGGAGTACCTAAATCCTTCCTCGAGAGCCCACTGCTCTAACAGTTACAAACACGACCTAAGAGTTCCAAAACTCTCAAGCCTAATGATAACATAATGATATTTTAACACCAGATAGGAAAAATAAAAACAATCCAAGCACACATAGAACAAAAAATATTGTATTGTAGTTCAAATCTAGTATTTTATAATGTAGTGGTTACAACAAATCTATTTGGAAAGGGAACGTTACCGCCCTAAACATTAATAGACTGGAAGTAGAAACTAGATTAACAAATGACATTTCACAACAAAATGGTTGAAAATTCTGATTGGCACAAAATTAATTGAGATTCATGACCCTTAACATCCTTGTAGCTCAAGACCTGATTGTGAAATACTCAGCAGACACTGTAAGTAATACTAGTTATAATTAAGAGAAAATTATTAATCCAGTCAGGGTCACATATTATCATTCATCATTGACCAATAAAAAAAGTAAATTATTCATAATTTAAGATTAGTGACATTGCTAATAATAAGTCATTGGGTACCAATCAGCTAAAGAATGATGCCAGTGTCTAGGTTGTATAACTAAGTAGTAAAAAGTAGTAAAAATAAATCCATTTGAAAAGTCAAATGAAACAACAACTACCGACTCGATTCGAACGGCACTGCACTTGTTAGCTGCCAGCCCGCTGAATCAGAATTTAGTTCCAAATTGGCCAATTGACGCTAGTTGATATGCCGAAAATGACCTCAGTAGCCGAGCTTGTCCGAGGCCTTCTTGATGCGAACGCCGAGGACTGGCTGTTGTTTTCGAATTATCTCGCTTTCCGACATCAATCTCACAAACTAGGTACAGCTTTCAATCTTATCTTTAATTGTAGATTTTTGCATTAAGTTATGGAGGAAAGAGTCTGAAGTCTTAAACGAAACCAAACATCGCGTGAAACGAAATGCCAAGTTTTTGACAGCTTAACCACGACACAACATGGGCGCTTTAGTTTGAAAATTCGCCGATAGATGTCGTTACTAACAAGTGCAGCGCCGTTTGAGTCGAGTCGTTAGTGGAAACAACAAATATTATCTTAATCATTGGTGATCTTAGCAATTACCTAAGAAGAGCAACACACTAAAGCACGAAGTGAATAACGCAACATCTGTCATAAAAGCAAGGGTTAAGTGGTAACTCCTGCTTTGAAAGTGACTAAATGAATTCCAAAAATCAGGAAACAAAACAAAACTAGCTAGCACGTTATCACCAGGTTGATTACAACAGAATAGGACTCCACCAATTGTGCTCTTAGACCTCCTAACTTTATGCCAATTCACTGCTTGCTTCGTGCCACAGTTTCCCTGTCTGGCTTTAGTGAAAACGTTGCATTCAGGCCAATGTTTTGACCTTGTTGCTAAGTTTGGTACTTCATAATCATAGGTTGTACTGTTTTTTATTTTATTTATTTGCATTGTTTCGGTTTTTTACTTAAGCCTGTATGCATAGTTGCAGATAATTAATAGGTATCAAGAGATTTTGAGTGAAACAAGCAGTAGTCTCGGCTCCTAATTTCCCGTGAAACCATAGCGCATTCCCGCCCGTTTTTTGATATCTCACTAATGTGTGGAAAAAATCCTGAGTACAGAAAATCAAAAATCTTATTGAAAAGAACAATCAGGAACTCCAAACTCTAAAAATCTAATCTGACATATTATAATAATAGTGGTATAAAAATAGAAAAGGTCAAAATGGCCGTTCACTTCTTCGGTCCAAGAGCGTCTACCAGCCCTCATCCTCTTCCACGGTTCCAGCAACTGCCTCTGCCTCCGGTTCACGGTTGAACTGGAGGAGAAAGCCACAGTTAAAACTTTTATTTGAGTTGAGAACAATTTCAGATAGAGTTTGCAAAATATGCTAGCACTATATAGGTGAGCATCATTTAATTTGCCCTAATTCTAAGAATCAACACTAAAATCATTAAATCATTTCACTTCCATTTCTCCATTTAAGAAAGAGAGTGGATTTCCATCTTCCTCAGGGATTCACTGCTGCTAGACATCAGCTTAGAGTTTCAAAACTTACATGCCATGTCGAGAGCAGAGCTCTGAGGGCAGTTTTGCAACTCTTTGCCCATGTCCAGCAGCAGTGGGAGAGAGAGGACCTCTCATTCTTAACGTGAAATGGAGAATTGAAAATTGCCACGGCATACCAACTATTATGTTGAGTGACGGTAAAACCAGTCATTTAGCAAAAATATTAATTTAAAACACTATAAACTATGTAGGTATATAAAGGTTCAATGATTGAAATTTACTATCAATGGCTTGTGTAGTCTGCAATTTGGAACAAAACTCATAGAAGCAGAGACTGTCTGAAAAACATGATTTGCTACCTACAGTACGTCTCAGGTTCTTTTGCAACAGCAAACCGGTATTATAGAATGTCATAGTACAGGCCCAATGCCCCGAGGCCTTGACAAAAGAACATGAGACTTACTATACCTGACCATTGCCAAAAGTTACCAGCCAAAAATGTTTGGGGTTTTATATGTGGCACACCTCACTAATGAAAACCTTAATCTTAAAACGAACCACCTAAGCACATACCTTTCGTATGTCTCGCCCGCCGAATGAGCTCCTCCCGCTGCCGCCACCGCCCGAGCCGTTGCACAGGCTCTCCTCGTTGAGCCACTCGGGCACGGTCTGGCCGGCCTGCGTAAGTATACGCACCAGGTCTTTGGCCAGGTGGCCGTCCGTCTCGGGGTTGTAGTAGCTAATGGCCTTGCCGCGGTTGCCCACGCGGCCCGTGCGCCCGATGCGGTGGACGTACTCGTCAATTTCTGTGCCAAGTGTCACAAAACATACCGGTTTCAAACGAAACTTGGGTAGGAACGGGTGACCAGGATATCACAGAGCAACACTTGTAACTATCATACGGGTATGGCGTGACTGTTGTGGGAGAAGAAACGGTGTTATTAGGTTTAAAAAGAAAGGGGTTGCATTGATACTGTGAGGGTAGAGAACTGCATAGCGAAGATCAGCAGAGAACGAAGTGTCACCATCATGCAATTGCTATCCCATTATTTTAGCTTGGAGGCAATTCTAGCAAGACGAGGAGCTTGGGTAACTCCATGCGTAGCGCCCACACTCAAAACCCTCACTATCTCAGAACTTGACAAAATTTACAGGAGGTATAGAACACCTAAAATAAAAGACCCTTTTTGAAGGTTTTCGCCATACGCCCAACGGCTTGCCTGTGGCGGGGCATGGAAAAACCCAGCGTTTGACTTTTTTTCCCGCACGGCGAATCACTGTTTTCACTCTAGCGTGTGAACAAATTGACTTAGAAGGACGGGACTTGTTCTTAAATGACTTACTTGCTTTGACAAAATAGTGCACAAAGAAAAATTGGTTGCTTATCAAATTAAAGGGTGCAAAAAATCCACCCCCAAATTTCAACCCTTAATAACTCAAGAAATAAACTCTTAATTTTCACCATATTTTTTTTCAAGCATCTCCTGTTAGTTGTCTATTTAGAAAAAAAATTTTAATCAAGTACGGTCATTGAATCCGAAGTTATGATTTTTTTAAAGTTCAGATGCGTGAACATTTAGTTGTGATTTTGCACCTGTTTGCTTGGTCTATGAAATTGCAGTCAGAAGTGCTGTATTTTACCTTCAGGTTATCATAGCATAATTAAAGCTTGTAAAATGTGAAGTTTTATGGAATCTGATGTTTCGATTTTTTTGTAAAGATGTCATTTTTTGGGGCCTGTGTTAGTTAGAAACATATGTGATGTGTATGTGGTCAATATATACGTGGTCTGTGTCTGCTGAGCAAAATGACCTCGTGGATCTGACGAAAGACATCTTATACCTACATCTTTTTGAAGAATCCCACCACGAACACCTGCAACTATTGCTACCTGTTCCTTTTTTCAACCCTTACGCCGGAAGTTCAGCCGTGAGTCATCGAATTAAATTCAGTTGTTTCTGCATTGGTATCTTGGTCAGTCGCAAAACCTGTGTTGTGCTGTGGATTGTAGTTCAGTGTACAACACCCCCCACAGTACACTACACAAGGTTGAAAAAAGAAACAGGTAGCAAGACACAGACCACGTATATATTGACCACAGACACATTACATATGTTTCTACCTAACATAGGCCCCAAAAAATGACATCTTTACAAAAAAATCGAAACATCAGATTCCATAAAACTTCACATTTTACAAGCTGTAATTATGCTATGATAACTTGAAGGTAAAATACAGCACTTCTGACTGCAATTTCATAGACCAAGCAAACCTAGGTGCAAAATCACAACTAAATGCTCACGCATCTGAACTTTAAAAAAATCATAACTTCGGATTCAATGACCGTACACGATTAAAATTTTTTTTCTAGATAGACAACTAACAGGAGATGCTTGAAAAAAAATATGGTGAAAATTGAGAGTTTATTTCTTGAGTTATTAAGGGTTGAAATTTAGGGGTGGATTTTTTGCACCCTTTAATTTGATAAGCAACCAATTTTTCTTTGTGCACTATTTTGTCAAAGCAAGTAAGTCATTTAAGAACAAGTCCCGTCCTTCTAAGTCAATTTGTTCACACGCTAGAGTGAAAACAGTGATTCGCCGTGCGGGAAAAAAAGTCAAACGCTGGGTTTTTCCATGCCCCGCCACAGGCAAGCCGTTGGGCGTATGGCGAAAACCTTCAAAAAGGGTCTTTTATTTTAGGTGTTCTAAACCTCCTGTTAATTTCGTCAAGTTCTGAAATAGTGAGGGTTCTGAGTGTGGGCGCTACGCATGGAGTTGCCCGCTTGCGAGATTGTGGTGGTCAATTTTACTAAGTGTTTTCCTCGGAAGGGCAGCAATTGAATTTCGTGTAGCCCCCCCCCCCCCCTAGGCACCCAAATAACGTAACAATAAACATTTTTCAACACCTTTTTCCGTAATGCTGAGAAACGGTGTTGCCTGCCTTACGCCATTTTATATGAAGCGTTTTGGTTTAGGATGATATTCCTGAACAAACAGTTTTGCATTGAACGCTCCGTGTTCTCCAAAATGCATGTTATTGTGCCTCTATCGCAGCCACATTCGAGGTCTGCATGTGTATCGCCCTGTCTCTCTCGCTCTCCGTTCGCAATCCTCGGCACGTCGCCGATGCACCGCCCGCGGCGAGCCCGCAACTGGGCGACAGTGGCCGAGGGTGTCCGAAGGCAGGATCTCTGCTGCCCTCTGTGGACTTGCGAGCGACTACGAGCGGCTCGCGTTCAAGGCCATTTCCACGCACTCATGGCTGGGCATGCAGGCCGGCCGCGCTTGCCGCCCCGAGCGAGGAGGGTTGCGTCCAGGGTGAAGGCAGCTGACATGCGGTGCTCGGGCGCTACCAAAACGTTTCGTTGCATTCGGCAGCTCGTGCCGTCAGCGCGACGCAAATGGCATGATAATTCTTAGCAGACAGTTAATTTTAATAGTTACACCAATAATTATACACAAGAAATTTAAGCACAATTAACATAACCACAACAGTAAATAATAATATTATAATATTATTGTCAAATTGACAGGGGGGCTGCCGCCCTGCAGCCCTCCCTCACGAGCCGCCCCTGCTTATTTCACTACTTTCTTAGCCAAGTTTTTGAATGCAAACTACCATGAAACCTACGTTAATTTGCTAGTCCACTAATGATTGAGGACTTGAGCCTTAATATTTCAGGCTAGGTAGATTGAGGCATGCATGTTGCACTGGGCCCAGGACCCGCCCAGTGGCGTAGCCAGGTGTTGCAAGGCTACGGTGCAAAATTTAAAAGTTAGCCCATCCCCCTCGACTCTTTTGAAAAGTGATAAGATAGGAAAATTTAAGATCAAGTTGAGGTTGAGATATTTTCAGAAGTGTCAATGCTTAGGAGAGGAGGTGGGGATCTGAATTTATTTTAAAGTGCCAGTAGTAGCTACGCAGCTGAGTCGTCGACCGCGCCACGCTCCGGCTCACCTTTGGGCAAGTCGTAGTTGACCACATGAGACACGTCCTTGATGTCGAGTCCACGTGCGGCCACGGCAGTCGCGACCAGCACATTCATCGCACCGACTTTGAAGTCGGTGAGCGCGATCTCGCGTTCACGCTGCTCACGGTCCCCATGGATTGAGGTAGTCTTGAAGCCGTTCTCCGAGAGGAATGAAGCAAGGAAGTCGGCGGACCGCTTCGTCTCCACGAACACCATCACCTTGCCAAGATCTTCGCCTGGAAAAACAGGCATTTTTATTCTCGTACATAATGATGAAAGTATAAATGCATGGCTCTATTTATAAGATGAACAGAAAGTAGTAAACAAGCGATATAGCAAGCACACAGATGAAACTACCCATATTACACACTGCAATGGTAATGTGGTTAAGCAAATGTTTGCAAAGCTTTGCAAAAGTCCTCATCCTGCAAGACTACCTTCATTTAACCTACAAGCTGAAATGATTGCCCCAGCAGCCACTAGATGGAAGCACTGCTAGTTATACTATGGTTACATAATAGTTATGTTCGTCTGTCCACACAAAACCAGTGACGAAACTAGAAAACTAGTTTCATGGCGTTCGTTTGTCCCAACATGGCTACCTGGTTCCGGTTACGAAGTGTTCGTTTGTCCCACAGTTTTGGTTGTGAACTAGTTGTGAACTAGATTTTTGGTAACGGCTCCAGAGATGTAATTGATTTGTGTAACTACTCCAAATGGCGCGGATTATGAATATGATAAAGGAAAGCGATGACATATCATGATGGCAATTATGATATTAGTGTTTGATAGATGTCTGATTCTTCAAACATTGCAGAAAAATCTTGCTTTAAGAGCCGTGAAACTCAAAAGTGAGTAACAAACTCTTTTCGCTGTAATGCGGTAGGTAACTACCGTGTTGTGTACATAACCTACAACGCAGGTTCTACGTTCCCTTAAGTAGTAGCTCGACCGGTTAATGTACATATAATTCTCATCAGACTCAGTCAAATAGGAAAAAATACATTGAATTTCAATTCCTGATTTGGTCAGAAGAGCATTTTAAAATGTCCGTCATTCGCCGCCTTAACACTGTTGGTTTGCATCTAGTACCGAAACTAAACCTGTGACGTCATGCTCAAAACCAAATCTAGTTTCGTCAAGTTTCGTGACTACACAGGGGAACATAACTAATAACCTTTGCTGTGAAAACCGTATAATAACCGTTGCTGTGAAAATCTATATTTACACATATAGTAGTATCCCCAAGTACCTTAGTATGTGACCTTAGTATATCCACAAGTAGTTTCCCTAGGACCTTATTTTGGAACTAAATATTTGTGGGTAAATTTAGTATGATCAGATTTTTTTTTATATCGTTTATTTTTTCCTCTGTCAATTCCTGACTGGTAGAAATTAACTTTCAGGCATACATCACACACCAAGAGCTGCCATTTCTTGGCGTGTCTATACTTTCTAGGGGTTGTCTATACAATTAATTATTACTCCTCTTCATGTTCTTCTTCTTCTTCTTCCTCCTCTTTTTCTACTAACGCTTTCCATTTTTCTTTTTCTTTCCATGTTTTATTCTTTTCAACCTCTTCCCACTTTTCTCCTCTCTCTTCTATGTCACATTTCACTTTTTCTAACCATCTATCTCTAGGTCCTCTTCCTCTTTTTTCATATTTAATATTAAAAATCTTTCTTGGCAATCTGTTTTCTTCCATTGTCTTCAGTCTTCCATAAAACTTCATTCTTTCTTTTCCAACTTTATACCCTAATCTCTCCAATCTTACATTTTTTCTTAATACTTTACTTTTTATTTTGTCCAACTTTGTCACCCCTTCTATACTTCTTATAAACTTCATCTGCGCTGCTTCCATTTGTCCTACTTCTTTATTGTTTATGTTCCATGCTGCTGCTATGCTATGCTATGCTGCTATGCTATCAGAATATAAAATAAAATATTTAGGAGCATATTGTAATGGATAGACCCTCTCTAGTTTTAGTTTACATCATTTGCCATATTCAGACCTCAATTTTTAAGCTTGTTTGTAATCAATTGTTTAGATTACAAACACTGCGTATTATTTATGTATTCTTAGTTGGTATATAGAGGGCAGTGCGAGTAAGGTTTACAAACCAACCCTAACATGTGTCGAGGGGTATCGCGTGAGGGGTACGAGACAAGTGAACAGTGAGTCCTTGACGGCGGTCAAGACAGCATCTCTGTGGTGGGATTCGGAACTTGAGCCCGAGTGGCACAAAGTGGAGTGCGTGCGGCAGGGTTCTTTGGCTCTCGTGACAGCCCGATCGTCTGCGTGTGCCAACATCGGTGTCGACTACCCAACTCAGCGTCACGACGCCCTCGCACGCTGTGCCCGCGACGTCCACCGCTTGTGACACTACGCAACGGCCGACTGCCTGCTGCCAGCGTCGGGGTCCACGACTCAACTCAGCGTCACGACGCCCTCGCACGCTGTGCCCACGACGTCCGCCGCTTGCGACGCGACGCCCTTCGGTCTGCTGCCAACGTCAGTGCTTTCGGCAACATTCGTGTGAGGTGGAGTCCCTGACCTTTTGATCATCGACACTGCATTGCAGCCAGACCGTGTGACGGGTATTGTTACGACAGTATAGAACACTCATAATATTAATGCACTGCCCTTAGGTATAGTTATATTTATTTAGTAAGGCAATATTTTTTTGCTGCTTTTGCATTGATTTTTTCTGTAATTTTGATATCCCCTACCAAATTAAACCTGTTTACTGGTCATCTGTTGGGTATATTCATTACAATATATATGGAGCATTGAGTGTACATGTGAGGAATGAGTTAAAACCTGATTAGTCTGATGGCTATTATCAAATGACAATTTTTAACGCTTGAGATAACAATTATATTGTAATTATGCAAAGAGCATGCACCTAGGTGCAATAAAATGTATTGAAAATAAATAAATATACTTCCCAGGGAGCTTATTCTTGAACTTAAATTAATTTAAATATCTTAATGTCAAATGATATCTATGACCTGTACCATAGAGTATAATGAAACTCTATGATCTAATGTTACTCTATGCCGGTACTTTGGCCAACTGAAATAAACCTTGCTGCATGTTAACGCGTTTTTATTAGCCATGAGAGCCACAATACGTTATGGATCCCTCGAGATTAGGGCTCATGAACATCTGCCCCCACCCCCCTCCTCCTTTGTCAACATACAGTAATAGTTTTATTTCAAGCTTCCATGGCATAGTAGCAACCCACAACCATCCTGGCCTTAACCTAGCCTAACCTCATCTGACCTAACCTTAGCCCCCTCTCACCTAACGACCAACCTTTCTGACCTAACGTTAGCACCCTCTGGTAGCAATATTTAACTAAAAACTTGACCAAAATCATGACAAAATTTTCACCCCCTATGTACATACTAATCCTACTATCCTCTTAGACGTAGTTCTACGTCAAAACAGTATATTCGCTATCTGGGCACATTTATTGTACAGGAAAAATACAGTTTTGCAGGAGAAATTCCCCTGAAATCTCGAAGAGAAATTCAAGAAAATCTTGAACTGAAATGAACCAGAAAAAAAAACTAATATTTAATTTTGGCTATGCAGTTACAGTTTAGGCCACTTTTAATTATTTTGTTTCCGGTTCGGTTACTCACCTTCTTTGAGAAACTCAACTAGTAGGTCACGCTTGCTGAATTTTGGGGTGTTAAAGAAGCACTGCTCCACATCTTGGCAAGCACCTCCCACTATGCCCACCGACAGGAAGATGTAATTGTTAAGCAAATCCTGGGCCAACTTCTGCACAGTCGCCTCAAACGTTGCCGAGAACATCAGAGTCTGCCGAGCGGTCTGAAAACGTTCGGGCAATGACAGAAGACGAATGGCTTGCTTTTCTCCCACATATTGTTATGTAGGTATCTATTTCTTTAGTCTAGTATTGCTAAGCCAGTCAAAACAACGTCTATATTGTGTCCTTGTCCTTATTATTGCTGTATTTCCTACTAAAGGCACAAATTATGTAAAGGTCTTATAGTAGTACATATAATATTCGATGCATGGTAAAAATAAACATAAGTGATAGGTATAATACTATTCACACCATCCTACGTAATTTTCTTCAGATGAGCCATTTAAATTTTAAAGTAAAAGTATAAAAATGCAAGTTAGAATAAGTCTAAAAAATCTTAAGCAATATTATATGCAGGCTGTTAGTAATCCCCTTGCAAATTACCTTTTCCGTCATGTCCTGATGATCGAGCATCTTCTGAATTTCCGAAACGAAGCCCATATCAAGCATTCTATCAGCCTCGTCCAGAACAAAGAATTGAATAGAAGCAAATGACACTGTCCCACGTCCCACAAAATCGTTCAGACGACCAGGAGTGGCCACCAAGATGTGACATCCTTTAATGATTTCACGGGCTTGATGGAAAGCAGCCGTTCCTCCGTAAGCATTGGCGACTTTCACGATGGAGCCATGGGAGAATTTCCGTGCCTCGTTAAATATTTGTATAGCCAACTCGCGAGTAGGAGCAACGATTACCACATGGGGCTGACACTGGGTTTCAGTGCAAACCAAATCCTTTGGATGTTCCAGTAGCTTGTGAATCACAGGAAGAAGGTAGGCTCCTGTCTTGCCTGAACCAGTTTGTGCACATGCCATCAAGTCACGGCCAGCCATTATTATTGGTATTGAATGTTTCTGGACAGGTGTTGGCTTGACATATCCAGACTTTTTTACGTTGTCTAAGATATACTGACGCAGGTTTGAAGTCTCAAAGGTTTCGATTCGCGGAGGAACATTCTCCCCAGTTATCTAGAAAGTTGTTGGTAAATTAAAAAATGAACATAAGAACCAATTAAATCAGTGTAGTACCATACATTTTCTACCTCTAAAAATGGAATTGGGTATTACACAAAGCTGTAACAAAGAAATTGTGACTGGCTAGATACCTAGCAAGCTGTTCTGAATTTCGATAAGCATCCCTGAAAATAGCATTGGGGTAAGGTACTGATGTAGTCGGATAGTTACAGTGAAATAGCATACAAATGTACGTGTAGACCATGAGATCTGCCTAAATTGATTAGGTATAAAATGGAGTTGGGTATGAGGAAATTGACTTACTTTGCAGATGGTATCATCGTATTTGACAAAATTAATTCCTGATGTGATGCCCGCTCCAAAAATTTCTGTTTCATCTTCTGTTGGATCAGCTGGAATGTATGGAGGCGGCCTGGGTTTCTCAGGTTCATCTCCCTCTGGGCCTTTCTCATCCGCACTTCTTTCACGTGGTGGACGATCTGCTTCACCACCTCCATGTCCACCGCCCCTACGACCCCCGCCGCAACCGCGTCCGCCTCCTCTGCCCCTTGACGAAGTTGTCATTTCATGAGGGCCATCCCCATTTTCAGGTATGTAGCTGTCACCATTTAGTGAAGGCTTTGACACGGTTTGGCCTAGCGGCTCAAAAACATTGGCATTTGACTCATCGGGCTTTAGCTCGGTTTCAGTTGCCTTTATCACACCGTTCACCGCAGTACTGGCACGAATCACAGCAAAGCCCCGACCGCGTGCGGTCATCTTTGTAAGAAAACCTATAACCAAATTCCATTTTAAGTACTGAATGGTGGTATTGGTGGTATCATGGAATTTGAAGGCTTCAAATTCTATGGTGGTATCATTGGTGGTATTTTTAGAATAGGGTTATGGTTGTTTTAGTGCAAACATTACCCCTGTTTCAACACCTATATGGTACAGATGTCAGTACATTCGCATAAAGATTGCGGATAAAACTGGAACAAGAGAAATCGTTAAAAAAACGATTGAATGGGTTCAACAAAAATATTAAATGTTTGTATGCGAAATGACCATGTGCGTCCTATCATAGAGTCCTATGTTGGCATTCGCCAATGCAATCGAGTTATTTCTTATTATATACCTACTTGAAAACCGCTTACGGTAAAAGCCAAAGTGCACTGGAATTCTGGAGTGTGTGGTACACGCCACAGTCCTCACTTATCAAAATTCCTAGCGGCGCGAAACCACTCGTCTGCCCTCACGCCACTTGCCACAGCCAAATACAAGAATCAAGATCCAGACGAGCACTTACAACAACGCCCGCCGTCAGTGTGCCCGCCGTCGCCGTCCGCCGAATGCAGAATGTACAATCAGCACCAAATTTGTACAACAGAATGTTGCCAGATCAAATCGCAAGCAACCACTAAAATTAAAGACTTTCTTATAAAACAAGGTGCATTATCCTTTTTGTTTCCTTTTTTTTCTTTTAATCATAATATAATAGTTTATATTATAAGCGCCAAAAGGGGACTGGACTACTATCATTTCAAAGAATGCGCGGGAATCTAGATCAAGTTTACCTGACAAAATCTGGGAGGTAAAAGCAAAACATCAAAACAAGATCTGCGGTAATAAAATTTTATCTAAAGAAAAAGTTTGTCACAAAGTCATGCAAACAACATTACTTCGGCCCAACCATAAAAACAAAATGCGCAGTAAAAAAAACTGTGAATGCTGTTTCAAAATGAGAACATTCTGTTCATTTGGTGTCTCCATCAATGAGGCTGAGTTCATCTAAGTTTTTGGCAAATTTGCAACACATTCTTTACACTGGTCGAGGCATCAAGGCTGTTTGATCACCAAGATATGTCCAGACATCATGTCCCTGACTTGGAGACGGAGATGGACTAATTTTTTTTTTTTCTTCAGGGATATTTCCACTTGAATCTGATTCTGAGGAGCATGCATTATTCCAATCCAGAGACGCATCGACATGTTCAACATCAGGAATCGGAAGACGTTCATACCATGCACGCGAATCATCGTTTTTAGGAGATATCGATCCCGAAGAATTGAACGACTGGTCTGAATTTGTCTTGGGAGAGCTAGGTGTCAAGTTCAACAGCAATCGGCGCAAGTCCTCTTCTTGGCATTTATCTTCACTTTTTTTTGTCTGAGAGGTGAAGCTGAAAGATGGCAGCTGAAAGTCACCCTCTTGGGAGCTCACATTATTCTCTTCTTTTATTTCGGGTCTAATTTGATATGTACCCTCAGCCATCTTTCCATGAAGACTCGAGCCCAGTGTAACTTGAGTTTTCAATTTTTCATCGTTTATCTTTGCCTGTTCCTTCTTCTCGATTATGCGAGTCACTAGTGGGTTGTTCACAATTGCTCCTTGATGAGTCATTCTATTCACCTTGATTGCACGAGGGGTCAGTGGTTTCGGTGTTTGATAGCTCATTTCTTGTTTTGGGTCCCTATGTGTCCTCTTGTCTGCATCATTTTTTGGGGTAACACATTTAATTCTAGAAGGTACTTTGTTAGATTTTTCAAGACTCACTCTGCCCCTGCTAGTAGGCAGGTCTAAGCGAGGGGAATTTTGCACTTTTTTGCCTGAAGGCATGTTTATTACACTGGAGGAGAGATCATGTTGGCAATTCTGGAATCCTGTCTTCATAAATGCAGTAACAGGCCCCTTCTGTTGAGCAGAACGTGGGACTCGACCAGTAATTTCCTTGTGGACAGGGCTATGTGCACCGATGTCGGGGGACTTTGCGATTACCTTTGTGCGTGCACCTAGGGTAACGTTTGAGGGGGCTGATCTGCGGCTGCCGACTTTATTCTGATGTCCAAGCAGGCTGTTAACAGTATTTGCAGCCACAGAATGATTGGGAAAGCTGGGAGTATGTTTAGTTTGATGCCTCTTCTCGGTTCGTGGTGTTGCCTTCATTGGGTTTAATTTGGGATGAACATTTTGCTTCGCTGTCAATAGTTTTAGCTCGCTTTGATTCAATTCTTTTGTTTGTTTATCTTGTTTGTTGAACTTTGGATTTGTAAAACCAGTGCCATATATTTCGCTAAATGGGAAGACATTCCGATAATAAATCGTTCATTAGAAGAAATTTTGTATTATTCTTATCAATGAAAATGAAAGGTTCTAGGTAGGTACCTACGTTCTCATTTTTGGTGGGATAGGACCTTTCCAAAGATACTCTCAATGATCTAGTCTATAATTACATTTTGGAACCCTGGGTGTCTTTAATTAAAATAATTGTTTATAAGGAATTGGTACGAAGAGTCATTTGCAACTTACCGTTCTGTCTCTGAAATAAGGTCTTCAATATGAGCAGATAGTTTATGATTTGCCACTTCCAGCGCAGAAATCTTGCCTTCGAATCCATCAACTCTATAAATAGGAGATGAAGAGTTTTTAAATACCTTGTGAATTGTGATCATTAATTTCATCCACTTGTAAGAGATCGTAAGATTTCCAACATATTATCAACTGCTCTCATTGATCAAATTAGAATAAAAATTTCAGTATGAAACTGTACAAAAAAATGTGTTCTTTGAATAGTTATATATTAGAAATTATTTTTGTCTGCAATAAAATATGCATAGAACTGCATTGTAGAACTATCTACTGCCTGGGGAGTCTGGATGGATTCCATGAAGGCACAATATCAATAACCAAATCATATATTTTGTCAATTTGCCAGCTCAAAATTTCCGCTTATTTACCTCTCTTTAGCACCAACTTCTGCTTTGAGCCTCGCAAGTTCCTCTAGTTTGCGATTAACGGCAATCGAGTTCTCTTTTGACTGTGTCTTGAAGTGTTTAGTCACGCGAGTCTTGATCAAAGCTTCCATTTGCTGGATTTTAAGACGCTCAAGTTCTATATCTGGCATGGAAAGCTGCGATTTCTGTTCCAGCAATGTCAGGCGGCGTTCATGTGCCATTGTGGTGGGGGTGGAAATCAAATCATTAGCATTGTCCTTCACAAAACAAAGTAATTCGGTGCATAGCACAGGGTAAACCAAAGGGGTATACCTTTGTATGGTGATCCAGAAAGCCTTCTTGAAACAAATGATAGGTACCTATGGGTACCGACCATTGACATCAAGGAAGCTACGCTTAAATTTCCACTATTACCCTAGACTGCACATTGACGATACCTCCCAGTGTTCAAAAACGTGACGCCGCAATCAATTAATATATATATATGTATATATATGTTATTATATAGTTTTAATATATAAATTTTATATATATTATATTATATATTAATATTTAAATTATGGAATTTTGTTTGCTCCATTGACAGCCGATTTTACTGCTAAATGGAAATATTTCTCATCGTCGATACTCTATTTTTCAAAGTTACAATCAAATATTCACTCCTTTTATTTTAAATATTACAGAAAACATTTAAGTTTCCACATTCAGATTTAATTTAATTTCTGTTTATTGCTTCTTTCATCTTCGAATCAATTAAAATGATTGTTACGGACACCTCTAACTTTCCGGTGGTTACCTCGTCCAGTCAGGTCAGAGGTGATACGAGATATCAATAGCGGATATGAAAAATTCATTCATTCTCCTTGTGAATACCAACTTTTTTTGCAAGTATTACCGAAAAGTGATCCCATTACCTATGCTTTTCGTACAGAGATGATGCAGGAAGCTTTTTGAATTTTCTTCTTGCTTCAAAATTACGTAATTTAGGCAATTGGAATCGCGTAAAATGTGAAATCTAATGCAAAACTCCAGTATCCCGATCATCAGCTTAGTCGATTCTCATTTCACGGAGCGAGACAGTTGCTGATACGAACACTGATTTGCCAAAACTCGAAACGAGATCTGGACCCTATTCATCCAGTTCCTCCCTGTGCTCATCCACGTGGTCGGTACCTGGCTTCCCTATGCTGTTTTCGAACAAACCTTTTCGAGGAGATTTCCTGTCAGAAGTCGAGGAGTATTTTTTTAAACATTTTACTTATATTTTTCATTTTCCTCCCAAGATTTGCAATACATGAGGCACAAAGAAGAGATACGTGTTGAACCTGGATTAATGTAGTCAGCAGGCCGCACATATTCCAAACCAATTCAAAATACAAAAGATTTATACCATTTTGAGATATCTTTCTTGTACGCCATGTAAATGGTCCTTTCGCTCTGCCGGCGTTGCTATCCGGTTGGCGTTGAAACCGACCACGATGGTCTTTTGTGGCATCACAATTCTTTATAGGCAAAGAGTATGACCAATCAGCTTCTTTGCAAGATCTAAACCCATTTTGAACTTTATAGCATTTGAATGTAGATATTCAGTTGGCCAAAACTCACAATAAAATATACTAGGTAACCTACCCATCATAATGAAACCATCAGACCAGATGCGACACTCTGTGCTGGCAACCAAAAGAACTCGTTTATTACTGGTCTCAGAGCTCCTAGAGTCCGGTGTAAGCAAATATGTTGTATGAAGACTCGAAATGACTTGTTGAAAATGCAGATTGCTCCCCGTCAGCATATCGAAAACTCCATCAAAAATGTCAAAGGCAAACAAAAATAGCATAACAAGGCCAGCCAATTGCATGAGTGGCAAGATGCTTGCTGCCAGGCAAGATCTGCAGGCTATCAAACAACACCAAAGGTCATACCATTGGATGCTCTTGCAAAATAATTTTTTATTTTTTATAGAGAGCTAGGAAAGGGACAAAACAAAATAAAAGAGCAATTGTAATTTCAAATTATCCACATCTTTAATGAAGGACGTTTCAACGCTATAACACAAGGAGGAACTTTCATCATAACCTTGACGCAAACAAAACAATTTGTACTTAGCAGAGAACACAAACAAAACGTGAGGTTGGATCACCTCGACAGCAGTCGGTATCACAAATGATCCAACTCCCTTCACCACTAAAATTAGTCGCTTGCGAGGTGGGTACAAAAAATATGTCCCGGTTAATCAGGTAAAATATTAGTCACCACTTTGGATACTAGCATCACATTTTGTTTGAATCTTACTTCTGCCAGCTTTTCTTTTCCGCTGCTTGTTCTTCTTACAGACAGCACGTCACTGATCATCGATGTATGTATAAGTAATAAGTATAGTGTAAGATTAAGTCAGCTGCAAATCTGCATTATACTTAGGGGTGTCAATTGATTACGATTATTCGATTATGAGAAAAAAATTAAAAATCAATTGCACTAAAATAATCTAAAGCTTCGAAATTCCAAAAAAATCGTCAGAAAAGCGAAAATCTGCTGAAGGCGCACTTTTTTAAATGTTACGTTTCACAAAATCCCACACAGCTGTGTAGCGCTGGCTTATCTGTAGATTTTTGTAGCAATGGAGGGAATCATTCTCGCAACTCTAACCTCATATTTGAGAGTGCGTCTTTCCAGATAAATTGAAAAAGTGCTGTTTTAGATATTTATTATAGGATAAATGTGAACCTGAAAAGTGAAAATACCTCCAATGTACAGAATACATCATTTTCTGCCTCAATTCCACGCTTTTTCACGGAAAAATCGACAATTAATTGGTTATCAGTTTTCATTTTGATTCGATAATCGATTTGAAAAAAATAATCGTTTGACATCCGGATCCCTAATTATACTGCTACAGAAATAAATGCTCGACAAGAGGAAAGGCTAAATAAATTTATAGTGTCACGACCAACATTCCAGAGTCAATAACAACTGTGGGCAGAAAATGCAATGCTCAATACTCTTCTTGCATTGCATCCATTTGTCCACATGTGTATTTGTCCCTGGAACGAGAGTAGTCTCTCGTGGTAAAAAAATTACAAATGGTCAAAAATTGCATCAAAAACCGAGTTCACTTGAGTGCAGCCGACTGTAAGAAAAACCCAGCGGCTTGCAGCACCATATCGTTACGTCTTTTCCAAGCGTCAGACGAGCTTACAAACTAGATAGTACAATATTCAAGAATGCTTTAAATGATATTACTTCAATCAGCCAAAAACGATAGGCCGGTTTTCATTAAGCAACGACTTGAGAAAGATAGATTGACTTCAGATCAGTAAATGCACACATGCCGGTATGCGGGATCTAGTCATTACAAAACTAAGAATATTGATCAATTGATAGTACAAAAATAAGACTGCCATCTTAATCGCTAGAGGAGTCATGGTACTCGAGTAGTTTAATGGTGCGTTCGGGTAGGCGAGTAACCCTACCACACTTCTTCTTCGTCGGGAGCACCGCCGCCACCCCTGTTGTCTTCAAACTGAAAGGGAAAAATAACATTTTTTTGGTCAGCCTTTTGCAGCATTCATGGTCAGATCTTGGAAATGACTCTGGGACCATGGGAATTTTTCGCGCCCCACGAAATCGCGAAATGAGTTGAAACCATGAAAATTAAAGTTTTCTTTGCAGATGTCTCCATATTCTTAAATTTCCCGCCATTAATCGGTCGCGACAGAACGCGAAATTTCGCGAATTTCGGCCATAACACCACACTTGACAATTCATTCGCGAAATTTAAGAAAAATACGCAAAATTACGATTTTTTTGAATTTATTCAAAGAATAAAACGAAAAAGCACGAAAAAGTTGGTTTTTCAGTTTTTTTATGGAGGCTGATTTAAATCAAGGTCACTGGCAAAGTTTTAGGGCTGGCACCTGGAGTGTGCTGGTATATCAAAATGTGGGTGAACTGGATCCTGCTGTGACATCGCAATTTTTAAAAATAGGGTTAGGGTCACTGATCTCAAATAGCCTGGTTGAGTCTCCCCATAAGATCCCACTGTCATTTTAGTGATTATACCAACCATTTTTGTAGCTTTAAATCATATGTGTATATCAAATTGAAGTGTGTAGCATGCATTCCCTGCTTGATGCTTAGGCTCAAAATATACTCTTGAATAGCACATAATGTACCTACACGCTGTGAAACCGTGTGTAAAGTCAATGCCGAAAACAGGATCCAATATACAGTGCCAGATTTACGCCTAGGCTGACGAGGCTGTCGCCTAGGGGCGCCGCGGCCGAGGGGGGCGCCAGAAAAGATGCCGCTAAGGTGTAGATAGATTTTACTTTTAGGGAAAAATATCTCTCTTTTAATGTTCTCTACTATTACGGGGTTGCCGTAATATATTAGCCTAGGGGTGCCAGTGGCATAAATCGGGCACTGCCAATATACTAAAGAACGATTCACAAATTAGTGAATTTAGAGCAGTGCTGCTTCCCAAAATCAAATTGCATTGAACAGGCATTGTTTTAGTGCCGGTTGCTGCAACTTTGATGAAGTAATTTCGCTGGAAACTTGTTTCAAAAACTCTCAAATTAGCATTGAAATCATAGGGGCCCACAGATTTTGGGGGAACGTGGCAACTGGCCGAAAATCAACTGGCCGAAAACCTAACTGGCCGAAAAAAAACTGGCCGAAAAAAAAACTGGCCGAAAAAAAACTGGCCGAATAAACAACTGGCCGAATTTTATATTTTGCGCTGTGACTGTACTGAGCCGGTGGTAGGGGAAAACTATTACCACATTCGAAAACATTGTCTCTGAAATAACTTGGAGACCATTGGTCTTATGGGAAATCGAGTTGTGGTCGGGTCCCTCAGGTGGTTGGCGGGCTGCGAAGCCGTCGCGGCCGGGAGAGTCGTCGGCGTTGGGTGAACTTCAGATCACCGACGTCACAGAACGGCGACTTTTATTTGTAGGGGCGTTTGACGACGTTGGCGGACGGGCAGCGGTGCTCGACCGGTAAGTGCGTCGTCGCTGGGACTTGTGCAAAGTGAGGCGTTTGTTGGTGTTGGCGGGCAGCGACGGCTGCCTGGCTGGGAAGGTGTTGAGTGTGTTGAGGTGTCGTGATTGAAGACTGGCAATCAAGAAATAGTGAGGCGCTGGACGTTGCTGGCGGGCGGGCAACAATACCCGCCCGTTAAGTGCGTCGTCGCTGGGACTTGTGCAAAGTGCGGCGACTGACTGCGTTGGCGGGCAGGGAAGGCTGCCTTGCCGCGAAGGCGTTGCGACCGGTGAAGTCAAGGTCAAGCCTAAGATTATTAATAGTGCGGGCGCTGACGGGGTGAGTGCAGTTGCCAGGACCACTTGTCGACGACCGGACTTTGAGAAAAAGTGCAGGCGCTGACGGGGTGAGTGCAATTGCCGGGACCGGTTTTCTACGACCGGACTCGAAAAACGACAGTCATTTTACATGGCTCTTATGGGCCAGGACATAACCGAAATTCGGGTCGAAAAGGTCGTGCCGCTGCCGCGGAATATCGTATTCAGAGCGTTTAAAAAATTCGCCCAGTTCGTTTATCGCCCAGGTAATATCTCGCCAAGTTTTTTAGTCTCCAAGTTATTTCAGAGAAAATGTTTTCGAAAGGGGTAATAGTTTTCCCCTACCACCGGCTCAGTACAGTCACAGCACAAAATATAAAATTCGGCAAGTTGTTTTTTCGGCCAGTTTTTTTCCGGCCAGTTAGGTTTTCGGCCAGTTGATTTTTGGCCAGTTAACACCTTCCCAGATTTTGGAACTCCTAGCTGCTGCAAACAATGACTACTTGCTGTCATCTGACATCAATTTTGAGCTGCTTCTCTGGTTTCTATGCTCCATCCAGGCTATTAGAGATCGGTGGCTAGGAGTCGGGAAAGCGTGTCAGAAATCAGGATGGTGAAGCCAAAGGTGACTGCCGATTTAAGAGTGAAGGAATTTGAATCAGAATGGTTGTATGTTAATGACCGCAAGATTCTTATGTGTACGTTTTGTGACTGCAGGCTTAAGCATGAAAGAAAAGATTTGTGAGGCAAACATTGTACATATAATATTTATAGTCCATAGCAAAGTTAGTTTTTTTTAGCACCCAGTTCAAAACGACAACGCTTTATCGAAGAGACCTGCGTGAAGGCATAAAAAAACTGTAAAATTCTCTGAAAATGTGCAAAACAGCTAAATTGTACGTTTTTTCATAACACCGCCATGACATCCATAACACCGCAATCCAAAAAACGAAAAACGAAATCTACCAAATCATAAAACCATAAATTCCTGTCCCTAACCATGGGCTGTTTAGGTTCATTCTTAATGTAGGTAGTAAATTACAGGAAGTTTGGGGATGAGCAAGCAGAGCACAGAGATTGATCAGCAGTTCAGATCTAGCACTTAAAGGAATTCTCTCACCTTCAAACAAGTTGTGATCAGCCCAAAGATATTGTCTTTTTATAACCAATACACAGTGCCGGATATTTATGGTAATCGTGATAAATGCGAATTGTTTGTAAACAGGTTTTTTATTTTAGAGGTGTACATTTCATGCTCTTGTGATTCCAAATATTGACTTTTTTCCCGCGAATTTTCGCATTTTCCCGCGATGAAACGCGAAATTTACAATTTTTCACATAGAAACGCGTCATCCGAGGTGTTTTATGTTTTTCCACATCAATTACTCTGGAACTCGAAAAATTTGACCATTACTCTTTTCATAAAGAAGACATCGCAAAGACAATGCAAGCTTGCATTGCGAATGTTTAATCTCTTTTTGTGATGGTGTCAAACACATGAAGATGTACCCCTTGCTGAAATGATTAATACTTTGATTTAAATCTTTACTACCCCAATAAAAGCAGCAATCATTGATACAAAGTGGTTGCAGTACTGTCATTGGGTTTCTACCCTAAAACCCCATTCAGCTTGACCTTGAGCAACTGCAAGTTCTTCCAGCTGTACAGATCGACCCAAAGATATAGCCTATTATCTTTTAAATATTAATATCAAATATTAACAGTCGCGCGAAAAAAAACTCGGTATCAAATTGGACCCGGCCTATCTACCCGGCCTGGGTACCCTGGTAGTCACATAGAAGATATATTTTGATTTTCACACACAATGGATCAAGGAAAGCAGATTAATGCAGATTCCAGAGCCAGCCGATTTCAACGAGAAGTGTTCAATCAGACGAGTATTTCAATTTGAGATTTGAATGGAAAAGCCGATAGATTCATGCAAAAGGCACGTGTCGTAGCCACATTGCGCACAAAGCTGATGCTGAAAAACAAGCATCGGCGGTTCCGATCCAGACGTTTTTAAGCCACGAAACGTGAAAATTACCGATATTCAATTACCGACAGTCCACCGCTTTTGGAATGTTTATAAACAAATTATTACATTTTTGTCACCACAAATACCTGCCTCTGCCAATACAGAAACAATTAAAGTTAAAAAAAATGTTTAGTCCACCAATTGCCATTATGTCTAATCCTTCCAATAACAAAATAAAATCTCGAATTTGTTAAATTGATGCCAAATTTTAATATTGCGAAGTGATAGCAGTCAAAAGTCTAAACCGAAAGTTTGAAGCGCATCGGTGCTTCAGAAAGGTAATTACTGCCAAAAAACTATTTCCAGAGCCCATGACGGCATCATAAAGGGCTTCATATAAATGTTGTTTACGGACTCAAACATTTTTGAAACAATTCTGCTTCTGCCATGGGTTCTAAATAGTAAAGGAGATGAGATAAGGCCATAAAGGACTTTTCAAGAGCAATGCCGAGTCCCAGTTTACATTAGGTCGAGACAAGAAAAAAATAGTGAGAAGAACTGTCAACAAGCACAAAATAAATCTTTCGCACCTTGCCTAGTGCTGCAAATGTAAAAATTTTCCCCATTTCACAGTATTGAGTTCATTAATCACAGTAATACTTTCAGTCTCACAGCACAGATATCACAGTATACGAGTTGTAAATCTCACCAATTACAACGAAAGTCAACCAGATCGCCAATGTGTAGGTAAAAATAAAGGAAACCATCACCCCGCGTATCTCTTCCTCCCGATTAAAAAGAGCCGAACCATCTCCACCAACTCACCCGGCGGATGTCTCTGTCACCTCTGCTGAACCCACCGCCTCCGCCATACCCGGACTGAGCGAGGAAGTCGGGTATCTCCTGCTTGGCCTGGCGCAGAATGCGCACCAACGGGCCACACAGATGCGAGTCGTCCTCTGCCACGTAGAAGCTCGTGGCCTTGCCGCGGTTGCCCACGCGGCCCGTGCGCCCGATGCGGTGGACGTACTCGTCGATGCCTGGCGACAGATAGTGCTGTCAGCCCCCATGCGTTGCGCTTTAAATCATTGGAACGCAGTTGTAACCAATGGGGGGGGGGGGGGGGGGGGGGGGGGGGGGATATTATGTAGTAAGTAGTAAACATCAATGAATTATTGTTAAAGAAAGAAAGGCTTAAATTACTCAGAAAATAAAAAGCATATACATAGAAATAACAGATTCCCAAAAACAACTACAAGTTTTAAAAGACATTTCAACTTATACCAGCCTTAGTAGGTCATGGAAAGTGGTCCAACTTGTTTCCTGACTGTATCCAGTACTTGCTACTTTCTGAAAATTTTACAGGGTGTACAAATAACTAGGGATGTTCAAAAAATTGATATTATCGATTCGATAAACGATATGGCTTTTTGAAACGATATTCGATAATGATTTAATTATCGAAATTATCGAAAACATAAATTAAAAGTTAAAAACCGAACATTGCCGCCGATTTTAAATGTTTGTCATGGCGGAAATTTCGCTTCTCTGCTTGGAGCGCTGCCTTTTGGGAAAAAAGTGAAGCTAAGTGTCTTAGTGGAGCAGCAGATGCAGAACGCAGAAGCATTGCAGAAATGGCGGGTTTTGTGCGAGGTAAACTGCATTTGTATACGCCGACAAGTCTTCGCAGTGCAGTTAGGACAAATTTTGGCTTTGAAACAAATGTTGATAATAATAATAATAATAATAATAATAATAATATCTTTATTTGTGAGACAAAATGGCGAGGTTCACAATAATCAAAAACACAAAACAAATGGTAAAAAATGCAATGTATGATGACCTATGATCTTCCACCTAACCAGCAAATTAAAAGTAAAAGCCTATTAATAAAATTGAAACATATTATTTAACAGCTATTATGTAGGTAATAGTATAAAATTAAATCTGAGTGTGATAATCTTTTAAAGAAACTTGTGCCTTCTGCAATTCCAACAAAAAAGTCTTACTTGTTTTTTGAAATTCTATAAAATTGTGATTTTTTATCAAATTTTGTAGTTTATTCCCAAGTATTGGACCTATAACAAAAAATGAGTTCCCTCGGAGGGTCGATGAATGTATAGGCACAGTAATTAAGTTATTTCTTTCATTTTTAGAGGGATGGAGTTTATCATATAAATATTGGGGAGCTTTTGTGTCTAGTATTTTATGAATATAACAAAGCATATGTAAATATCTTCTGTTTTTCATGTTGAGCATATTGTTTTCGTTCATTTTTTCTGAAACTGACCCGTATTTTTTGACATTATATGCGAATCTGATGCAAGTGTTCTGTATTTTCTGTATTTTCTTTTCTTGAGTTTTGTTGACATTTAAATACACTACATCGCAGTAATCAAATAACGAAATAATTAGTGATGAAGTAAGCTTTTCCTTTACATTTTCAGTTAACATGTTCTTGTATTTGTAAATATATCTTAGTATTGAATATGCTTTGGTGCACTGTTTTTGAACATGATTTTCCCAAGTTAGTGATGAGTCGATTATAAGGCCTAAATTTCTTGTCGAAAATTCAAAAGTTGTAATTTTTCCGTTGACTTCAATTTTCGGAGTTTCTTGTATTTTCTTGATTATTTTGTTGGTTGAGACAGGAATTAACACAGATTTTGAATCATTTAAAAGCAAACAGTTTTTATTTGACCAGTCGTGAACTCGTGATACGTCTTCACTTAATTTACAAGTAACGGCAGAGAGTTGCTCTAAGGAACCAGATATATAAAGATCAACCGAATAAAATAGTAAACGATACTGTAGTTATTTGTCGGCACTGTAAGAAAAGTGTTAAGTACTGCAAGTCTCAACAAATCTTCATGCACACCTGAAGCGTTATCACATGTACGCCACACACATGGCAGGGAATAAGCAACCTACATTACCAGGCTTAATGCCACCTCTACAGCCCATACCAAAATCGAGTGCCAGGTACAAGCAAGTAGTCGATTCAATAGTGCGACACATAGCAATCGACATGCGGCCTCTGAGTACTGTAGAGGGTGAAGGCTTCAAAAATATGATGAATACCATATTGCCAGGCTTCCCCCCCCTTCTCGTGCAAAAGTAACCCGTGACGTAATCCGAACGTAATTACGTAATGAAGTGACCCGTTTGAAATTTTGTTTTATAAATTACTACAAATCTAAAATTAAATGACATCTTTTGTGATAGCTCGCTTTTTTTTTTTTTTTTTTTTTTTGGAAAATCGATAATATCGAAACGATAATGCCAATTATAAAGTTTTTATCGATAATGATTTTATTATCGTTGAACATCCCTACAAATAACCAAAAAAAAATGACACTTATTTTATTTCTGTAATAATTGAATTTTTACATGCAAGATAGCAGTATATCTGGATGTTGTTCAATGTGAATGGCAGTCCCGGCCTGTCGAAAACCTTCTTCGATGACCGAGAAACATTCTGCAATTGACCCATCCCTACGCATTTGAACAAAGCGCAAGATAGACTCACTCTTCGGCAGGTCGTAGTTGACGACGTGAGACACGTCCTTGATGTCCAGCCCGCGTGCGGCCACGGCGGTGGCCACCAGCACGGGCATGCGGCCCGACGTGAAGTCTTTCAGAGCAGTCTCGCGTTCGCGCTGCTCGCGGTCTCCGTGGATCGAGGTGGTTTTGAGACCACTGTCCGATAGGAAAGACGCCAGGAAGTCGGCGGACCGCTTAGTCTCTACGAACACCATCACTTTGCCAAGCTCTTGGCCTGGAAATAATAAAGAAACGAGTCTCATCAGTTTTCGTGCCACAAATGACCAGCCTCTATGCAAGAAAATGATTATTTTAAAAAGTTTTCAGAGCCTATTTTTGAAGGAAGCGATGTCTTTTTAAACTCTTAGCACCCGTCATCAGCACCCATCCTTCAATGAGATACAGCACAACAAAGGGCAAACCCATAATAACAAGATGTCTGGTAACAATGTTCTTGGAGAAACAGATGTTCCATGTTACTGCTGAAACTATTTTCTTGCTTGAATCTCGGCCTAAAAAGACAAATGCAGCCGTGACAAAATTAAGAGCACACTGTGTGACAAGGGGGACTCACCATCACCCTTGAGCATCTCGATCAACTTGTCACGCTTCTCAAACTTGGAGATGCTGTAGAAATTCTGCTCGACGTCCTCGCAGGCTCCACCCACAATGCCAACCATGACATATACGTAGTCATTGAGGAAATTTGTTGCCAAGCGTTGAATGTCATCGGGGAATGTAGCTGAGAACATCAGCGTTTGGCGTTCGGTCTGGAACGAAAAACAGACCGAGTGTCAAAACACTTCCATAGCATGGCTGGAATTATGAGAAGGCAAAGTACCCTTACATTTCATTGGTTGACCGGGTCTTTTAACAACGGGTTCAAATAATTAATTAACTAATGCGGTTCTATCTGTAGACGAAAAACTAGATTTAACAGGTGACCTGGTTGAAGGTTCACCTGCTGGTGATGTCCAAACTTCTAAAAACAACGATAAAATTTCAGATTGAAGTTACGGAGGACAGGCAACAATTTCTTAGACCCTCACTTAAAAGATGACAACTGCGTTTGGTATTTGAACTAAAATCAGGCTTGCCTATGACATCAGAGTTTCTGAACCGAGTACTAATACAAATTTCTAGCAACCTAACCTGCACTGGGATTATGGAACTCTGATTTTGCCACACTTGGTTTCAAAGTTAATAAGTGAACAAGGATTTTACCATTCATAAACGATAACGGCTTAACGTTCAAGTTTTGTAATGCTGCTTCCAAAAGCCCGTAGGTACAGCTTTTCACCTTTTCCATGGAGTGACAGTAACAGCTCGCTCCACAAGCCTTATGTTAATGAACAACTAGTCGCCCTAGTAATTACTGATTTTGGAAAGCAATTATGTTCCAAAAAGAATTGCATTGCAAAAAGTGCTGAACTAAGGAATGGTAGTCACCTATACACTTAGCCTAACCAACACATCGATCATCGCCGACAAGCGTCAGTCGGAGTGATCATGCGTAACCCGGCCGCGCACCAAAATCTAGCTGATAAAAACAATACAAATAATTTTGCACAACTCACTTTGGGCACCATGTCCGGATGATTCAACATCTTCTCCATGTCCGGTAGGAATCCCATGTCTAGCATCCGGTCGGCCTCGTCCATCACGAAGAACCGGACCGAGGCAAAGGACACGGTACCACGCCCCACAAAGTCGTTCAGTCGCCCAGGAGTGGCCACCAAAATGTGGCATCCCTTCAGCACTTGCTGGGCATTGTGGCTTGGCGTGATGCCGCCATACGCGACCACGGCCCTCACAGTCGAGCCGTGCGAGTACTTTACTGCCTCCCTGAAGATCTGGAGGGCGAGTTCGCGCGTGGGCGAGACGATGATAGCGTGCGGCTGGCACTGCGTCGATGTAACTATCAGATCTCGTGGGTCGGAAAGTAGCACGTTGATCATAGGCACGAGGAACGCGGCAGTCTTTCCGGAACCAGTCTGTGCACACGACATAAGATCGCGGCCGGCCATGATGATCGGGATGGAGTGTTTCTGAACCGGTGTTGGGACCCTGTAGCCAGACTTCTTGATGTTCTCCAGGACAAAGCTGCGGAGGCCGGCGTCTTCGAACCGAGTGATCGGCGGAGGCACGTTCTCGCCGCTCACCTGTGTCGGGCGGAAATGCCATTGTGGTGACGATCGGATCACAAGGGAGAAATTCTAATTGCATTCGGTGAATTGATAGCAGGAGAGCACCTGCATTTGAACATCAGAGGAACTTTATGCCTTCACTTGTCTACTAATAAAATTTGAAATTTTTAATTATATTAAAATTAAAATTTGAATTTGAAAATATATTTCATTAAAAGTTTTCATTAAAATTCTGCAGATTTTTATCAATGTTGCCAGCAGAAGTCAGTATTAACAATGAAATTCAGCAACAATGGAAAATGCACAAGTACAATCTCTTACCTTACAATCTATGTTTTCATACTTGCTGAAATTAATGCCAGACTCTATTCCAGCATTAAAGATATCTTTCTCGTCAGTTGACATCTCATCGGGGATGTAGTTGACCGGCTTTGGCCTGTCTGGCATTGGTTCCCCACCTCCAAAGCCTCCGGCATCGCCACCCCCGCGGCCACCACCCTCGCCGTTAAAATCGCGGCCACCGCCGCCTCCACGACCGCCCCCACGTCGAGAGCCACCATCATTGTTTCGGCCGCCGTGGCCACCGCCCCCTCCACCGTTGTAGTCACCGCCCCCTCCGCCGTTGTAGTCACCGCCCCCTCCGCCGTTGTAGTCACCGCCCCCTCCGCCGTTGTAGTCATTGCCACCTCCTCCGTTGCTCTGATCGGAGCGGCCTCCGCTGCCTCCATAGCCACCTCGACCCCGGCCGAAGCTGCGGCCACCGCCATAGCCCGAGTCCGTTGTGGCAGAGGGACCATCATCCCATTCGTCACTCATGATTCTGAAATTGAAAGTGATTTAGAAATGGGTTGCAATGTAGACCTCCCTATGTCCAGGGTTGGAATGGGGGGAATGGGGGGAAACCAGTCATCACAACCTCCAGCGAAGGGAAGGTGACAAATATTTGCAAGTAACAAAACGCACGTAACTAGGAGATAGGCACCTGTATCACTGATCTTACTAGCCTGCAATATTACTTGGGCGCCGAAGGCTAAAATTTTCACTTTTTGGGGCCTTCATAAGCAAATTTTATAACGATTCAGTGATCGATGCATGCAAAGTTGTGACCACAGGGTGGAGAGCATTTTCCTTTCCCTGCTCTATAAAATTACATGTTTTCTCTATTTCTTCTTTCAAATTCATCAGAAATAAATACTTTGCTAAAGCCTAAAAAAATTTCATGATTTAATCATCGTCCACAAAATATTTGAAAAAGTAATATTGTATACCCATTTTCTTAGAATATGGATTGTCAAAGGGACTATAAGCCGAAATAAACATGGATCCGGACCAAAGTCCCGATTCCGATTCTTTTTAAGTAGCGGCTCTGGTTCCGGTTCTTAATGATATAAAAATACGGTTCTGGTTCCATAATATTTTGAACAACAGTTTCAGTTGTTGAAAAAAAGAATTCCGGATCTGTTTCCATGGTCCAAAATTTAGGTTCCAATAAAGGTTTCAATTAAACATAAAGTTAGGAATTTTTTCTTCCAATGTCTAAATTACAGTACCCATAATGGTTGGCTAAAGATTATTATTTCCGTCGCTGCCTTGCTATGTATTCATCAAATTAACTTGGGGATTTATTAGAAATATTTACTGATTTAAAAAATGTCACACCTACACTGTACGGTCCGTCACGTCAATCCACAATAAAAAATGTTGGCGCGGTAGTGAATGCGAATTTCTCCGAAGTGGTAAAAGTTAATTAATGTTAACAACAATGCTATTCTATAGAATAGCATAGAATTCTTCCAGTACATCGTTCAACGAAGTTGCAACTCACTCTAGCCACAGCCGACTGAAATTTTTACTTTTCCTTTTGAATGAAAATAACTAGATTTTTTTTCTGTTTAGAGTTGGTGATTGCAGTTTCAATGAAAATGACATTGAAATAAAGATACCTAATTTTAACATTATTCAGTTGTTCACAAATCTGCTTCAAATAATAAATAAAAATAAAGATTTCAAAATCTCTCAGAAGGGTGTATCTCTATGTCAAAAGTAAGTACCTAAATCTAACTTGAATTAGAAATCCCGACGAATTATTTCATCAATTTGGTTACCAATTAGTTTTAAAAGTTGACCATCCTGCCCTAGCTTGACCTGAGGTCATACATTGAGATGACTTGGAATCACACTCAACCATATTTCTAAACATGCTTTCACAAGAGCCCCACAGCATTTTACCGGTCATTATTAGTATTAAATTATTTTAGACATGCTTTCACAAGAGCCCCACAGCATTTTACCAGTCATTATTAGTATTAAATTATTTTAGACATGCTTTCACAAGAGCCCCACAGCATTTTACCAGTCATTATTAGTATTAAATTATTTTAGACATGCTTTAACAAGACATTCTCTTGTAATTTGATAAATGATTAAAACACTTAATTGCTTATAAAAGACAATTTTTTCTCTAACAGTAATGCTCTCATTTTGCTCTTAAAATCTGGCAAATAATAAGAAATCCCAATGCAGGGAGAAAATGTAAGCAGCCCTGATGTGTTTATAAGGCTCAGTAAGGTTACTCTTAAGAAACACATACAAGACACTAAATTTAATGCAACTTGATAAACACAAGAGGTCGCTTAAATGAAAAATACCAATTGATTTATCTGTGAGCAATTTCATTTCCTGCCAAACACTCTGGGTGGTCTAAGCTAACTTCTAAGCAATCTGGTATGACTGGAAAACTCCACAGTTGAGCAGTAATATTGAACAGACACACAAGCCTTTAAATACACCGTGCAAAAAAAATCAATGCGCCAAGAACTCTAATTATTAACCTCTGTATGTCCTAGGGTTTTAAAAGGTACCAAAGTTTCCGGAAAATTGGAAAAAAATGTGGTTTTTTGCCCACTCCAGCAACAGCAACACCAACACGTGGCGTTAGACACCGAGTAACCATGTAACCATAAAAAACATCAGATTACACTATTCTGTCTGCCGAGTAACACGACTCACGAGATCCAGCCAATGGACAAAGCCGTCTTCAGATCCTTTGAATCCTATTGGGACTACAAAGTGATGAACTTTTGGATCAAAACTCCTGATCGGCAGCTACACAAACAGCGGTTCGGAAAACTGTTTAACACAGTATGGATGAAATCAGCAACCCCTTCCAATTTGATTTCTGGATTTAATGCATGTGGAATTTATCCCTTCGATCCAAATTGACTACCGGAAAAAGCTTATGCTACCAGTGAAAGCACAGAAAAGGAAGTTGTAATGGTACAGCTTTTTGGCTGCCCCTTTTCGATGTTTTTTGCTCTGACTGTACGTTGTGCATTCCTGCCTTGCTCCCCTTACCCCTATGTACCGTTATCCCAGCAGCCCTCTGTGCCATGTGTTGGCCAAGCTAGCTGGGGACGGTAGAGTGGTCCACGGACCTGAGAACTGCACGGTTCGGCCGGCAGGCTCTCCCAACCATTGTCGCTATATTTGAAGCAACTTTTGAATAAATATCCTTTCTACACCAAGTTTCGTGTTTGTTTGGACGTTTCATTACAAAGTTGAATTACCACCAAGCCCTCCTGCTGCCGATGATCCTGTGACTCCACGACTTTCTTCGGATGCCTCAGAAAATAAATCGGAAGTAGGTACACCATCAGGGGAACTCAATGTTCAATCTCTGCTAGCGACACCCAAATTGAAATGTTAGACTACAGGCTTTCGGCGAAAAGCCATAAACTCGAGAGCAGAAGTTGTCAGCCAAGAACTTTTGCAACAAAGTAACAAAAAGCCAACCCTTAAAAATAAGCCGAAAGAAGATGGAAAACGAAAAAAGCCTAAAGTTATTGACATGGGGGACGTAGACGCTCCTGTGCCGAGCACCAGCCCCAGCGGTAAAAAAACCTGGTTTTGCTGGGTGTGTGAAAAAGATAAGATTGAGGACATGCGCATATGCCGTATTTGCAAGCAATACGTCCACGAGGCATGTATGGGAATTGCAAAGAAATATAGATTTTGTTTGCCCCGATGTGGTGATGCAACCACCTGGTAGTTAATTCATTCCGTCACCTTTAGGCTTTAATGTAGTTCGTTACTTAACCTTTCCTATTCTCATTAACGTTACTTAAAATTTTATATTTTACTGATCTTTTTCAATATTTTCTGGACGGTTACAGCCGTCGTGAGATTGGTTAAAAGGAAAGTTGGTATAATATTTAGCAATTTATTTGTATACCTACCAAAATTTTCAATGTGGACAATTAACAAATTTATAAATAAATAAATGTTATGTTCAATTGAAACTCAAATATTGATATGTAAAAGCCAGGGGTGCGATTGTGTAACTTTATTTCGTTCGATTTGGCTCGAAATCACTCGATTTCAAATCACTGCCCGTGTTAAACCATAGGCGGTGATATTGAAAACAAATGGTTTTGAAACCACAAAGTTACACAATTGCCCCCCAGATCACCTTTTTACCAATAAATCTTCATGTAAAACAACAGTGGCCTTATAATGTTCAGGGTGCTCCAAAGAAGGCCACAAGACATCCTCTTAGTTATCAGTGATAGTTTCAAGATGAGAAATTTTTTATTAAAGCAAAAAATAGTTTTATGTAGCAAAAGGTTCAGTTACTCAAAACTTTTCAGCCCACAATTTTCATAATTAGTACCCAAAAAAAATTATCTCCCCTTAAGGTGGCCTTAATATGAACACCTACCTTATTTATGAGTTAACTCCAATTTGGTATACCCAAGTGTACACCTGTAAGCAGCTGTGATCAGTGTAAAATTACCTAAGTGCTCGTGTATTTTTTTTTAAGGGTGTCCACATTAAAAAATTGATAATGGAAAATTTTGAAACAGACCAAAAGTTGCCGAAATATCATTACTGAAATATTGAAACGATAACTGCAACGATGTGGCCTTGAAAACTTGGCAACTTTTGGTCTGAAAGCCACTCTCTGGTGAACTGCTGTCCCCTAAAATTCCTCGAGGTTAGCCTCAAAACAATTCACCGAGTTTTTCCATAACGCACCCAAGTAATGTTTAAAATCTTAAGTTGTTGTGCCTAGAAATAACCAATAAAATTATAATCTAACAATCGACTGGGATAGGCAATGACAATGAATTATGCCTTACACGCACCTCGTGTTCGAACATGCACGTAGGTCACCCAACACAAAACGCCGGGCCAATGTTGAGATCAGTTCGTAACTCTGAATCGCAATTAACGTCGCATTTTAGCATGAACAGAGATATAAAAAAACTCTAAAAACCAATGGTAACGTATGTTTAACATCCCTTGAGGCGCATAATCTGACTTGCCGCTGCACCATAAATGGCTGAGCACCCTCGCCGAGCACCCATGGTGGCCGAGCACCTATGGCCATGCTATCATCGATGCAGTCATGCATTTAGAGCATATTAATGCGACTTACGTTGTCGTACCAATAAAAATATAAGCCCACATACACTTTGCACTCATGCGAATTACATGATAGTGAAAAATACAATGTTAACATACCTATTGTTTCTGGTTGATAAAATATAGTGCGAGCCGCACACGCTTCTTCTAGACTCGGCGTGCTGAGATTGAGCAAAGATTATGAATCCAATATGTCCGCTGGCCGGCTGCTGTGAAATTTTGGTTGGTCTTTGTCTAGCGCTGAGCGGGAAAAATAACGCATCATGATTGGATTGGATTGGTCACGTGGTTTGATTCCATCTGATTCGGCAATTCTGCGCAGTGGGTTCCTGTTCAACTCATCTGTGCCGAACAAGGTCAGAGATCGCCTGACAGAAGAATCGTGATGGACGACAGGATTTGTTTTTACATTTTCTTTTTCCGATAAATGTCAGTTAATATCCACCTGCTGACATTTATTAATGTAATTTTCTATAATACCTTTTCAGTTTTGTCTCATTATTAGAAAAGGTAACCTTAGGCTAGAACCAATTCTAAAAAGCGTTTTTTAAACAATACCTGAAACCATCAATAACACTGCTTCCACACTGCTGAAAATCTGATTAGCTGTTTGAGGTGATGGTAATGTTTGTCACTGAAGGAATGTTAATTAAGATAGTAAGGACTTTAATGTCCCACTTTTCTAACTTTGCCAGGTGATTTGTTAAATAGAGGTATGAAGGAATCAGATGACGATGTCGACAACAAGAATGGCGATACAGGAGCGTGTGGTTCGACGCATGGAGTCAGCTCCGACCCTGGTACAAGCACCAACGGGGTGGAGCGTAACGGGGAATCAACTTCTTACCACAATTTTGCCACATCCTGCGATTCTTTTGTGAATGGCAGCATTCACTCAAACATCAAACAACTCCTCTGTAATCTTCCCAATGGTATATCACCAGTGGTCAACAACAATTTGTCTAGCGAGAAAGTGCAAGATAAAGTGAATATGATGCCACCATGCATTGATTGTAACAGGGTAACTAGTTCAGGATCTGCGTTAGAAGGTAGAGTGAACGGACTTCATCTAAATGGTAATGGCAGCTTAGGTGCTGTTAATGGTGATGGCCCCTTAAAAGTTTTGTCGAACAATGTGAATTGCTGCTCTACATCCCAGTGCTCTCCTCCAGAAGACATGTTCTCAAATCAGCAAGACAACTTGTCAGCAAATTGTGATGCCAGACTCGAGCGGCGGTCCTCTGCCGATCGAAGGGGTGCTCGGTGGAGAGACGATTCAAGTTCCAGCGACACTGGAAACGAAGGGGAAGATGGATTGTCAGCAGACGAATGCTGTATTTACACATATAAAGGAGACCAGATGGCTGATCTTCCCAACTCTTTCTTCCGAATGGATGGTGATCTGGCCGCACCTCGAGCAGAACCAAGGGTTAATAACGGTCCGCCAAGCCGTAGCTCGTCTCCGGAAATGGACTTCCTCGAAATGGACTTTGATCCTGGCCCATCATGTGAACAAGATTCGGATCAGTATTCGGACCGCGATTCTTTGCGCGACGACGAGGTTGATGTGTTCGCAGAAATGCAAGAGAATGATCTCGCTGAAGAGCGAGATGGAGGTGGGAATGATGCAAGTAGGGTCGGTTATCATACTCCTGAAGTGGAGGCTGCGTCTTCGTCTGTACTGCGTGATCCAGTGCCAGAGAGAAACCTGCGCGATATGCCGTCAACATCTTCGGCTGCGTTTCTGAACCAAGCAGCAGAACTCTCTCTTGGTGAGTTTATGCCTAGACACCAAATGATTTTGTGGCTGATATTCCTGGCCCTGGTTGTATTCCACCAATCTGTAGATAAACATATTCCACAGTCGACTTTGGCTGCAATCGATCTGTTAGAATTGGATTAGCTCCGGAAATGCTATTGTTTGAGACTCAGTATTCTAGTTGTCTAGCTGTTGGGCAGCTTGCAAATCATCAAGTGCATAGCATTTGGAATGCTTAAATTCTATCTACAACTTACACATGACCGTCTCTTTGCACTGAACACACAGGACTTGCAGTGAACAAAGGGCGCCGAATCTGGGCCCATCATGGTTTGGTGGGGGAACTCTGCCCACCGCCCACGGAGCCCATACATCCGGGGGAACCAAACTTAGTCTTGTGTACGTTATGTTACTTCATCATTTGCTAGATATTCGAAGGGTTAGATGTGCTCAATCGTGCAAGAATTATACACCCTACACCAGTGGTACTCGACTTGTTTTTGCTCAGGGCAAAATAAAATAAATGTGTTACTACCTCTACAGGCCGCAATGGGCAATTTGACATAAAACTTGCAAATTGCAAGACATAGGTACCTATAGCATTGTATAAAATTGTTGGTATTGATTGAACGCATTCTCTTAACTTATACTTGCTTTTACTTGATAAATGAAAATTGAAATTGCTCACAACACAATGTGGGGGGTTGGGGTTCCAATCCCCAAAAAAATTGATTTAGAGCACTTATGGTGCAAAACTGTTCGTTGCAGGGAGTTTTGACCTCAAAAATAATCACGCAGGTGTTTAAAGAAGGTTGAGGAAATTTCAAATCAATAGATTCTCCATGGAGAAGTGCATGTTAAGTTGGCATTTCAAATTTAATCAAAATTTGAGATGGGTAGCAAAAGTATGAGAGCTGGCAGCATGCGGCCACGGGTCCCTAGTTGAGTACCGCTGCCCTACACCTTCCCAATAATGAAGTAGCTACCAGTTTCCATCCATGTTTCACATCCCATATACATACCAATATATATATATATATATATATATATATATATATATATATATATATATATATATATATATATATATGTGTGTTTAAATGACTATGTGTATGTATATATTTTTAATATCTTTTCTTTTGTATTAATGTCTTGAAAAAGCTGAGCGGAGCTCAGTGAAACGTCGACAGGATAAATTTATTGCACAGTAGCATTAACCGAAAAAAATGACTAAAACCCTTTGTGGCTACGAGAATATTCATCAGCATATATATATATATATATATATATATATATATATATATATATATATATATATATATATATATATATATATATATGTGTGTGTGTGTGTCTTTTAAAATTTGAAAACAAAAGAAAACATTTTGCAACAAATTTGCAACATGTAACAAGTTAAGCAAATAGTCTGCTTTACAAATCGGTGCCTGGCTGTCCTTTAGGGGACTTTGACAGCGCTGGCTGGACGGAGACGGAGCAGGTGCAGACCTCTATGATTTGGACGGAGGAAGAGGCTCGAGCACGACAAGTTACGCAGATCGGGCCATCTGCCTGCGGAGCTACCGCCGTCATCAATGCGCTGGTAAGCACTAAGAAGCCTGTGCTGCTCTTGATTTACATTGATTGGTGACACTTTTGGTTCCTGCTTCAAAAGTCTCTTCTAAGGTATCCAGAGCTATGAGCATAATAATCCTGTTACTGTTGTTGCTGCTAATATATCTGATGATCTGACACAGACTAGATGAATCCTCTTTTAGTATTAGCAGTTACTATGATGAGAAGAGACTCCCCAATTGTTCTCAATAACAAGCATCCAGCAAACAACAACACTGCTGATGAAGAAAGATCAATGGAGATATCAACATAAATGAAGGGCATATACCGTGGCAAGGGGAACAGCTAGCGCCACCTTACGGGATAATTTGCTTTTTATCACTGAACCTTTTCGGCGGCAGAAAGAACATGGTATACTTTTATAACTCTACCGAACCCACATGACACATTGAAAAAACTATTTTGAATTTGGTTTTTAATGCTGAATTAAGTCTCAATGATTTCCCGACTTTTCGTATCATAGATTTCCCCCTTATCACCCTTGCCTTCTGTAACCCTCGAGAAGGTAACTAGCATAATATTATGTTATGAAACGTCTGGAAATAAGTGGCACGTGGTGAGACTTTATTTAGCATTCTTTACGCAGTTTTTAATAGTTTTTTCTTAAAACTAATGCTAAAGATACGTTGCTTCCCCAAATTCAAACAAATTGATTACGCTATTTGCAGTCTGCACTGGGCATACCGTCTGACGTGGACCGCGCGACTGCGGCAGTGTCAACGCGGGTGCGACGCAACACAGCACCATTGGCCGACTACTTGGCGTCGCGGTCAGAGGCGGGCGCAGCTCACGGCGACCTGATCCGAGGGCTGACCGACGGCTCGGACGGCCGCGTGTTTGCGCGATTCTTCCACATGTATCCGCGGCCCGCGCTACCACTGGCAGCGTGGCTTTCACGTTGGATCGCACGTGGAGCGGTGCCGATCGCAACGCTCAATCTGCAGCGAGGGGTCAGTCTGATGGAAGTCACTAATAAATTAAATTACGAGCACATTTTGAAGTATGGTCTCGAGTCTTGACTGATTCACAAAGTTTTCGTCAGCTCATGGCCAGTTGCACCCACAATGAGCTAAGCATGGATTAAGCATGGACTAAGACCAAAATAAGGTATTACTGAATTTTTTATTTTTTGAAAGATTTGAAAGGGAATCATGAATTTGATACACAAAAAAATATGCATAAAAATATTTAAATGTGGTGTTGGCACTAGAAGGCACTGTTCTGTCACACAAAACAATTTCAATTTCATAGCTGTCAATATTTTCTTAATTTGCTAATCATTTATCAAATTTTACTCACAGAATTGTAGAGGCTTGACTTTTAATCATCTACTATTACAATCAAGAGAAAGTAGTGCCAGCTATAATATTAATATATGTCTGCATCAAAACACATTCATATTGGAGTAAACACAATGCTGAAATCTATATTTTTGTAATTTATCACCCATTATCAACTTTTACTGTTCTAAAAAATGAGAAATGTCAGTTATGCAGCAAAAATTAAAAGGTAGATCAGTGAGATTAAAACTAGCCTAGTCAATGATTAGCTTTATGTTGATGCAACTGGCCCTCAAATGTTCAGAAATAGATTTGTGCTCAAGGAGGTGGTAGGTACTCTAAGCAAACCTTAACCTGCAATAACATAAGTTACCTAACATCAGTCGATTTCTCATGAAACATTAAAAACAGCCCCGTCTTTGATCCGCTAATTGTCGATCTGCACAGGTGTGTGCTGGCAGCACGTTCCCGGATGCTTGGCACCACCAGATGGTGTTTGGCGCGCGCGGTGGGGGCACTGGGGGCGGCGGGCTCGTGTGGCTCACCAACCCCCTGGAGGCGGTGCGAGAGGCTGCGCTCTGGCCGCAGCTCTCCAGCGCGCCAGTACTGCGTGTGCGCAGGGACGACGTCACGTCGCGGTGGACGCCCAGCGCGGACCTGCGGCCTCTCGCGGCCAATGCTAGGTGGCAAAGGCTCAACGTGCTTGGTACGTCAGAAGAAGTTTTTTTAATCTTTTATGATTTATATTTGATCTAGTTTTATTTATATAAGTTTGCATATCAATGTGGGAAAATAGATTCTGATATTCAGAGAATGGGTTGAAAATTGAATGGATTCACAATGGGCAAAAGAAAGTTGAATGAAGGGCTTAGGTAGTAAGATCATTTGTAGATTATAATATATGTAGTATTATGTAGAGAAAATATGTAGCTCATCCATCATATTATTCATAATCATAAGTCATAGCCTTGACTTTGAGTCATTATATTGTAAGCAATCAGATATTATAAATTTTATATTTAAAAATCTGTTTTAAATATATTAGGTATATAAAATAAAATAAACAATATAGCAAATGATGCAATCACGGATTTGGGTCTACCTTCGATCACTGCTCCGGTACGGGATAGGCAACTAGTATGCCGTGCCAGCTCTTAATGCACTCAACATGTATGTTGCCGTTTTTCCGTGATCTTAAAACTGAATAAACATTAAAACAAACAAACAATGGGATTATTTAGCTACTTCAAAAATTCAATTTACTTATTTAGAATGTACTTGTAAATATTTAATCTTTTAAATAGCTATACATAACAACAGAATCATGGTTATAGAGTTGGTCTGAAGTCTGAACGAAGATGACTGCTGGTAAGGCCTATACTTTAACGTTGCATGGGAAACATACAGCGTTGAGCTAGTTGCGTATCCCGGCTAGCAATGGTCGAAGGGTCTACCACCACTAGGGGTGAAATGTGTGTGTGTCATTAGAGAGAGGGGGATACCTGTTGTGCTATGCTATGGCCATAATGGGAATGGAACAAATAGTGTCTTCATCCTGAGACTAGAAATAATCGTAAGCTGGCAGGTAGGGAGAATGCCAGATATTGTGTGGAGAGAGTGCCCCAGCAATATTTTCTTATCTGAGACATGATCCTACACTTTCCAACATCTTCACTGCTCTTCTTCACAGGTCAAGTTGTAAATGTGGTGCGCGAGCACGTCTCATCAACGTCCACGCCGGGCCATGTGACGACCCAGTACATTACGATTCCTGCGCGATACTCGTCGGGCATCACGCTGGCCGTGGTCCGTGATAGTCTCGCGCACGCAGAACTGTTGGCGGCACCCGATCTTCTCGGCAACTGGTAGAAAATTGAAGTTCTGTCAACTATCTGTATTGACTACACAAAAATACTGAATCCCTTATGGCTTCCAGGCTTGTCATTATGTTCATCTTTACTATGTAGGAAATAACCATAGATAACTTACACCCACTGAATGAGCAGGGCAAATTAAATACCTCAGCAATTTGAATTAGATACAGCTGAAGGACAGCTCTTCAGAGCGTCATTGGTTGGTTAAATTTGGATATGTGGCAAACGACATATTTCTAATTGCTTCACATTGCTACAGTTGCTACTATTCAAGTTATATGGTGTTCTTTTATCAAATTGTAGAGCAAGTAGTTGAAAATGCTCTTGGCATCCTCACTACTAGCTGCTGCATTTGTACCGATCTGTGTTTCTTGCAACTTGCGTCAAGCGCATCTTCTTCAAAACCTATTTGTGTGTTGTATACCTTTTTATTATGGTATTGATGGCATGAAGACAAAGAGTAAAAATCTTGCTTGTCATTTCAAGTATGACTAGTAAGGGTTTTTTTCTTTACGATCTGCCAGAAGGCCCATAAGCAAAGTTAGCAATGATCAAAATGAACACTGTTTTAAATAACTCAACAATTAAGTTATTATACTAGTAAACTTGTCACCATACACCACTTCACCATACAGCAAGACATGTAACAAATTATAGCCATGTGCCTGCACATGGTGGTTTCTGTGGTTTGTTTGTGTCCATTCTGTACCTACTTGCCCCAACTCAAAGTGTACTGGATGGATGACATTTATTATGATATATTGTTTGGGGAACACACATTATTTAATCATAACCCCAACATTACTTTATCAAAATACAAAGTTGTACATATTATTAGTATTAGTATTACTATTGATTTTGCTATTTAGCAGCATCGATGCCACTGAAATTTAAATGCAAGATAATACACATGGGAAAGAAATAAGAAGTTTCTGATCACACTATAATATAAAACATGAGTATGGACACTGCACAATAAATTAAAATATATGTAGGTACGTACTGTTGTATTTATGTTATTTAAGAATTTTTAACTATTTTCCTATATTTTGTGATTCATTTGAGTAAAGTATGAAAACATTCACTTGAAATAATAAATGGGCTGTTCAATTTCCTAATACCTTTACCAGTTACCTTCCTATATCTATACTAGACTTAATTTGAGATGCCACTTTTTAGGGATCATATTATATCAGATTACCATGCATCAGACTCAGAGTCCACTTTCCTAGGAGGAAGTTCTTACCGAATTCCCAATAATGAAATATTCCCAATCCGAGCCAGTTGTACAATATTCCGAAGCCACATTATCCTTCGAAAAAGATATGCATACGTGGTGATGTCTGTGATTGCAGTTCAAGTAGGAAATAGCAAAACTATAGATGTCCTCTCATATCATATAAGTAATCAAGAAGAGTGCAAAATCATTAACTTCACTACTGCCAGCAAAAAGGTCACAATATGTTTAATTATCATCAGCCTATATACATTTTTTTCATATGGATTTCAGATTTGGGGATTCAGCAATCAGTTTCTTGCAATTCCTGTGGTTTTCAGCAAAATCAGCCTAAAGGGTCCTAGGTACCAAGTTTTTTAAATGTTATAGTCAGGATTCTCATAAATTTCCCACAGTTCACAGCCAAGTTTTATTTTCCTACCAAACATTACTAATGTGTAAATCACTCAAGCCATTTATAAGTGTTTGTCAAGTTTCTAGTTTTTTTTTAAATCGAATTCCATTTAATTTGCATTTGCCATTTTCCAGATATTTTGCTCCTCATGTGCCAGTCACACTGAAATTATTTTTATTGCAACAATTTCCTAATGCATTATCGAAAGGGATAGTACGTTGTCTAACTTTATATTACCATTTGCCTTTGAAATGATTAATTTACTGGCTCATCATTATGTAGGTATCGATTTTGAGAGATCACCACGGAGGCAGCTAATTCACATGCGTTTGTGTTGCTGAATTGTTCAGTGTCAGTAGGAGTTAATTTTTAGAAATACTAGGGCAAACGCAATTTGTGTTGCGTTGAAGATGAGCGTAGCGGTTTGTATATAGCGCAAAAAAAGATTAAGGCAAGAAGCTTATGCAAATCATGGAGCAGCAAGCCGGACCAATGCTTTCTCAAAACTTCTGATCACTAGAAAATGTAAACGATTCTGACCTTTCTTTGTTTCTGTCTGCAGAGCTGTCGGGTAGCGGAAATATGCTCATTTTGAGATCATTGAGCATTGTGCATGTTAATACATAGGTAGATGTATTATATGCCCAAGGGTTTTTATTGGGTTTTATTGGGTTGGTTTTTATTGGGAAAAATCTGGTGTGATGTTTCGATTTGGTTTCGATGGTTTCTATAGGCAAATCGAAATTGGGAACATTTGAAAAAAAAATACGTACTTTTAAATAAATTTCCGTACTTTTCCAAACATGCCCAATTGTCGAATTTTGCTCTTTTTTCTGCTTTGAAAGTGAAGGGTGTGGAGGATTTTCTTGAAAAAGGCAGGGGGTCTAAGTTGAGAACAAAAGTAGACACCCTGAAAATTTCATCCCACTTGAAGCAGGCGTTTGGCCTGTAGAGCGCGCGCAAACACACATACAAAAAAAAAAACACACACTAAGTGTTTTTTTTAGCAGTAGTGAAATTGATGATTTCGCTTCGCTCGCTACGCTCATCAATTATTGCAATATGGAGCCAGCCACACACAATATCTAAGATATAGGCTGCATATAATTTTCAGAAATTTGTGTCTAGATGAAGATAATGATGTACCAATTTAACATTAACATAAAACTATATTTTAATTTTTGACATATATAGTACGTCCCACGATTTTTGGCAGCGCCTCGGGGCACTGGGCCAGGGGCCTATACCATAACATTGTAGAAAACCGGTTTGTTGCTGCCAAACAACCTGAGACGAACTATACAATTACATTTACATTTGCTGGTACTTTTTCTTATTGCACCCTTCTCTCAAAAATAGACTCACTCTAGGAATCAACAGTAGTCCTTTAGCTATCAGGTTATCACTGCTGGTAAGCATTCCAAAATTGATTGAAATATAATTAATGTCTTTCTTGAGATTTGGGTCGATTTTTGTGATGAATAATAGTGTATTATTTTCACAACACACTCATCTATCTAAAATTACTCATTCTATTGTTTGGTCTATATAGATCGATCACAATCGCCTGAGAGTAGGGCATAACATAATGAAATGTATAGAAAAGGGAATTTGATTCAATCAGTTTGTTGAAATGTTATCCTACACAGGATAACATCTTATGTAGAGGCAGAAGACGCATTACAATATTTTTGCTTCTTGTTGATTCGTAAATGCGCACCAAAAATCAAAATCGCTTGTATATCAAGCACTCGCTCAGTGCAGTGTGATAACTGGGAACTAATCCATCTGTGACTCAACAACTCAAGTCTCAACTCAACAACGAGCTGCGCTGCGACAGAGAAGTGTCAAGAGGACTCTCGTTTTGACAGGACCGCATAGAAAGAAACCAGAAAATTATTTAAAATGGCATACGCATACTTATTTAAGTATATCATCATTGGTGATACAGGTAAGTTTCTAAGCTGGTTCGATGTTTTTGATTATTTAAGAAAGGTCGAGAGTCGTGTTCATGGATAGGCCTATTGTTAATGTTGCCTTATCACTTTGCATAGGCCAGCTGCCAGCATATTGATGGCAACAAAGGCCATGGTTATGGAATGGAATGATCTGTAGTATTTATATGCGTTTTATATGCACTTAAGGATTACTTCAGAGATCTTCAAGAGCAAACAAATATTTTGTTACTATTGAAAATAGTTCCATTCTGCTGGCAGGCTAGCACATTTCCTTCAGAAGTTCTTAGCACTCCTTGTATTTGTTAACTTATTGCTAATTAAGCAGTTACTTAAAATGTGCCTTTCTATACTACTCAACTTATGACTCTGTCTGCAAGTTTCATCAAAATATATAAGGTTTTTGTTGTTGTTAGAGGTGCCAACTGAACTTGAAAGTGAATAATATGATTTCCGCCCCCACATAAGGGTGGGTGTGTATCTCACATTGTGTTGTAGTCATCAGTAGCACATACATTGCAACACGTACTTCCATAAAGTCCTTTATAAAAACAACTACGCAAGCAACACATATTTTTTACATCTACCTTGCTTTATAATAATCGACTTATTTTCCTACTCCAAAAAGGGCAATGACCATTGCCAGCTGCTATCTCATACAGGTGATAAAATGCTTTGCAAAAGCATTTGAACTGCCATGTACACCATTAACTGAACATTTTGACATTTTATATTTAGGTAAATTACTTTTTAATAAGCGCATGTAGTAGCATCACGATGCTTAGCACCTACCTCTTTTAAAACACAATTACATTGCTGATAAGCAGATAGAGGCAAGGTTGGATAGGCCCACTAGGTGACTGGGCAAATGCCCGAAGGGCCGGTAGCACGGCTGGGGGCCGCCCTCGTTGTCCGAGACACAAGAAACAAACTATGGATGGAACGCCTCACAGGAGCGACCACGTTTTTTTTAGGGAATGTATTTTGGAAAAGAATGGGTGTTGTTTAGGAATGGACATTTGGAAAACCGGGTGACGAGTTTTTGGGGAATGGATTTTCTTATGGGCCGACTTCTTTTCTGAAATGCCCAGGCCTGTTTTTTTCTCCTATCCAACCCTGGACAGAGGCATTACCTACTTTCAGGCGTTACCTTCCAATCTCTAGACATCCCCAATTTTATTGTTATATGGTCATCATAAGGTATAAGGTTGTGGTGAGGCTCATTGACAACCCTAATAAAAATGCAGCTTTATTTTTCACACTTGTTGCTATTAATTAATAAGTAAATAACAGAGAACCGACATGGTTTTCATAGACGAAAGACAGCAATTACGGTTATGCTTTTCTTCATTAAACATGTGTATCATCTGTAAGAGCGCAGTACCATCTTCAATTTTTTTCAATCTTCAATTTTACCTAAAAAAGTACAGGTTTTTTTTTGTTAGTTTGTGATCAAATGCTTGCTCTGATTTAAATATTAAATTTATAGAGGGTAAAACCCACAATATAAATCAAAATTTACAAAATTCCTTGACAAAACTTGCAGATATGTAAAGCACTTTGAAATAAAGCATCCCTGAAGGTTTCATATTGCCATGACTTTTCATAAATAATTTTTCGGTACTTCACGCATGGCCTGCTATTAACAATGGGTTGCTTCCACCTTTTTATCCGCTACAAACAGCTACCTACGTTCATCTTCAATGCAAGTCGCAACACAAATTGCGTTTGCAAAGCCTTATTACTCTGTACTAAAATCCTATTTCAATGGCAACACTGTAAAAGCGTGGAGGCTCACTTTTCAAATCCGGGGCTTTATGCATTTTTACGCCATCATACGTATTTCCACTATTTTTGTCTGTTTCGATAGCAAACGTCACAATCTAGTATTAATTAATTACCTAACCTACTTTGAGCCCCCGTGTGTTATTTCAAATTACAGAATACCTAGTCCCACACGTAGCAGAAAGTTTTTTAACATCACATGTCTTTGTTTGTCCCTATAAAGTATAAATCATTCTTTTTTTATCACAAATTGGTGTATATTTCAGGTGTCGGCAAATCATGTTTGCTACTGCAGTTCACCGACAAACGTTTCCAGCCAGTGCACGATCTCACTATAGGTAAGTTGGCTACTAATGGGAAAGTTGTTGTGTACCAGTACATCAAATGGCTAGCAGCTACAATCTACAAACAGTATGCACATAAAAAATACATTTCAATTGTTTTTAATTTCAATTCAGGTGTCGAGTTTGGAGCCCGAATGATCACAATTGACGGCAAACAAATCAAACTCCAGATTTGGGATACAGTAAGTAAAGGCCACAGATTCATCCTTGTTATTTTATTAAGCCCACTTGGCCTTAAATATTTGTTCAGATGTCATACTCATGGATAATGTGGAGAAAACTTAATTTTGTACAGAGACTTGTGTCACCCACCACTAAATGGTTTATTGCGTTTATTGCGTTGTATGTGTTCGTCGTTTCCATTGAAAGTGCAAAACAGACCAAGTACACCTGCTTGTGCATTAGTCTTTGTAACAAAATGTACCTACAGCAAACAAGGCAGAGTTTCAGTTTGCAGCAAAGATTCATGGTTCAGACCACTGATTTGAGTGCCTACAAAGTGCATCCATGTTCAATAAAACTGTACGGTAATATCTCTTTGGAAATGTATTTATAGCAGAAAGTCTTATGTAACATCCTTATCAAAAGGTTTTAATACTAAATATTAATATGCTAAGATATATTTCTTATGGCGTTTTCGGTTGGTGTGCTCGAAGAGCAGTAGGTAATCTGCCCTATGACATGATCGCTCGCAGATTTGCTGTCGGAGCGATCTGAACCGAACACGCACCTTATTGACAGTGTGACATATATTTAATCAAACTTCTATTACCTCAGAGTCGAAAATATATGCAATACATTCACAACATAATCTTTCATTTTTGGGTTCTTTTTTGTTTTTAAAAGGTTTTGATTAATTTTATTTTCCTCTTCACTGTATCCTTGAAGAAATGTGAAGCAGTTCCAAAATCGCTGTCAAATTTGATCTGGTGCTGTTCTGACAAAATTTTAGGAGCAAGAAATCGTGCTCTCAGAGCAAGTAGCCGGACCAACTGAAAATTCAAAATCCACTCTAGAGCGCTCTGGTTTGACGAACTGAACATGCGACTTGCTCTGAGAGAGGCTCTCAGAGCACTCTAGAGCTACGAACCGAATTCGTCAATCAGACGAATTCCACTATATCCTGTCTTTAGCGCCATTTTTGGGGAAAAACGATTTCTTTCATCCTTGCATCACTAGATTTCAAATTCATTCATTAATCAATATTTTAGCAACTATTTAAAGATCTTATAAAATCATAAAAAGAAAGGAATCTTATAAATTATATTTTATGCATTGAAAAATCTTTTTCTTCCACTATGTTTGTAGATTGAGGTGAAAGCAAACCTCTCATGATTTAATATTTCAGTTCTTTATTGTTTATGGCTCTTTTGCCTTTTTACAATATATTTATCATAAATACATTTTTGATATAATACATTTTAAAAATACATATACATTGTTCTTAACCAAGGTTTTTACATAATTTTACATAAATACACAAGTATTCCACAATAATTAAACACAATTTTAATATTACAATTCACTTTTTTAGCCTTTCCTTCGGTTCACTCACAGACCTACGCCAGTTGTGGAGAATCTCTCCGAGATTATTCCATTCTCTTACAGAAGATGCGAGAAAGGAAAACTGTCCAACATTGCTATTATGCCCTTTGGTTGCTAGCTTGTAGTTATTTCAATTTTATATTGTAGTTATTTTCAATTGTATTTCAATTTGTTATCTTTGAGGCGGGACAGGAGGCATTCCGTTCCATCACCCGGTCGTACTACCGTGGCGCCGCGGGAGCGCTACTTGTGTACGACATCACTCGGCGCGAAACGTTTAACCACTTGACGACATGGCTTGAAGACGCGCGGCAGCACTCTAACTCGAACATGGTCATCATGCTCATTGGGAATAAGAGGTGAGAGGGGCAAAGTGAATCCTGGTGTGGCAAAATGGGTTTGCCAGGATATAGAACTACAGTGGATCCTCAGTTATACGTTATCCATTTGTACGAAATGTTCGTATATACGAAGATTCCTAGAAGTCCCTGCCATTAACCCGGCCATAAGACCAATATTAAACAATAGCTATTATACGAATATGCTTATATACACAAATAAATCGAAATACGAAGTAAAATTCAACCCCAAGATGCAAATACTATTCACTTCTACAAATTCATAGCCATACCATAACCGAATTTCGCTTCACGCTGGCATTATTCCCCTTCTCAAGGTCCAGACAAGAATTCCATTCACTGCTACAGATTCTCAGTGATCCATCTCCACAAATTTCCCTTCCTGCAGGCACTCTCCCCCCCCCCCCCCCCCCCCCCCCCTCCACACTGCCCAAGGTCCAGATATAAATTTCATCCATCACTTCTACAAATTTACTCAAGGTCCACTCCAGACAGACTTGTTGCTTATTATGTATTAGTTTTTACTTTTTGATGAGCAGAGCAAAATCTTCAATTTCACTATCCCCAAAAAAAAGTCACTGTGTTTTTTTTTGTGTGTTCTCGACCAAATAACATTGAAATGCCCCTGGATACTGATCGTTATCCTCAGATACTGGCCGCTAAAAAGTTACAAATCACCACCCTGCTTTCTTGATTTCAAGTCTGGCCAAGGCATAGTTTTTACGGATATCAGAAGTTTTGTAAATTTCGTGTATGAAAGTAAGTGAAAGTAAGTCCGCTTCAGAAATACGTCTCCAATCTAATAAAAACCTTAGGGCATGAGCATTTGGCAATCGTCTACATCAGAATTTTTGAGAAGGCAATGATCTGGCTTGGTGCTCTATGGTTTTCTAGGCCTTCTTTTGCGTACACCTTATTAGTTTAATACAATTGAGTTCTATTTCTTGTACATTGTTTTGACAAGTTCAAAGCAGCATGTGACAGATTAATGGCTATCATCTGCTATCTTAATCTTGTCATATGTCTCAAATTCCAATTAAAGAATTGCAAGAAATAATGTGCATATCCTCTGCTAGACTTGTTTATCTCTATAAATATAATCATTAGAGATTTATTATAGACATTCCTCTTTGAATAATTGAAGACATTTGGGCATACTAGCAGCCAACAAGACTATCCATGACTGGATAGTGTAGTAGGACAGGATTGGGTGGGGGATAGCAGGCAGTTGCCAGAAACAAGCCTTTGTTTCATTATTTATTAATTTTTTCATTTCATTATTTTCATTTCATTATTCATTTTTTTATCATTTTTTTAACCTCCCCCATGGAATTCATGTAACTGATGTTCTACTGTTTAGTCTACGGTAAATAGTCCATGACTATGGTAAAATTGTCTGCAACTTCTTGTGAATGGAGCCTGGCAAGAATTACCTGCTAAACAAAAAAGAAATACCTAATGCTCAGGAGTATGGTCATTAGTGTTTTTTGCTAGTCCATTCTTTGGCTTCCTCATCTATTATCAATTATCATCAATCTTTCTTGCAGCATAGCTATTGATCCATTTGATACATTATCCATGAGAGCTATATTTGTGGTTTGACAATATCACCAGTAGTCGATGTGACAATGCACCTGAACTTCATCTGAAAAGAGAATAATTACAGTTAGAAATAGGACTTAATGGAGTGCAAACCTCACTAATCTTTTGCAACTTTTAAACCTTTTTTAACAATCTTGCAGCAAGCACTTGTTATTGTAGTTTGACAAGATCCAACAATCATATAATATTTTATCTTTAGTGACCTCGAGTCACGTAGGGAAGTAAAGCGTGAGGAGGGCGAGGCGTTTGCACGCGAACACGGACTCATCTTCATGGAGACATCCGCCAAGACTGCAGCTAACGTCGAGGAGGCGTTCATCAACACCGCCAAAGAGATCTACGAGAAGATCCAGGAGGGTGTGTTTGACATCAACAATGAGGTGAGAATTCGTGCTTCTGAGCATATTAGTGACAATATTAGTTTTATAGTAGGAACTGTAGTTTTATGGAAATCAACTAATCTCTTTCAATCTTGTTCTGAAATCTGTTTTAAGCTAGACTCTCCAGCTATTAATTATAAGTTACAGCCATCGGCTTCGGCAATAAAATCTGGACCTCTCTTACTAATAGAGAATTATTCTTTGTCTCTCAATCTAATCTCAAATTGAGATCTGATGAAATTAAATCTTGCATGATTCAATTTATCTTCAAAAATTTTAGAGTCGTGTTGGCCGACAGATTGCAAATCTTCAGAATGGATCCCCAGCTTAGTCATCTTGTGTATTGTCAGTATGTCCTAGTCCTACGTATCCCAGTAATGGGAAATCAAGAAGGATTGCATGTCGCGATACATTTCCGATCGGCGATCGACAAGTTAACCATTTTTCATGGGTGCTCGTGGGGTGAAGCTGCATCACAAATATAGTAAAGAGTGTACATGCGGTTTTGTCAGGCGAACGGCATCAAGCTGGGGCCACAGCACTCTCCCACGAACCCCAGCCTGCCATCGGGGGGCCAAGGGGCGGCGCAGGGAGGCGGATGCTGTTAGGGGCGCGGCCAGTCGAGCCCTACCGAGCCACGCCATGCGCTGCCGCCTAGCGGAGGTCCCGCGTCCACGGCTGCACATTCTGAAACCTGCGGAACCATAACCTGTCTACCAGCCGACGTCTGCGCTTTCCTCAACACAGTATTGTTTACCTGTCGTGCCCCTATGAGTTACTCTATTCGGAAGAATTAATTATAAACGCTTTACACATATTATATCTGCAGCATTGTGTTGTTTAGATTATTGTTGTGTCTGGTGAACTGGGCTCGTATAACATGCAATGAATTGCCATTATTTTGAGTAGCGTAGTTTTTAGTTGCTTACAAATTGTATTCTAATTTTTGCCCTGTGCAGTGAATCTCATAGACGTTATCGACGATATCACAGCTTTTTGGCACAGTTTTTGGTCTCGATAAATATTTAGAATGAATTTGTTACCCTGTTCTAAGAGTGTTTCAAGTGAGTAAGGTACAAGTGAGTGAGGTAGGTACTGTAAGAATATTCAAAATTATTTAAGACACTTGTGGGGCAGGCGTTCTATAGCTGGTCATGGTAGGAAAGGTATCCTGTAAAGGTTTATTTCTGTTACAGACATCTTACATTTTGTTATTATTTCTATTGATATGATAATGAACAAATCTTGGCTTACAGTGGCAAGATTCTGGCTTGAATCACTAGCAAACAAAATGGATTCTACGAGCCAGATTGCAGCTGCTGTTCTGTGTAGAAGTTACAAACCTATTTGGGCTCTACTGTGCCCTTGCTCCGTAGGTCTAACTTTAGGAATCTATTAATTATATATAAGCAAGCATAGTAATATCCTATCCACATAATTATTTCACTGAAAGCATTGATGACAAACTAGAATTAGTTTTCTCTGACCTAAATTAGTGCAAAAGGATTTTTATGAAGTAAAAGATGAACTTCTGCAATTCTCTTCTATTGCTGAGGATGGTATGCATTATGTTCACTTCTGCATAATGTGCAAGCACTAGAGACGAGTGAAAAATTAATCACATATTTTTGATCTATGTATTTGCAAGTCTTTTTCACGTGTATAACTGTACCCTATAAATATAGTGTCTACGTCGGTATTTGCGTTAATATCAGAGTGGCTTCCGTTTGATTGTTTTGTTTTTGTAAGACGTAAAATCGAGTAGGTAAATAATCGCATCCTGATTTGTTTCTGCCTTTCAATTGCAAACTGTATTTTACTGATTTTAAATGTTTTTCAAAATATTCAGCATCCAGTGTAACAATGACATTTTGAAAACTCAAATAGGTGTTCTGGTCCTTCCGTACACTGGACTTACATATCGCATAGGATGTTCCATTGTTTGCGTCCCTGCTTGCATTCGCAGAATGTGTTTGCCTTCAGGATTTCGGGAAATAACTCATTGCTCTCAGAAAACGTTTTGCACATATAGGAGCTTTTCTATTGTAGATTGCGTAGATGGATATTCATTAGGGAAGTTATCTAGCAGTTTAGTAATGTGGTAATATGAATTAAATGGGAAAGAGCACGTACGCCAATTTAATTTATTTGAAAATCAAAAAATCTTCAAAAGCTTCAAGATGTAACAAAAAGTACGTTATAGTCTACAGGAATCGGTTTCCTTTCCAATTTTAAGCGGTTGTTTTTAATAGCATCTAACCATCTACTGTATCTGTAATTTTCTATGTGCATATTGTTCAATTAAGAAGAGTATGTTTATAATAAGTACCATTCAACTGTATCTGGAATTATCTATATGCAGGTTATGAAACAGTAAGTCTTTCTAGTCTACCCATGTACATTTGAGAAAATAAAGTTTAAATTTGGTTCAAACTTTTTAGCTGCTGTTATATAAGGAGTGTTAAATAAGGGTCATAACAAGTTCTTGGATTACATCTGCCTTTCATACGATCCCACAAATCCTAAATGTACCTGTACTGGCACCATGCATCACCAGATTAGCTGTGCTGAATTGAGCTATTATATTATGCCCTTTTAGTCTGCCAGGTCTGCTGGGTTATATCTGTTGTGGGTCATTTCTGTTGAATATGTTGTTAGGAAAATATAAGTAGTTAAAGTGATCTAGTGAGTGTAAATTCCACATTGCTGTTTGGTAGATTGCCTAGCCAGCACAATTTGTTTCAATGTTAATGAACAAAGTGCAATTGCAGCCAAGCAATTTGATACAAAAAATTAATCAAATTTTGGTAATAAGACTACTATGTTTATGGTATATAAGTTTATCTTGGAGGAACAGAATTAGAAAAACTTGCTGTAGTTATGGAGGTATTACCCAAACCTAGTCATGGCAGAGATGAATGTACAGTCGTGTTAGCCTAAGATTACCACAGCCTGGTGAACTTTAAAGTACCTACCTAAAGTATCTTTTGACTCTTTTAGGATTTGTAAAGAGTAAAATGGTTAATAATTGTAATGATTAATAAAGTTGTTAATGGTACTGACAAAAACTCAATCATTTGATTCTACGGTATGGTATTCTATGATATGAGATCCGCAAAAAGTGGCAAACTCAAATTAATTCTAGTGTATAGCGACGTACAGCGAATAAAACAGTACCTATAAAAGATCTGGGATTTTCAAACCTTTGCCAATAATGGTTTCTGTTCCTATCATCTTCTAATTACGGTTCGGGTTTAGGTCCTGGTTTTTTTTTATCCCAAACGATGATTATTTTAAGTTGTCAATTGTTCTGAATTTCTTAGGTCTGGGCAACTTTTTGTAACTTTTTTATTTGCATTTTCAACTCGTTTCATAATTTTTAAGGGTTTTAGTGCCAAATACACATTCAATAACCTTTCAATGAGGAAATAACCATTCCACGTGTTTCCTACAGTTTAAGATGTTCTGGTTCCAGTCCAACAAATAAGATCTCAAAGGTTCCGGTTCTGAAGCCGTTTCAAACCGAAACTTCAAAGGGTTCCACTTTTGTATAGTGTAAAAATAATCCCCTACATACTTCTTTAGTTTGAAGAGTGCTTTTTGAAACTATATTGACACTTCCAAGTCAAGATGTCAAACACAAAAAAAATATATATACACATCTCCTCGAGCAGGCATGGGGAACCCCCGGCCCGCGTGTCAATTTTGTCCGGCCTGCCGGGCTTTCGACAATAAGTATGAAAGGTAGGCCCAGTGTCTGAAGAAAAATGTTTAAAAAGTTAAAATAAACCCAAAATTTTCGGATATATTTTGAGTGCTTTCTGGTAGTTTCAGGGCTCCTAAACATCTCTATGGTAAAATTATATTCATGACTTGCAGAACATTATTTGCAATGAGGTAGATGTAGGAAGTGTCTGATTTTGACTTTGTTTGGGTGTTAATAGTACACTTCAAATTTAATGTATACACCTCTATTACCAATTATGCGTGGAGGGTTCTATTGGATAATATTCTTGGGACAATCCCAAGTCTGGGGAAGGCACAGCCGACAAGATTTTAAAAAATTCAATGTTGATTTTGGAGCCCAAATCTACACTTTTAAAGGTCAATTTGAGCACATAATTTGTATAGTGTTTCATTAGAAATCCCCCCCCCCCCCCCCCCCCCCCCCCACTTACAATAGTGGCCGTCCGACCCGCCGAACATCCAGAAAATTTGAATCAGGCCCGTGACGTCCAAAGGTTGCCCACGCTTGTCCTAGAGTATGCTGTATCGGCCATGTGTCAGAGTGGAACACTTCATAGTGAGATCGGTTATACTTCTTGGTTCCAATCCAAGTTAACAAAAAGTGCATTCACGAAAATCTACAAATCACATTGACTGCATCCCGCAATTAGATTCTAGTCTACTTGGCTGATGATGATTTTGTGAATGTTAATTATTGTGTATTCCTTATTTGCTGCTAGTATTAGCTTTCTAAAGGAGCAACTAACCTCCCAACAATATGATATAGAATTTTTGGGTAATGACTGTTCTAACTCATAAAAAAGTTTGATTAGCTATAATAAGCTGTGCTCGTACACAGTATTGTTGAGTATATTTTAACATAAATGGATAATACTACCTACTTTGTATCACATTCACAGATTAGAAAAAATTAACTAATAATCTCTTTCCTAAGGACGTCGAAAAAAAAAAAAAAAATTATCACCTCATACAAAATTTTACAGAAAAATAATTACACCTGTTTAATACATTTTAAAATATATAATCAATGACAATAACATGATTTAACTGTTGACAAATAATTTACAGAACATATTCTTTACAATGCATTTGATAAAAAGCAGGAAATCTTAACATTTTAAAAAGACATGCATGTTCTTGTTGCCCTGGGCATGCTATATTAAATATTGTTTTGCTTTTGACGAAACAGCTCCAATTTCCTGGGTGGTTAACATCGGCAGACAGATGCAAAGAGTGTTACAACTAACAAACTTCTAGTTTTTGGGATATAAAGAGTTAATAAACATTAGATTATGCGGCAGGTAGATAGTGATTCAACAGGGAAAGCCAAAATTTTAGAAGGAAGTGTGAAAAGGGAGAGAGCTCCTTACAAGAAGGCTTGAGCTATTATCACAGATATAAGGTTACCCAGATTTTCCACTCCCATACTAAAGCAGCTACGCGAAAGCTCTCCCCCCCGCAAGAATAGTGTTGCCAGCTGTCAAGGAGTGGAGCCACTGTTTGTAGTTATTTCACCTGTAACCAGGGAACTTGACCTTGTGCCATGGCCTGGTAGATGATGTTAAAACAGGTTGCCAACGTGCCCCAGCGATTGCCGGCCAAACTACTAGCATCAAAATTTTGCCGTAGCCATAGCTAGGTATGGTAGAATGTTTGGGTAACCTTATGTCTACGATAATATGGTGCCACGAGAATTCTCATAGTTTTTAAGTTTCGATGATCTACTCTTAGCGTTAAAAATTAAAACAATGGGAATTCTTGTGGCTTCTTCCTTATTTACAGCTTTCCAGTAAGTTGTGGTCTGTGAACATGAATAAATATTTGTAAATGCCAAATGCTGAATATGCTGTATGCAATGGTGTATACAGTTGATTTATACGTCAGGCTAGTAAATGTTCAGAGTAGCTGAAAACATACAACATACAAACAATGCATCATAATAAGATACATAAAAACATACCCTGGTTGCTTTTTGGAGGCAAAGAATAGCAGTATGGCCTTCGCTTCATTGTAAACCGTAAGAGGCACAGGAGGCAAAAAGGACTTAATTTATGTATTAGTTTTGATTGCAAACAACTTTTATCTATCACATCTTAAAATTACATTTAATAAAATATCAATAAAAAATACTATGTTCAATATCTACACAATTCTGCAATCCATACAGCCAATTTACAACTAATCAGTAACAGATTCTTCATGAAAATCATCAAGCATTCTTTGTTCCTCACAGAAATATTTTAATAAAAGGTCCACTGACTCCTTATTTTTAATAGTCAGATGCCCGTCTAAGAAGAGCCTTACGTTGGGGAAGTCTATCCATGATAACACAAGCTTGTTCAACTCGATGCACCCAGTAGCCAAGCCCAGACCTCGGAGCGCATCTCGTAGCTGTTCCACTTCTTCAAGTGACACCAAGTGGCTATTTTGGTCACGGATTCTGCACCTGGAACAGTAATAGATTGTGTAAAATATTGATGCTGCTAGTGAGTAGGGAAACCGGCAGATATCCTGATAGAAACCTAATAGTTACCAAACTGGTTACAATTACACTATCCACATGTCAAAATAATCAATGAATCAAACATGATCAAATATAAAGTTATTTCAGGACCTTACGAGTGCTGCTCTCGGTTAATCCTTTCACCCCCACCCCCACAGAAAAGTTGAATGCAGAGGTCCACGGGGGAGGAGAAATGAACCCCTAAAAATAATCCAATCTTTAATTTTAAAATATCAGTAGATGAAGGAAGAGTATATTATCTTTGAGCCTTGGTATTTCTTAATTTGATTTTTACAAAAATTTATATGGTACACATTTTCAAAAAGAGCCTAAACGAGCTCTAAGCATCGATTGTAAATCAATATTCATTCGTTCTGTATTGGAAAAGCGCGTAGCAAGGCTCAAGCGCGCACACTTTCGCTTTGCACAGTTTTTTTTTCATAATTTTTGGAGCAAATTTAGACCCTCTTTTTTCACGCCCCGTAAGGGTCTGCACCAGTAAATATTAGTGATCAGTGATCACCCTCTACCGGAATGTCAACAAGAGTCATTTTGTTGCATGTTTTGACTTGTGTTGATTAGCGGACGTGGAGGATTATAGCCGAGCCAGAAGCAACGCAAATGTTTATGATCACTCAGGATTATTGTTTATGACCCAAGTTTTTTTATATTTCTCTAACCAATAGAAATTTTACAGTCTCTATTGGTCATTATCATTTTTCGTAAGGAACCTCTGTCTCTTGAAATCGAACATAATAGAGTAATTCATGTTAGACAGCACTGATGTACGAAACAATATTTATAATGTGTTCGAAAAATTGGGAATGAAATTAATTTTATTGTGTAACTTGAATTTCTGGAAGAGGGATGAATCATGGTAGGTACATTGAATATAATATTATAATATTGTTTGTGGTTTATTACAGAAATGGTCGGAACGTTTCATTTCGATGGATTATTCTCGCACGACAGAAATATTTACTATCGCTTCATCGGATCTAGCAAAGCAGCACGTGTTTGCAAGCATCCTTTCACAGCAGAAAAATGTTGCAGGTAACGTTGCCATGCTTGGGACTTGAGGTTGTTGCACATAATTGAAGGGTTGTCTGGCAGTAAAAATATGGAATGTTTGGAAACATCAAGCGCCCCCTCCATGCTAACGTGATCTTTTGGTGGTTGTGAGTTTTGCGAAACCACGAAAAAAGAAGTGAACATTCAGTCGACAGAGTGACATCTACTTGACAGGTGCACTGGTCGTGCTGCATCCTATTCCAACACACAGTGTGTTACCGAGTGTGATATTCAGTGTGTAATCGCCAATTCGCCGACGAAAAGCGACGCGAAAGAAATAGCCTGAGCCAATCCGTCATCTCGCATTTTGTTCGTCGCGACATTCGGGTACATTTTTATGATGAAGTTTTTGTTTATTTTCACTCTTTTAAATTTTATTGACTGTGATTGTTTTTCAATTGTAACCAATACGCAAGGTGTCTAAATACTTCCGTGGCAAGCGACACATACCGACTTTAGGTATATCTACTATCTAGTATAATAGATCACGTCCAAACAAACTAAAATTCATCCCAGAAAATAGTTCAAAAAAGCGATCGATGGTGCTTTTTACAAAGACTCCGATGGTAGCAATGAAACTATACGCTTACAGAAATCGATCGATTTCTTTCATCGACATGTACTTATCTGATAATTTTAGTTCTTAGTATTCATCACGAAGTGCTGTTTACAATCAACGTCAAATAGGATTAGACCAGATTAAAAAAGAAACTGTGCGGGAAGTTTTGCTGTGGTCTAAATGACCCACAGAATCGCCATTTGGCGTGCGAAAACTTTGATTCAACATCGATTATAATCAGCTATCAAAATCGAACCCTATCGTGTCAATTCTAACTCATTATACAAGAATTTATCGTTTTTTACGTCTAATGGTACGTGTTTATGCTTATCACGATTCACGGAATATTTTAATTGCATTAATCTCGGAGATGTTGATTCTTTCTGTGCTCGCACTTGCAAAGATTGTGCTTGTTCTTATCATAAGCTGTGATAAGCGGATTGTATTAGAAGATGACTCTTAAAATCATTTGTTTCAATCCTTGTATGGTTGGCACGTGATTTCTGTTAAAGCCCGCAGCAGATTAATTTCCGAGCGCTCCACTGTGTAAATGCGTGGTTCCCATCAAATATTCAAATAGAAATCTTCCTTTTAAAAATATGCTAGTAAGTACCAGTGCTTCGCTACGGAAGTTGCAAAAGGTTGGCCCACTTGGCGCCTTTACGACGGTTTTTAAAAGGCTTCTTCTTTTACTGTATCTGCGATGCTTTTCGAATATATATTTCAGAAATAAAAAATTGTTTGCTAAAATACATAAAGGTAATCAAGAAGGTGATTCTCGGCAGTCCCCGAAAAGTCTAGGTCAGGCCCTGCCCAGAAGCCTACATTTTTTTAAAGCCCAAACTGGCCCGACTTTTCCCCAGAAAGTAGTTGTCCCGAAAGCCAGAAAAAGCCTGTAAAAGCTCGAAACTGCCCGAAAAAGCGCGGATGACGTACTTCAAAAAGTCCATTCTCTAAATAAGGTCATCATTTCAATTTTTCTATTCAAAAAACTAAAGATCCATTCCCCTAAAAAATGTCATTGGCCTCTTTTTCAGCTTCCTTTTACGAATTTGCAATAGAAATAAAAAATCTCGCAGATAGCGTAGAGTAGAGAGCCTATATACAGTTAGAGAGTGGTCAACATGATAACACTTTTCTATTGGCTGTTCGAATTCCATGCTAAACGGACGCCATGTTTTTACCAAGTTCATCACGAAGCACGTGGTAGTTGTCTATATGAGTTTCTCATATTCCTTTACTTATAGCTACGTATTATGTACATGGTGAGGTAAGTTTTTAACGTATCAACTACTGCTGAAAGGGTAAAAACATAGCGCCCATACGCAGAGATGGCCACTCTCTAACTGTATATAGGCTCTCTAGCGTAGAGTAGTAAAATCGGTTTGATTAGCTCGAAAATATTTTTAAAGTTCGCTCCAAGCCCCGCCCGGGCTTTTGGGCCTTTTTCGCATTCTTAACAGAGACTTGCAGTTTAGTTTTTGGAATTTTCATAGAGGTGCCATTGCTGACAATTGCTGTCAATGTTCAACTTTACCTATCCATAAGGGTACTACAATAACCATACATGCCTATCATATAAATTGTATCATATAAATCATATCATACAAATCATATAAAATTGTGTTTTACGTGGGAAATATTACATGGGTTGCAAGTGCTGAAAATTGTGTTTTACATGGTATATTACATTATTTACATGGGTTACTTTCATTTCATCCAATTACAACAATATCCACCCACCCGATCCCCACACCACCAAACGCACATGGTCTCTTCAAGCATCACAGCATATTTATTTGGCAAAAATCTGTGTTTCCTTATGATGATTTCCAATTGGCATAGCGCAGGTTTAAGCTTTGGATTTAAGTGTCTTTGCATTCTTCAGGAAGGCTAGAGATACATATTTTGATGGAATTCCTCAGTCAGAAATCAGAAAAGAGTCAACAAAAAATGCATATAATAGAAAAAAAGTTAACCAGTCATTTGCGGAACTATTGTGGTAAAGAGAAAAAAAATTTTACATACAAAATTCCCCAAACCGTGAGTCTAAATGAACCGAAAAAAAAACCATTATATAATTTCGGTTTCGTTTTGGTTTTGGTTACAGTTTAGGCCACTTTTTATAATTTCGTTTCCGGTTCGGCCAAAAATGACGGTTTTCCAGTATTCAGTTTCGGTTCGCAGCCCTGATATTACGGGCTATTTCAGAATGTCATCCTTCCAAAAAACATAGCCAGTAGCCACTGCTTATAGCATAGGTTCGTTTCACAACGAAAATCACAGTATACAGGGAGCGGTGAGGCACCACTGACGTCACATCTTTGACTTCAAGGAAGCTTATATACTACATATATAAGGCCTTATATACTACATATATAAGGTCTTATATATATATATATATATATATATATATATATATATATATATATATATATATATGTAGTATATATAAGCTTCTTTGAAGCCAATGCGTCACGCACACCCAAACACTTGAGACAATGGAAATGCCCGTTCAAGGCAACCTTAGGAAGCATGTATGAACCTGGGACTGCTGATGATTTTAGAGTGTGTCGGTGCTAATTGGATTATACCTACTCTGAGCATGGGCCCTGAGCATGCACGGCTTCTGTGAAAAGTTTAAAATCATGTCGAGGGCAGAGATGATTTTTAAAAAATGAACCAAATTAAACTTAAAAAATATTATAAATAACATACCAAACCTGATGAACGCGCAATGCCGAAACCCACACAGTCACCACCCTCTTCTTTCCTTTCGCGTAGTGCATGTACAACGGCACGTCCAACGATGGCGGCATTTCCGGCCGCATTGATATAGCGCAGATCCACTCGAAATCAGACTCGGAGAGCGTCATTGGCTGGATGACGGTGTCGAAGAGCCGAGCCAGCATCAAGTGGACGTTTTGCATAGTTCTTACAACGCCCGTGCAAAGAAGCAGCGGTAATAAGCATTTGTCCTCCGTCGACGAGGGGGCGTCCTCACCCCACGAGAGTAGGATGCCATTGTAGAGCGTAATGGACTTTCCGCCTTCGATAAGAGATTCAACCATCACCTGAGAACCATCAACTCTCATTTTTAATTTGAAATCACCTGCAATATATTATTGTAGTACAATTCAATTCACTGAATTTCACATAAAAAATAATGTATGATTCGAGGAATCGAACCCCGGTCCTCCTAGTTCCCAAAACTTGACACGGATGTTTTTTAGGGAAAAACAATGTACCTAGTACCTACACAACTCAATCAGGTTTTATGACAAAAGGCTTGCATGGTTGCTTGTTTGGTGAACTGAGTTTATTTATTTATATTTTTTGCAGACACTTGGACTTGGAAGTTGTGATGCAGTCTTAGGACGTGTCGAATTGATTCGGTCTCGGTCTCGCGATTTGGTCTTGGTCTTGCCTACTTGGTCTCGGTGACTTCATGTGTTTCATATTCGTACAGCTAACTTCTACTACCTGACAAAATTACGGTTCCGACCACCAATTTGATAGCAGGCAAGTCACCGAGACCAAGTCTGCAAGACTGCATCCTCCAAGACTCACGTACTCGCTCTGTTGTGCGGTCTTGGTCTCGGTGGATTTGCAATTTGGACAGTACTTGTGACAATTCAGACACGGCCTTAGACCTAGACATACACGCGTACTGTCCAGCCTGTGAGAGAAGATACCTCAGCAAGGACAGATTTTGCAAAGGGTTGTTGGAATTGTTTAAAATGTTAATGCATATCCATGCCCACTTGCACCAACGTCCTAATCAGAGATTACCCCCAAGTGATCATTGATTATAATTTGGTATGGTGTTTTACAAATGAAATCGTCAGGCTAAATTAATTGAATTAACTAATAATTGAAATTAAATTTGAGAATAAAGTTCAATTTAATTTGACAATTTCAGTGGTAAACACCATACCAAATTATAATCAATGATCAAGGGGATAATCTCTGATTAGGACGTTGGTGCAACTGGGCATCAAAGAACAATAGAATGACAATGTTTTACGAGCAGAAGTCCTGCGTAAATCAGCAGCTGGAAATTTCCTTCTCTTGCAAAAGAGGTTTCTGAATAATGCAACTTGGGGAGAGGGGACAGTGACAAACATTCCAAGATCTACAGCTGTACCACGCCAATGTTTTTATAATCACCTGAAGTGCTGCGGGCCGGTCATCGTCCCACCTCAGTTCAGACAGCACGGTGAACGAGGTCTTGTAGCGTACATCCCCTGCATTTGGCAGTGCCGCTCGTGCAGCAGTCAGGTATGACAGCAGCTCTCTGCCGTACTGCTTGAGCGCTCGCGGCGTGCCGCTGAATCCGTACAGCGGGGAAGCTCGGAACAAGCGCCACTTTGGCCCCACGAGCACTGCCAACACACGTTTAATTCAGAAAACTGTAAGAACTTATTTGCCTACATTACCTGTATATTGTTAAAGTTTGGTTTATTCTGGTCTCTGCAGGGATTCCAAAAGAATCGTTATTTTTCATGAAACCGGAGCTCGTGTAGGTACAGACCTAAATAATCTCCTACTAGACTGTTATTTGGTCTGGAAAACATCCATGGCAGTTCCATAAACTCCTGAGTTTTTGTTGCTTTTTTGTTATTTTGATTTGACTTTTCCAGAGATCCAAACTAGAACTAGAACCAGAAACCGAAAGTAAGTGGGAATGCACCGTTATTTTGTTGAACCGGAATCATGAAATTCATGATTGGAACTTGTATAAATACAATCTTAAAAGACTAGTAATTTAAAGGTTGAAAGTTCAATTAGATCTATAAATTGATAAAAATAGAAAACAATCTAAAAACCTGCAAAACATACCTACTTTAATTATCCTACCTGTTTTTTATTTTTTATTCTAGGTCCAATGTCAAAACTTGTCTAGGTACCTACCTATATTGAATAAAAACAAGGGGAAATCAAGAGTTCCTTTCGCTGAGTGTAGTTTCTTTTTTTGGGAACGGGTTTTCAGCTATCAGTACTATACTTCTAAAAACTTCCTAGTATGTAGGTATTTAAAAGTTCTCAGGTTCAAAGAAGCATTATTGGAACAAAATTAACATTCTCGTCACAAACCAAGAACAACTTTTTGGAATATGGCTTGATTCTTCAGAGGACATTGAGATATTGGCACACCATTTAATCTTGTAGTATTTTTTCAATGTTAATCAATGGTTTTAGTAATGGGGGTAGGTATCTTGTAATAGATTAGAAAAACTTGTGTAGGTACATAGGAACCTACCTACTAATAACTTAAGTACGGTATTTACACACCTCCAGTTGCTGATACCCAGCTAGCATCTGACGAACCAGAGTTTTGCTCTCTTGGTGGTTTTCCCACATCTAGAGAAAGTCGCTTGCTCCGACGACGTGAGTTTTCTGCGTTGGACGCATTTCCAAATTTTGTAGACTCGTGCTTTCTTCTATCTATCAGAGAAGATTTACGAGGGCGTAAAGTGGCAGAACCCGACTCTTCCCCTGGGGCATCATTGTGTTCTTTTTGTTGTCTACTAGATCTAGATAAACTGGCATCGCCACTTCCAAAGTTCAAATTGCTAGCAAGGGGATGTTTACTACTTTGTGCAATGACTTTCGTCTTCTTGTCAGTTGTCTCGCCAATAGCTGGCTCTCGTCGATGGAGTGATGGAGGAATTGTACGCTCTCGAATTGATTCATTTGCTCTGTTTGAGCTTTCAGTAGCACTTCTTTTTAGATTGCTTCGGTGGTCAGGTTTATAGGGATGTGTGCCCAGTGGTGACTGCTTTGACGTGCTTGGTTCATTCAATTTGTTTGCTGGTCCCTCCAAAATGGACTTTATACGACCTGGACGTTTTAAGTTATCCACAGAATTAGACACTTCACCATTGCTTGAAGACGTTTGATGAGCGGTCGAAGAAGTCTTGTTCTGTGGCCGAGATATGCCTTTTACCGGTGCCTTTTTCGGTGGCATACTAACCCTTGGATGGTAAAATCAATTCCAGTTCAGCTCCAGAAGGTTATAGTCGATTTCTTCCATAACAACGGTAATATACCATTAACAACTTCACTTAAAACTTGTAAAAACGAATTTCTTGTAGGTTAAAGCTAAAAAGTCTAAAGTCTACACATCTTGGTCAAATTTTAAAACGGTTTGTGTCAGGCTTAAAATAAACTAAAAGGAAAGCTTTCACTTGATTGATGTTGGTTCATTTTACACGTATCGCAGTTTCGACATTTGTATTTTGTTTACAGAATAATAACAAAATATGTCCCAAATAAACGTCGGTTTTCAAAGTTCAAACACCAGTCCACCGTTTGACTCCTCCCCTTGGCAGCCTAACCGCCAAAACTCACACCGCCATATTAATTTAAAGCAAATTTTAAAGTTTCTGGTGGGCTGTGAATACCCCGTTGCCAAATTGTCGTATAAGATCAATTAAGGGCAACAACAACTTTTATCTTATTAAGATAAAAGTTATTGTTGCCCTAATGATTACAATACAAATCTGAGAATCCAAGATTTGTATAACAACAAATATAATAATATTGAATATAAAAGCACATTTAATTTATCTTTATTCTAACTATTATAATGTACCGCCAAAAATTAACCAATGATTTAACGCGTTGCGACAAGCAATAATATATATTATAAACAGAAACATTTAAACATTCATTTAAACTCATTCAGCCAATGTTATAGAGACTCTTTGGACTAAATTAAATGCAATACGTATATTCTCTGCCAATAATATGGCACTAACTACCAAGGTAAATTGCTTGGTGAGAATCACGCTTAAAAGGTAAATGTTGAGGAGGTCGTGCAACGCTGCCGATCCGTGACATTGACAGCTTTCGGTTGTGGTGGTTGCAGGGACTAGAGGACGAGGTTGGACGAGGTACGCTATGGAGGAAATATCTTGGAATACTTTGCCCAGTGTGGTTTTATTAGAAGTGTTCTCGTATTTATCACACGCAGACAGAATTACAGCTTCATCCACATGTAAATACTGGAGATATACTTTGTATCATGCTAGCTACTGGCAAAGCATTAACTTTACAATAAAGGCCAATGATGAAGACAGCATACTTCGAACTAGATATCTTGCCAGCTGTTTTGCTACGAAGTTACGCAATGCAAATATAAAATTCGATTCGCTAGATCCACTTTGTGTGCAAGAAGTTGGGCGACTGCTTGAAAAATTACCAGAGAATATTCACCTCCGGAGCTTGGTGCTCGAACCCAGTCACTGCCACATGAAATGCCCCAGACCGGAACGAGGCAGCATTGAAAACGACTATTTTGAAAGGTAGGTAGGTAGTACCATAGTAAGGTATTACCTATACATAGGTACAAGACATGTATTTTTTAGCTAGCATTTATAATTCATGATTAAAAAGTGTGTTAAAATAGAGCCTCGGGTTCACGGGAAAATTTGCGAACTTTCAACGTTTGCTCTCGCTTAACCGGTCATGACAACTTATTATTTACAGGCATTTGGCTCGCCCCTTGAGGTTGCTGGCACGACAGAGCCGCAGCATCAAGACACTTACCTTGGGATGTTCCGAGCGATTGACCGCACATGCACGGCCTCTCCTCGACATACTACTTGCTCACCAGAGTTGCTCTTTGCAATGTCTTGGTCTCGCTTCCATCAAAGCTGATCCAGACAGCTACGAACTTCTAGACCTCGAACCTACATTCTTTTCTGCCTTCCCACAGTTACAGGTATAATACCCACCATGTGTCAACCTTAATTGTCGTATTCTAAAACCTACTGGACCTACTGGACCAGTAAGGAATCTTACTGGATACATTCGAAAACTTATCACCGTTACTGGGCTGGATCCTACTGGGCATTCTACAACCTTCTGGCCCAGTACTGGTTCCACTGGAGATTTTTGCCCCAGTAAATTCCAAGTTAGCTTACTTGTGGATCTTCCTTTACCATCACTTCATGTTTCAAGCAAGGTGGATTTTTAATTTCCAAGGCTTGCATCTGTAGCTGCTTCTCCCCTTGAAGAAATGTTAAATCATGGTCAACTTAATCCTTTAAAGGTTCAAACACAGTTCCGATTTTTGATTTGTTTAAGAGTTCATTCAAACTTGTGATGTAATCAGCGTATAATGATCCAAGCCCTTGTGTCTTATTTCTTTCACTTGGGGTGACCAAAGTCCAAAATGTATCACTTAAAATTTTTGAAATAGAACAAAAAATGCCGAGTTGTCACGGCCACACCATTAAAGTTATCATTTCAATATTTCAGTATGTTGTAGACAAAAGAGGTAAATAAGGGCGCCCATTGCCTTTATCCCCTATTTTTCTCTGCACTTTGTATGCAATGGCTCTAAAATGGGTAAAAAATGAAGAGTTTGGGTTATGTTCTAGCATTCCAGGGGCAGAATTTCGAAAAAAGGGCCATGAGCACCCTTATTTATGTCTTTGGTCTAAAACACACTGAAATTTTAAAATGATAACTTCTACTTGATCTACTGGACACTTCTAGCATTGAGTAATACTCTATGCTGCCTATTGCAAGCCAGTCCTGTAAGTTTTGAAATACGACTTGTTGTGTCGGTACCTGTCACCACGTGGCCGTACAAGAAACCGCTTGGCCTGCTTATTCACCTCGGCACTTGCATGTCACCAGGTGCTGAGCATGGACTATGACCACGTTTCCGACGGCATTCTGGAAGCGTTGGTGGGCGTGCGCAGGCTCGTGCTGCACGTCCACGGCGTCGAGGACTCTCATCCTGGGACGACCAACGCAGCGTGGGCACGTCTAGTTCGCCGCAGGTGAGTCTCGCCAAAAATGCTCGTGTAACCTCAGAAAGTTTATAAACAGGCAATTTTCATGTACACCTCTGGACACGGAAATCCGCCTAGTAGAATTCCGGCTATGTGCTGTGAAAGGTTTGTCTGAAAAGAGCATAGGCGGGCCAGGTACCGACGACATGGGTGAGCACATGGAGGAACTGGATGCCATGCTTAGGGGATCGAAATCTCGTTTTTAGAAACCAGTTTTCTTATCAACAGCTGCTTCGCTCCGTGAAATGAGAATCGACCCAAGCTGATATATCGGTACAGTGTGGGGTTATGCGATTAGATTTCACGCAAATCCAATTGCCTAAAATTCGTAATTTTTAAACTAGCAGAAATTTCAAAAAGTATCCAGCATCTCCTCTGTACGAAAGCCACATTTATGCCATCACTTTTTCGGTACTTGCAAAAAAGTTGGTATTCGCAATGTGAATTAATTTAAATAGCATAATTGCTTTTGTTATATCACATTACCTCCAAACCGCCTGGAAAGGTATAGCCACAGGAAAGGTAGGGTATCATATAGGTAACTAATAACCATTAAATTGATATCGAGATAACGGAAGCAATTAATATAAATAAAATGAAATTGAGATATGGAAACATATGTTTTCTTTAATATTAAAAAAGTTTTGACATAGAAGTGTTCCTATCAAAGAGAGGATTCGAGAAGTTTTTATTTTCTCTTCTAACTGTAAAATTAAGTGTTGTATGCCAGTGGGGGTGTGTGGAATCGGATACGAAACTTGCCAGAGAACAAATTTGTGAGTTTTGCAAGGCAGGCACTGATAATAAAACTGGTTTATCAAAACTAGATTGCGACCGATCAAAAAACATGCCACCATGTGCTCATCCACATGGTCGGTACCTGGCCTGCCTATGCTCTTTTCAGACAAACCTTTCTCAGCACATAGCCGAAATTCTACTAGGAGGATTTCCGTGTCCAGAAGTGTACCTATTCAGTTTGTCTTGTTGCGGCTGTGGGCAGTGGCGTAGCTAGGTGTTTCTGTGTCCCGGGTCAAAAATTATTCATTGGTCCACTACCTTTGGAGGGAGGGGGGGGGGGGGGGGCTAGGTCGCTTGGATTTTTTTTTAAATCAAGGTCGTTTGCAAGCAAATCTATACGTTTCAGACAATTTAAGGCATCTTTGGTCCTAGGTACCACAGGTTTAGTAATTTTGAATGTGTAAACTCGAAAAAATTAATGTTTTTGTGTGCGCAATATGTTTTCTCTTTGAAAATAAGGTGTTTTATTTAAGTATGCTATATTTTCCATCACATTTCCAACATAATGCTGCAATTCAGCAAAACATTCACAAACTCCCTCAATAAACACCAAGAAAAGAATTGTCAGCGAGACGTAGTGTAGGTACGTGCGGGACGCTGGACTGTGCATTGGAAATCATCTCGTTGTGGGCGCTACGGCAGCCCTAACCGTGGCCGAGTGACAACTTCATAATACTCGTTTATTTGAAAAAAAAACTATTTTAAACTGGGATTAGAATGCTAAATAAAAGTCTCACTAGTTTCCCGACGTTTCGTAACATATACTTGCTACCTTTTCAAGGGTGATAGCTCGTCTTACGTTAAAAACGTGAACGAAAGAAACACAGTGTTGTTAATAATCTAGGCTTCCTTAATTCAAATATTTTTTTGGATAAATATTTCCCATGTGATAACAATTTGAAAGTAGGCAGTGAAAATGTAAACACATGGTTAGCAAGCTACTATCTGGAGAAATCCTGTGGGGTCCTCCTATGCCAGAAGAGGAACTTACTAGTTGAGTTTGTGTTTACTGTTGCTTCTAATTAAAACCCTTGTATGTTGAACTGAAAACCTCCGTCACCTACCTCCGCTGCCAGAAATGTGGATGATTCTAATATTCACATTGACTTATCTATTGTATTGGCATACAAAAGCAAATTGGATGTGAGTCAAGATTGAGTGGCCATAATACATGATTCCCTTGAGCCTTTAACTCCTAGGTCCCTCTAAGTGGGAAAGCTCCTTGGGGCCCAGGGGCAGTCTCCCCCCCCCCCCCCCCCCCCCCCCCCCCCCGGTCGTCCCTAAGGTAGTTACACCACTTTCTGGGGGACCTACTTTTAAGTACACTAGAGCTTTGCAAATGCATTTTGTAATGATGTTGATAGAGTGTATTAATTAAGTGTTTGAAAACAGTTTACAACAGACATCTTTGTGATTTCTAGTTTCTACAACTTCTTAACTCAGAAACTCAATTAAATCAGTGTGGATCGCCATTCTAAAGGCCATTTTCCACTAGGGTTGCAACCTGCGGGCTATACCCGGCGGGTTCATTCTAGCATCATTGCGCATGCGTGCGGCAGTTTGGCCAAACAGCTCGGCAGTTGGATTTTTTAAATTTGGATCGATGGGAACCGTCGGGCTTTCGAGAAACGACCAGTAGGAACAAGGCGAACCATGCAGATACATTTATCCGCTGTCAGCTTTTTTCTTTCCATCTGTCAAAATGGACTTGAAAATAAATAATTTCTTAAATTTATCGATTGATTTTTGACAGAAGTAAACATTAAATTCCATTATTTAGACAAATAAATTGAAGACAAATTAGTAGCGACCAGCTTGAGGAGTATTACGAAGTAAATTAGCTGCAAACCCAATGCTATACCCTGCATGAAACCGATGAAACCTTGCCGTGCCAGATATTTGTCATGTTTCAAAGCATTACGCATTATGCACTAGGATTGTCGGAAGTTTCTGATTGTCGGAAGCACACATGCGGGTCGGTTCGGCAAGTTGCTACAAATTATAATAGGTACATTTAAATTGGTATCAAAATGCACTGGCTGAAAATATCGTCACCAGTTACTTGGCCCAATAAATGGCGCTAATTATGCTCTATATGTATCGTCGTGATGATCCCGTTAGAGAATGGATTAGTCCATAAATTTCGCAACGTTTTGCAAACTCCATGATTCCGGAGATCGTCTTCTTGAATGTTCGCGGTGTGAAGAGTGTCGCCATCTGTCGTCATTTCTACCAATTGCGCGCCATGTTGATTTTGTGAATGTTGTTGACATGAGCTGGACATGGGTTTGGATCTGTCAGATGCTGATAAAGATTTCGCTAAAATAAATAGTTTGGCATGTAGTACAACTCTAATATGGAAAATCAAACGTTTTTCTGTAAAACAAACAAAAATACAGTCGATCGTCTTCTTCGGATACCGTTCTTGGAGCTATCCCAAGAAGAAAAGAAGAGGGTGATTGCTATTGGGAGGCCCATGCCTGATATTCGAACTTTGCCATTGAATTGCATGGGTGGACTCGATTTGAAAAGTGTTGGCCTGGTGCATAGTTTTTCTGCTAACGATTATGACATTTATGACGAGCATAAATGGCTCACAGCATCAGCTGCATTAAACGGCCTTTTTTGCTGGCCCTGCCTTCTGTTTGAGCCAAGCTTTACTTTGTGGTCTCGGGATGGTTTCACAGATGTCGACAGATTCTCAAACGAAGCAATAAGACATTCACAGACTCACACTCACATACACTCTTTTTTTAAACTAACTTTGTTTGAAAAAGATTTGCAATTGCAAAGCATAGAGCAGAAGAAACTCGACATAAAAGAGCACAACAAGAAGGTTACGAGGAATCGTGCAATTCTTTCCAAGCTGATCAATACGGTTTGCCACTTGGTGAAAATAGAGCCATTGTATGGTGTTTATGTCAAAGGAGATTTAAACTCACTGGCCAACTGTCGACGTTATCAGAAGTGCCTTGAATTGCTAAGTGAATTTGATGATCAACTGAAAACTCATCTAGAATCATCAACATTGAACAAAGAAACATCCGAACCTAAAGAAGATGGAGCAATCAATTCTGTTTTAAGTTTCGATGCTCTAGGTCGAGTTAAGAAAGAAGATGAGGAAGCTGCATTTCCAGTGACTTCTACTTCTTGTGCCACGTTCAATGGAGCATCCAATCGTTTTGAGAATAATATAATTAATTCTATTGCATCTGTAGTGCAGAATAAAATCAAGCAAGAAGTTATGGAAGCAAAATATGCATCAATTATTTTGGATGAGACATCTGAGGTTATTAATGTATCCAAACTATCTACTGTGCTGCGTTATGTAGAAAATGACGGGATCGTGCAGGAAAGGTTTATCAGATTTACAGACGTCAGTGCTGATAAAACTGCCACAGCATTGTATGAACATGTGGTGCAAATAGTTGAAGAGTTCAAGATCCAAGACAAACTCGTGGCGCAATCCTACGGCGGCTCTTCCGTTATGGCTGGGCACATGTCTGATTTGTGCCGTCTGGTTAAAGATAAATATCCGACAGCACTGTGTGTTCATTGTATTGCGCACAACCTGAACTCAGTTTTACAAAAAGTTTGTGCTAACATTCTAGAGTGCCGCTCATTTTTTTCTACGTTATCAGGATTTCTTCCTTTTTTATTCAGAGTTAAAAAACGAATGCCTGCATTGCTTTCATTCATGTTTGGAAAGTTTCCCAACAAACAGCAACCACATTCAGATGAGACGACTGAATAACACCATCTGGAATAAGACCATATCGGCCATTTTCTGTCCCACCGGAATAAAGCCATCTGACTGATGGTCTTGTTCCAGTGGAACAAGACCATAAAAAATATGGTCTTGTTCCAGTCTTGATTCACTGTCCCAACACCATCAGTCTGATGGTCTTGTTCCACCGGAATAAGACCATAAAAATTATGGTCTTGTTCCAGTCAAGATTGACTGTCCCAACACCATATTTCTGATGGTCTTGTTCCAGTGGAACAAGACCATAAAAATATGGCTTTAATCCAGTCGGTTAAGGCAGTGGCGTGCGAATCAGAACGGAAAAAAGCCATCTCGTGTATGGTGTCAGTCCGCTGGAATAATACCATAAGAAATATGGCTTTGGTCCAGTAACGAGTCAACCCTCGTTGCAGAGGAGTAAAGCGAGATGCCTAGCATCCAGCACTTGGATTTTAAAAAGTTGTGTCCTATGCAAATAATGTCAAACGCAGCCACTACGTATAACGTCAGCACTACGTAAACATTTTTGAACCCTTGTATGTATGTTTGCGTTGGGTATTGGTATGTGAACTATTTTAAATCACTTTCACCCAATATTGTAAACATTTGTTCCCGCTGGTCCGGGGATAAATGATGCAAAGGGGTGTAAGCGGTTGATGAAAAAATATAATATTATTAGTGTGATAATATGATGTAACCATATCGTAGAGACAACCACACATGGCTGTATAGTTTATGGGGAATCATGTTTTACTTTATTTGCATAAGAAAGACTAAACCTAAGTCACAAGCGAGAGAACAGTACCTACCTAAACTTTACCTATGGTCATGGGCAAAAGTGTAAAACAATGTTATAATTGAAGTTCCCGGCACCCTTAACTAATTTTTTTATCTATTACACTTGTTGGCGAGGGAGCAGGAATTCAATTGCGAGGCTCCATATCTATCAGATTTCGCGTAGTCAATTTGAACCTAGCATGCAATCTCCAATGCTCGATCTGTAATGATCTAGCGATTCTCTAACGTTTTTCAGGAGTGGGTGGGCTCTGTAATGAGATGCTTATTCCTTCTGAACTTGACTTGGAGATTGTCCGGTTCCTATCCTATTATTATCTGTAAGTGTGGAAGCTGACCAAATTAACACAAACAACATTGATAATATGATGCATGTGAATAACTTAATGTTATACTGCCGAAATCGGGAGGCCAGTTCTCGGAGACAACTGCCTGCTCGCCGGCGACGCAGGGAGTGGTCAGGTAGCTACCCTTTTGTTGGGTGAGCTTATTTATAGCCAGACACAGGAAATTAAACAATACGGAAGAAAAATATGTACAGTCTTATCAAGAGCCAGGTTCACTCGAAGTGTTGAAACGACACAGGATCAGCTAGTCAATCAAAACGTCGTCAACGCAAACGCAAGTTTCATTCACTCTCTCTCATACAGAATTTATTGTAATACACTAGTATATTAAACTGGTAATGACACACCCTAATTTGACATACTTTCATATACAGGACCATATACAGGACCAAAAGGGAAGCATTTTTATTAAATTTCGAAGATTCACGTCTGCTTTTCCTATATGTAACACAAAGTTTGAAAGAAAATATTTCAAACTGGGGTTTCAATGCTCAATGAAGTCTCACATATATTTTCTAGTTACTTCCTCGACTGACAATGGCAGCGTGAAGAACATAACTTATTGTTTTTTAACCTAAACTCCATTGCACGTTCGGAAGGAGAGTGGATTTGCAACTTTCAAGAGGACCCACTGCTGCTGGACACCAGCCGAGAGTTTCAACTTAGCTATGAGCCATTTATTGAGCATGACATATGGTATGGAAGATATTCGCCTTTCAATGGATGTCTCCCGTGTGACCTTTAACGTCCACCAACGGGTTCCAGTCGCACCTGCCGCGTTGCACACACTTTGGAGGTGATAGCTGGCACCAAGACAAAACTTTTGATACCAGTATCCAAACTGTCCGCGAAATGTTTATCGGGAATTTCATTTTTGGTAGCTGGCTCTAGCCTAAACATGAGATTGCTTTCAACATTACACAGAAAGGAAATCATTTTTGAAATCCGATATAGTTAGTAGGCAACTGCACAACTTTTCAAATATTATTATGCTTTATGCCGAATCCCAAAAAATACTTTTGAGAAACCCAAAATCGTACAAAGTTGTGCAACTGGCATCTTCAAAGTCAAGAGAATTTTAAATTTAATCATTCACAACAAGAAAACCAACTTTTTCAATCTGCAGATAGACAGAGGTACCGGGGACAATGCTACAAAAGTATTGTTTGTGGTGAAAACATGACTTGGATTAGATAGCGAAAGAGAACATCAGAATCGTGATGAATTAGTTTGATTTGTCGCCACATAGGTGGGACCTAATCACTTCATGTGTTTTAGCCTCGACTCATGTATACCTTTCGCCTTCCCCGATGAGCTGATTTAAGATTTTTAAGTTAATGCTGCTAAAATGTACACCTAGTAGCATAATATTAACATGTCTGTCGCTCATAAATTAAAAATAAGAACACGCGTCGCGTAGCGAGCAGTAAAGCGAATATTATATATCACCGTGGACCCTTAAAAATCGCAATGTGTGTGTGTATGTGTGTGTGTATCCGAAATACTAAAGAAAGAATATTATTTTTTGAAGGGTCAATTTTTTTTCTTATAACAATACCTCGTGTAAAAGCACATCAAAACAGTCCACAATGTTGTTCATACGTTTATACCCCGACGCCTGCAAGCTAGGCATCTCTCTTCACTCCTCTGCAACGAGGGTTGGCTCGTTACTGGACCAAAGCCATATTTCTTATGGTATTATTCCAGTGGACTAACACCATACAAGAGATGGCTTTTTCCATTCTGATTCGCACGCCACTGCCTTAACCGACTGGATTAAAGCCATATTTTTATGGTCTTGTTCCACTGGAACAAGACCATCAGAAATATGGTGTTGGGACAGTCAATCTTGACTGGAACAAGACCATAATTTTTATGGTCTTATTCCGGTGGAACAAGACCATCAGACTGGTGGTGTTGGGACAGTGAATCAAAACTGGAACAAGACCATATTTTTTATGGTCTTGTTCCACTGGAACAAGACCATCAGTCAGATGGCTTTATTCCGGTGGGACAGAAAATGGCCGATATGGTCTTATTCCAGATGGTGTTATTCAGCTCCTCCCATTCAGATTACATGAATTTGATTGTTGAATTTTTGCCACAACTACTGGCCCTTTTTGAAGAGTTACTGGAACATGCTGAAGATTTGGATGAAGAAACGCTCGTTAGGGCCCAAGGATCCATCTTCTTCCTTAGCAAATTTTTGAATGTCTTCCTACTAGTTGTCTTGTCTTTGATAAGATCTTTGCTTGCACCAATTTGTTGCATAATGGTTTGCAAGCCTCTCATTTTGACATTGAAAAATGCTTGAAGATTTTAAAATCAGTAAAGGCCACCCTCATGTTGCAACGTCAGGATTTTGACCCCTTCAGGGAATTGGCTCATAACAAGTGGTTAGCTGCTGGTAGTCGTGGAGAGACCCATTCTTAGAAAAAAAAATTAAGCTGCAAAGTCCCCCAAGAGTCAGAAAAACTTCTGTTTATTGAGATCATTGAACTTGTTTTAAGCCATATTTCAGATAGGTATAGATCATTGAAAAATTTCAAGTTCATACAATTATTAAACCCCAACTTCTTTAGTATATACCGCCATAATCAAATCCCCACCGAGGTATTCGAGGACATCTCCGCAGCATATCCAACGTTGTTCAATGTCAGCCAGCTGAAGAATGAACTTGCAATGCTTTATGGACCTGACCTTGACGTGCTGGGAGATAAATCTCCGGATACGCTCGTGCCGGGCATGCTTTCACACAAACTGGATCAGATGTTACCGGAATTGTACAAGCTTGCATGCCTGTATTTAACGCTGCCCAGCACGCCAGAGCCAGCCGAACGACCCTTTACTGCACTGCCACGAATTCTCGCGCTGCCGCCCGTTGCGTCAGGGCAAGAACGACAGCCGAATGTAGCATTTCTTGCTGTTGAACACGTTTTGTTGAGTGAAGCAAAAGCACAACCAACCTTTCATTCGAGTGTGTTCGATGAGTTTGTTAGATTTATTCGGGAAGTGGAGTTGACACACGTCGAGGCCAAGTAAAAATAGATTGTCATCTGCATTTTAAATTCAATTGTTGTCGATTTCCTTGTAAAGCTTGGTGATCTTCTACATACAACTCACGTATTACCACAGGCCATATTTGACAAATATTTTTACAATTTGGTTGTTTTTGATCAGGAAGTCATTGGCTTTACCTACTTCTGAACACAAGCTCAATGCAGATTGATAATAAAAATTGTGTTTGTGTGTGAGTATTGTGTACTCTTTGCATTGTTTTGTATTTTATTATTATTACGAACATGCGCATTCTTCCCGTCCCATCTCAACAAGCGTGCCATTTGCAATGCTAGGAGCACTAAACACATTTTGGGTGTGTGTGTGTGTGAACATTGACGCACGTCTGTGTAGAATTGTAGAATCCTAAATATTAAAAACTCGCCAAAAAGATGATCATGGTCTGCGGGAACATTGGACAAGCCCTCACTTCTTTGTGGACTGCCCTTCGGCGTCACAAAATTGGTGCAACCGGTAAGAATTCCTGTCAAATCTAAGAGAGTGCTTTTGAATAGCATTCGCATCAAAACAATAAATATTCCAGCAAACCAAAATAAAAAAATTCGTACTTCTGTTACTTTCGTATTCTTCGTGCCTTCTATAAAATAGGCCCACTGATTCTTACGCTGCAAAATGTGAATAAAAATCATCGGGGGGGGGGGGGGGGGCAAAGCCAAGAAGAAAAATGTTATCCTTCTTCACCGAGGCCAGCCATTCCATTTGTTGCTTCCTGAGTAGTTTCTCAACATGCTCGAGCAAGGTGCAGAATTTAACTTTTCATAGGCTAAATAGGGCCGTGCCAGTGTTGTAAATGCCGGCAATATGTCTTGCAGGCCTAGTGTGGAGCTGCGACTGAACCTCATCCATTCGTACGACTCGGCAGAGCTCCTGCACTCGGACATTCTGAAGCCTTCCATGCCGCTAACTCATCTGCGTGCCTTCTTCTGCTTTGGGGTCAGTAACTAACCACGCTCACTCTAGCAGTTAAGTTTGTTTGCTGAATTTTGTTTACAATTTTGTCCTTAACTACCAATGTAACAAAAAAACAGAAAATCACATCTGGGCCTGGATTTAGGAACTGGGGTTACTTTTTTCGGCCAATCAGTTTCAATATGTAGTGGATGTTCATGGTTATGCATTGTAATGCATTGTAACTATGGTTCCATTGTAGACATTAGGTTACCCAGACATTTTACCAAACCTGACTATGGCTACGGCAAAAATTTGATGCTAGTAATTTGGCCGGCAATCGCTGGGGCGCGTGAATTCCATGGTATCAAAAGTCCTCTGAGTGCAAGGAATTGTGCAGAACCCTCTCTGTGATGTCTCTGCCCTTGGATGTTTCCACTTCAATCTCAAGGCAGGGCCACAAAGTTTTGCATGCATAACGTCACTCTCCACCAAAGATTCTGTCTCCTCTAACTAGATTATAAATAATTGATAAACCACTGGTTTTAAACTGGCGTATTGCTCTGACTATGTGCGACCACCCGTCCCTAGTCTGACCATTCCTCGATGCACCGACGTGCAGATGACGGTGCACACTCTGCGCCTGCTGTCGAGCTGGTACGCGCAACACCTGCGCTGCCTGTGGCTGGTGGACGCTCTCGACTCGGCAGGAGCGCCGCCGCTGGTACAGCCTGACAACGAGCCGACGGACCCACTAGTCATGGCGTCCTGGACGTGCACCAATCTCGAGGAGATTGTGGTCTACGGTCAGTGGGGCTTGGATTGATTTGCTTTTGTACAGTCTGTTAGCTGGGGAAAGATGAACAGCAATACTGAAAAGATAGGGCAGTCAGCAAAACTTAGGATTTGCGTTCAATTAAATCAGTCATAGATGTAGAAGTTCCCCAATGTTTAATTGATAAACGTGAAATTTGCATTTTCATTATTTATTTGGAATAAATAAAAACCAGTTGGTACCTACTGAAACATAGGTAGGTCTTTCAATTCCCTGCTTATTTCTCCCAAAAATTTCAAGTAGTTAACTTTATTTCCAAAAACATCAATTTTGCAAATAAGCAGTTTTTCCTTTTGTACCATTGAATTCATAGGGACCTGTCGGAAAGATTAACATTTTGCGATTCCTCAGGAAGTCTCCCGAATCTAGCTTTAATCGTGTCACGCAGGTCACCGTTACTCAGCGGAGAACCTGATCGCCATCGCACGGCTTCGAGGATCGGCGCTCAAGCGACTTGAAGTGTTGGCCGACGACGTAGTCACTGCGCCCGACAGTCTGGAGGATCTGCAGCTGGTGAGTTTTGAGTTTGTACTCGACTCTATCTGCATTCAAATACAATTTTAGAGATCCTTTGTTTGGTTCTGGATGATTGGCTAACATGGGACTTTGGGACCTGTAACTGCTTTGTTGCCCATCTTCTTCACCTCTTATCCCATCTTGATGGCTACTGTTGAGCAACTGTGGGAGTTTAAAAACATGCCCGTGTCAATTTGCAATTGCTTCTGGTACCAAAGTTTAGGGTTAACTGGACTGCAATGTATGCAAACAGGTCCATATGCCATGTTGATCAATAGGGATAATTGATTGCTTGTAAACATTTATGCTATGAAATAAAATGCTCATTGCTTTGCTCTTTATTTTTTAAGTAAGTAAATTGATTCTTTCTGAACATTGCCAGCCTGACCATTTGAAAATGGCAATTTGGTACTTGGTTCCCCTCCAGCTGTCACCGTCCAATACAATTGCACGCCGGCGAGGTAGCAAATCACTGATCTAACCGCGTTTGGGTGCCAACAGGAGGTGAGCAAAGCCTTGGGCCGCACGTGGGAGGCGTCTTCGCTCTCCGCGCTCCCCGGATGTCTGTCCGACCCACAGGGCATCGGTTCCGACACGTTCGTGCTTCCCGCCACCCTCGACGACGTACGTTTGTAAACGCCACGCCACCGACTCAAGTATTACGGGACGACATGCAAATTGTCTTGCAGTGCAAGCGATCTGTGGATGCAAGCATGGCCTGCGGGATAACGGCTCGTTTCTCTCGAGAAAATCTACCAAGAAAATGGCTGCGTTTGCAACGTGCAGCACATTATACGTGATCGTTTTCAAACGAGCACATTGTAAATGACTTTGAAATTTCCAAATCGATGGTTAGTTGTTATCGATTGAAACGAGGTGAGATCCTCTAGGTTTTGCTGGTAGAAAAGATTGGTCAAGGTGTAGGAAATGGAACTGTCACCCTATAATTTCTTACCTGGAATTGGTATACAATTGTTGATTAGGAAGAACTCCATGGCCTACATACTGAATGGTAAATGAAAAAATGCAATTTTATATATTTTTTTTAATCAATAGCAACTCGCGTCCTCTCAGTAATTATCACGCACTCATCCTTTCTTCCACAATCCAGCCATTTGGTGCCGTACTCTGCATTCAGTGAAAGTAAAAACAATTTTAGGTTGGAGCTAGTAAGGAGCAATCCTCTCACTGAAATATCGACAAAACTGGCATAAAATACCGAAATATTTAAGACTGATCTTTTTGTTCTGGTTATCTGTTATGCCAAGTAGCTGGATACATCGTGGGTGACAGGAGAGGTGGTAAAAGGAGAATTTCTTGAGTCTGAGAACGTGAGTTGCTTTGGGTGCATTTATAGACCAATGCAGGGACAAGTCAAAGCTAGCAAAATAACCTGTAATCAAGTCTTCGAGTGTATCTTGTGACACTTCCATCTTCCAACAACCTGACTCGACCAGGCGCCTTTGAGCAAGATATCTACTTTTGTTCAGCCTGGCTAGTATTAGAGGTTCGGAAATTTTCCGTAAAAAATCATGTTAATCCTGACTGACCGCAGGCCAGTAGCGGTTTACATGCTTAGTCCACACAAGAACGCCTTTGTCATAAGGCAGCACATCCTATTTTAATATTTACTTAAGTCAACGAAGCGTTCCATCCCCACTGCGCTTGTTTAACGGGATGAACTGCCGACACGAACAGATAGCGTCAGCGAAAGGTTTTTAGTCGAGACTGGCGTATGCCCAGGCCATCCATCCTTTGCAGGATGCTCTGTACATGGCTGTGGGCTGCATACATTGCTGGCGATAAGTAGATGAATTAATTTTTTAGTTTAGCTGTTACATCGACTACAGGAACGAAGAGAGGGCCGAAATATGGGCTCTATTTGAGGGCTAAAATTATTACGTAGGTTGTTGGGTTTTAAATTAGATTTATTTATTATGTTTACAACAGCTGATATGGCATTTGCGTTGTAACTTAAACATAACATTTTGTAATCATTAATTAATAAATGGTTATGTTTTGGTAGATTATATCCAGAGAAAGGTTAGATGGCCAATTAATCCATAGCTCCTATTGTGAGATCTGGATTGTACAGTTAAATAATTCCAAAACCCTTTTAATTGTATCTAAAAGATACATCTATGTACGTTTACTAGGTGTCTAGATTTCTCTTGAGATGATTGAAGCCCGTGACAGCTAGAGTACATTTTCTAACGAACCAAATTGTAGTTTGATGCACAAAATTTAGCCGTGCACAAGATGGGTCATAGAAACGTGGCAAGTTTAGCACGAGTCAGCGACCAGCTAGACCTAGATCAGGATTGTGATAAAGCATTGCGTTCGTCAACGGTTCTCGACGCGTGATATTACCGAGACCAGACCGCTAGCCCCACCTGCGTGGTGGACAGGAACAACTACTGTGATACTTACTAGAAAAAGGCTAGAGATGTTTCCACGTCTGTTTACAACAATGATTATCTCTTAATGATGCCAAATGGCTAGCGATGCAAGAATTACAGTGAAATGGGATGGAGGGAGGAATCAAATAGTTTTGCTAAACGTTTGTGATGGAAATTTTTTATTTTGAAGTGAGCTGGTTTGGGAGAAAAGATCGAAATCCTTTACAAAATGGCTCTGCCAGGTGAGCTGCTTAATTAAAAAAGATGCAGGATATATAAATATTATATTTATTTTACTCATTTAGCTACATATTTTTGTTTTTTACATTCATATTTCATTAAATGTATCTAGTATTAAAAATAGCTTTTTTATGTTTCACTTGTAGGTTTAGAACAGCTGTGTATGGACAATTGGAAATTAATCCTTGCTATTTTGCGTAGTCCAATTTTGCACTTGACCAATGAACTGAGAAAAGAATTTGTGTGTTTTGGAAAATGTTAAACTATAATAAGACATTATGGGTAGAGATACGTGTTTTTAGCATTAATTTTTCAAAATTTTAGCATTATTTATTTTAATTTTAGCATTTATAGCTAAAATGAAAAAATATATATTTTGGGGATAGTGGATTTTTAGCAGGCACTAGAATCTCTAATGAAGTACAATAATACCATGATAGCAATTTAATAAATCATAATATATTGGATGTAATTCTTTCCCTTAAAAAAACGTGGTCGCTCCTGTGAGGCATTCCATCCAGAGTTTGTTTCTTGAGGCACCCAGGAGGGCGTTTACCGGCCCAGAAACTACCAGGCCTTCGGGCCCAGTCGCCTAATGGGCCTATCCAACCCTGCCCATCACTAACAAAGAACTTGTCCTCTTTAAATTGCTGTGCTCTACCCTCAATAGTCACAGATTTAGTGCGCCCCATTGCTGGGGGCACACCACTGCAGAAACTTGAAAATTTGTCAGCCACATGCACAGCAATCACCTCGACTTATGTGAGTCGTGTGGTTACCATGTGACAAGAAGGGGTTCGCAAGGGGCACAGAGGGAGGTCTCTTGGAGGGGTAAAAGTCAACTGACCAATGGCAACGCTTCCTAATGTAAACAATTGTCCCCACTGCTTCTACCCCTTATCTCAAAATGCCAACAGCTTTTGATGAAAAACAAACCTGAAAATCCTGGAAAATTGATTTTAGAGACAAAGTTTCAAATTTTGTCTTTTGCTGGGAAATTAGTTGATATTTCGCAAAATACATGCAATTTAGCTAAAAAGCGTCATTTTCGCTCAATTTAGCATTTATAGCAAAATAGAAAAACCTACCATTCAGTTCCAAATTCCATGAACTGTAAAGAAAACACAAAATATCCACTCATTTGGATTATTTATATATTTTAGCATTTATAGTTAATGCTAAAAACGCGCATCTCTAATTATGGGACTTGGGGTAATACATACATATATATTATATTTTCACCTTCCCAGTTCATGATTTACAGGCTTAACAGCCCCTTTTCTTGTATAAGTTTCAAAAACCAGTAACACTTTTACGGGTATGGATAAAAATATTATTATTTATTAGTTAACCGTTTCTTAAAAAATACATGTAGGTATTTAGTATATCACTGATGCTCCGTTGCACCAACGTTCTAAACAGAGATTACCCGCTTAATCATTGATTATAATTTGGTATGGTGTTTTACCAATGAAATTGTTGAGTTAAATTAATCAAATTAACTAATAATTATATTAATTAATATAACCATAAATTAATTTAAATTAAATGTGAAATTAAGCCCAATTCAATTTCACGATTTCAATTGTAAAACACCATACCAAATTATAATCAATGATCATGGGGGAAATCTCTGACTAGGATGTTGGTGCAACTGGGCCATGAAACAGCTAGAGACAAGTAGCAGAGCAGAAGCACACTAACAACGATGTGAGCTATACTGAGACTCGGATGTTGCCAGTATTAAACTTTCGGGGAAATTACACAACATAACTTCCTCGTGTGAATTTTCCTATACAATGCATTACTTTACTTCCCATCAAACAAGTGGGTCTAGTTATATTGAGTTTGCTTTGATGCTATCCAAACAAGCTATTGTGATTTCCATGATCCGTAAATCTCATGGAAATTTGCTACAAACTGGAAATACTAACAGTTTTATTGACACAAACATTCCGCCTTTAATACCGTCATGCCGCCAATGTCTGATACCGAAAGCAGTCGAAGGTTTTATGGGCTGTCCATCTTTGCTGTTGCCATTGCATTGAAATGCAAATATCACCACAACGTGAACAGACACGGACAGCAATATTTTTTTACCTGTAGGCTGTAACGACTGCTGGGGTCTCGGCTCAACTCCATACAAAATGCATTCTTGCCGAATCACAGGCTGCCAGCTTGGTCAATGCTCTCAACAATTCAACGTAAAATGTGTGTTTAGCTTGTAACATTCAATTTCCTCCCAAAAATGTTCAAATACTTTGGGGATCGAACTAAGGAATCACACTGTTACGGCCAAAACTCTGAATTTAGAGCTATATACACTTGAGATTCAGAGAGATAATCGACTCACTGCAGAGTTCAAATGCTCCGAACAATTCATCCCAAGGCTATATGACTGCCTAATCAACATAAAATGGGGTTGTAGTATGACTATGGGCAGCTTAAATTTTTCTTCTGCTTTGAACACCTATTCTTTGGACACATTGAACTTGAAATGTGTTTCAACTTTCAATCAATTAGATTCCCTATCCATTAAATTCACTGTCAAGCTGCCGACCCCATCCGAAGAATACCAAAATTTGATCTCCTGCAAATTGATGAGCATCCATTTCAAGTGATTCACATTAGTTGGGACGTTGACATAAGCTTGTGTTATTGGAAACACGCATTGCGGAAAACCGACTGATTCAAAGAAAAATCATTTGTACCTAAACTAATACATTGAGCAATGCTAGGATATGAATATCGCACAGCTAACATATTGTATTACAGCTAAGTCTGTATCTATGTCATTTGTTTAAAAGTAGCTTCATGTACATGGTAAACGGCCATGTTACTTGTACGATTGTGGTAATTTGAGTCTCATTGTGTCGCAGTAAATATTCTAGTAATGGTTAAACAACATTATGTTAGGTATATATTTTTTATCAGATTCATGTTTGTTTCTCAATTATTGTTTTCAACTTTGAGTTTATATGACATTGATGTGATCCTAATATAATTATAATCATATCTTAATTATTGTGGTATTTGTTATTATTATGTTACTGCACTGATTGTTTCATCACATAATTATGGAATAACAATATAAATTCCATTTATTGAGAATTTGTACAGTTCATTCTTCTAATCAATCCAATCCTAGTTCACACAAGTTACAAGCCCACCCGTATCCCCTATTATACCTACTTCAAAATAATTTGCTATCTAACTTATCTGGCACCAAATACTTTAATACTAGGGCTCTGCGAACGCAATTTGTGTTGCGTTGAAGATGAGCGTAGCGGTTTGTATTTAGCGCATAAAAAGATTGAGGCAAAAACAGGGATTGGAACTGGAACCCAGAACCGTTTGGAACCGTTTGAAATCTGGAACCGTAACCAGAACCGTAACCCCAACACAGAAAATAGTAAGAACCGGAACCGAAATAAATAGTAACGGTTCTGTTTCGGTTCCAAAGGGTTCTTTTCGGTTCCAAAGGGTTCTTTTCGGTCCCAAACTTGGCCGACTTTCTCATTTTTATGCGACACTTATTTAATTTTTAAAGATTTGATATGATAATTATTGAAAAACTTCAAAATTTCTGTTGATTTCATATGTAAAAAAATGTATTTGGGAGTGTTCTTCAGGCTTGGAGTGAGTTGCCGGCTGTTCGTCGCTCCCAAGCTAATATAACGCGTGATTTTAGCTGATACCAGCACCACACTTGAGGGATATTTTTTGTATTTACGTTCGTATAATCAGCTTTTCATTTAGAAGTTAAAATAAGACATACCGTCTTATCTAGATAGCGTCTTTCTTGATAGCCAGAAATATCTGGATTTCTGTGTCTGCTGGCAATCTGAATTCAGAGATATGGAGAGGTAATTAGCTGCTATGCAATTTCGTGGAAAATTTTCCGAATTGATATTTTAAAAAATTCGCGAGAGAGAGTGAGAAACGTAGCACGCACAGCGACGCAGCAAACATAATTTTGCAAAGCTTGTGGATTTCGTATACATAGTGAAGCTGCAGACTCCCGACATCTTTGATAGATCACTCTGACACACGGCCGAAACAGCATGTTCAAAAGGAGTCATTGCCTGAAAAATGGTTGTTGATAAGAGTAATAAAATAGGGAAGTATTCTGTGCTTGACCATCAAAGTATATTGTGAAAATAGTAATTATTTAAGAATGATGAATATATACCTACCAAACGTGTCAAGAACACAGCAATATAGCATTGTACTTTTTTAAATCCCAATCACTGCGAAAATGATCTTGAAGTGAAAAAATAGTGCCAAAAAGCACTCTCTGAACCAAAGAATGTAGTTTTTTTAGAGCATAAAAATATGGAACCGTTTGGAACCTTTTGGAACCGTTTGAAGTTTCGGTTCCTGCGGAACCGAAACGACTCAGGAACCAGAACCGGAACCCGAACCCTTTGAGATCAAATTTGTTGGACAGGAACCGGAACCGTAATGAGTTAAGGTTCCAATCCCTGGGCAAAAAGCCTATGAAAATCATGGAGCAGCAAGCCAGGACCATTGCTTTCTCAAAAATTCAGATCACTTGAAAATGTAAACGATTCTGACCTTTCTTTGTTTCTGTCCGAGCTGTCGGGTAGCGGAAATATGCTCATTTTGAGATCATTGAGCAATGTGCATGTAAATACCTACATAGATATGTTACTCATGCCCAAGGGTATTTTTAGGTTGGAGATATATTTCTTGAATCTTGAAGTCAACTTCAAGTCAAAAATTCTGATGTGATGTTTCAATTTGGTTTCGATGGTTTCTAAAGACAACAATCGAAATTGGGAAAATTTTAAAACAATACGCACTTTTAAATAAATTTCCGTACTTTAACAAACTTTCTCAATTGCCGAATATTGCTATTTTTTCTCCTTTGAAGGGAAGAGGTATGGAAGATATTCTTGAAAAACGCAGGGGGTCTAAGTTGAGAACAAAAGTAGACACCCTGAAAATTTCATCGCAATCGACGCAGGCGTTTGGCCAGTAGAGCGCTCATCAATAAGCATATATATATATTACGGTATTTGCTGGCCCCCCTTAGTCATAGGACGTCATGTGATCACATTAGGTCACTTTTGCTCGGAGTTCGATTCTCCTCGCATTTTAACAAAAATTGTCTTAGAAATTCAAATAAAATGTTTTGTGTTCTTCATCAACTCAATTGGAAGAGATCTGTGTGCTGCAATAGAAACCTATTGTATTGCACAAGTGTATGATAAATTACAGATAAAAGTAAAACTAAATAGTTGGTGACAAAATTGTAATCAACAACCCCATGAACGTTAATTCCATCAATACCCAAGGTTATTATGATAGTATCTGTGGTCAGGGCCGTCGCGATACATGTGGCAGTACTGAGAAGTAGCATGGTAGAAGTGCGAGTAGTTAGGGGGAGCCGCTGCGTCAGCGATGTTCATAAACATTGCCGGACCGAACCAAACAAAATATCGAAAAATCGTTCCTTGTTTCTATAGCTTTGTGTGCCGAGATAACTAGAAACGAATTTCAAGGCTGCGTGTTATCCAGCCGTTTAGCTGCTATCTTGGAATTAGAAATGTGTGAACACTTGAGATTCCTGGAAATAGCAGTGGACTGTGGGACTGCTGTGATGATTCTTTGCGGTCGATTGTTTAAAATCTAACGGTCGGAAACCGAATAGTTCTAATCAGTTAAAGTTAAATCAGTTTTCATGCGAAATTCAATCAAAACCGTTAATTGGGAAACCGTTCATGCACACACATGGCCCACGTACGCGACGTTATAAACACAACATTCCCTCTTATCAATTTATCGTCTACACAAACTGCTTCGCTCGTCTTCAACTCAACACAAATTGTGTTCAGTTCCATTGAAATACTGTATCCGTATCAGTCACCAAACCTCTAAGTATCAATTTCCTAAATTATTAATTATTATACGAGATTTTGGTGGTTGCGACATGGGTGGCCCTATTATCATTTATTCTGTAACGGCCACCATCTTAGTAATAAGCAGCGGCGAACAGGTGGACTGTACATTGCTGTACATATCCATTGCGTCAACTCAACTTGACAGACCACCACGATTCGATATGACTCATACTGAAGAGGAAGGTGTGTGCAGAAACCTCTGCATACATGTAGGTACTAGTAAGTACCTACCTACATGTATGCAATGCAAGGTAGTATGGTACTAGGTAGACGTAAAAAATGTGTATTTTCTTCTGGTGTCTTATAAGTAGATACTACCTATTTGTGGCATTTAACAATTGGTTGAAAAATAAGTGTTAAATGTACTTGATACAAAAAAATATTTGTTATTGAAATAGAAATGGCAGCTGTTAAAAACCCCTGTCATTATATTTAACGCGATGTTGGCAAGCATTCAAAATGTAATCAAAACATGAAACGATACATTTCCTTAAATGCTACTATGCATTACACACATAGAACAGTGTTTTGATACCCAAGTGAACACAATAAATATTATATCATTTATAGTTACCATTTCGGGTTACTGACACTCAGACAAAATGAAGATGTGGTGTGGTTTATATAATGAAAATGTAAACGAATCGAGATACTCAGAGCATGGCTGCGCTACCCTATTAAATCAAAGTGATTTGTACAGAACAATCAATTGTGTACCTCTCCCCGAATATCTTAAGCATACTGTTATCTAAATGAGAGTTCTGAAACAAAATCGTCGAAAATTCCTCGCGAATCGGCTCGCGAGGAAAGCTAGTGAATTTTACTCCAACATTGTTCTTGCCTACGAACGACATGGTAACCCTGAATTTCTTCATATTATCCTGCTTCCCTAGAAACATTGGCACCGGGACGAAAGCGTGGGCTTCGGCATCTTTGCGATAATGGAATGCTAGAAGAAAGGTCTCGTTGTGGCAACGAAAGGGGAACGATATCTCGAGGTAATTTCTAGTCGACGTAGCAGAAATAGGCACGCGTAGCATTGCTTGATCCGCGTTGATTATTGCTGTATGGTGTATTTCCTCGCAATGCGACAGATACTCGCGTCTCTTCCCGCGCCACTGACAGTAGGCAAGCTCGTCGGCTTCATTGTCAGAAAGGAACATTTTACACTGGAATCGGTGCTCGCAAGATCCTTCGTGTAATTCGCGCTCGGCGGTCTCCAGCAGAGCGTAGATTTCGAAGCAGCCTTCCTCGGAATACTTGCATGGTCGTTGGGCTTTGGAAGATGCCATTTCCACGAAAAGGTTCCTGCTTCCGCCCTGGGTGCATCGGCCCACGGGACAAATGTCCAACCCGTCGTTGCAATTCTCACAAACGTTGTGTCCATTCTCGCACATGATAACGCGCTTGTAGGTAAAGTAACCAAAACATACCGGACACTCGAGGTCCGCCAGGATGACTGCATTCTGCTCAATAAGCTTTCGTTGGTTAACTTGTAAAATGTCGAATTTCGCTTGAAGCTTTTCGAGCGACTTTTCCAGTTCGATTATCTCGGGATCCACGTTAGTGGCAATGACGCGAACCCCCGCACCGATCACGGCATTTTCTGCAGCTTCTGGCGGTGGCTCGACCATGGCGACGCTTTTTCAACTTAGCTCCTGAAAGAAAATGCAATTTTGTTAGTTTCAAAAATTGAAAAGTAGTTGCGCGGCGGCAGCCGTTATTTTGCAGACCAAGTTTGTATAACTTGTATTACCATTGGTATTACCTATGTACATAGGTAGGTCGTATAAAATGGGTATAGAATAGATGCCCGAACGTCATAACCGTAAAATATGCTGAAAATCACTGGCGTAGGAACAGGGGGGGGGGGGGCAAGGGGGGCAATGCCCCCCCCCCCCCAAATTTTAGGCATAGGGGGGCAACTGGGGGGCAAATTTTATAGTTGAAATCATTCATTTTGTCTGCTGCTTAGAGTTGAGTATATACCTAGTGTTTCCGCTTAGCTGATGTTGAACGAAATCTTTTGACTCGTAAAAACAAATCACTTCCAGGAATATGACTATAGCAGTAGCAGGAATGCAGACTACTGTTTAAGTTATAGTCTGAGTCATACATGCACCCAGACTGGGAGAGGGAGAGGAAGCATTTTGTATTGCTAGTGTAGAGCTGGAATTCGCCACGGCAAGACGCTCTGCTGTATTCGATTTGCGATATTTACAGGCATCACAGAACACGTGATAGTAATTTTCGTAATGCGTTAATTTGATATCTTTAAATTAAGTATTCTAAATGTATATTTCTTACCCCCCTGTTCCCAGGCTGCAATTAAACTCAAACCCTCAGATTTGCTTTAAAAAATATAGCCCCCCCCCCCCCCCCGCAGTCCGGGTTTCACCACTGTCTGTCTTGCAGCTTGCCCCCCCCCCCCCCCCCCCCCCCCAACTTGAAAAGCGTTCCTACGCGCCTGCTGAAAATTACCAGATTTAGCAGCGAAACAAGCTGTCAACACAGTCAAGGTAAAATAATTAATTACCTGAGTGACTGAGGACTCGATTCGATTGCACTTTCACTCTGCTTGTTTCAGCGGACGTACACCTTGTCAGCCGACACCCAGCGTCAGACGTGAAGTCGTCTAGAGCAGTTAGCAGTAGCACCGAAAAAAGATTTGCACCCTGCCCTCCCGTTGCTAAATGGACCTTGGCCAATGAAGCGCCGACAGTCGACTGCCGAGTGCCGAGCGGCAGCCCACAGCGGTCAGTCTAAGAGGGAGTGCAACTGGAAGGAAGGAGGAGGTCGTTTTCTGCGCAGTTGTCTGCGGGCCACACTTCAACTTGGATCATAGAGTTTGGATCCCCTCCATTTCTGAATTTCCATTTATTACCATAGAAAAGGATGTGATTTTCACATCTAGAAGATTATTTATTTTGTTGTTGAGCTTTGTTTACGTAGAAACTGCAATCTAGCACTTCTAGCAGTGATCACAACGTAAGGCTCAGCGCAGGCCGTCTACGATAGCCAGTATCGGGCGGCGTGGGGTCAGTGTCAAAGGGATTTGCTGAGACGTGGTGCCGCGGATAATGCAACATACATACATTAATTTCTGGGTACCTGAAATGATATTATTTTTGTTCAGTATACGACACGAGGCAGAGAGTAAGCTCGCTACACGAGTCAGTAGGTACGTGCACGCTAGTGGTAGCAAAATGCCACTCAAAAATCACCCGTCCAAGCCTGGCAAAGAATCGGGGAAATCGTAATTTAAAAAACCGAATTTTTAACAAGATACCTTCGAGAAGTATCTTAGCCTATACAAGTATATTTTAATTGTGTGCATCAATTCTCGCACCGGTCCGCAAACAAGTGACCATCGTCCACTGACCACACTACAGCTGTGGAACCAGCTATCGATGTCCGTTATATTACTATCGGTTTGCTCAGCACAAGTCATTTGCTAAATTAGATCGTTTTGTTATTGTAGAGGGATGGGTACTCTACCAAGATGTTTATTTCGGTTTGTAATTTGTACTTATCAAACTGGAATTGTTCTGCGCAAATGTTTAAACATTCAATACATATAGCGAAACATTTCTAAAGGTGTTATCGTAGGTACTTGCCCGGCGGCGGCTTTACCACGTTTTTCATCTCAAACCGGGCCTGATTTTCACAAAATGTTCACCAGCAGTGTGCCGTTCTCGGCTGCAAAGTTAAAAATTTTGCATGGACAACAATAGGAATTTTATCCATCATGAACCGATAACAGCATAACGTAAAAGTTACAAAATCGCTAGGCTGGTGGGTGTATGGTATAGGAATAGGATGGCAGGGGTAAATGGGGGGGGGGGGCAGCAGGGAAACTCTATTGTTATTTGGCACTAGGGCATGGACTTGTACACAGTTGCACTTGCTCAATATGATAACTGGACAGAAAGTGTGGGGCTGGGAACCTAAAACGGGAAAATAAGAGATCATTTGGTTCAACTCATTATAGATACTGTTATGATGTGGGGTTTTACGCGGACGCCACACTCATATTCTTGGAGTTGGACAGGGGCTGGTAACGTGCGCCGCTGCCACCACACCGGATGACATTTGATGGTGCCCATGTCGGGCGACCGTCGCGATGGGGATCCAAACTATAACTGTCGTGTGACACTTTGGTCACCTAGGAATTAGGGGATGGTCAGGGTGAGCCCTGAGTCACCCACTAGCCAGCCGTACCTAGCGTAACGGGCAGCGGACTAGTCATAGCGCCATGGCATATCATCACAATACCTACCTAGACACGTCCTACACACAGTATACATACAAGCACAATTTAGCTCTGGTAAAGTGCTTTTTATAGTTTTTACAATGGTGTGGTGAGTTTTCTTGAATATATTTTATCACTTCCCTAGCTCGCTCATCTTATTAACCATGACTATACAATCAACTGGATTTATCAACAATTTATCCATACGCTTATGACTTACGAGTAATAGCCGTAACGGAGATAACCCGTTAACCATCCCCTACATGAAACGTTGAATGCAGGCAGAGGTCTCCGGCTATGCAAAAAAGGCCTATTAAAATTGATGCAACCACATGCAACATGCAATTAAAAAGAAACAGTGACCAAAGGAAAATCATGGTCGATACGAATTTTCTAATATAGCCTAAATTCACTTCGCGATAGGCACCAATGTGCACATTTACATTCACGCACACCTTTACCTCACGTGTTGTATAAAAGCAAGAATTGGGGGTTCACCTTCGTGAGTTCGCGCTTTTTCCCTCGCATAGTTAGTACCTACCTATACCATTTTCTTCCTAAGTTTCCTTGAAGGATGTTTCGACGCCCATTTTTGCGTAGGCCGAAGCGTAAGTGTCGTTAGCTGTTAATAAATTGAGGGCTGGACGGGGCCGCCGGGACCCCGGGACGATTCTCCTTGCCCCGTGGACCACTTAGTTTTTAGCCGGCTGAATTGAGTTGCTTTTACCTTCTAACGCGATTTATGATTAAACGTGTCAGAAAATGTGAGTATGGACTGAAGGGCGCAGCCGCGCAGGCCAACCCGGCCCGACTCTGCAGCCTGGATGGTCCAGGAGTCATGGGCCAGGCATATGGTATAATAAGTATACCATGGGCCGTGCTTCTGGCGCTTGCCTAAGTCTTCCCTTCGACCGGATGCAAAGATTGTCATGGGTGGTCACTGGTCATGACATCATCCCCGAGCAGCGAGCACGTGCACGCTAAGCTGGTTGCACGTCGTCGCAAGGACTGAACAGTGGCGGAGCGGGTGGGGTGCGGTTAACTGCGATCTATTTCTTTGATTTAGGTATGGAGAATGTCACCAAGTGCAAGGCGGCGTTAATTAGCTGCCGAGAGCCGACGCACGCTTAAAATTTGCCTGTGTTCGTACTTCGTTTCTAAGAACTCTCAGCACGTAAGTTTCGTTTCCCGCTTTGCCCAAAGCCCACAACACTTGACCCACGCCGAAAGTCTTCCCGAATCGTCAGTAGTTGCTCGTGTTCTCACAAGCAGAGAGTATAGTATGCTCACAAGAGTAGTTCGACAAACTATTTTCTTGTCTTGTCTAGTCAATTCATTGCGGGTGGTGCAAATGCGGGATCGCTTTACGGAATAATTTCGTTCGACCCTATTGTGGATAATGTCGATTGGTTCTTATTTTCGAAAAAATAATATAAAGCATAAAAGTGAAAAGTTGACCATTGTGTATGTATTTGATAAGATGAGCCAAGATTTGAAGCGGAAAAGTAAATTGGCGGGCCAGAAAAGCAATTGCTTTTCATTAATGTAAAGAAGCATTTAGTTAGGATCTCAAATTGCAGACGGCGATCAAGCAAAAAAGAGTGTCCTGCTCCCGGGTATGCGCACAAAATTTTGACGGTAACCGCGTGCATTGGTATATGACACTGTCTTGACTCATATTAAGCAACGTTGGTTTATTCCCGGAATTTCAGGCGTGAGAATTTTCAAACGTCGCTGTCTTATTGCAGTGGTAGGTAACTTGGAGCTTGTTATTCTGTCACATCTGTCATCTCTGCAATCGACACCCTTGGTATAGGTATCTTTGTGCTTGGTCTGGAATGTATCCGCACGTCTCGCTCTTTGTGTTCGTTGTTATGCTCATCAGTAATCTGGTATAAAACCGTAATTGCGGAGATTGTTCGGAAAATGATGAATGCATCCAGTGGTTAATTTGTAACAAAATAGGTGGGTAAGCTCTCGTAAAAAAAAAACGTTATTTCTTTAAACTACGGAAAATGATGTGGGAACGCAAAATACACCGTCGGCTTATAGGTACCTACAAATGAACATCATTTATTTGCAGAAAATACATATATTTTTACATTTTTTGCCCTTTGCATAATTGAAGCATGTTGTGCTATTACTCATCACAAAAAAAGCAATATTCATAACTTTAAAAAAAACATTGAGTGCCGAAACTATTAATAAGTTCACAATTACAATTTTGTTTTGGTATGTGCCATTTTGTGGATTCATTGTCTACAAGACTGACCAAAAACAAAGATCAACATCGAAAGCCAGATGTATATGAAAATCAGGAGATGAAAATTGCGAAAAAACATCATGATTTGATTTGGACACTTTTACAATTAATTCCAAATTACTTTCACATTTGTATCAATGGGATTCTTTTCGGCCCTGGCTTTGCTGTCTAGGTCGTTTGCTGAATGATGGCCCTTAGCAAGCCAAGATTTTACGTAGGGTAAAGGCAGGGGCGGAACCACGGTTCACGGGCCCGCCCGCAGATCTGGCTGAGAAGGCCCCCCCCCCCCCCTCAAGACAACAGGGTTTGGAGCCACCGAGAAAATTTTGAATCATGGTCATTTTTTCGAGTGAATCTATGCGTTTTAATCTATTTCAAACTGCGACAGATTTGGAAAAGCAGCTCGATTATTTTCATTTTGCAATCAGCAGGCTAGACCCTTGCCTGGAAATTTTGATTCAGATCACAGCATACGATACTTTCAAAATGTAAATCACTAAAGGGTCCTGTCTTTTATAACTGCTCACATTGGTGCATTCTAATGATAAGTATTGACGATGTTTTTCTATATAGCTTTGAAATTTTTTCTGTTATTTTTACCCTGCACTATCTATATCAAGAGGGGTCCTCAGGGTACGAAATTCGATGAGGCCGGATACGGGGCCCCCCGCGTGCTTGGTCAGTCTGCCTCACACATCGTATATTTGCAGTGAAGTGGGAAACAAGGAAACATAAAACTAAAAGTCTTGCATAAAAAAGTTCACGAGTTTCTGATTTAAGTTCGGCCGACGGGCCCCCAACGGAAGTGGACGGGCCTGGGCCCGCCCGCGGCCGCGGGCCCTGCGGGGGCCTAGTTCCGCCCCTGGGTAAAGGGACAAATTGGGTCAATGGTGGTCCAGTTAGCTTGATGAAAAGTAGCGAAGAAATGGTTGTTGTTGAAAGAGATGCCCGTGCCGAAGTACAGATCAGATTCATTTGCGAGAACCCGCGTTCTGCCTCTGCACTCGAAATTGCAATGCTGTTAATGCATTTCAAAAGCTCTTCAATTTGTGGTGCATGTTGCTTTCCCTTTGTTTCTTTGAAAATACGGAAGTCTCTAATGGTTTCCCTTGATTTAATTGCAAATCTCGTACACAAGCGTTCGACTTCTTCTTCGCCAAAACACGCACTGGACTTAGGCTTTAGTGTCGTAAAAAAGGATATTATTTTTGTTATTTTTTGCGGCCCTGGGTCCTTCCCTTCGTTCGCACGCTTTCCTAGCAGCATAATTATTATAATTGTAACTATATTATTATGTATACTATTTCGGCACCCATACATGTGTTGCAACTGAAGAGCCGAGCTGGACTGCAATTTTTTTTTATCTACAAGAGAATAATGAGCTGTCTTGGCCAGGGCAAAATCATACATGTTACACATTTTACCTATAATGTCTCATTCGGTAACTAGAAAAAATCCACTCAAATGCTTCGTATGTCTTTGTTCCATACTGTCGCATTGCTTTGTCGGCGCCAGCTGACAAAGGGTAGCGGTGCGCCAAGCGCTCCGCTAAGAGAATCTACGAATACACTGTAAGCCACGCTCCATGAGCCACGCTAATGTTACAGCTCGCAGGTTGAGTTTTCTGCAGAATTTGGGAAAATATTTCTCCAGCACCAATGCAAACAAAACCAATGTAAGTAGTATGTTTACTTGAGTCCGACTGCGCAATGAGACACGTCTGTTTGGTACATTGACAAGAATAGGTGCGTAAGCTAGCTTACGTGAGCTTACGCCAAAATTAACCACTGAATGCATCACAAACTTGATACCTAACTGAGAGCTTTTACATATCTTTTCTAAACAGAGGAGATGCGATCAAGCAGAGCGACGACCAGGTTTTCAGAGTGGAATCCGAATGAAGACATCGATTTATTTCTTGAATAGAGACGTTTTCTGTAAAAAATTCTAGGAACTCATAAAACTCTACTCTCTTATTCATTAGACATTTCCATAACCCATCAAAAACTCCAGATATTTTCTGCTTGAGAGCGATACCCTTTTCCCAGTTGAAAACAGTTCTGTCTACTGCGCTGTCTACTGCAGGGGCCAGGTTTTGTTTCAGAATAAATACTCAGGGTTAAATAGGTAGTCCAATTCACATCATAATATTATGCCACTATTATGTGCTATTATTTAAATCCATCCGCTCGCGGCGGGGTCTGTTTCGATTTGGTGAGCAAAAAAAAAGTACAGATCAAATTCTCAGAGGATCATTTAATCAAAATTTTATTTTTCCAGGTGTTTGGCATCGGAAGGTGGGGGGAAGGGGGGGGGGAGAGTATGTTGTCACCTGGCTGGAGGAAAACTGTTGGAAACTGGAAGGCACAATTTTCTAGAAAATTATCTCAAAATGAGTGGGGGAAATAAAAAAATTCGAAAACTGGCACCATAGCTGTACTAACCATGCACAAATTTCGGACAAATTTTAGAGGTTTGATTTGACGTTTGACATCCCAAAGTTAAATTTCTGGCACTGTATTTTGTCAACCATGCAAATATTCCTCTAGTGACCAGGGTTGGATAGGCCTATCAACAATACTTATATACCATGGGACAGGCCCATTAGGCTACCGGGCCGGCAGGCCGGTAGCATAGGTAAGGATCCTTACTCTATGGTCCTGGGCCGGTAGACCGGCTGGGGCCGCCCTCGTGGTCCGAGACACAAGAAACAAACTATGGACGGAAGGCCCGGGAGCGACGACTTTTTTTTTCGGGATTGACTTTCGGAAAAGCGGGTGACGTTTTTTTAGGGAATGTGGAGGCCACCTTTTTTTCTGAACATGCCCTGGCTGGTTTTTATCCCCCCTATCCAACCCTGCTAGTGACATAATATATAGGTCAGAGTGCTAGGATGCTCTTTATCTGAATTCCATGCCAAGGAGTTACATTTCCTGGACTTAATAAAAAAGGTAAGATAAAAAGGTAACAGTACACCCGAAAACAGTGGCGTAACTAGAGATCAGGCATACCAGTTTTTGGGGCCTGCAGAAGCCCAAGTCAATCCGAAAAAAAGGTGATGCCATTTTTTTAAGGGAATGGATGTTTTAGTTCATCCGAAAAAGGCGACGTCTTCTTAGCGAATGGATTTGTAGAACTGTTATTCCAGAAAGGAGGTGATGACCTTTTATTAGGGAACGGTTGAGAAGAGGGGAGCCTCAATTTTTTAGTTAAGCCACTGCCCAAAAACACATTGATTACAAATACAATTAGCACTATCAGATATCTATATTGCCAAATTGAGTAGGTATTGAGGTTAATCACCCTTCTGTATACTGAGCTCGCTAATGAATGAATTTCATTAATTCCATAAAGGTACTTTTTCCATATAGTATCCATATGGTACTAACGAATTTCCGAGGAGTGCCGTGTTGTAATTGTCTGAGAATGTGACGTCTTATCTTTTACCATACAAATTCTATTTGAACTATATAAATGGAAACACAAAAATGAAAGAAAACTCAAATTAACATGGCACAGTATTTATTTGCTTTCATACATTCTTGTTCAATATTTACTTTTAGAGTTTTAATTGATAAAATATCACCAAAGTAAAAGGAAAATTCCTTTGCAGGACCGGATTCACAATTAGCAGGGTTGGTTAATGTTTTTTTAACAAAGCACATCCATTGCATAGTATCATAAATAAATGCCCCAAAGGATTAACTAACGAAACAGACTACTTTCATGTGCTTCATGGATACAAAAATCACCCAAGTATTATAATTTATAACATTTAAATTTTACAATATTAAAAAAAGGGATGAAGGAGAGATCAAAGATACTATTATATAGCCATCGATCACATATTTTGACCTGTTATTAAAATATACATCTCATGAGATGTGCCAGAGAAAAATTAAGGAAGCATTTTTATTCATATTTCAAAACAAAAAAGAGCTCAGAGCTGAAAAGAGAGTAATGAACAGTTAAAAGTTAAACATGGTGTGTAAACTGAGTTTACCACAAGGTTTGCTGGTTATAATTATAAAGTAAACAAAAGTTTATGAGTAAACACTAAGTAATAGCTTATATAACAAATATAAACTTATGTTGGGGTGATAAAAAGAAATAGTTGTACATACAACATTGATCAATGTTGGCTTTGAATTGTGCCACATTTTGGCTGAAGGAACAATTTTACTCATTTTCAGATTTTAAAACATCATCATTCCAATTCCTGTTTAGCCATTTGGCACATCGAATGATTTTTAATAACTTAATTTATGAGCTTTATTTATTGATGAGCGTAGCGAGCGAAGCGAGCGGAGCGAAATCTTCAATTTCACTTACCCCAAAAAAAAGTCACTTGTGTATGTTTTTTTTTTTTTTTTTTGTTTGTGCGCGCTCTACAGACCAAACGCCTGAACCGATATGGATGAAAATTTCTGAGTATCTACCTCTGTTCTCAACTTAGACCCCCTGCGTTTTTGAAAAAGATCGGTTCAGTAAATTTTTTATAAATCAATTTTTACGAAATTTTTCGATTTTTTCAGAATTTTGAACCCCTGTAAATTTCAAAGTTCTGAACATAACTTCACCAAAACTTCTAAACATGTTGACCCTATACATATTTATCATGCCTGCAAATCTTAGTTTGGTAGGTTTTTCCAATTAGTTTTTATTATCATTTTTGTGGTGTTTTTTTCGTAATTTGACGGCTGATTCAATACGAGTTCGGTTTCCTTCGTTTCCTTGGTTACCATCTTTGTTGACCTCGACGAGAAACAAAGGAACGTCAGAATCCGTATACATTTTCAAGTGATTAGAATTTTCGAGAAGGCAATGGTCAGGTTTGGTGCTCCATGGTTTTCTTGTGACTGCTGCCTGCACCTTTTAATCCGCTATACACAAACCGCTACCTACGCTCATCTTCAACGCAACACAAATTGCGTTCGCGAAGCCCTAGTTTACCAAGGAGTACTGTTGAGGTAAGGCATGACCACCATTGTAAAAACATCATGGATGTGTGCAAAAAATTCACATTAGCTAGATGTTAGTTTTGTACTTGTAGAAAACTTAAACATTGTTTTAAAAAATTAGCTGTTCTTTTCAATATATACCTTCAAATAACAAATAGGAATACTATATATAATATTAATATACTATCAAACACTAATTAATTAATTAACTATGCTCATAAACTGTGCAATGTAGCCACTAAAAACTGAGGCTTAATAACAGGTAATATATATTTGCCAAGTAGGATGTCAAATGACAAGTCAAAAGATGAAATAATATTTTAAGGACATGTGGATTTCGAGAGCCCAGACTCGAAAGTAGTCTATAGAAGGTAACTTTTTGTGCAACCACAGAGAGCCCATGACAGAGCCCATACCTTCGACAAAATTGGCTGCAGAAAGTTTTGTGTGAATGGAGCTTGCAGAATTACCACATTCTCCTCACTTCAAAGCAAAACAGATAAAAATGAGAACACTCAAAAGAGATGATGCTGTTACTCTGAAATTCATCTCTGTATAGTATATAAATATGCCAATAATAAATGACGTGCAGTGATACATAGCCCATAGTGATTTCATTTTCAACACACACTGTAACGAGCGTCCTAATTCCCCACCAACTAGCGCTAACTTCTCTTGCATAGTCTTTGCTCATTAGTCAATATGAAGGAATATAGATATATCTGTTTAGGTTGTATTTGTAGTTGAACTAATTTTAATTTTTAATTACCTACATAATTTTGAGTCAAGATTTTATGAAATGCATCATGAATCCAAATGGCTCAGTTGACCCTCTTCATATAGCAATTTATAAATATGTGGTGTTGGATAACCTGGCAGCTGCACCATAGATTCCAAGAGGCTTATGAGCGAGCTTCATCTTTGAAGGCAGATAACCTAAACTTTTTAGGTTTTAAAGCCAAGATGGGCAAAATGAGTCCAATCAAGATTAACTCAAGGACACTCTGAATAATTAACGAGTATGAAATGTCAATAAATGTCGGGGCAACTTGATTAGCTTACATAGATCTCTGTCATTACACTGTTGACCTTTCATTAATTTCGACAACAAACACACAAGTCCTAAAATCTCACTTTTAAGCCGAGTTGCCCACACACAATGACATACGTGCTCGGCTTAAAGTAATTTCCAAGCTTTCTTTAAGTTGTCGCGAATCCGTTAATAAAAACCAATGATATATACTTCTCTGAACGATAAAAAGGCAAATCCCAGTGCCTTCAAGGCTTTGTTCCTGAACAACTACACTGTCCCACTAACATATTCTACCTTTGGCTATGTGCTTTGCTGGCTTACCATGCTACTATGCTAGGTCATACCATAGATAAATACCAGGAAAGTAATCTTGGATTGTAGAAAAGAACAGACCTGGTGCATACAAGGCTACTTTCCTAAACCAAGCCATCACACTGAGCTGTCTGCATACAACGCATCGCACCCTTGGGTGTGCCGTCTGGTAGCGACCTGCCGCGATGCGTTGGGACATGTAGGCTCAGCTTCCGGCTATAAGCTGAGGCTGTCGATGACGGCGCACAGTTCCGTGAATGCCGGCCTTGCATGAGTGTCTGCCCGCCAGCACGGCGACATGAGTTGAACGTAGACTTCTTGCGGACACTCAGGCGGACACGGCAGCCGCTTGCCGCTCTCGAGCGCAGCCAGCAGCTCGCGCTGCTCCTCGCCGCAGTCGGCCAGGCACGGCTCCGCACCGAGAGAGAACATCTCGTAGAGGGTCACGCCGTATGACCAGACGTCGGAGCGCGCGGAGAAGCGGCCGTCTCGTAGGCTTTCGGGAGCGTACCTGGGTATGAAGGGTGGGTTTATAGTGCAGAGATGTCGGGCGTACCCAGAAATTGGACCCGGGTACCCACGTGGGTGCCTGGGTTAGCTCAAACCAAAAGTTTTCCAAAGTTTTTCAATAAAATAAAATAAATCTTTTTTGTGTACCAACATGGAATATTGTTACTTGCAAAGTTGTTTCGAAATAGTGTTATAATTTGCATGGACATTCATGAAGAAGTCAGCATTTAATATTATCTGACATGATTTTTATTTTTATTACCCAATAAAAGCAGCAGTCAAACATGCTTGTGAGTGGTGAAGCCATACAAAGTGATTAGGTGGCGTAAACTAACTACCCTAACCCCACACTCAGCTTGGCCTTGGGCAACATCCAATAAATCACTAGAATCGAGGAAATATACAAAGGGACATGTCTATTTTCTGGACCAGTTAAAGTGGCTCCAGGCCACTCTACACTCTGCATGCCTTGGGCAATGAGAGATGGACCATGCTGGGAGCACTAGGGTGGGGGGTGGGGGGGTACCAATCAACCCAAATATATTGACTTGTGCAGTCGTGACAAAAAACTTTTTCAAAATTGTTTCTGGGTTTTGAGCGGTTCCACGGGAACCGATTTGGTATCGGGTCCCAGAGGTACCCGGGTCCTCGCCGACATCTCTAGTTCATAGGAAGGTTTTGTATTGGTTACTGTTTGTTCCGGCCTTATGGAAATGTGGTAGTTTTAATATAATAGGCACCTACAGAAACATTTTGTCACCACTCCCCACAGTATTAAGCTGTGTAGCTACTAACTACTGCTATATTTAAAATAATTGATAAACGAGCCATGATTTTCAATACTTGTAAGTTGTAACAACTGGTCTGGTGGGATCATTCTGTTCAGCAGTCGTATAATGCTATGTCATCAATTTACGTCTGTTAACAAGTACGTTTGTTTTCAGTTAACCTGGATCCTGAAAATCAGCCACGCTACTGAAAAATGGGTTTCACTGACCACTTGATGGGCAGCTCGCGGTTGGTCTTGATGATGTAGTAGTCGTTCTGGCCCATGACCTGCGCGAGGCCGAAGTCGGAGATCTTGACGTGGCGCTCGCTGGCCACCAGGATGTTCCGCGCGGCCAGATCTCGGTGAACGATGCTCTTGCGCCCCAGGTACTCCATGCCCTGGCATACACAATGGGAACAATGCTCAATGGGAAAGATGCAAGATGGACAAGTCAGGTTATTGAGAGAGTCAGTATCTTGTTTTAGCTTAGAATATTCGGCACATTTTTGGCACTTTTTTAACATTGTACAAAGCAGATATTTTGAAAAGCATGGTATGTAAAAAAATTGGTCTCAAAAGAATTTAAGTCTCAAAGTTAGATTTAAAAAAAAACAGTTTAAATCGCTTTTAATCTTATTTAAATTACGAAAGCTCGTAATTGGCTATTCATTTTATTATTATGTACACAAACCCGGGTTCAAATCCCGGAATGGACAACACTTTTGGGAGGCTAATTTGTGTACATAATAATAAAAAGTTTAAATCGCTATTTGTAATGAGCTTTAAATATGAGCGGCAAAAAACGCCTTACCCACCTGTGCAACGTCGAGCGCAAATTTGAGAAGGTGGGTGGCGTCGAGCGCCTCGCGATGAATCTTGAGGTAGTTCTGCAGCGAGCCGTGCGGCACAAACTCCATCACGAGGCTCACCTCGGGGTCCTGGATTACACCCTTGATCTCCACGATATTCGGGTGTTTCAGCGTCTGAAAGACATGCAGAAATGTTGACATGAAGTTTCTAAAGTCAACAGACAAAAGCGTGATTTGTTAACAGAAGCCGAGCTACCTTCATGATGGATATCTCCCGCTCAAAGTCCTGCAGACTCGTGCCGATGGCGTTTGTCTTGAGTTTCTTGACGGCCACTAGCTGCGGCTCCGTGTCCTTGTCCTGCTCGAGCGTGCCGCGGTACACCTCGCCGTAAAAGCCCTGTCCGATGCGCCCCTGGAGTACCACGTGGGCGTCGCCGTCCAGCTCGAATATGCCCTGCTCGGGAAACAGTACGTCCGTTTTGAGCTGCTCGACACCAAAGCATTCGCATATATGTAGGACATGATGACTGGTGAAGGAAGCTGACGTAATCCCTCCCGAACCGAGCAGCATGATGGTCATCCAACCAGTGCCGGACACAGCGATGTGATGCCTTAATAAGGTGATCTGAGAGAGCTAGTGTTTTCAACTGCTAAACCGTTCAGCATTAGTAAATGGCTTTGAAAATGTGACAAATCTAAAATGAATGTATCTTTCACACAGCATTTTGAGACTATAATGTAATCCAAGGCTAGGTACGTATAGCAAAGTCAGCCAAACAAGATGTTGTCAGCAAAAATTTTGCGGTGTCACTTCTTGGCACGAAACGTTTCAGTTAAAACCGTTATCCAGTGAAGTGAGAGCCGAGGAACTTGCCTGCATGTCGTTGACGCTGTCCCCTGAGGAGTCTGCGGAGAAGTGGAAGTGTGACATCAGGTCCGAGATGTCAGGTGACATGCCATCGTCGAAGTTGTAGCTGTCAAGACAAGCGCCAGAGTTGAGCACCCATGCACCTGCGAGAGGAACTTGATCATGGTGGATACAGATTAAGTACAGAACTATAGGTACCAATTTCTACAAATAAATGAATGTCAACAAAACAGTTTGAAACAAAAGATATTTCGGATTCCGAAGTTGCTATCAATTGTGAGGTCCTTATTCTGGATGAAGTGTAATAATTATGGTTCACATACCATACAGAAATAACATGGACATAAGAACATGTGGACATATCTATTAAATTAAATAGGTATATAAGTTTATGCTTTATCATAACTAAAATAACTCTTTGCTATGAAGTTTTGTCACTCTAGTTGCTGGCACAAATTTAAAAAAAGAAACAAATTGATAAAAAGGCAAAGTTGCTTATGCCGTTTCTGTCACCTGGCATACCTTCGAGCGAGCTGCCTGCACTGAGACTGGGCAGCAGCTGTCCGACCGGCGGCTCGGCAGGGCAGAGAGACCCGAGCTCCGAGCGGGCGTAGTCGACGTACGTGTCGTCGGTGCCGGCCGAGAACAGGCTGGCGTAGGAGTCGGCGACGCTGAACGCCTTGGTGTAAGAGTGCGACCGACGGGAGTTGAACACTGCCGGGCAACATACAGCGGTCAGTGAACGCTTGCGGCCACACTGAACGTAGCTAGAGTGTTTATGTCATTCATTGTTTAGCTATGTCTGTATAAGTATATACTAATCAAGCTACGGTATCTTTTTCCCCACTCACCTCGTAAATATTAAGAAGTGCTAATGTTTTTACGCTTGATTGCTTTTTGATTGCAAGTAACAATAACCAATCTTTTAACCAAACTTGTCATATAATTGGTGATAGTCAGCATCCAAGGTTGCTGATAGTATCTTTGTGATATAGTATCTTTAGTCAGCATTGCTTACTCGTAAATTTTGAGAGTAGGTAAGTAAGCCAGTCTACAAGTTTAATAAGTGGACAAAAGGAAAGCCAGATAATAGTTGCACATAAACAAAAAGCTGCAGAAACACCTCAATATACCTCGAACGATTTTATACGGCCAGCTCCCACGTCGAACGCTGATTACCAGTAGGTACACACCTTGATACCAAACCTGGTTGATATCCCGCATGACCGCCTGCGGTTTCTTGCGGCGGTGTGCATCCAGGTCCCAGCACTCGACGAGAAGCCGATAGATTTCCACGGGACACCCGGCAGGCATCGGCAGCTTGCGCCCGGCGTGGTAGTACTTGCGCAGCGCGATGGCGGACGGCATCTCGGGCGGGGCGTCCCCGAACGAGAACAGCTCCCACAACGTTGTCGCCAGTCCCCACACATCGCAAGCGGGAGACGAACGGGCAAACTCCGTGTTCAAGTGGCACTCCGGGGAGATCCAGTGGATGCTGCGGTGAGATGCCAACTTGTACTCTATGCAATGCTACCTAGTTTCCATCCTGGTCTAGGTGTTCTCCTCAATTTTACAATTGAGATATAACCAGCGTTTTGAATTTTGAATGATATCACACGATAAAAGGGATTAAAGGACCATCTATAGCCAACATAGCCGTAAACATAACATAAACATAGCAATAATCGTATAGTTTGCCACATGGGTTTCCACAAGACTAGCTACAACAAACATAAGAACTCAACATAACTTAACGTAGACATATCGTATATATAAAGTTAAACTAGGCCAAACTTGTTGTTTAAGGGTCATTTTCCCCGGAAGCGAGAACCAAGCAGATCGTCTATATTCAGTTACGGCAGCCAACTACTCTTCGTTGCCGACAACTTCCACTGTCGACTGCTTTAATTGACGACTGTTTACTAGACGCGTATTCCGTGATCACACTCAGTTGTTAATGAATTGGTTTGATTAATTAGTTTCAAATAATTACTTAAAATGACTTTAGCTATTGATGACAAAATAATTACGGCATATCTTTCAAAAATGTTTGTCTGCCAAAATTCTAAACAGTTGTAGGTTCACTTCTGGACTTTGAAATCCAGCAAGTCATATTTCAGAGGAAATAGCCTAAATTTGACTGGCTGGATTTCAAAGTCCAGAGGTGTACCAAAATGCAATCCAATGTGCTTATTGCTTTTTTGCCACGATTTGATTGGCTAACGGTAACCGTAAGACAATATGTAAGCCGAGTGTTCTGAACATTAAAACTTATGTTAGGATAACATAAAGTTTACATTAGCATTATGTTAATGTTTACGGCTATGTTGGTTGTAGATGGGCAGTTATGGTCGGTTCATAACTACCTACCTGAAGATGTGGGTTAAGCGTCTAACTCCGTATTTAACTGAATTTGATTGGTTGTTAATTGTTAATTAATTGCCATGAACCTAACCATCAAAATCTGCTGGAAAACTGCTAAAAACCTGGGGCCGCAATAAAGAAAATTTCTTAGAGCACAGCCTGTCTTATGTTAAGCAAAAGCAAATTACAGAAGCATTATAAATTGTTGAGCGATCTTAATCCAACGTAAACTTAGACATGGTATATGGACGTCAAATTTGTAAATCTTATCCCTGTAGGCCACAAAGAAATATATTATCTTGTCTCAAACAGTTTTTTTTGTGAACATTTTTGATATTCACATCAATTTAGTTATCAAATTAATTAGTTACATAATCAAATGTGTTGGCACATGTAAGCTAGGAGGAGCATAGACTCACTCGTAATCGGTGTAAACATGGAGGCCGGGGTCGGCCAGCCGAACGGCAAAGCTGTGCTCATCGTGCGCCGAGACAAGCACCTTGCGGCAGCGAATGTTGCCGTGCACGATTCCATGCTCCTCCTGAAAGATGGCACACATACATTCAGATCATGGTGAGACTGCTTATTCATTGAGGGAACTGATCTCCTGGGGAGTAATCTAAGATGCTCCATATTACCATTTTGAAATTAATATGAAAACAAAAAATTTCTATCTTTTAAATTTAAAATATATCTTCAAGCAAAGCTAAGCCAGCCAGTTGGCAGTTGAGCCATTTAATTAAATTAAATTTTAATTTTGTTACATTATATCTGATTAGTGATTACTATGTAACCATGAATTGAGCAATCTTTAAACTTGTAAAGACACTGAATTACAAGGTTTTGATATTCGACTTGCTACGATCAAAGCTATGGCTCCGAATGCCTCCTCAATGTTCTGCTAACACAGCCTATTCAACCCTTTCATCTTTCTTGCAGAGACAAATGTCGATGATAACTAAAACATTTGAAATCGATTTACATACGGTACCTATTGTTTGTTATCTTATCGCTATCAGAAAAATTCCAAGGTACCAACATGCAGGTATTGATCATAATAAATCATAACGCACCAGGTGCCATAGCGCCGCGGCCAAATAGGTGGCTGCCTCGACGAGGTCAATGACCTTGATGGTAGCTCGGTTCTTGCGCAAGTACTGGTCCAGCGGTCCGAGGGACAAGTACTCCATGACCATCGCGTGGGGGCTCGACAGCGTCATGCCGTACAGCTTGACCACGGCCGTCGACTGCAGGAACGCCCACCGACCGGCCAGAGTAAGGAACTCCTGCGCAAAGTGGTGGCGGTGCGGTGAAATAGGGGCTGTGATTTTAGTGAGCTTAGCAACAAATTGAACTGCAGTGTTATGGCTCTTGGAAATACTTTGATTGAACTGTCGTGTTTAACGACGTACAGTTTTGACAACTGGCACTGTGGCACTGCCCTAGTCCAATGGCATTGGTGAATGACCATGTTATTATTTTTCATTCATTTGTTTTGAGTCAAATATCGTCGGTTACGAGAGTTTAACGTTCTTTACAATGCTTCTTTTAGATACAAGAGCTCTTCATTATGTCACAAATTTCCAAGGTTCAAAGTACCACAAGCAACAAAAGTAACCAAAGCACCACTGGCTTTACTTTCCTTCCAAAGGTCAGGAAAATTCTAACAACAGGCTTCCTACACTAGGCAATGGTGTTGAGACGTTGATAAGCAATGAGAGAGAAGCAGTTGTACAAATGTGATCCTTGAACTTATCTCCCAAACAGAGCTGACCATGAGTATGATGGTCACCAATCCCATATCTGGGCCTCCGCAGTGCTGCTTAACTTAAGTGATCACAGAGAACCTGTGTTACCAGATGATGTTTTTTTTCTCATTAGGTTGTTGAATTTACGTGTTTCCCACAATGAACCTACTAAATTCACTTCATAATTTACCTTGATTTATTGAACTAATGTATTCCAGAAATAATGATGACCGTAAAACTGAAAGTGTATTAGTTACCTTGAGTTTCTCGTCGCGGCACTCTTGCTTGAGGATCTTCATGGCACTCTCCACCTTCTTTCCTTTGCGGATAAGCCAAACGCTGCGGTAGACTTCCGAAAACCCGCTCTTACCATCGATTTTCTGATCTGAAATTCACCAACACCGATTTACAGATAAGTCAAGCGCATACTAATAAGTACTTAATTAATACTTGCTTAACCTTTCCAAAATTATTATTATTAATAGGGCAGACTTTTCACATAATGCACTGAGGTGTACACATGGGATGTACAGAATAGGGCAGCACCTACTCTTGTAGACTTGCAGCTTAGAAACGTCGATGCATTGAGGGGTGGCAGTCAGGAGGCCAGCGAGGGCCGTACCCGCCTCCATGTCTTCCACCGCGTTGTTCTCAAGTTGGCAAAGCAAAAGATGCGTCTTGTCTGAAAAACATCGAGCAAATGCAACCGTTTCGCACTGAATGACTGTCAGCTTGAATTTTCTACACTTGGCATGCCTAGTTCCATTTTCGACCAGGTGGTATTTCACAGACCGTTATCGAAGCCAGTCATTTTGAGCTACAATGAAAGACTGGCAGCTATCCAACTTATTCGAGTTGGCAAGAAGGATTTTCGACCATAAATATCAGCTACATTTTGTTGCACTACCAAACTGAACCCTTTTGATCTGAAACTTACCATATTCAGAAGGCGGGATGCACTCCTGCAGGTATATGCTTCCGTCCTCATCACGGTAGTTGGCCACCAGTTGCGCCATCGATGGGAACACCTTCTCTTCCTCGCAGAGCAGGAACTGTGAGTCGCCCTTCTTGACGATCTTGAGAGTTCGCGGCCGTGAGCTGTTCTTTGTGCAGACGTCCAGGAAGAACACCTCGTACTTGGACTCGCTCTCGCGGAGAATGTAGCAGCCGGCCTGGTTGGCTCGCTTCTCCTCCAGCTTGCCGTAAGAGAACTCCCCACTGAAATGTGAGAAGCGGGACGACTTACTTTTTGCTATTCAGTCTTTGCTCATCTTTCATTGATGAAGAGTTATCTTTGTTATCAAGAATTATTTATAGTGGGTTCCTTCACCACTACCTATGTGGAAATGGAAAATGGTAGCAAGTCTGTAGGTAATACTAAAACGAATATTTAATAGATGCTTCTTGGAAGAACTTTTTTACCCCAAACTTTCATTGAATGACAAAAATAAAAATGCTGCCAATAGCTCAGTATCACAATCATCATGTTTGTTGATGCATGACTTCTGCCTTTAATTTACTTGTTGTACCTATGCACATTGCTTTCAAATTTCAAAAATTTTCAGAATAAGAGCTAAGCTTTTAAGCTAAACTTAAGCTATATGAACACTAAGATCTAATCTAACTCAATTACGCGTATTTCTTCATCAATTCCCTCGTTAACTAACACCAGCAACCGACTTACCCGACAGGTCCATGGCATTTGAGTGAGTAGAGTCGTTGCAGCGAGGGGGTTGCGACGTCTTTGCACAAGTTGAACGTCCACTTGGCCATCAATCGGTAGTAGCCATCCAGCACGCTGACAAGCGCAAACATCAGTGGGATTGAGTTGAACTTGAAGTACGACGGGATGCCGTTCTTGCGAGAGATTTCCACCGTGCCGTCGTTTCGCGCCGACACGTAGCATAAATCATCGATGGTGCACAGTTGTTGCCACTGAGCACGAAAATAAACATTTATAATTCCTTGAAAGGTGATCAGCAATCAGCCAGTCCAGATGGAAATGAGAATGAGAGCCCATATATTTTATATTTCATTTTAGACTTTCGGTGTCCAAAAGGTGTGTTAAACCATAATCAACTTGCCATTGTAAACAGAATGAAGTGATAATTAAAGTTAAACAAAAAGCAAAAAAGACACTATATTGAGCTTTATAAGATAGGTAGTGGTTATTAAGTTTCCATATCTCTGTTATTATCAAGCACATGCACAGGTTGCGAGCGTCTCAGCATGCCTCACCTCTTTCTTGCCGTCGTAGCAGATGCGCACACCGGGCTGCGTCTCGTGGAATGGACACACGTGGATGAAAACGGGCCGAACGCTGCCCCCTTCGTCCGCTAATGCTTTGTACTCCTCGCTCAGATAGTTGGGCGCCATCTCGTCCAACTGCTTCAAGTACTCACCCTTCACGTACCTACCGAAAGAAGCAGCAAGCTAAGCGGACGGCCGATAATTAATGAACGATTTTAAAGCTGCTCCAATTACAGTAAAAATGTTTTTTTGGTAGGAATGGTTTATGCATTAATTTTAATTGTAAGCTGTTCTTGAATACTTGTCTTACCAAGACTAATTGTAGGTACATACACCTATATCTCTACTTTAAGATACATAACACAATTCATATTCCACATTGCTGGGCAAAATACAACATACCATGCATCATGGTTGGCAATCTTCTTGATCCTTCCCAGGCTGTTGTGGATTGGCTTCTTAATGAAAAAAGGATGGTTTTTTAACACTTCTTTAGAAATATACTTTTTGTAGTCACTTTCAACTATGTCTCTATCAACACCTTTCTCGAGCATCACTCTGTACATATCAGCTACTCCGAGCCCTAACAACTGGTTCTTCCATTTCTCATAACTTATGTCTGGAATCTTGTTGTTGAGAACATCACAACGAGCTTGATGGAAATAATAATCGTAGGCTTTCATGTCAGTCTTCATGAGTCTCTTCAAATGAGGCACCTTGAATCGTAGTCTAAGATCATAGACGTAGTCCGGACCCACTTCACTTAACAAACTGTTTGAGTTTATCCATATTTTGGTGGAGTGATTTCGTAGAGCAAAGAGGTGACGAGCAACAGGGCCAATTCCAAGTTGCCGACATACTTTAATGCACAAGTTCTCTACAAATGTAATGTTCTGCAAAGCTATATTCCTAACATCTTCATCAATACACACATGTATTTTTGCATATTTTTCACTTTCTTGCATTTTGAAGGAAAATTTTGAGGTGGCACAGTGTGAACAAATATAATATCGTGATGAAAATAGGTTATAATGTACGTATCGCGTTTTTATTTACCATATAACAGTTCACGGCATTTCTAAGACATGCTCGACTGACAACATAAAATAAATAAACATAATATAACTACGAATAAGATAGTGTCGATTGTGTAACCTTTGTCATCTTGTACAATACTAAAAGCTCAAAATATTGTAAACATAAACGGGAATAGGCAATAGCACCAACAGGAATAACACCAACACAACTAAATGAGGCAACAATGCAGGCTGCTGCGGGAGCGGAAGCCAAATTTTGGCGTTGATGGCGCCTGCCTTCAAACCCAGTTGGTGTTATTCCTGCTCCATGGGATGATTTGAAAAATATAAGTCAGAAAAGTGTGCGTGAAGAGGCACTTTTCCGTAGCAAGGCGGGGGGGGGGGGGGGGGGGGCGCCGTAAAATGGGGCGCCAATGGTTTAATTCGGGCACTGTTGGATTGAGGACACTGATCTCTAATAGCCTGGATGGAGCATAGCAATCACAATCAGAAGGTTTTCATAGGCCTTCAAATTTGTGGCATAAGTGATCTACTCGGAATCTAAGCTATAGAGTCGTAATATATTTGCAATGTAACTGGCAATCATCCTAAAAATAAAGCAAATGTAATAATATTTTAATATCCGCTATAAACTACACGTTGCCGCCTAATAATATTCGAATCCTACACCACAAACGGAGTGAGCCACCGAGGCGGGTTACAAGTTTTCGCAGCGCCACCGTCGTCGAAAGTCGTCTATTTCCCATGTGACGTCATTTTCATGGATAAACCACCGCCTTGTTGTTTGCTCGATCAATTTGCCGCTATTTGAGTTAGAAGGCGGTAAAGCGGCCGAGGAGGAGAGTCAAAAGTACTGGAAATTTTTGTCAAAATGGGCTCAAAATGCATAAAAATCGAATTTCCATGCGGAAATTCGGCCAAAATCATCAAATGGAAGGTAGAGGAAGGCACAATAGTTAATGTAGGGCGGGTTATTCTGCTCTATGGTATAAATACGAATGGTGGGCTCGAGACGGAAAGGAAATTAAAGTCAACACAAGTTGGAACAGTAACCAAACTGTTTGCTAAAGAAGGTGATATTGTGCAGCCAGGGTATGTTTGACTCTTAGTATGTTCCTATTTAGTAATAGTACTACTTTATTAGTACATTGTGGCCAAATGTGTTCCTCTGTGCAATCATAACCTAACAAATGTGGCTCTGGCTGACAGCTGTCGGTTCAATTTCACGGGCACAACATCGTTGAATAATAAAGTGTATTAATTGACGGCATAATGAAATCAATTATATAATTTCAGCTCTACTATTCTTGAGCTTGAAGAGTGCACACATCCAACAGTTTTCAAGGACATGTGTGCCGAGTGCGGCGTAGATTTGCGAAAAGACGAGAGCAATCTTCCAAACGCTTCGGTTCCAATGGTACACAGCATCCCAGAGCTGAAAGTTAGCGAGGAGGTACGTTAAGCTAACTGACTACTGAGTAGGTACAGCATCGATTTTTGCGGTTGCAGACAGTGTTGACTCTAACACTCTAGTTCCTCAACCTCAGCTTTATAAACTGTTGAATCCCGTAGCTTACCTAGTTCCAACAGTTGTATGTTAACTTGTAGTGAGTAAATTAATCAATTAATGACTCACCTTTAATATGTAGAAATTTTAGTATTGAACTGATACCTGATGTTAAGATTGGCAAGCTTTTGGAAATTTGGTTCCACAATGTGATATATATATATTTTGATTGTTTATAAGTTTTAAGTTCTCAAGATTTTTTTTGTATTTGGAATGCATATTTTTTTAAATGCTAAACCAACCAATAGAATGTTTAAATTTGTTTGTGAATTCTTATTGCAAATATTTATTTTTGGTTGATTTGGTTGTTGTAACATCACAGTGGTTAAGTGGTGGAGTAGGTATACAAGTGCTGCTATTATTTTCTTTAAAACTTGTCCCAAGAAAAAAAACTTGATACTTGTTTTACCTGGCAAACATAGATAGTTGTCATTATAATGTTTAACCGAGTTTGTCGCCTCTGGGCTTGCTCTCTGCTGATCCTTTCTTGTACAAGTTGAACTTTTAAGGGATTTTTTAAAACCCGTACCGATCCACTGCATGGCTTTTGGGAAGGCTTAGTGGATGCACTTTTCCATTCTTATATTTCAATGGGAGATTAAATTAGCCATTAGGTAAACTAGGGCTTCGCGAACGCAATTTGTGTTGCGTTTTAGATGAGCGTAGCGGTTTGTATATAGCGCATAAAAAGATTAAGGCAAAAAGCCTAAATCATGGAGCAGCAAGCCGGACCATTGCTTTCTCAAAAATTCTGATCACAATTGAAAATGTAAACGATTCTGACCTTTCTTTGTTTCTGTTCGAGCTATCGGGTAGCGGAAACATGCCCATTTTGAGGTCATTGAGCAATGTGCATGTACATTTACAGATGTTACTCATGCCCAAAGGGTTTTTATTAGGTTGGGGATATATTTCTGCCGCGGACTTACTTTCAAAAACTGGCATGCACGAAATTGACAAAATTTCTAATATCTGTCGAATCTTGAAGTCAACTTCAAGCCAAAATATCTGGTGTAATGTCTCGATTTGGTTTCGATGGTTTCTAAAGACAACCATGGAACTTGGGGAAATTTGCAAACAATACGCACTTTTAAATAAATTTCCGTACTTTTCCAAACTTTCTCATTGCCGAATATTGCTCTTTTTCTGATTTGAAGGGGAGTGGTATTGAGGATTTTCTTGAAAAACGCAGGGGGCCTAAGTTGAGATCAAAAGTAGACTCACTTAAAATTTCATCGCAATCGACGCAGGCGTTTGGTCTGTAGAGCGCGTGCAAACACACATAAAAAAAAAAAAAAAACCCACACAAATGCTTTTTTTTAGCAGTAGTGAAATAGATGATTTCGCTTCGCTCGCTACGCTCATCAATCACCCAACTAGATCATGGATAACCTCACCCATCAAATCTTTATCCAAAAAACGCTACTTGATTTCTCAGCCTTGCCTTGTAGTGTTTAATCGATTCTTCCGGGTTGTGGTTGAGGTCGCTGAATTAAACTAGTTTGTTTCAAATATATACAAACTTTCTAGCTGCGTTTTTCCTGTAAGAAGCTGTAAGGATGTGTATGCCGTTTGCAGCAAGCGCAGCTGCTGGGCAAGGCAGACGTAGAACGTCTGCTGAAACATCGCAAGCTCGTGCTGCTCGTTGATCTGGACCAAACGCTCATCCATACCACCAATGACAACATCCCGGCCAACCTTAAGGTACCCTTGATGAGATGTGTTGTTTACTTTCCTCAGTCGTGCTGTAATACAACACTTGGGGCATTGTCACCAATAAGGTTAATTTATATGAATTGTCTATCACTTAACGAAAAAGTTTCATGAGTAAACTTGGTGCTAGAAGTTAAACTGATGCCACTGGGGTGCATTAGCATGTCGACAAGTGACAGCGGACATGGGACTGTGCTGCGATAATCAGCAGAGCTCGGCTAATGGCTAGGTACAGATGAAACAACAAACAATGTTTCCATCACGCAACAATTTTTGCATTCATTTTTGCTTGTTGATGAGGGGAATGCGGTAAAGATCTGCATGATTTTGTGTAGCCAATTCTAACATGGCAAAGCTAGTAAATATTATCTATGGCTGTGGATGCTATCCATCAGTGATAAGTTCGAAGGATCTCAAAGCTCAGGGCCCAGTATAAAAAACTGGTCAGCATACTTTTGGTTGCGGCATTGACATTTTTTCGAGTACTTAGGTAAGTGACAATGTCTGGGTGATTGCCAGGGGGGTGGGGGTGGAGAACTCTCCAAATGTGACAACATGGGGAGAGGGAGCCCTGTGAGGAACGGTGCGTGTAACGTGTTAGATACTCGTGAAGGGGGAGTGGGCATCAGCATGCCGTAGACCCAGTGAAATGTTTTAAACTGCAATGTCATCGGCAGGACGTGTACCACTTCCGGCTGCACGGCTCGGTATCTCCGTGGTATCACACGCGGCTGCGGCCTGGCACGCACCGCTTCCTCGCCGCCATGGACCGGCTCTACGAGCTGCACATCTGCACGTTTGGCGCGCGGAACTATGCCCACATGATCGCCATGTTCCTCGACCAGGACGGCAAGTTTTTCTCCCATCGGATACTGTCACGCGACGAGTGCTTCAATCCGAACTCAAAAACTGCCAATTTAAAGTGAGTAAATTTGATCTTGTGTAATGAATCTTTATTCCCAAATTGGATCATTCATTCCTTGAAGAAGGAAACTGCAGTCTCCGAATATCGTGCTAGATGCTCACCACGTGCTGATCGAGTTTCATGTTTGCCTGTTTCGTCTTGGCCAAAAGTCTAGTGAGGAAATCAGCATTGTAATTTGAAATCAACATTGCAAACCTAGATAAAATGGTTTATTGATTTCTCTGGTGCAATATTGTGTTTTGGTCAGGTCATGTCTTTCGATCATAATATGATTACCCAACAGATTTTCTCATTTAAAGTAAAGCGAATGCAAATTAAACTTGACGGTATTTCACAGGCTCCACTTTCGCCGTGCCATTTTTGGCTCTAAAAACATTTAGAATTTGCTGCACTCTTAAACTCCAAAATAATTAAAATAGCTACAAAAAGAAAATAAGACATAAGAACCTAATGGTAAAAATTCCTTTAAAAGAAACCAACATTGAAAAATTGTTGTGTCGAAGGAAAGAGCAATTTTTGTGAAACAAGCGCTCGTTTCGGCAGGGCGTTGTTCCCATGTGGCGACAACATGGTTTGTATCATCGACGACCGTGAGGATGTCTGGAACTACGCCTCCAACCTGATCCACGTCAAGCCGTACCACTTTTTCAAGCACACGGGCGACATCAACGCCCCGCCAGGCCTCGCCAAGCGCGAGAATGACGACAAAGAGGGGTTCGACTTCGAAACGCTCGGTGAGCACGTCGAAATTGCTATCAAATTCCTTCCAGTAATGCATTTTCTATTGAATTTTTAAGACATTTTATGTCTGATTGTCATAACTTTAGCACTAGCTCCTTTATCTGCTTTCACAACTCTCACTTTCCTTTGGGGCAATTGACAATGTCATGTCAGGAAGACGACACTTTGTGGTTTAAATCATCCACTAAATTTGGACATCCTGGGCATGCTCATAAATTATTTCGCGGTTTGTTGGCCAAACGGCTGCTCCGATTTTGATATAATTTGCGTAGGTTGTGTAGGAGCTGTGCTTTTTTTCAGAAAAATCGGCATGATAGTTTTAAAACTCTTCAACATTCCAAAAATAATTCATAATTTCTTTCACGAGAACTTTACAAGACTTTCAAGAAACTTTACTAAGTTATGAAGCGTGAAGAAACCAAGCATTTCTGAAGTTTGCGGCCCATTACTACTTTCCGTGCTCTTTATATTAATAGAGAGGTATTAAAAAAAAAAAAAAAAAATTGCGATTTGCAAGAGAAATTCCGTCAAAATAGTTTTGACTTTTGAATGAAGATTTCCTTGGCCTTTAACAAAATAGTTATTTCAAACTGCTACAGTCTAGCCCGTGAGAGAAGATGCCACAGCAGGGACTGCCCCCTCACACACTACCAACTCATTAATTTAAATTTTAATGGCGGGAAAACAAAACACTATTTCGGTTACAAATAAAAAAATTACAACATTAATCTATTTCATAATTATGAGTAAGAATGTCAACGAATAAATAGTTGAGAGATAAAAACATAAGCTTTAGTAATATTGGAAGATAAAAAGATGTTGACAGGATTTCAGTTTTGTCAAATTGGCGCTTTATGTAAGCTACAGCGACTGCTAGCGCTTCCAGCGGAATGGTATCTTCTTATATAAAACGAAGTGTATGCTCATCAACAATGCAACACAAATTGCGTTTGCGAAACCCTAGTCATTTTCTAATATAGTGTACACTTCTGGACTTAAAAAGCGTTCCAGTCGAATGTCGGCTATCTGCTCAGAAAGGTTTGTCTGAAAAGAGCATAGGTAGGCCAGGTACCGACCACGTGGATGAGCACATGGTGGCAGGGGATGACATGTTCATTGATCGGTCGCAATCTAGTTTTGTCAAACCAGTTTTATTGTCAGTACCTGCCTCGCAAAATTCGTGAATTTTTTCTCTGTACAAGTTTTGTATCAGATTCCACACACCTGCACTGGCCTAAAAAACCTAATTTTGTAGGTAGAAAGTAAAATAAAAAACCCCTGGCATCATCTCTTTGCTATGAATACTTCTAAATCACTACTTTGTTAATATTGAAGAAAACACACGTTTCATGTTCAGATTCCATTATATTCCTGATAATTGCTTCTGTTATCTTTCCGTCAAGTTAATGGTTATTACTTATTACCAATACCCTACTTTTCCGGTGGCTTTACGGCTGTTACCTCGCCCAGTCCGATCGGAGGTGATGCGATATTAATTAAAGCAACTATAGGAAATAAATTAATTCACATTGTGTATACCAACATTTTTGCAAGTACAGAAAAAGTGACGCCATTTACATGTGCTTTTCGTACAGAGCAGGAGCAGGACGCTTTTTGAATTTTCTTCTAGCTTAAAAATTACTGTATTTAGGCCATTGGGCTTGCGTGAAATCCATTGCAAAACTCGACAGTGGACCAAACTATCAGCTTGGTCCATTCACATTTCACGGAGCAAGGCAGTTGCTGAGAAGCAAACTGGTTTGTCATTACGAGATTTGGACCCTCTATGCATGTCATCCAGTTCCTCCATGTGCTCATCCACGTGGACGGTACCTGGCCTGCCTATTCTGTTTTCAGTCAAACCTTTCTGAGGACATAGCCAAAATTCTACTGGAACGTTTTCAATGTCCAGAGGTGTACCTAACTAGTACCTACTACCTGTAAGTTTACTTCTTGATAAAAATGTCCACCTAATCTAATAGGTACTACCTAACCTAACCTAACCCATTATTTAATCTAAGGTACTACCTACCTACCTAATTAGAAAATACATTTTCCAGGCTAGATAAACTAACTCTTACCTATTCATAAATAATAAATATACTTCACTCCTTTCAGGGGTCAATAAAGAAAATTCCAGAAAAACCACGGAAAAAATGAAAGGCGATCAAACATCACCTGAAAAAGGGGTGACCTCAGACGAAGCCGCGACTGCAGAAGAAGACGTGACCCCAGCGGAAGCTGTGACCCCAGCAGAAGCTGTGACCCCAGCGGAAGCTGTGACCCCAGTTACAGACTCAACAGTGGCCGGCCTGAGCGAAGACAAAGACTGTGCGGTGGTGACGTCTTCTACCGAGAGCAAAGGCTCGGAAAGTGTCGAAGGCGACGAGAGAACCGCCATTGTCGACTCGAGTGCTAGTGAAGTGGACAAGCCTGACGAAGTGACAAACAGTGAGACCTTGTGTGAAACGGAAGGTGAGAACGGATTAAAACCGGACGAGAAGATGGAGGAAGAGAGTGACGCCGACTCGAATGGGAAGAGCACAGACACGACGGAAGTTACAGCGGAGGAGAAGGGAAACGAGAAGAGCGATGTGGATGGGGAGAGCGCGGCCAAGACGGCGACGGGGTTCGAGAGTGACGGGGGCAAAGCGGACGACGAGCTGGTGGAGCTGGACGACGATGACGACTATCTGCTCTACCTGGAGGAGATCCTGAAGATGATCCACGCGGCTTTCTTCCAGGATTACGACAAGACCAATGGAGAGCGGGTGCCCGATATGAAGGACGTAATTCCGGAGGTTCGAAGCAAGGTGAGTTGTTTCAAAGCATGATCAGGACGGTTCGGGGAATAAAGATTAGGTGGAAGGTGAGGTTTGAAGGCAGGATCAGGACCGCTCGGGGAATAAGGAATTGAAATAGAAACTAATATTATAGGTACTTAGGGAGGAAATGAAGTATCAATTTTTCCAAATGACTGCTAGGTATAGTAGGTAAGTTTGGATTAAAAATTATATATTGAAGTTATATGATATCATGATATATTCTATTTTTTTTTTTTTACATCTTTTTTCCTCTATTCCATTAACTTTAACAGGTAGAGAGGTGTAAAAACACGAACATAAAAGCTCTCTTTCCTGCAATGTGTACTCGAGCTACCATACACAAATTTTTACATTTTAACTAATCTTTTCTTTACTGATTTCTTCATAAATTTCTTCTCTATTGACCAGCTCCATCCACCTTTCCTTATTATCCCACCATTTTGCTGTATTATTTACTTCTTCCCAGTTTTCTCCTCGTACTTCGACGTCTCTTCCCACTTGGTCGATCCATCTCTCTCTTGGTCTCCCAACTCTCCGTTTTTCGTGGTGCTTAATTTCCATTGCCTTCTTTGGTAATCTTGCCTCTTCCATTCTCATTACTCTTCCATAGAATTTCAATCTGTCTCTTCCCATCTTAAACTTAACCTCTCTATTCCTACCTTTTCTCTCAATATCTTGCTCCAAATCTTGTCCATTTTTGTCACCCCTTGTATACTTCGTATAAATTTCATTTGCGCTGCTTCCAGGTTTCTTTCTTCCTTGCCCCCTATAGTCCATGTACAGGCACCGTAAGTTAAAATTGGTAAAAAATACAACTTATAAAATAAAAGTTTACATTTTTTTGGGAAATTTTCATCCCACAACAACTTTCTTACTTTTTGGTAGAAACCATCGCTTTGTTCAATTCTTCTTTTAACTTCTACGTCAACAGTTGCATTTTTATTTATAATACTGCCCAGATATTTAAACTCGTCTCTTTCTTAGGCTTTCTCTCATTCATTGATAATTTCAAATTTTATTCTAGTTCTAGTATTTTACAGCATATAAAGGTCCAATAGGATGTCTGCCGTTACCAACCTTTACACTAGATTTAGACATCACAAAAACATATCAGAACCTTTAAGAGAAATGTCTCGACGGCAGGTCCTGAGCGGCGTGCGCATGGTGTTCAGCGGGCTGGTGCCGACGCATGTCGCACTGGAGGAGAGCCGTGCGTACCTGGTGGCGGTCTCGCTTGGCGCAACGGTGGAGCAGGACCTCACGCCGCAGACCACGCACCTTGTGGCCGTGCGGCCCGGCACAGCGAAGGTCAACGCCGCGCGCAACATTCCCGGGCTTATACAGGCAAGCACAAGCACGCGGTAGTGAAGGGCGAAAAACAGGGCTTTGAACCGTAATGTTTTTTCGTTTCGGTTATGTTTACGGTTCGGGGAACTGTTTCGGTTCAGTTTTCGGTTCAGTTTGACCCAAAAAATTAATTTCGTTTCGGTTTGAACCGGTTCGAATCCCTATTTTTTTGCGGTTTTCGTTTCGGTTTTTTCGATTCAGAAGGAAAATTTGCACCTATTGTGTAGGCACCCAAAAAAGCACTATAGCGATGCGGTGGGGTTGCTCTGCACTACATGTATTTTTAAATTCTGACGACCCCTCACTTGCCATGCCCAAAATGAAGCAGATATGCAACTCGCAGGTGCTTAAATTTTGTTTTACATGGGAAATGTTGCCGATATGACAATTAGAAAGATAGGGACATGATAGTTTACTTTCAGCGTGCGCCATTGTTATTACATCTGTAACTCCTGCAACTTGCATTCAGCCATTTCCCAACATTCTGCGCCTTCAATGCAGGCTAATTTTGCAAATATACGGAAACCACAACTGTCTTGACCTCGCCCAATCCAAGAACCTAACCGTTACGTTGCAAGCAGGTGACGCCGAAGTGGCTGTGGAGCTGCGCAGAGCGTTGGGAGCACACGGACGAGCGCTTGTTTCCACTGAGCACGAGCGTGTCTGCGTGGCGGCACCCGCCCGCGCACTGCACCAGTCCCGAGCACGTCAGCTCCGCGCACGGCACCCCGGCTGCGCGGCGCCGCACGCCTAGCGGACGCTTCATGGACTCCATCAACCCGCTGCTGTCGTTCTCCACCGAGGAGATCGCCATCATGGACCGTGAGGTAGTTGCCGTTTGTGCTGGGTTCTTCGGGCCCGAGTGTTGTTGAATGTTCACTGCTCATGTGGCTTGTTTCAAGATTGTAACCACTTTATCCAACTCCTAGTTGGTCATCTGGATCCGAATCCTAGAGGCAAATTAATACTGCAACTTGATAGTTGGAGGTGTGAATGGTTGAATTCCAGGATTTTTTAATGTACAGAATGGCAGGACTCAAGATGACAGCTAGATCTTTTTTAACCCCTGGAAAAGTGTCTTGTCTCTACTACCAGCACATTTTGTTATGTGGATCTACAGAACTCAGTGCCATTTCCATTGATAAATGGTTAGGTCAAAGGCATTATTCAATATTCATAAATTAATACCTTTGACTTCGTATCAGCTACACTCAACCTAACTTTCTTTGCGTATTCCCAACTGACATGTGTCGTTGCCCATGTGACAGGTGGAGGACATGTTCAACGAGTCAGAGAGTGATTCCGAGTCGCCGAGCAAGGCATCGAGGCTGCCGACCGTGCCTGAAGAATCCGTGGACGGCTCCTCCTCGAGTTCGGCGTCCCTCGGAGGAGGTATGCCGCCGCGTATGCCGCCATTCCGCTACTTTACGCACCACCCTGTGGTCTCACGACTGTCTCCCCTCAAAATCATTAGTGGTTCTGTGGTTTTCCTAAGAATGATTTTGATAGCAGACTTTGCGTTTGCACCTGCTCAAAGCCTTTGAAATAGTGACAAGAAGTGATGTGAAATTTGATGAATCTTGATTTCGTTAAAAGTTTTCAACTTTGAACTTGGGATTCAGGAGTGTACGACGACTTGGGAGTGGACTGCACATTTATTTTTCAGATGTCAGCCACTGCTGGAAGTATATTTGCAGAGAAAATTGCCCAGATCAAGAATTTTAAATGATAAGGAATTTAATTTAAATGAACTGACAAGCAGTACCTTGAAAATTTTGAAAACTTTTACCAGTAACTTTTCATGTTTGCATCCCTAGTGAAAAGCATAGGCTACAGAGCATGGGAAAAATTAAGAAAGTTCCAAACGCTATCAAACGCATTGGCGAGAGCTTGCCTGCATTGGCTCGGTCTTGGTGATCACCAGTTACTCTAATGGTGGGTTTTCAGCAGGGACTGAACGTTTCCCTTCCTGGGGACCTGGTCTTGGTCCCAAAAAATTTTTTGAATGGGTCTTGGTCCCGGTCTTGGTCTTTAGATTTTGAAAGTAATTGGTCTCGGTCTTTGGGTTTCTTTAAAATTAATTACACGAGCTACATCCTAGTTTGAGAAAATCCGGTATCAGAAAATAGTATTCTGGGCCTTGTCCAGGAATCTATTGCCGTACCTGTTCCCGTAATGGATCTTAAATTTTTCCACGGGGTTTTATTGCTACCAGTACTAGGTACTTACATCATGCGTGTAGCGACCATTAAAATTGCTTATGCATTCCGTCCGTCGTGAAGGACACACAAACACCGACTAATTTACCAACGAGTGCTCGCTAAAGCAACCACTATTTCATTAATCCCTTACACTACCCTTGGAGTTGTGGGAGTACAATGTCGATTGTATCATTATATTGTAACTTTGACCATCTTAAGAATGAACATTTTCAAACAAAGGAGGACAAGAGTCGCCACAGTTCATGTTCATGCACATTGGTGCTCTGCACAAAAATCGTCAAAGCGATAGTAAATAGCCTTTCTGTATGTAGTCCCATCCCTCGGTCAACTAATAGGAGGTTATAAAACTCGTATCATCTTAAGTGTGGAGTAGTTGCAGCGTAGTTTTGAGGGTGGCAAGGCAGGGAGATGTGGGAACCTGCGTTTATGATGTGTTCACTATTGCCATGTGGCGCGTAGTCTAGCGGCATCAGTCGAGAATTTATGATTGTAGAAATGGTATGTTTGGTAGAAAGAGTACTTTTGGTTCACTTGAATACATTTTCGTTCACAGAGCAATCAAATGTCGGGTCTCGAGTCTCGACTGCTACGAATCCAAGGTCCTGGTCTCAAGAACTAAATGATATGGGTCTTGGTTTCGGTCCCGGTCTTCACAAATAAGAGGTTTTTCTCAGGTCTTGGGTCCCGGTTTCAGTCCCTGGTTTTCAGAGAACAATATCTCTTGACATTCCAATCAAGGGACAGTTCCTTCAATTAAATGCCATGGCCACTTCCAGGGGCGGACTGGCTCGAAAAAGCCCGGGGCGCTGTACAAAATGTAGGCCTGCAAATTTTTAAATGCAATAGGCGTTGTTGAAGAAGGCGCAACCTTATCCCGCCAATACGTTTTTCGGTGCTATTTTGACACTTATTTAGTGCCTTTGTTATTACTATAACCACGCTATAACTAAAACTTTCAAACAAATATCAAATAAAGTCCCACTTACTTATTCATAACAGGCAAATATATTAACGGGCTTTTAAGTTATTCTACAGGTCTGCACTGTTCGGCAGCATTGGGGTGTAAAATGGGGATATAAAGAAACTAAATAGTCACTCATGATTTGGGGAAATGGTTATTGAATGGATAAATACTATCAAATAGACTTCAGAGTAATGATTGTTGATAAGACAAGGTCCAAAAGCTTCTTGATTTCCAGTTCAATTCGATAAACAAGCTCACACATTGCTCTCCTGTATTATAAATTATAATAAATAATAATACTTTGGTATAATTTTGATTTGTAGTAAATTAACTGTGCTCAGACTTATTATAAGATATTGAAAAAAAAAAATTAAAAAGAAGTGGCAAAAAAAAACTCAAATTAACAGTTTGCGAGTCAACGGTGAGGAACTACGAGCCAGGCTGTCTATAATATTGTTAATGCTAGGGATTATGTCTGACTCAGTGCTAATTAGTAACAGTGATTCCAGCAAGTCCTGGCTCATCGTGGATCGAAGACGCGACTTGATGATCTTGAGTTTGGAAAAAGAGTGTTTGCAATTCACTTGAGTGAATGCCATGGCAAGGAGAAATTCAAATTTGTATGTCAGGTGAATTGTCGCGTATGCACTTAAATGAAAATTGAAATAATAATATAATTATTTAACATAATTAAGTAATTGCCTCTCGATGAGGACCTAGTCGGCGGACTGCTGAAACTCACTATTAAACTCACATTTTATGACTAAATAAATTTAGTGGGTTACTTTTAGTTACTAAGAACATTCGTTCCCTTCTATCAGCCTACAAAGCCCGACATTACTCGTATTTATCTTCTTTGGATTACAATTCTTACCTCGGTGTTGTAAGAAAAATATATATTCACATCATTATAAAAACATAAGCATTTTCAATGACCTGCAGGGGCCCGTAAAGTCAAAAGCCCGGGGTGCGATAGCACCCCCGCACCCCGGGCCAGTCCGCCCCTGGCCACTTCTATCCAGCCCCTGTGACAAGCTTAAGCTCTGAATAAATCAAATACTCGAAACTAGTTTAGTAACCAGTTTGTGCCAAACCCGGCCGATTGTGTGCGCAGATGCAGTCGAGGCACCATCGTGGGGCTTGAAGCGTCCAGCGAGCGGCGAAGGCACGGAACCTGGCGCCAAAACTCGCTGCATTTCCCAGCCGGAAGACGATGACGATGATCTCGACAGCGATAGTGACAAGGAAAAAGACGAGGACAGCGACAGCGGGAGAGAGAAGGACGAAGATGAAGACAGTGATAGCGGCAGGGACGACATTGAACCCGACAGCGAAGCCAGTGCCGACCCGATGGACGATACGGAGGGCGACTGGAATGACATGGGTGCCGCGCTCGAGAGAGAGTTCCTTTCTGAATAGGTGTTGCATTTTGGCAGAGCACACCTAAGCCATTGGGAGAACGATTGTCTGTGATGAAGTTTAGTTGTTAAATCTTTGTCATATCGTATGGAGCCTAACGACTAGGAGCACTAACGTACCTACTAAAGTGTGATTCTCTATTAGTTCCGGCCCCTGCTAACGACGGAACATTCGCAGCTGCTTGCGAGGAAATTCCGCGAGACTTTTCGATTGGTTTCATGTTGTTAAATATTTGGACAGTGCGATAAGTGAATGTTCGGATACAATTCAAGAAGAGCAGATCCCCGATGTTCAGGCAGTGTCTAGTATTATATTGTGAGGAGCAAATCCAGAGGGGGTGAAGGTACCTCTGTGCTTAAAGGCAGCCAAGGTACAGTGGAATTGCGATGGAACGTTTTTTTACGGATCTGACAAGAAATGTACTATCGAGTAGCATGTACATTCAGGATGAGCTATTTGGGGTGAAGTACTGCAAGGTAAACAGTTCCAGCTCAAAGCAAAGTATTGATGTTTCTCTATAGGTGGTTAAACCAGTCTTGCAAGTCCAAATGGTCAAGGGGGAAAGAATTTGTTCTGAAAGTAAGTCTGCACTAGAGAACTGGTTGTGACAATTGAATGCAATCACAGATGAAATCTTCCCAGCTATTCTATCCTACCTAGTAGAAGCTACAGGAAAAAAATTGAATCCAGTGGTGCCCCGGCAGCTACAGGAGCGCGGTGGCAATGCAATGAGCGCTGTATAGCGATGGTCGGCAGAGCGAGTAAAACAGATAGTATAACTAACAGTGGCTCCATCCAATGGCTGCTGGGGCAATCATTCCAGATATGGAGAATGCAGGGAATCTTACTGGGTGACGGCTTTTTTCACATAGCCACGTGAACTTTGGAGTGGATAATATGGGCAACTTCATCTGTGATACAATGACCGTGATAAACAATCAAGTATTTTAGCAAATTGTTGGTAAATTCTAAATTCTATAGCACCTAGGAGTCAAAGGGGTCAAACCTACAGTTAGGGGATCAAAATAACAAGAATTTTGGCAGGAAAATGGTGAGAAACACTGCAGATGAATATTGGTATATTGGATGGAAGGACAGGAAAGGCCGAGAATAGGTTAAGAACGATTTTGCAATTAATGTTTTTAAGGAATGAACTTACGTAGCCAAAATGCAAAGCAGTGATGGGCAAATATTGTTCAGCTGCAGTTTAACTGCTGCGATATTTGCGGTATTTGCGGATGAGAGTTTCTACAACACAAAGTTTCCAAAAGAATCTCTAGGCATGTCAAAATCAACACCAGGCTTTCGAACCCAGTCATGTGTATATTGGCAATTCCAATCAGGATTGCCCATTTTATTTGGTGTGTAAATCGGTGTTTACAGAATATGAATAAGAATTGTCGTCATGGGTAAGATAGATTGGATTTTGTGCAAATTGGATACTTTATGTAATTATGCAAGCGCAAACAAAAAAGGCAAGTACAATTTAGTAATAGGACTGTAGGAGTTTAGTGAATGGGTGAGTGAATGTAGAGTGTAAGTGTCCATGAATTTTAGTTATTACTTATTTCTAAGTTATCACTGCAAAAATTGACTAGATCTATAAGTTTTATTAAATATTTTTGTCACAAAACATGGAACTAAATTATTTTACCTTTGAAAGTTAACTAAACTGCATACTTTTGGTCATCATTTTCATATTCGTGGTATTTGATGTAAGTCTCCCGGTTTGTGAAATCTTTGCTGCCTTCCTGCCAACCCCGACTCGGAGCCTTGCTGTAGTCGAATCCAGTGTCGCGTTTGCCGAATATCTTATTCTCGTCAGCAATTTGTTCCCTGCATCACAAATCACAGAATCACTATGAAAGTTAAACCATGGAGGTATAGGGAAGGCTCCCTGGTTAAACAGAGGCAGAAATTGGCTGTTAATAATGTAAATGCAATGCACAAGAAATGCAATTCTCTATATTTGGTAGTCAAATTTCTTATGGTTTGGAGCATACTCCTGGGAAAGTTTATGCCAAACTCACCGATATCTTCCAACGACAACTTTCTTTCCTGTTATGGGGTCAGTTATATCTCCGAATGGGTAAACCATTTGTGACACCTCGTGCGTAATTAGCCTCGTGAGCTTTTGAGGAAGTTCTTTTACCATTACAATGTCTCCTGTCTTGCATTTTTTCTCGGGGTCGTGTGCATATACGAATTCATCTTCTTTAAAGTACTAAACCAATGGAAAAAATTATAATCGCAACATTCATAACAATCTACATTGAGTTGAAAAATTACACATGCTAGAGGAATCGATTAAGGAAACAGGTTTCCATTGTTTATGTGTGTTGATTTAATGTTGCTAGTAGTGTCAGAATATTGGTTAGCAGTGACACTCATAAGCGTGTTAAGTGTTATGATAATTCATCATTATTATGCCACTACTAATAAAAGGTCGTTGGTGTAAAAGTAACCACAGCTAGAGGCAAACGAGAAGGATTTACATGGTTTTACGAGTAGATTTATAAATAAAGATAACCTAACCCTACTTCCCATGCAAAGTGTTGTGGGTTCTTGTTTCTTACCATTAGCAGATTTTTGTCCAGGACGAGTCGTTTAACACGAATTTTAGAAGCGTTGGGTTTCAACGTGGGCACACACTGGCCTAATAACATAAAACAACGGCTGCTTATTCCGGTCATTTTAGGAATTAATTCGACCTCAAAAGACACTGCGAATGAGGTATAAAATGAACCTAGCAGCAGCAGCAAAGCAGAGCAGACGATAGGAATAATAATATGATAACCGATCGGATTTTACTTGCTTGCTGCTCTTCGGTGCATAGAATTTGTGGAATTCAGGGAAAAATTTAATTTTCAAACAAATAAGGAGCGCTTTGAATGCCAGTGAAATAAATTATTTTGTCGAATCTGCAATCTACAAAAATACTAATTCGAATCGTCCGCCGACGGTAGCCCAGTGGCGCCAGGAGCCAATCAGCAACTGGTCTGGTGCGAAATACGAAAATGTAATACAGCCAGTACTGGTATTTAACCAGTACAGTGAACTACGGTGTGGTATTTAGGGCCACAAATTGCTGGGGCCACAAATTTTAGCATAACAGGCTTATCAAAGTATTAATTTCTAAATAATTTGCTAATGTAGTACGCAACAGGCAGCCCGTGGAGGATAAAACTCCGGCCCGTGGTCACAGTGACGCATGCATCGATCACTGCATTGTTACGAAATATTTGCCCATAGGCTCAGAAAGTGCAAATTTTTTTGCCTACAGCACAGATTAATCTGTGCCTACAGCATTAAAGTAGGTAGGTACTGGCAATCTGTATGAAAACCATTACGTAAAATATGTGTAGGTAACTATTTTATTTTTTTAATGTAATAAAACTCTGTTTTTCTCAAATCACTAAAAACTGAAAAGTAAAGATTTTGTATATTTTACAAATTATATGTATATATATATATATATATATATATATATATATATATATATATATATATATATATATATATATATATATATATATATATATATATATATATATATATATATATATATATATATATATATATGTATATATATATATATATATATATATACATATATATATATATATATATATATATATACATATATTTTTTAAAAAGACTTTTGGATAAACTGTGGTTATATATATATATATATATATATATATATATGTATATATATATATATATATATATATATATATATATATATGTATATATATATATATATATATATATATATATATATATATATATATATATATATATATATATATATATATATATATATATATATATATATATATATATATATATATATATATATATATATATATATATATATATATATATATATATATATATATATATATATATATATATATATATATATATATATATATATATATATATCTTTTTTTTTTTTTTTTTTTTCACATCAGTTGAAGACAGTTGGACATGTGTCCATGACATATTAAGAAATATTTATAGCACCCAAGTAAGTAATTAATAAAAGATAAATTTTAAAATGTATAAAATATTGGATTGGAAGGAAATTTGAGATTTGCAGTAAGAAAGAAATCCATCAGAAGCATGATTAATGAAAAATATTTATTATGCCAAGATTTATTATTTATTTGGGTTCTCAGGAATACCAAACCTCTGATTCCGAGACTCGTTGAATGAATTGCAAGTTCGAGTATAAAGTAAATTAACGTCAATTGAGCAATTATGATCTTACAACAAAATACTGAGGAGACAATTTCTTGCCATGTAGTTGATAAATAGTCAAATGATGCAATACATAATATATAGTTATTTTTGATAGACAAGTAAAATTTTTTGTTAATCTGGGCAAGTCACCACTTAAAAATTTAATATATATGTAGGTAGTATACAGGTACTCCCAACATTACCCCTGCATGATCTCACTATTGAGAACACATTCCATTAAAAACAAACAATAACAGAACTTACATTTTTGCCAATAATATACTATCTTATGCAACTGTCATTAATTTAAAATTAAAATAGGTAAATTACTTCACTCACTCTATTCTATACCATAATCCTACACCAAATAAAATGTGAACAGTGAAATTATAGTTCATATTCAACAAGAACATTTACTAATATTAAAACACAAAAATTCTATTAAAGCAATGTGTTTGATCATAATGGTAAAAGCTGCATTTTGCAGCAATATGTGGTGCGATTTATGAGTGTACTACCCGAAATCTCAACTGAAGTCTTTTTCTGTTCCCAAGCACCATAAGAGTTGGCCTAACGCAATCGAGCCACATATACTTCTCCTTTAAGCACAGGTCTATAATTTAATCGGCACATTGCACATAATTAAGTTTTGTACTCTAGGTCCGACCATGTATGTAAATATTGGATATACCTACTTGTTACAATTCAATCTCAAAAGGCAGATTTATACAAGGTATCTTTACAATCTCAAAATAGAGAAGTGGACAAAACAAGACAAACTTTCACAAACATAGCTATGGCGCCACTGAACAACTCCCTATCCCCTCATTTAAAAGTTTATTTTATGAAGCAAAGTTTATAGCAAAAAATGTATATATTTTAGAGTTACTAAATCAGTTATCCTACAAGAGAATAGTTGATAAACATCTCACAAATGAATGGAAATTGAGATCTGTTTTGTTACTAATTGGAGAGTGACCTGAGCTCGTCCCGTAGACAAGATGTGTCGGTATCACAGCTAGCCACAGCATAACTGCCGTTCTGTGGGTTGCTTGGCAGGTTTGACAGGCCCAAAACTTGCTTGGCGATTATGCCACGCCACATTCGCGCAGCTCTCGGTTTCCGAGCGGCAGCGGGGGTCGGTAGTTCTTGGTGGTGAGGCTGTGTTTGTCGCAGCACGGCTCTTCGCCATGCTTGAACGTGCGCAGGGTTCGGAACGCTTCAAGCTGAAACGAGGCCGGTTTTGTGAGATGTTGCACTTAATTTGTAGAGGCATGATAATCCTAGCCAAGCAAATGGAAATCAATGACACTGAGAAAAGATTATTGTTGATAAGCGGAGCAAAATCTTCAATTTCACTACCCCAGAAAAAAGTACATTTTGTTTTTTTTGTTTGTTTGTATGTGTATTTTGCGCCCTCTACAGTCCAAACTCCTAAACCGATTTGAATAGAAATTGCAGAGGACCTACCTTTGTTTCCCACTTAGACCCTCTGCGTTTTTGGAAAACATCGGTTCGATAAATTTTTAATAAGTTAATTCTTACGAAATTCCTAGCCAAGCAAATGGAAATCAATGCCACCGAGTAATCTCATTTATTATTCGTTAGGTACCTGTTCCTCAGAAACCTCAATGGGGTTCTTGAAGAGGATCCAGGTGACGCTCTCAGAGCAGGGCGGAGTCGTCAGCGAACCCAGATACGTCCAAAAGTGACGGCTCTCTGCGCCAAACAAAATATCATTAATTTCCCGCTGCACACATGCAAAAAAAATACAAATGCAAATTCAAAGCATGTCCCAACTTTAACATAACTACATCTATGCATAGTGGTTCTAAAACTGCAAGCAAAGCGGCACCCTATGGCGTCATGCATTTCAGATGGGCGGCAGGGGAGGGGGGAGGGGTGGAGGGTCGCACAATTTTAACAAGATTTTTTTGTAGAAATAACACTTATTTTGATTGATAATTTGATTAAATTATAATTTTGATTTTGATTATTTTGATTATTTTTTTATTAAACAATTTGAGAACCACTGTTCACAAATCATTTCTAGTGGCACATGTTTTTCCTTGTTTACCTGGAATGAGCTTTTCAATGTTTATGGGTTGCGAAATCGGAGCCTCCTGCTCCTTGTAGTGAACGTCCGGGATCAAGTCGACAATCTTCTGGATCTCAGGGTTGGGCTCTCCAACCTGGCAAGGTGACAAAATCGTTTAAATCTCTTCTCCCAAAGAAGCATCATTTCGATACCCTTGCATAGCAATTTTAATTTGGGCAAACACTGTAGGTAGAACTGTAGAAGGTACCTTCAGCTAGATTTCTGGGTAATTTACGAAAAATTGGTGCAATGCTTGGTACTATTGGTGCAATAAATAACATTGGTCACTTTGGTGACAAGTAGTTTCAGAGCCAAGGCTGCAATACACCCTAGTTACAAAAGTCATCATCAACAATTTCAAGTTATAATTTTCCATTTGCCCATAAAGCTCAATAACATATAAATTCTTAGTCTCTACTGTGCCAACTCCAGAAGCCAGCACTCACGTTAACGGTTCTGTGGCGGTGACGGTGGATGGCACTGACCTTGAGCAGCACGCCAAGCACAGCGAGCCCGTCGGGCTGGTGAGCGGCTTCGGCCGCCGACGCGTACCGAGCGCTGTTCCAGTGGACGAGGTGTAACTGCAGGCACGAACATTCAGTTAGCGCCAACCATGCCATTTAGTACCAAAAATGGAGTTTGATGTTAACAATGGGCCCCATGGTACTGGTTTAAGAGCAGTTAGATTGTTAGAACACAGCATCTTAGCTCCCAAAATGCATTGTCGAAGGAATTTTTTCGATATTCCTCTTATGAATGCCAGCCAATTGGACAAGTGAAACAGCGATTTCAACACACAATTTTGGTCCGAAACCAAATGTGCAGTTTTAGATTTCTCATGAAACACCCTCTCCGAATAATGTAATTTATCAGGGGGCGGAGGTGACGTGCCTACCTCTGCCGCAAAGGGGACGCCGTCGACGGTGTGCTCGGAACCCTTGGCGCTGGTGCGCGCCCAGTGGCAGTGGAACTGCGCCAGCCGGTGCTGGTCATGCAGCGGCCCGCCCGTCAGTGCTTTCACATCACAGCAACAGATTAGTTTCAACTCAAAGGCTGTGCAGGAGATGGATACTTAGTGGGCTAACTCAGGGCTAAGTCAACAAAGCATTTCTTTTCTGTGGTACCTAGTTTGAAGAAACACTCTCATATATTCTCAAAAAAATAGTGCCTTTGCAAGTGTTGCAGATCAGAGCTTATATTTAAAAAAGGTAGCACTCACAATAAAAATGTTGAAAGTTCCAGCTAGCATGACAAATGGGCAGAAGGATGGTCTCAGTCCAAAATTTCAAAGTTGATCGCAATGCTTACTGCATCAAATAAAATATAATCTTCATTAACGACACCTCTGCCCGTGACTCACCGGATTCTTCAGGGTTGACGTCTACGCGCCACCCGAAGCCCGTGTTGACGATACGTGTGACGCTGTCAGCGCGGTAGTGCCACTCGAGGGGCTGCGATCCCGTCTTGTGAAGGGTGTCCGACGATACCTGCGCCGTGTTGATGTCCACCGGGGACTGACGACTGCCTGCCGCCTGAGGGAACTTCTCTGCCCACGACTTGGGACCTGGAGCAACCAGAGGGTACTTGTTAATAACTAATAACACTCGGTAAAATATCTCAACATAAATTCGCAAAGTATCAAAATATGAAATATGTGAGGACTATGTTATATACTGTTGTGTGTTTGCCTGCTTATTTGGCTACTTGGCCTAAAGAACGAATATATGAAAAGTGTGTGCCAAACCTAGAAGTACTGAAATCATAGGTGTCAGGAAATATGTTTGGTTTTGTGTTTTGGTTGTGGTTTTGGACGCGCTGATTTGACAGCAGTGCCCTGTGGTCCTGGATCGGCATCTCGGCCAACCCCATGATCTCCAAGGCGACCAAAAAATCTTCCTCCACATGTCCAATGCCCCAAAAGATGATCCCAAGATTCATAGCCGTACAACGTTATCCACACCATGACTGGAATGGACACTGGAGTCAGGGCTGACGGCGGCCTGTGAATCCTTATACCCTGGTCTGTGGGTGTAATATCGCGTCATTGCGAGGAAAGCAGTGGGGCTACTTCAAATCGGAGGACTCCAAGCAACAAAAAAGCAGCTGCCTCCCTCCCCCCTCCAGTGTTGCCGTTGCAGATTTTCAGAATGTAGAAATCCAGGAGGGAAAAAGTACCCGCATTGGAGATGGGTGATTCAGACTAGATTATAAGTAACAGATCTGCGAATCGGTAATAACTCAGCACACACACATAGCTTGCTTGGAGTGCGGGGGGGGGGGGGCCTGCGGCTCAAAAATTAACGTATTTCTTATCTCATGGAGTATTCGGTTGGCTGCACTAGTGTGCACTGAGTGTACACCGAGTGCAGTTCACGCGTATTCAGTTAGGACTGCACAGACAGCTTCACTGGCAGAGAGCATGACGTCACACTGCACTCTCCAGTGTAGTACACTCAGTGCATCCTAACCGAATTCGCCATCAAATATCTGCGAGGCCCCCCTGAGCCCGAGGCCTCGGAGCAATGGTATGGCTAGCTGCTCCCCTTCAGTTACGCCCCTGGAAATGATAATAAAAGTCCTTGGTTGTGCCAAGACCAGACTTAATCGTATAGAAATCTGCAACTGCACGAAACGCAGACGGAGGCACTGCATTGCAATTTGCAAATTGCAATAGATGGCAATAGCATAGCGTTTGTGGATTAGGTAATAGAATGAACAAAATTGTTCCTCATTCGTCTGTATTGCAGCTTGCTGCATCGGTAAACCATGAGAGTGCTGAGTGACTCGTGCGCCAGTCGTAGCGTGGTTAACCTTGAGAAGGAGGACCCCGATCTCGAACCGATTTTAAACGACGTTGGATTTTTTGGCAGCAAAATCGACTTGGCATGCCAGTAATTTACCGGAGTCTTGAGCGTACCATTTTCCACGGCCTTTTATAGCAACATTCGAGCCCCAAGAGCCAAAAACAGGAGCAATTGAAAACAATTCCATTCTTATCTTTGATTCCTATTATGTGAATTAAATTTGTGTGAAAATGTGTCGCCCACCCGGCAAGGCATTTTCCTTGCCCCTGTGGACGTTAAAAAAAAACTCTGGAAAAAGCCGGGATTGAGTTTACTTTCAGTTTTGAAAAAAATCGATCTAGCTTTGAATTATCGCTGGTTACATTACATTCAAATGAAAAGTGGGATTTAGCACTTTCTTTGAAAATTGACTTACAGGACAATACTGAACTTGAAGAACGTAAACTTAACAGCATTGAAAATAAATCGATAAAAGTAACAAAAAATAATACTACACAAAATATAAAAAAAGTAAGGGAAAGTCAAAATGGGAAAATAGACGCAAACTAATTTATAAGTCACGCGCAATGCTCTTTAGTATTTTTGCATAACATCAATGGCCGGCCGCGGTTGTGTCATGTGCATAATTTAAACAGTTGGTGTCATTAGAACGACCATGATGCATGGGAGCATCGTTACAGTCGCGCCAGCCGCTGCACTGTAAGAGTAAGATTAAATATTATTATGGGGTGCTCGCTTGAAATTCAGGGTCCGTCCGGCGGCTGCAGACGCATTATGCAACGTCGTGATCGGTTCAAGAACTGAAATCGAAGCCCAATTGTCGAAGGACAATGAAAATGCAGAAGGGCAGACGAGCAGCCATAAAGCAGGCATTGTCTGCTTGTCTGCTGTAGGCAGCATGCGAGCCTGCGAGGTGTCATGTAAGGAATAGTATAAAAATGAATCTGGTATATGGTAAAACTTTTCTTCCAGGTTTCCTTACTTAGCATACGTATTTTGTAAACCATACCTAAGATGGAGTGATTTGAGTATTGACAATGCAAATGCGATATTATTTGCGATTATTTAACAAACTTTCCCCTACAACTATAAATGTACCTTTTCATTCCACTTTCGGCAGTTGAATGGCCAAGACGTGGCCGAAAATAAGGAGCTTCCCTATACGCGCTGTACAAGTCAATTGTCAAATTATGCTAATTGGGTATCAACCAATCCAACCCCAAACGTAAAGAACATTATCAACTTTATAATTGTGACTAAAGTAATCGACGGTGGTTATTACGAAGACCGAAATAACGGACATATCAGTTCACACACTTATGCGAACAAAACAGATTATTCAATAGGTTGTCTCTTCACAGGAATCAAATTTACATATATAATCTAGGTCATGACAAGGGAATGATGGGAGTCGAAGTAATATCTTTTTCGACATTTGTGTCATGATTGACAAGAAATGGCAGTTGTCTCGAAAGTTAACGAGTCCATCATTCTTATTGAATTTGTCAATAAAATACCTCCGCGAGCCAAGCTATGACAAATCAACAACGACAAATCAAAATCAGGGATCAGAACTAAGAACCGCTAAGTCTCCATAACATCGCTAAGTCTCCATAACATGGCTCATTCAATAGTCGAACCGGGTCGAAAACCATTTCGAAGATTTTTTTTACTTCTAATAAATGTTCCCTATTATAATAACATCATCTCTCCCACACACACACTTGTGATAGGTACCTTCTTATCCTGTACATTCTTATCCTGTACCTTCTTATCCTGTACCTTCTTATAAACCCGGGAATAAAACCACTGCAGGGTTTCAAAACGTGTGGTCGTCAAAAGCACTTCGCGAATTTAAACGGTAGAACACTTACATATTATACCTACCAACTAGCGAGAGGGGGTTGCTTGCAAGGTCATAGCTATAACTAGTTTCTTTAAAAAATCAAACTGGGTACCAATTCGAAATAGTATTTTTGAAAACTAGTTCTTAGGTTAAAGACGAAACGTCTCAAAAATGGCTCATTTATATAACTTAACACTTCAATAAAAATGTGCAGCCTTCGCCTTGATCTGGTTGACATCGCGAATCGCGGGATTGTATTTTTAAGGGGCACCCCTTCAGCATTCATCTCAACTCCCAAGACGAAAGGGGTTACGACACGACACGACGCAATTCATGCAGATTGCACCGGATTTTAAGCATCGCAAAGTTGGTGCTTTATTCTCCTTATTAGACACGTGCTACAGACAATAGCCAGTAATTTCTTTAAACGGCAACTTGTTCCTCTCAAGAGCCTCTTCAGTACAATGACCAACAATTGACAGGGGCACAGGCCTTGAATGCAGACGCTGTGGAAGAAGATGGAGCAAAATGTGCTCATCACGTAATTTGGCTCGAGGTTGCAAGTCGGCAGTCGTGTGGGATCAATTTTATCCATTATGCAATGCGAGTGGATTCTTTTGAACTTACTCATCAATCATTATTATTTCCGTCTACATTTGTACATTGAAATTTCCTGATTTCCACAATAAACAATACTCCGCTCCTTTACCTGTTTAGGTTACACAACCGTTTGCAATTCAAGGACATGTTGAAGAGGATTTTATTTTACTTTAAAAAAAGCTACGCCATCAAGTTCAATGCAATTGTGCTAAGACTTTTCATATTCAGTGGCGGAGCATAATTTTTTTATTCTTTGCTTCAACAGAGTTACTGACCGCCCAGTGTTGGTGGGACGGCTCCATTGTGATAATTTGCACAATAATAGTATGACAAGATTGGGATCGGGATGTTGTTATGACTATGTGATGATGTCCTCCCACAACATAGCGCCCACAGAGAAGAGGATGACTTGTCGGCGGTCACGTCCGGTATGGTAGGTCCTCGTGGTGCCGCTGAGCGCTCTCTGGACGGGACAGAATGTGTGACCTTTGGGACACTTATTATTCTTTTATGTGTACTTCAAGTTGCATTTATACTCAATTTCATTCTCACGTTAAGAAGGGGAGTGGATTTGCAACTTCCACAGAGACCCACTGCCACTAGAAAGGAGTAAGGTATCAAACAGGGGTTGTAAGTTTTGAAACTCGCAGCTCGTGTCTAGCAGAAGTGGGTCCTCGAGGAAGATGCAAATCTACTCTCCTTCTTAACATGAAATGGAAATTATTTATACATTTTATTACTTATTTTGTTTAAAAGAGAAGGTGCTGGCAAGAAAAGCATAAAAACGCTGTACGCCTTGCTATAGCTATTTTCCATATATAAATCCATTTAGAAAAATGTTAAGTACCTACTTGAAAGAAATATGAATCGTCCCCGAAATCTTGGGTTGAGCAATTCTCATCGGGAATGCAAGGTGTGGTTCTGATAACGAACACATTGCCAAATGGAGTCGCTTGTGGGTTGAATGAAGCCGGTTGATCCATTGGATTTGTGATTGTGTATGCTTATTCGGAATACGAAGTCACAACGCTGGGATCAGTGGCTGGATGGACCATTGGAAGCTTTAAAATGAGTTGCTTCCACATATTTTATTACACTTGACTTGACTCGACCTATAATTTAACTTGTTTTTTATATTTAATGCTTGTAGCTTTATCAAGCATAAAAACTAGCATCCGCAAGGACTCGTTTAACTTTGATCACAAATCATCATCGCAGAGCAGCTTTGCGCAGCTTCACGAGTTTAGCCACCAATTATCTCAATTTCAAATCAGCCTACACTTTCATCAGGATTATTGAACAACACATTTACCGAGTTGCAATCCAAAACGCCACAGCCCAGGTTCACCCAAGGATCCTTCAAGGTAACTAATTTATTCACATAAAATCGCGTGCTTTTATTACGCTCGCTATTATAAAGTTGTTGATGTTAAAAATCTAATTTTGATACGCAAATGTAAAGCGCTGGAAGGTTGTTGACGGCGGCGGTAATGGACACCAAGGCCTAGCCATCGAGTGGTGTCGTTGGGCCCATTCGTCCCAAGTGCACACTGCAAGAACTACGAGGCAGTGCCTTTCTGAGCTTCGACTAACATCCATCACTGTCTTTATAGTGCGGGGGCAAACGTCCGGTAAATGTCATATTCCACTAGGATTGCAATCCATCCGCCGATTCAAGACCTTGTGCATGGGTTTGTTTCATTGCAATTTTGTTATTGTTCAGGGAAGGCTTCTTTCTGATAAAAGCGGTCCATCCAAATGGCAACAAAGGTGTTCCAATAAGTTCAGAAGAACTTTCCATCACAATCACAATCGAAAGTGAAATGAACCATCACAGGACACCCGTCTTTTCAATACGTCAACAGAAGTCAGTTAAACCTAGATGTAAAAGTGCCACTTTGCATGCACACAGGTCCTCCAGGTCCTTGATCTTACTACACACGTGATCCTCTCCGGTTGTCGGCAGTGTAGACGTGCTAATCACTGTGATCTAAATGTTAGAATTGCGCCAAATTAGCATCGCATTACTTGACGCATGGGCTGAACTGCGTTTGACGTCACGTGGGGAGTTGACAAATGCTCGTCAGCATGTGCTACAACTTTCAATCAACAGCCCTTTGGGTCACGCTCGTTATAGCAAGATTAGCTTGACCAGACATCCCCTTTCCGCGAGGACGCTCCTCAAACTGGGTCTGTAAGGCCAAGCAGCCTCCGAGGTATTTCCTTCGTGTTTTCCCGTAACACGCCGTTGCCTCGTATATATATCATAGTCGACAACAAAAAGGGAGAATTGCTTATATGCTCTTCAATCTTGACTTGAAGTTTAGCGAATGGGTAGAATGTTTTTCACCCACTATACCTACCTAAAGTCTGCTGAAAATGCATATTTTGTTCACCTTTCAGATTGCCATAGCATGCCATTCTTTGGAAATGTTTAGCTGGCTTTCGGCTTGGCTTCGGTTTCTCGTTAATTTGACCGATCACCTCCCTCTTGAGTCTTGAGCATGGCACAGCCAAAGATATTGGAATACGAATAGGTATAGCATTGGTATAAGTTACCGTATAACATTTTCTCGAGGAGTACATGCATGCACATGGTTTTTGGGCGCCAGGGCAGGGCCTTCATAATATAAGCACAATGTGCTCAGAAACGGATAACCCAGGCTCAAAATAAGCCACTGTAAGCCCCACTAAAGTATACGTATCATGTTCTTTTGGCAGCGCCTCGGGGTATTGGGCCTATGCTATTACATTGTAGAAAACCGGTTTGCTGCTGCCATCAGAACCTGAGACGAACTATACGGCCACTATTCATTCATTCCAACGGATAATTCATCTTCGTGATCCTCTTAGGCGTTCTTTATTAAAGCTTATACTGATACTTTGATACATATAGCCAGACAGCGACGACTCGATGAAAACGTACTGTCGCGGAACCAATATGTTTTGTGATCGTTACGCTGGAGCGTTACAAGATCAAGACTTCGAAGGGTCAAGGGTGTAGGACGATACGATCCAATTCCACTTTTGTCCCAATGCTAACAACCTGTCTATATATTCAATGTTCAATTGCACACTATCTTCGACTTTCCAGAAATTATGATACTTATCTACTTTGCTAGAGATACTTGCACGTGATTTCAATAATGTTCATTGCTAGCATTAGTTTTAATCGCTCGCTATTACAGATGCGGAAAGGCGATATTATGTTACTGCACTCTGGTAGAGGGCAGGTGTAGTCACACGCGGGACCAGGAAGTGCTGTGGGGGTCAATCAGTACCTACGCCAGAGACTAACCTTAACCTCGTGCTCATTGTTTACCACGTGATGAAGGTGGCCGCGTCGAGATAAAATGATTGTGTTCACTCTCGGTTTCACGGTCGCGAACGCTGCAAACGGCTCCAGCGGAAGTCGATCGGTGGTGTTAGGGATCCGATCATACGAGTCATCGAAACTCAACAGTTCGATTTTGATAATTTAAAAATACTACTGGCGGAGGAAATTGTGGGGGGGGGGGGGAGGTGTGAAATCCCCCCTCGCCGTCAAATCGCTTTTCCCGGGAACCGAGGGACAACCGGGGGCATTTTCCCCCTGAATACCTAATAACATTATTCTTAAATATGCTGAAGTTTGGAATAGAATATGTAGGATGTCCGAATCAACTGGAATCTCTTCCTGAAAACAGCCTTCCTAATAATTCTGCAGTTATTTATGATCTTAAGAAATTAGAACAGTAACTGACGGGCGAAACTTTCTTCTACATTAGCGTGAGATCTCCCTTCAGGAAATGAGGAAATAACTTGAAAAACTTGAAATAACTGAAAACTTGGACTTGGTATAACTTGAAAAACTTAAACTTCTGAAATATTCTATAAAAAAAATGTATATTCTTCTCGCAGATCCTAAAGGTTACATTTCATATCAAAATCCATGATTTTCTCCTAATAATGTTCAAAGTTTAAAAAGAACCGGAGCGGATCCTCCCCCTTCCCACAAATGAAAACGTTCCCACGTGACTAGATACCTAAGCACGTGGTACGTTAGTCTAGACTTTAGACTGTACCAACTACATGATTGCTAGTCAGGTACAGATCGAACTAGAATGGTCTGAATGTGCTTGCGGTTTGGGGTCAGGTTTGTTTACAGGTAAGTCAGATTGGCGACCGCAAAACTTAATTTTGGCTATTGCTCAACGAAAATTATAAAATAATTGTGGGACAACGTACACGTGACACGATTAGCAAGTTAGCAAATTATAATGGTTTACAATTTGTACTGTTTCCTTGGAGATAACACATGGATATTAGATATCGTTTACTAACTGGTCTCGACATAGTTGTATTGGGAAATTGTGCAATGTATTGTTTGGTTGTCCAGTTCGTAACACGATGCAATGTAGTTATTAACTAGATTTCGGTTAGCGCTGTGACGTCATAATAGGCAATTATGCAGTAAACGAAACCTAGCCTGGACAAACAAACGCTATACATGTAGTTATCGTCTATATAGATTTCGTTGCATGTTTGGATTTTAAATTACAGTTTTTGTTCGTAAATTGTGGCACGTGATTCGATACTTGTATAAAGAGATAAGTGAAGCCTAAAACAGATGGGGCTTCTTTGCAATTCCTTTAAACGGATATCAATGACCTACCTCTTGAGAGTAAATTTTAAATCAATGACCTTTATACCTCATTGGCTAATCGAGCGAGGTCACGAAAAGCATCTCGTTCGTTATCAGCATGCAGTTAATTTAAATGTAACCGTTTAAATGTTCGTTTCGTATTTCGTGGAGTACCTACCTATGTATTGGGTGAGTTTGTTTGCTTTATTTTTTGTTTGGTACACCGCATTCTTCGTTTTGAATCATGAAATGTTTTAACTTGATAGTACCTCGAATAGGCATACTTGTTCAAATACAGTCATAGAAGGTAATACACATGAAAATCATTGCAATGATGGTAAAGAGTAACACAACTCAAACCGGCAATGTTATTCGCATTGTCAATCGTTGCTGTTCGACTCCTTACCAGGAAAGAGCGAATGACCTACATGTATTTTATCACATTCGCCGGACTGGTATAATAGCTGGAAGAATGACTAACAATTATGTAGCTAACCTTTTAGTAGGTGGTTACGTTTAACATTGAAGTCGATTAAATTAGTCAGTGAATAAGAAAAAAGCACTCTTTCACAATATAATAATTGCACATGAAACAGGGTACCACAAAACAAATCTCTGTCGAATTGTGAATGTGATTACTTCAATAAGACAGTCGATGATTATACGGTTACAGTTTTTTGCCTGTAATTTGTAAACTCTTTAAAATGTTATAAACAAGGTTGAAAGTTGCCAGTAGTGTTGCTGAGGGGAAAAAAGCATGTACTACCGATCAAGTTTTCTTTTGACTATAGTTCAGAAAACCCGTTGTTATGAGAGGATAGTGTTTATCGTCTGATATTCGGAAATAAGCGGCAGGCCAACCGTGTTCAAAGGGTAGGTAGTCAACATGAGCCAAGGAGTGGCGTGGGAATTGCAGCTGCAGCCCTCGCGCTTCTTATTGAGTTGTTGGAGATAGCGTATAAAGTAAAAATCCATTTGATCCAGTACAAACCGATAAGGCTATATCTATAGTCGCGCTTTATTATTTAAATATTGTCATATAGAACTGGAACAAAAAGTTAGATTGCATTTTCGTTGTCTGGAGGCCTAATAAAGATTCTGACCTCACATACGCAAAGGTATGAGTCATTCTCGTTCGCAATCTATTTTCGCATGTATTCGCGAAGAGTCTCTCCCGTACTTTAAGCTTGGAGAAAGTGCATGAATTTGACCCACGCCATGTCATTGACATTTCGCCGAACCCTGCGGCGGTGATTGGATCAATTAGGATCTAAATAAATATACACGCACCTCTTATAACTCAATGAAAATGTATGCTCTGGAATGTTCTAAAATGCATTTACTTAAATTGTTCTATGACTCATAAAGAAGGATGCACAATTGAATTGTATTAACGTATACACATATTAGTAATATGATGATTGCAATTTGAACGAACAGAAAACAAATATTATGCATCATATTTGTTGAGCATGAGGCTATAAACGGTAGTGAAGTGATATAATAGGGTACATTTTTAGAAATAAGTTCTGGCTTTACCATGCCCCATACAAAGATAGTATAGTAGGTGTAGTTTATACGTATGTATAGTAAACCTTTGTGTTGAGAGTGGGCTCTTTGCTATACAACTTATTTTACTGCGTTTACGATAATAATATTATGACATTGACATAGAGGTAGTCATACTAGTTTAAGCACATGCAAACATTGGTGATAAAATGAAGAATAGTGTTTGACCAGATTGACGTATCGGGTTACGTATCGGACTACGCAATTGGCGATTGTGCCAAGAATGATTAATCTCTGTTCGAAGTGGTCGACCGCCCCCCGGTGCAAATACTGAAAAAGAGGTGGGTGGCGCCACAAGTGAATTTTCGGTTGGAATTATTTCACGGTTCGGTATCGGTATCGGTTCGGTTCGGAATTTCGGTTGGATTCACCGTGTTCGTAATAAGTCGGCGCCATACTTTTTTACGACGTACACTAATTTTTATTTATTTGAAATTTCGACATTTTTAAAAATCGTTTTTGGGAACAGATTTTCATGTGAAACTCTTCTTTTTCTCGGCTCTGCTGTCTGCAATTACAGTTTTTGATCATGATTTGTTTTGTTTTTGTTGAGAATATAACAAAAAATAGACAATACTGAAAATACTTTCAGATATTACGATTGCCTATGTATCCACATAAAGCCCACATAGCTACAAAAGATATTATATGCTGCAAAAGATACTGCTGATCTAAATCTGTAATCACTCAGTTCACCTGGTATTTACGTAACTCGTAAGAAACCCATATTAAATACGTATTTACATCTGTATACCGCCATTAGCTGTTTCCATATTTATGCAGATAAAAAATGTGCTGTTCCATTTTGCTCCTGCTCCTGCTTCGAAGACAAGTTTCAGTCGCGGTTTGGAACAGATAACTGACATGTACTTACATTCGAGTCACTCGACCCATGTACCAATGTACCAAGCGTGTTGTAATGATGCATGCCATTGCATGCCAACAACCACGTGTGACGGTGTGCGATGGTAAATTGGTAGCAGCCTATCTTGAAATGTAGAGCATTCCAATGATGGAACAGCCAATGGTACGAGCAACAAATAAGTTGAGAGAATTTCCAAGGATAATTGAGGTGAGTGCGCGGAGACACGTCTAACTACTAAAGATAAGATACTTTTATGAAGTCACTGCAAACAAAATTGTGATTTTTTACTACAACTGCATATAAAGTTATTGCAGATAACAACTTTTGTGAACGCTTCCATGATGTGTTCCATTTCGAGCTGGCGTGAACTCGCGGTCTGCAGCCCTGCAGCGGCCAATTGCATCTAAAGCCTCGAGGGCTTCACAGTTCACACGTCTCAAATGAGGGTGCAGTCGAACATTTCATGGTCAACATATGGACGCACGATATATACGTACAACCTCTTATTCGGTGGGGGTGGGGGTGGGGGGAGTAAATGAAACATATCATTTGCTGACTGGTTCTTACATTTCACGCGGCACCTTTTAGATGGGTTGCTTATGAAATCGCCAATCAGGCTCCAACAATGACTGCTCTAATGGCCAGATTCATCTAATTTCGAGCTCTAAGGGCTGTTATCCAGAGCGGCCAACATGCGGGTGTTACACGGCCCAGCTAGTGCAGCACCACCGTATAACCACCAAATTGGCTGCTAGCCTGCTCCAGTTACTGCGTTATTCGATATTCGTTGGTTAATGGTGGCCATAACATTTTAAACATCCACCATAGATCTCTAACCCCGAGTTTATTTGTTCTAATTACAACCTCCAATGTCGTATTGATGATGCCAGGGAGCTAATTGAATTCCAGCTCCCCCTCACCAACAAGCCCAAGTATATAGGAAGATAAGACTTTAAACTTGTCATTATATTCGGATATCGCTTTACAGCCTTACAGGTCTCGCTCTACTGTGCGTCACAAGCCGAACTAGCAACACCTTTTTAATTGGACAACCGTTGCTCCATAGTGTGATAAACTATCTGGTTGATTTGGCATCCTCAATCGGCTTCTCTCGTGCATTGATCTTCCCATTGCGATCTGGCGCGCTGCGTGACCTTGAATCATCGTCGTTTGGGAAGGCCGGGAAAGTCTTGACTTCAAAATCGCGGTCATAAGTGTGGATTTCTCGTCTGTTTTCTTCTTGAGACCCGCAATATATTCGCTATAAATTTCGAGTAATTTGATTGAATTTGTGGAAAGGTGTGAAAACGCCGTTGAATACAGCAGCCAACGGGGGTTTGTGAATTAATGAAATTATTTTCTTTCCTATGGAATAGAGTTGTTTGAAGTCCTGAACGGCACCAAAAAACTCACGCCCGTATGGATGATTGAATTGTTTCAACATTCATCTTGGATTGCCTTGAAAGGATTGGGATATATTTTTGATTTCCATGCATGACAAATATTTGCATGACCTAAATTTCTACAGATTTACTGGCGGGGTTGAAGTTCACGTACATACACCTTATCACCAGACAAGAAAAGTTTCCTCACACACACAAATAATATTGTGTAATTCTTTCTCATATCTTCAGATTAACAATCAGACCAAATTGCTAAGTGCTCTGGATATAATTACCATCGATGTGGTCGTAGATCATAATTTTCGGCCATAATCATTGTTATTCATTACATCTACTTAAAATTCATTGTCACGCCAGATGATTTCCTTGAAAGAACACAACGCATTTAAATAATAAATTACTTTGATGGATATTTAATATAAGAGCAAAATTAGCTAATGTCTCATCTAACAACTACTATGTTGACATGCGTGAGATAATAAACAAGAAACACACTCATTATGGTTTGTTGTCTACATCATTCAAGACTATTTGTCATGGGGAAATGCTGGATATTCTTTGCCAATTCATCTTGAGAGTGGTGAGGAGTGTTTCTTGGTCAAAAATAAAAGAGACACCTTTGTCATGTGCGAATGAGCCTTGCAAACTAGGAGGCTCATATCGACAGCGGGTGTGACTGGAGCATGCGAAAACCCTTTCTTGCGCGAGGTGGGTCATATCATGGTGAGATTGTAGGAGTAGACCGTAGAGGGAGGGTGGATAAAAACTAAAATGCAACGGGTGTGTTGGGCGACCGGCCGCGTGTTCCTATAATAGCGCTGTAGCAGAGTAGAGACAAGCAAAATCAGTGCACTTCGCGGCAACCTCTTTTCCGTTATGATGTGAAAGCATTATAATTATATCATGCTGACTTGAATATTGTTGCAGCGATTCCAAATTTACGTTAGAATACTGGTAATTTATGCGCTTTAGATTGCAAACGAAACTAGTGACCATTCTGACAATTGGTTTGGAATTTGGATGTGGTCTACTCAAGTAAACACTGCTTACTTTAGACAATCATAATTCTGATGCAACGTGGGGTTTATGCGTCGACATTAAACACATACAGGCAACACGCGAAAGAGAAACTGCCACAAGCACAAGGAAAATCTCTCGATTTGACCTGCTTGGGGCAACGGTAATGAACATTATAACATAGATGATTTACAATTAACTCGCTTGCAATCTAGCATTCGTATTATTACTTCACTTCAGCAATTCATGATCATATCGGCTTGTGCTTTCATGAGCACGAACACGGACACACTTGTTTGTGTCCGAACTACCTGCACCCCATCTGTGTTAACTTTTAACACTTAACCCTTGAGGCTTTGCAGGGATATACGTAGCTTCCACCCTTCAGGTCTACGGCGACTTGCCACCCTCGGGGATGGCACAATGTTTCCATTGACCATTCCGAGGAATTCGAAGCATTGCGGAAGCACGTTTGCGACGTAATCTCGTTGCCCATGGAGCAATCATGCAGTTCCAGATGGGTTGTATATATATTGTATTTGTCCGGATACACAGCGTGTCGCTTTGCGGCAGTATGATTACGATTGGCGAATGGCGGTTCATCGGTTCGACCACAACGCGGTTGTCTACTGTCATTAAAAAATTGCGACATAAAATGTGTTGTCACCCACTATTCAACAAAGAGCGCCTGATAATCTGGCGATGAGACATCTGGGTTTTGGACAAATTGTGCAATACAAAATCTGTGATATAATCATATTTTGGAGTTCAGCTACGAAAATTGAAATATATTTTAGAAGATTTCACCTTGGTTTTAGAATTGATTGGTGGAGCCAAAAACACAGGAACCACAGGCAAAATTGGAAAATCTTAATCTATTTCAAAATTGGAGCGAAGAATTACTTGAAGAATTAGTATTTCGTTAGAGTAACATTACTTGTAAGATAATCGAACAACGGACTGATTATCATTCCACGATCAACAGAGACGTGCGTCATATCAACATGACATTTACTAGAGATAGGATAGGCCTAAATGACACACCGACGCACATGGCCTCATCTCCGGTCGGTCCAGACAGTTCAGCAGCACACGCACACGCAAGAGTATACCGTTACATCTCAACCCGAGCTCGAACCCGCCCCTAGCCGCCGACCGAATGTCAACGAACGGTACGGTTGCATGGGGCAGAAAAAACCTACTGAATACTGATCAATTTAATCGCGCGGCACGTTCTTTAGCTAATTAATTCTAATCAGAGATATGTTCGGCCTATTCAGCAAACAAATCTTGCAATAGAGTACAATTTGTGTCTGATAAGGATTATTACCATTTCTATTTTTTGTCATCAATCAATCGGTAATCATGCAATTAATTTTAAATCGTATAAGCCGGAAAAAGAAAGAAGTGTCGAAGTGAAAACACAATCGTGATCCCAAAACATAAATTAGCATAAATATCGAGCTAGAAACGCCGTAAGCTGCAATATCACCTGCGATGTGTGTAGGTACTTCGATACAGTGATGCCGATACCATGTTTACGTCAACGATAGCACGCGGCATTTGTGCATTATGCAATGTACTCACCATCTTTGCCGGAATAACCCCACGAAGTCATATTACGCCTGAAGGATAAACGACGAAGTACTAAGTATACACAAACTCTCTGAAACAGCAAGACCCGCTCGAGACACTGGAGGAAACTGACTGACTGAGCCGACAGACACCACGAGGAGTATGCACAGGCAATTTATCAATGCCGCCGCCAGCCTTCCAGCTAGCACGTGACCGTGACGTTCCATGTGCCGACTGCTGAGCCGGCTCGTCGCCCTTGGGGCCTGGCACAGACTCCTCCTATTGGTCACAATGCCCTCTCGTAGGTCACCCATTGGCCGCTCGATGGCCTGTTTACATTCGGACAACATGTGCGCTGCGCAAAATGACTATCGAGTATCGACTATCACTCGCATGACTTTTGAGAGGCGGCGAGATTTGGCGTGGCTTGCGTTGGCGTGTTTGCGATGGTTGGCGCATTGAGGGTTTGGATGGCAGATTCGATGGACGCTGCATGCAGCATTTCCTTGCATTTTTTACTTCGAGGAATTCTCACTCCCATGTCATTTTACCGGACTAAAAGAGGGAATCGTAATCTAGCCAATGTGCCCGCTGCCAGTCCACAGTGCTTGCACTTAATTCCTTTACCTACCACTATTTCCTGGTGTTTTTGCCCAACCAATGCCATACACGGATATATTGGGCCATGTGTCAAATCACTGACCTGGCAAATAACTATTTTACATTGACCGATTAAATCAGTAATTTGGTGATATTCGAGGACTTGCCCTCTCATGGATAACCGTTGTCCTGTCGGTCAATGAGCTAGCGTGGTGTTTTACAGAGCTTTCGATTCCTTTTTTTCTGCCAGTATAAATGGAACGCAAATATTTAGTTATTATCAGTATTTCAGGAAAATAATGCGAGTCGCGACTTGTTGCCAAGAATCACCTCCCCTTCTAGGTACTCTGGCAGTGGCAAACAGGCTGAAAGAACGAGGAAAGTCATCAACATTATGCAAATTGCGCGACATACATTAAGCGATTCACTATTCACGCATTTGTTACTGTGTTCAACGACTTACACCTCCTGGTTGTTGGTGTGTAAAGATATCACTTACAATTTCTTGCGAAATGAACTCATAAGAAAGACGGCATAGATATTACATTGACGACGGTCAATATACATGCCGTTCGCGAGACCGGTTGCCGGATACCGGCGATAGCCATAGATATAGGTACAAGTATTATACTGCAGTCTTTGATCCCGGGTCTACATAGAATGACGGCTGCGTAGCGTTGCACTAATTGCAACAAGAATATTCTATTGCTCGTCACCATTCGAAACTTCTCAGAAATAATAGGTTAAAAAATAATGCAGTAGAAATGCATTCGAAGACATTGCATTAAAAATGCATAATGAGTAATGACTTACAAATAAGGCATGTAGGTAGTACAATGACATAGGGTAAGACACGACCCCTAATTATTTCAGCTAAACTAATTAACAAACTTATGGGCTTGCAAAGCGTACACATCTAGTAGGTATTCCTGATTTCAGAATTCTTGGATTTCAGAGATAAATATTAACATCCCGATTGACGAAAGATCTAGAAGAATGATGCATGATATGGAAAATATTTCGACATTTTACCGATTTTCCCGAATTTTTCCTGATTTCAGAATTCTTGGATTTCAGAGATAAATATTAACATCCCGATTGACGAAACCATGGGAAGAGAAGCGAAGATCATAATTTTTTTAACTCATACTTTGGAATTTGACTCAAGAATCTCGGGATTTTTGTTTGTTTAACGTGCGAGGCACACTTTAGAGAGGCCCTACGAACGCGCTGACTGAAATTTGGCTACCCATTACCGGCCCTAACCTTCCTCCAAGCGATTAAAGGGCCGACCGTGACCGGCGTTTTTGGATGTGTAATATTCATAGTTTATGAGTCATCGAGTGAAATCAAATCAAAATATCCCACTGTTCCACAGACATTTCCGAGGTGATATGTTTCGTGCGCGCTCTAGTAGCTAATACATTAACTTACCGTGTGGTGAGCGAGCAGGAGTGGTGAGGGTGACACGTGGGAATATCGTTCTGACAGCTGGCTGAGTTCTGTACCTCTACGAAGAAATTACTGTTTTCTCCGGTTCGCTATGGATTCCCTAAATAAACTGCAGTTAAAAGTAGAAGAACTTGAAGCCGAGTTATCGACGATGAGAAAACAAAGCGATCTGCACCCAGGAAGAGAGAAAATTGTGCAAATGTCATCAGAAGTTGTAGACTCAAATCCTTACAGGTTGGTGCTGCATAGTATTTGTATAACTTTCCTTGAAGGTACGATCAGGGTGAAATATAAATTAATCCTACAATGAGGGAATTATCTCAACATTTTTTAAAATTTCAGTCGCTTGATGGCTTTGAAACGGATGGGAATCGTTGACAATTATGAGAAAATCCGCGACTACACTGTAGCAATTGTTGGCGTTGGGGGAGTAGGCAGCGTCACAGCAGAAATGCTCACTCGGTGTGGCATCGGTAAAGTAAGTCACTTTTTAAATGTTTGAGAGGCTAGAGCACAGAGATTAAAATTCAATTGTGAATATGTACCAATTGTAATTGAGAGTTCAATTCAATTTTCTCCTGCACATGAACCAAGCAGGCTAGTTGATTCACCCTGAAGATCCAAAAATGTTTTATTTATTACATACCTCTAGTTTACTTGATAAAGTATCATATTTTTCAGCTTATCTTGTTTGACTACGACAAAGTGGAGTTGGCAAACATGAACCGACTGTTCTTCCAGCCACACCAAGCAGGTCTATCCAAGGTGAATAGGTGAATAGCCTTAACCTCAAGTTGCAACAGCTTTCAACACTGTGAATGCTGTTTACCAGTGAATGCTGTTTACAGGTTGATGCCGCAGCACGAACTCTCGCCTCCATTAATCCAGACGTTACGCTTGAAACGCACAACTACGATGTGACGACAATGGCCAACTTCTCGCACCTGATGGGCCGAATTTCGAACGGCGGGCTAACGAACGGTGCGGTCGACCTTGTGCTCAGCTGCGTAGACAACTTCGAGGCCCGCGTCGCCATCAACACGGCCTGCAACGAACTGGCGCAACCGTGGTTCGAATCTGGAGTTTCGGAAAATGCCGTCAGTGGTCACATTCAGTTCATCGTGCCAGGAGACACTGCCTGCTTCTCCGTGAGTTAAATGTGCAAGGTTTTCTCAGATTACAAATAGTTTCGACCTGTTGAAGCGGCACTGGAATTGTAACTGTCAACAGTATAGTAAATTTTTTGTGCATTCAAAAGTTTACAGATACCTTGTCATATACCTGTTATAAAAAGGTACATAATGTTCTCCAGGGTTATAATTAAATTCTCTGCAAAGTTCCAAGATATGTTTTTTTGATTGCAAAAGTATATTCATCTTGTTCATCAGCTGTTCAGCATCTTGTTGTTCAGCTTGTTCATCTCACGGGATTATTTATTAACAATGTTGTACCTTTCTCATTCAATCCCCAATGGAATATAATTTTCAACTATATCTGCCAGTGTTTGGTTAATATTGCAGCACTAGAAGGTATGCTAACTTCCAAAATACTTGCTGGCACTGAGCCCAAAGTGTCTGATGTTGAGTTCTTTATACCACACTCTAATAAACCACACATAAAGAAAGATTACATACATTTTTGCGTAATTCTTTGGTGCTTAATGGTAATGATTGCCTTTAATTGCAGTGCGCCCCTCCGCTGATCGTAGCGTCCAACATCGATGAGAAGACACTCAAGCGCGACGGCGTGTGTGCAGCTTCATTGCCAACGACCATGGGCATCGTAGCGGGCTTCCTCGTGCAGAACACGCTCAAGTACCTGCTGGGCTTCGGGGAGGTGGGTATCACTCAGATGGACAGGATTTTAACAAGCGTACGGAACTGAAAATAATCCGTAGTCATTGTAACAAATCAGGGTTGGCTTGAAATGCCAATGAATACAAGTTCTTCATGTGTTTTGAAAAACATATGATTTCTAGGTTAACATAAATTTAGTTCTGCTGGATCTTTACGACGTGACAATTTATTAATATTTTACTGAGCTTTACCTTCCCCTGTGAGTCCCCATCCAGACTGCATTGCAATGGAACGTTCTGCCTGCGCAGGTATCTTACTACCTCGGCTACAGCGCGCTGAGCGACTTCTTCCCGCGGATGCGCCTGCGCCCGAACCCGACGTGCGACGACTCTTTCTGCCGCGCCCGCCAGGCCGAGGTGGCCGCCCGACCACGCCCCGCGACGCCGCCATCGGCGCAGCCCGAAAAGGAGGTGGGTCAATCAACTCACTAAAGCTCCGGTTTTTTAAGATAGTTTTGCCATTCGTAATGCAGGGTGTTATACCATTTTGTCCAACATTGTAAACTTAAACTTGTGGCACATGCTGCAAATGTTTTCTTGTTTATTTCATCATGTCAAATATGGCTGGTGATATTGATTGGCAGCATGATTATTTTAGAAATATATGACAACAAATAATCAAGCTTCCTTGCATCATTAATGATCGAAGGAGTATCTCATTTCATTGAACTTCGATGCCCTGGCTAAATATTTATTTTTCTCAAGCTAGTATTAGGCATCAAGGCCATAAAATGCTAGCCCCACAGCCAGGTTGATTTCAGATTTATTTTATACCTCCTGATCAGTCTATAATATGTTTCAACTTGTGGTAGACTACAAACCTGTACAAACATGAACTGCATTGAATCGGCCAATGTTCTGAACCCTGGCTCCTTTACACAATCATTATCACCATACAGGTAGGTATCTAACACATTTTACACTTGGCAATTTCTTGGAAAAGCAGTTCATCAATCTGCTGTGTGTATTGGTTTTATTGGAATAGTCGTGATTTTCGTACGTTTCATGTCTCTTCTTTACCTAACGTATGGAGCACTTGTTTTCAAACCAGCATTAATGGTTGAGATGTCTCTTCCGTGATCTGCAAGAGCCCGTCTCATTGACCTCATTTTTTAAATTATTATTTATTATTTTAAATTTTTAAATTATTTTTCTTTATTTTTGCCCTGAGACTAAAGCAATTTACATTGATTAGACACAGCATTTTTTCCTGTACAACCTTCAACTGCATAACGTCTACAGCCAGTGCTTTATCAATGTACTTGTTTTACCGTTATGATCAATGACCCTTGTGACTTGAACGACTCTGACCTGTGTTACCCTTCCCTGCAAGGTGGTACACGAGGAAAACGAGTGGAACATCACCCTGGTGGACGAAACGGGCGCAGATGCGTTGGAGGAGCCAACGGCGGACATCGGACTGGTGGCGGGAGTCAGCGTGGCATACACGGTACCTGCTCCCGCCTCTGCTACCTCCGCCACCGAGGCAGACAGCAGCCAAGTCAGCCTCGACGAACTCATGGCGCAGATGAAATCCATGTGAAGTCGGGCTCTAATTGCTACTCGCAAGTCACGACAGGCTTGCGACAGACTGTCCTGTAGACATTCATCGGTGTATCTTCCACAGCAAGGGTGGGAGGAATGGGCCATCTGGGATGACCAGCTAAGTGGTCATACTTCTCACCTCATGACTTTTACTGGGAGGTATTTACAATTTAGTAACTTTTGTCACTACACGACGAGGTGAAAGCTCTTCTTTTGACAGAGTTGCCAAGGAAGTAAATTAACTCTTGCCACATCAAAGTTAAAGTTTGAGGAAAGGCTGCTAGATGCACAGCTGCTACAAGCTATTACCTTCAAGGTAAGTTCTCGTTGCTTGGGTTCTTTGTTTAAACGATTATTTTGACCTGGCACCACGTGCTGTGGGGTTGAACGTGCTTGTACATTTGTTGCATGTTTGGTATTGGTGAATGAGTGCTTAGTTTATGTAACCATTTTGTAAGTGATATTATTTTGAACATGTATCGTAATTCGTAAGATGTACAACTGTGCGGCATGGCCAGGGATGGGCAGTATTGAGATACAAATATCTGAGATACGTATCCCAAGATACAAAAGTATCTTGGTATCTGTATCTGAGATACTTTGTTGAGAAGTATCTTGGTATTGTATCTCAGATACTATTTAAAAGTATATTTGTATCTTGCAGAACACAAGATACTTTTAAGCTATTGTTGGGATCTTTTTGTATTCAGGAATGTCTAAGAATACATTTCTAATTCTTTGACATCTATCAAGCCAGCCGCTGCTAATCAACCCTAATATTGACCATGGAAACTCATGCCTGAGATCAGATAGGTATATCTGGTGATATTCACCAAATCGTGGTAAAAGCTATAATCGGCTATAACAATGCCATTATGTATTCTGTTTTCCTCCTCAATCCTCCCCTATAATTTCCTGATCAACATAATTAATGCACCGTTAATTTTTTTACATAAAAAATTGTATCTAGTATCTTGAGTATTTTCAAGATACATAAGTATCTTCTATCTTGAGATACTTTTTAACGAAGTATTTTGTATCTGTATCTCAGATACTTTTCTTAATAGTATCTTGTATCTCGTATCTCAGATACTTTTTTGGAGTATCTTGCCCATCCCTGGGCATGGCATATCTTATGACAGTATAAAATAAATATATTATGCTTACTGTTTAATAATACTTAATATTTTAATCCAGCCAAAGCATCTAAACGCACATATACATGACTGGTAAACCGATGCTGGCTACCAATTGATTTGGACAGTATGGTACCTCTACTATTACTTTTTTTGTAAGCCTACTTCTATTGGAATCATCTACCTAATCCCAATTCCTGGTCTGGGTATTGACCCGAAAATGCCAAGCTACTTTTCTCTGATTTGAAAAACAAAATTTACGTTGTACCTATCTACCTACCTACCTACCTACCTACCTACCTGGTGTACAGAGATATCCGCACATTCGGTACAGATGTGTACTTTGGATTGCATACATATCAGGCGATTATGCATCATTACAATTGGATTTGGTGACTACGTGAATTCCTGCGAACGAAACTTGCACTGCTTGCACGATGAAAGTGGAATACAGCCTGATCCATTCAGATTATGACAGGAAGAACCAGGTATGAAACCTCATTGGAAAAGTACCTGGAAGGAAATATTAGCAAGGCGTGGTGTGAGCTGAAAGCGCTTGGCGAAGCGAAACGTCGAAGATAGGAGCGTAAATGTGACATTTAGAGAACAAGGAATTTGGAGGATGGTGTAGAATGGTGACAGCGAAAAGGGAAGAACATGGGTGTGTGTCTTCTGAATAATGAGCAAGGATTGTCTCAGAAATTGCGTATCATGGGCTTGGAACTTTGTTGGGAAATTGAGTGATACGAAAAGGGATCTCAATGACTGGAAAACGGGAAAAGTATTACCATCCAGCCAGAACAGGAATTGGTTCCCATATGAAAACCAAAACGTTGTTTCTTTTCAAAACTTTCGTTTTGGGATGTGGTATAGTTAGTATTACATTTATTCAATTCCCTTACGAAACCTACGTTTGTACGCAACAAGATTTATTGTAAAAAAATAATGGTAATATAAACAAAGATCATAATGTTTGTAGATTGTCGGGCAAGTCATGCCTAGTTGTAGTCGTCGTAGTCGGTGCCTTTGCACGCCGGGATGGGCGGACAGGGTGCCTGGATGCACTGCACGGGGCTCAAGTAGCACTTCTGCCCCGGGGGGCAAGCGTGCGTAGCACACGGACTAGCGGCCTGGATGCAGCTGTCAGCGTCTGCAACAACATCGCCACGTCAACAACGTCTTCAACACGTCATGAAGGGATGGTACGAGTGGCCTGCCCAGGGCTCCTGGATCTGCACGTGGCTGTCGGAGCATGGAGTTGGATCAGGATAAACGGTTATGGTCGGAATATGCAACGAATAAAACCAATGCAATGATATCAACGCGTCATCGACGCTTTCAATGTGTTACGCCGGTCATGCGATGCGTTGCATTTGGTAGCATTCTTCCCTTGGTTGCAGTTGGTTGCTGGGCTGGCCGTCTGGATCGTGAACATTCGAGACTTCCAACGAGTCATTGACGCCTTCAACGCGTTGACAATGATGACGATGCCGACGATATGTCGCTGCGAGTGCGACGACTGCCATCAGTTTGACATGAACAATGATCCCTAGATCTTGAAACGCTTCCGTAAAGATAAGTACATTCAAAGCGAGATGGGCGATTTTGTGGGAAAGATTGTTAAATTGCAATAATTGTTTGGGGTATAGCAAGAACCAGATCACGACGAAAGCATCAGCAGTACGGCTAACGCAACTGACCCATATTAGTATAACCCATGGCAACACACACTTATCGGTTCGTGGTGGTCTAGGGAAAATACCCTTGAGGTTGAGAGGCACAACACAAAAGCTGCTTGTTTTTTACTTTTGTTGGACTAGAAGTCTAGGAGCGAAGTTTGCATAATATGTTCTGAAGTTGCGTTTTTCGAAAACGATGCTAACGAGAAAGGTCTACACTCTACACAGTCAAAACACACATCCAGTGAGCAAACACACCTCGAACTTTCAGAGTTTGATGACCACATGTGAGCCATGTGAGTTCTCAAGTTAGTAGGATTTTATTATCAATAATTTATTATCCTCTCCCTATCGGCTCAGCAACGAAGGAATATACGAACATATCTTTCAGTTTAATTTTTCATGTTTGACTTCACAAATGCCAACGACGTAGCAAGAACGAGCAGGCGTCTCAAAGCATCTTTTATAGCGTCAGCAAAGTAATTAAATGTGAAGGCCCAATTAATTATTGTAATTACTAATTATTCTACCGAGCTGCAGCGCAAGTGTCCCGGTTTTGTTCTGCGACTTTCACTCAAACCTGCATTTCGAGTTGTGAGACCGGAATATGTGTCAAAAAGCAAGAAGAATGCGTGAACCATGTACAAAAAACTATTGGTATAGTTCACAGAAGCTAACCGAGGTGCAGTCTCTTTTCAAATTATATCCATACACGAGGAAGTACTAAGCTATAGCCACAGATAGAAAGGGTTCTATAACTAAGAACTATAATTACTGACATTCGTATTGAAAAAGCGTGCATATGGCTATGTTTGGACAATTTTTACATAAGAAGTGAATGTTGGAACTGACAGTGCAGTGGCTGTGCGAAGCACCGAAATACTTACGCTCTACGCAGGTTGACTCCACGCAGCATCCTCCGCAGCACTCAGAAGCGTGAACGCACTGAAATAATACGAACTGTGTTATTACGAACTGTATACGAACTGCATTATAATACGAAGCTGTTTAGTTTCACGTTTGATATAAAAGAGTTCGATTTATATCGGACAATGTGTTTCTCTATGTTATAACCAAATATTGTCTTCCAACAGCGGAGTAACGTAAATATGATGCGCCCCCCCCCCCCCGCAAAAGTTTTGACGGCGCCCCCCAGGGTTTGATAGGGGGAAAAACCGACCCGGGCAGTTCAGAAAAGACCGGCCCATGAGAAAATTCGTTTCGTCTCCCTAAAAACGTCTCCCGAAATTTTCCGAGGGCAATCCCTAAAAAACGTCTCCTGAGAGATATTTGCGCCCCCTGAACCCCTCGGCGCCCCCCCCCCGCGCCGCGGGGTCTGCGGGGGCGGTCGCTACGCCTCTGTCTTCCAATTTAAATGGCTTCTCACACTTTGACTCGATTCCAATCGTTGAGCCGTTTATACACATTTTGTGTTTAGAGCGTGGGCTATCTTCTCACCTTCCCACCTATACCCACTCAGTTTCTTGCCCTTTCATAGCATGCTCCTTGCTATGATTTCGGCCTACTGCCCTGTCCTGACCTAAGTTTCCATTGAGCGGGCGCAGGCCCTATATCATAATAATATTCAGTAACTGTGTATTCTTATTTGGTGGTTTTCGCCACAGATGCTTTAATGCCCGGTTTTACCAAGTTTTTCAACTCCTAGTTGAGATCCTAGCTAGCAGTTACAACTGAATTCACTGCACGTGAATGGCAGAATTCAGTGTTGAAAAGTTTGGTAAAGTTGGCGTTAGTGTCCGCTTACCGGCCGGCTGTTTTTGACACACTGCAAGTTCGTTTCGAGCGGATTCGCCGTGGTCAGGGCCACCAGGAGGCATAGTGCCACCAACGCAAGCCTGAGGGACCTCATCTCGGGGCAACTCCGGTCAGGCCACACAAAGCTTCCAATACAACACTCCAGCGGGCAACGGACTCTGGATCGGTATCTCTGGGTCCTGAAACAAATGTGTCGTCAAAGTAGCTTCAAAAATCCTAAATGAAAATCTCTGAAAAGATGTAGTTCTGATAGGGGTGCTCACATGGGGATATTGTGCAAATGACCACAATCCTTCCTCTGTGACTTTTTTCTCCATCGCGTGTGTCGCGGAACATAATATAATTGTACTCATTGAGCCCTAGCTTGGCATTCATAGCAGAAGAATCTCTGAATCTCTGAATACCTAAGAGTTAATTCAATTACCCATTCCGATCAGAGGTCGAGTTATGCTCAAGTCAACGTGATTAATTTCAGTTTTCAATTCGAGGGGCTCGACACGGGATTCCGTGGCTTCTCTACATTCGGCTCTCCGTGAAATACGGGTCTTCGATTCACCTTTCACATACAGCAAACATATTTTTATGAATCAGAGGTGCGTGAAGCACTGAGTAATTTACATTCTGGTCAAAGTCATTCAATTATTCGATTCGACGCACAATATCAAAACGTTTTGTCGTGAAGTAAAAGCTAACGTCTTCCTACTCTACTACTACATTGGAATAAAATTGAGAACATGAATATAAACATGGAGACATTTCTGAAACAGGTTTTGATGGGGGCTCGTAACGGTAAACATATATTCGTTTTGCTTTTTGTACGAACCTTTTGGAAGTTAGCATTACAGAGGCAGATCTGAATGCCTCCAGAATATGTGCACTATAAGAATACATACCAGCATGAATATAAATTGCAAAGAATTGCGAAATAGAAGTTAATGAATTAGCTCCCGATCAGGAATTCTCAGCTGAGTGATGATTAAATTAAATCAAGGTAATGTTGATTTAACACCAATGTGTCAAGAACTGTGTGTGTGTGTGTGTGTGTGTGTGAGGTGTGTGTGTGTGTGTGTGTGTGTGTGTGTGTGTGTGTGTGTGTGTGTGTGTGTGTGTGTGTGTGTGTGTGTGTGTGTGTGTGTGTTATGACGTCGCAATGAGTAACTCATCGTCAGAGCGCAGCCCAAGCACGTTATGCTAATAAACGGCATGCTTATCAAGGAACACTTACAAGATTACCGCGTTGTTACCTTTCTTACACAGAGGTGTGGTAGGTTCCTGGTTGGTGCGAGTGTGACGCGTGGTAGAGCAGTTGGCTACAAAAATTACTATGATATGGCCAAGTATATAAAGACAGCCTAACGTATATCTGATAATATCGGCACACTGGAAATTGAATACGCATACCTTTTAATTTAGCATTTAATTTAGATACTGCTCGACACAATATGTAAAATTGCACTTGCGAATGAGTTGCAGTGCTTACAGGTTTACAACCGTATAAATACTTGATCCGTGATCTTATGGCTATCCTAGTTGCTGTAAATTATAAAAGATGCGCTGAAAAGTTAAATCCTGTATTATGATTTAGCATTCACTATACCTAGAGCATTTTGTTTATGTCAACATATAGCTATATAGCTGACCAATCAAGAAAAAACAATTCTCTAACGCTTCGCGTTTTTGGCTACGTCCGGTGCTATGAAGTATGATTGTTTGGTATGTGTATTTAGTATGTACTGTCATTGTGTGAGGTGTACCCAACCGATCTGTGAGATACCATCCGCATCGGATCGCCGGAGCAACACATTAGATCTCGGAAGCACGACCTTGCTACAGAGGTTTACGCATCAGTTTATACACAAGCGCGGCTGTGAGTGATGGTAATGCTTCACTTGCGGGAAATTACGGTGGGCATGTAAGATTATGTTAGACTCTTTGATTTGTAACAAGGGCTGTTGTCAATAATTATCATAACATAACAAAATATGAATGGTTTGCTTTTATCGACGAGTAGGTACGAAATGACCTTCCGTAGTGCGCAATAATCCGACCAGTTTATGGCTGTGATGTCAACAACAGGTTGGCTGCGAGCCCACGTTTTAATATCATTCCACACCTACACGAAGAAAGACGCGCTCCTTCCTTTGATACATCCTTTTCAATACGTTACCTGTGATATGTATCAGCAACGAGTTAAATAACGCGTCAAACAAACGCGTAGATACTAAACATAGGTTTTTTTCATGGACCAGTTTTTTAAAGGTCTTCATAAAATGTAGTTCGATAGCTAATCGCGTGAATCCATTATACTTATATACAATGAATTCACGCGATTTACAATTTCCAACAAAATTTCTGAAGTTCTTTTCAAAACAGGCGGGCACGAAAAAAACATCAGGATGTATCACTTTCCAAAATAACGCAAAACAATTTGCGATGATAGCACATAGTAGGTACACCCAAAACCAGGACCGAGACCTTAGCCTTGAGCACTTTGCTTAATCTGGGTGGGGTCTTAATTAACTGATTTCCGAAACAATAGTATTATTTTTAAACTAGAGAGACAAACCAAAAAAAAAAATAGACGCAGTCTTTGTAGGTGTTGTGTCTGGTCTTATGGCAGAAGTAAAGTCAGTGTACGCTCGGCCGCCAGCTGATCGCTATGTTATACAACTCACTTGCAACTCTGTGCGCGACGGTCGTCTCTGCGTGACGTCTTCCTCGCGAATGCCGACTCCGCGCCGCGGACTTCAAAGAGTGCCACCCACGCGAAACCGGTGATGGAAGGGGGGACGGGGTGGGAAGATCCCCCCACGGGACCAAATAGATAATAGGAAGTCAAATTTCGTGCTAAAAAGTGTTCCACATGTGAAATATGTTACAAAGTTTTCGGAACATTTTTGTACCCTAATTTTTATATTCCGCTAAGTGATAATCTGAGTGCCTATAGAAGGGAACTTGGCCAAATAAGTACTTATCGTCCAAAATCCATTCAGTTCAGCCACATCACTCGCCATGTTTTCATTTTATTAATAAAAAAGCGTCAAAAGAGGCACAGTGGCGTCAAAACACTTTGTGTTCTAGCAATGAGGTGTGCGGTACCCATGCCATCTGATCGTCTCAAGTTCTATTCAGTCTATGGACTCGCAATGCGGATTGCTGGACTCCGAGGCGTAGGTGCACGAGAATTCGATCCCTTGCAATGCGGCAACCCGTGCTACGGACATGCAGTGCGGGTTTGCTGAACTCGAAGGCGTACCAAGAATATGACCCCCATGCACCGCGCTTGCGGTCCTGGTGGATCCTGGTGGATCGACCCCCATCAATGTGTCAACCTGCAACATTCTGTGCCCGACATCGTTTCGTTCAAGTCAGTCCAAGCTGGGAATCTGTCACGGTCCCCGCTGTCTTGAGGTTCAACGAATCGATCGGTATCAACAAAAAACAAGAGGGCAGTGATTTTTAGCTGGGAAAAGATCAATCCACAATCTACCATTGCGCTGCACTGCTGGCAGTCTGACAGCTGAAAGTTTATCCCGTCCGTGTTGACCTGAACCTTTTATTTTGAGTGGTACTTCACTGGAAAAACTTTCAAAAGGAAGCCCATTTTTTACGTAAGAAAATGATGCACTTACCGACACCGCTGCTCGAACAAACTTTGGTATGTATACGTCCCTTCTACATGTTAACATTTACACGGCATTGTGTAAAACGTGTGAATTGTTGACAGTCTTTTCTAATTGTATCAAAAACAATAGTTCTCACTTCTAAACGTTGGTACAAAAAGTGCATGCAATTTTTCATTTCAGGCACTTGTACTACAGTACTAAACTGTATAGTGGTTTTGGCCACATTGAAAGATGACCAGTTGATCTTTGATTTCAGTCGCTCCGTCCTCCTATAATCTTCATTCTCGTCTTTGAAGCATGTCAAAGATTTGCCAACTACGGAATTCAATGTAAGCGACAAACTTGAATTATCAGCATTCATTTTATTTGTAAAATAGTCCATCTGTTGCAAGAATCGAACTAAACGACCTAAACTGACGGCTCCATTGAGCTACATAAAGTTTCAAATTCCCCTGGTAGCGTTTGTTAAAAGTTAACGATCGATTACTTCAGACTCAGAGACAGTGTTCTCTTCAGAGACAGTACTTATTTGCGGCATAGCCCTCGAACTAAGATCTCAACGCAACGTGGCGATTGGCGACACATTGTAATACCAGCACGACCCTCGCGTGCAGGCATCATGTTCCTGTTCATCTCACACGAACTGTCTCTGGCACGCAACGCGTCGTTCGGGATGTTCCACATGATCTTAGCCTTCGGGTACTTGAGTGGAGTCCTGTGCACGATGCTGACCGATTCGTGCGTGAAAAAACTGCGGTTGACGCTGGTTTGCTGTCTGATAACAATCGCCGCCGACGCCGGACTTATCTACATGAGCACGTTGCCTTGCAGGTATCATGGCGAGTAAGTAAAAATGATGGCGAAAGGAAAAAGTTTGGGTTGTTATTTAATTATAAATACGTTTATACCAAAGATGATAGATACCACGTTTGAAATTATAATTCGAGTACTTTTTTATGCCCAAACGACTGACTTTCTGAAGCTATGATAAGGCTCCTCGGCGTAATTTAGCCAAATGGATTTTTCAGGTCTTCTCAAACATTGGCAAGGAGATTAGGCTGGCTGTGTGTGAATACTTACTCAAATTGTTGTGTCTGCTCCAACATCTAATTAAGACGGAATGCTTGTTTTACTCGTTTGTGCGTTTCTGAGTTTTTTCCCCACTAAACGTTTTCAATTTTCGACAAGTGCTTGGCAACCAAGCTCAGCTCGCAGTATTCAAAATCAAACAGAAATTAAGACGTTGGACTCGAAACTGAGACACAGGTCTCGACTTGATTCTAATGCCAGTGAGTGTCTGTGTTTAACCAAAGACTGAAGAGCTGCCTCTGAGGGGTCTCTTGAGTCGTGTTGCTTTGACTTGATCTGACTGATATGACAGGTGCAAGGTGGTGTGTTTCCTGATACTGTTGGTGCACTCTTGTGGGGCGGGGGGCATGAGGGACACAATGCGCACACTCGGCGCTGACCAGTTCAAGCTGCCATCGGAGGAGATGCATCTGCGCAACTACTACCAGGTACACGTCGTCAGGAGCACGCAATCAAACCCTTCGATCGCTGCTTTACGGTTAGAGATAGACAACTAATGTGTAGTTACCTTTGGTTACCTATATGCTGAAGCCAGCTATCACTTACTGACTGCGAAGTACTATCAAATATTTATAAAATTTCAATTCAATAATTTACTGTTTTTAAATCAACTCCAACTACCTACTTAGTAGTAAATATATTTCAGCTATAAGATAACAAAATACAAAGCGAAACAATTATCGCCACAGAGTTGGTCTGCAAGCGCTGTGATCTGGCACGATCTCAAGATGCTGCATTGGTTTCAAGTTTAAACTTGAGATGATCGCACTTGAACGCTGTTCTCGACATCTCTCATGCTCATCCACCACGCTCGCTGTGCATAACTGTTAGCATTGATCGAAGATCTTTCCATTGTGCATCCTAAGCCTAACCATCGAGCATCCAGTGCTGTCCATGTCATGCCTTGAATCCTTGATATCTTCGTACAAAATGTAAAAAAGCATCAACCAACGGCAAGATTAATCTATGTCTGTTCGCGCGACGAGAAGAGACAAGACCTTGCCCACATTTTGATCCGTTGGTATGGTTTAACTAGAGAGCCTATATACGGCTAGAGAGTGGCCAACAGACGACACTTTTCTATTGGCTGTTCAAATTCCATGCTAAACGGACACCATGTTATTACCAAGTTGTTCACGAAGCACGTGGCAGTTGTCTATATGAGTTTCTCATATTCCTTTGCACATCTACGTATTATCTACATGGTGAGGTAACTTCGTAACGTATCAACTACTGCTGAAAGGACTGTTGAATAGTTCAAGTTGGTAAAAACATGGCGCCCATACGCAGAGATGGCCACTCTCTAACCGTATATAGGCTCCCTAGGTATTACATAGCGGAGTCCCCGAGTTCAATTGTCTAGTGAGGTTTTCGACAAATGACCACAGTCATAAAGCGTAGACTGATTGTCGTTGCATGCGGTCAGATGTTCCACTACGCACTCACCACGGGCATGGTGCTGGCCTACCTGATCCCGCCCATATTGCGCACGCACGTGCAATGCAACAACGGAGAGTACTGCTTCACCATCGCTTTGATCGTGCCGGCGTCCTTCATGATCGTTGCCCTAGGTACCTACAATAGATTCCTACCTCTCCCAATACACCGTTTAGACGTGCCACGGTTTACACGCGGAGAATCATCATACAACCCAGCTGGAAGTTAGCGACGGTGTATTATTCTGTCAAATGCTTTCGGCCGATTTTCTATTGCCGTAGTATATTTTTAAGTGTTTGATGATAATTAAATACCATCCCGCAACCAGACTGCAGGCTTAACTGCTTAGAATGGACGATATCTTTTTGGTTACTCTGCTTTTGTGATACCCATATATCAGGGAACGGTAGAGAATCATAACAAACGCCCCATACCTTTTTCGAATTGAGGGTTGCTTCTGTTCCAGCGACTCTGCTGATCGGATGGCATTATTTGAAGTCGCTGCCGCCTTGGGGAAGCGTCATCGCCGGCTTCGTCTGGGTGCTATACGTGAGATGCTTCCCCTTTCCTCTTCGTTCATTGTTCTCTGCATGTCATTTTTAAAACTAAAAGTCTGTTAAGCTGTGTTTAGCTTTAGACGGTTCAATGTTTCGTTCAATGCATTGAACGAAACATTGAATGCTCTTGAAGAGCCGTTTACACGATTATATAAATTCATTGAAAATGGTGGCACAGCCTTCCAAAATCGTTGTTTCTAGAAGGCAGTAACATACCTTTACTTCTATTGAAAGGAAAATCGAACGATATTTAGAACATGTCCTAAATGAGAAAACATTGAATTCGCAACCTTGAATTCAAGCTTTCATTCAATGATTCAATGAATTCAATTGTTGTTTATACGGCTCAATGCATTGAATTCAACCTTGAATTCCATGCATTGAACGAAACATTGACTGAAAAGAATGACTATGCTCTCTTACGTTTGGTCTCCGTATCCATGGCAACGCCAATTTTTCTAAGTAATTCTGTGCGAAAACGTGTGCGCGATTGGAAAAACATGTTTAATTTAAAATGATAACATCTATTTAAATCTTAATTAACGTTGGTTTTGTGTCTGCAAAAAGTATAGCAGCACTTTCACGAAAAAAAAAAAAAATTGTTAAAAATCGCCAAAAACGGCACCCTCAGAATTTTGATATGTCGGTATCTTCAAAGTGAATTCGGTGACCCCAAATTTTCTTTTTCTGAGAGTGTTCAGCAGAGAATTATCTATCAAGTTTATAGAAATTTGTTTAATTGCTATGGTTATATTTGGAGCTATTCTGGGTTATATGCCGGTTTTGACCTGTTTTCCTATGCCGCCCATGTTAAATTTCGAGTTTTTATCTCTGTAATTAGGCCGGTGACCCCCAAATATTATAACACCGTTGGATGCGGCGTAAAATTTCCAACTAAAACCGATAGATATAGAGATTTTTTCATGAACTTTGAGTTGCTTTAACCAACCTTAAAGTAGTTAAAGCTAGTTAACAATCCTTATGCCATTGTCCACTACGCCACCCGCTTTCCAGCCATTCCCTTAAAAAAAACCGTCACACCCGCTTCTTCCGAAAGGCAATCCCTAAAAAAACGTAATCGCTCCTGTTAGGCCTTCCACCCATAGTTTGTTCCTTATGTCTCGGACCACGAGGGCGGCCCCCAGCCAGTCTACCGGCCCAGAACCTGCCGGCCCTTCGGGCATTTGCCAGGTCGGCTGGGGCCTATCCAACCCCTTATCCTTTATTTGCAGTTCAATATCAAAATATTGACATCAGAATTGAGGCTTAGCTTCTTTGATCACAAAGCACAATACTTATATAACGAACGCTGAAAACATTCCTGAATAGTAGGCTCAAAACGCGGGGATTTTGGAATAAGGAATTTTTCAATAGTCACTATCAGGCGAGCCAAGCCATAGGCGCCTTTAGATACTCCCTTCAAGGGAGAGGGTTGTGGGGGGGGGGGCTCGTTTGAATCAGTAGAAATTTCGACTGAATTAAATCAGCCCCTGCCAAATATTCGACGTCGGTCAGAAATTGTCGGTAATGCGCCGATAGCCCCCCGCACCCTCGCGCCGGGAGCGTCCCGGGCACTGCCTCCCGTTTTGAAATCCTTTCAAAGCCTTTATTGTATTGCACAAATGGTGGCATTCCAGGCTTCGATGCGCAACCGGCACGCGCGCGTGCGCGGCAAGCGCGACTTCCTGGACAAGGCTCGACGCGACTTCCGTGCGCAGTTCGTGGTGGACGTGCGTGCCACGCTGCGCGTGCTGCGCCTTTTCGTGCCGCTGCCCATCTTCTGGGCGCTCTTCGAACAAGTGGTACGTCCCACGCGGATGCCGATTTCCGATCCGATCCCATACCACACCCCGCTCACTTCACTGCACAACTTAAGATGTATTATAAAGTAACATTACCAAGGTAATCATTGGTAGATGAAGGTACTTCACTTAAGGCCATTCATTGATGTTTGTTGAGGTTAATTGAATTCAAAGTTTATGGATTTCCAAGAGATATTTCGAGGTTCTGAAATATTCAATTGGTTGTCCAAAGTGTGAGGATTCCGTAGATATTTGCTTCGTTGCGATCGGATAACGGGTGTGGCCTGGAAAGTGTATACGGTAAGAGGTAAATTCTTAGCTGGAATTCACCCTATCGTACATATTTCAATATACCAGCTAAACATGGTTATTTTAAAACTCTTGTAAGTAATTAACGAGTGAATCTTGCGAAATGAAAATGGTTCAATTGGTTGTCCGAAGTGTGAAGATTCCGAAAATATAGGTTTCGTCGCGATCCGAGAAAAGGTGTGGCCTGGAAAGTGTATACCTTACGAGGTGAAGGAAACGGCTCGACTTCGGAGGTCATTGAACAGACTGAACTATCAAACAATCTGACAGATAAATTGTTTGCCCTGCACCCAGCACTCGCGGTTCGTGGCTCAAGCGACACGAATGGACGGCACCTTCGACCAGTACGGGCGCTACGCGATCGAACCTGAACACCCGCAGGTAACGAACACCGGCGGAAGTTGCTAGCGTACCGTTGCTAGACGCCGAAGACGATGTGACCCCCCCCCCCCCCTTCCAACCAGAACAATGAATGATCTAAGGTAAGTAGGAGGCCGGGGATGAGGGTTGACAATGTGTGACACATTGGGACAGTAGGAACGGTTGGGGAGGGGGGGGGGGGGGTGGCTTGGGGGGGAGAGTCATAGATTGTGACGTACTTTTAGGGGGGTGAGGGGTTTCCACTGTCTGACGATTTGTGACAAAAAAGCACTTGACATCGCGGTATTCCAACCACCCCTAACAAGCAAGTCCCCAAGTAGCAAGCACCTGTCCCTGCGTCCTCCATGCAGGTGATCATCCCAGTGGTGGTGCTAATCCTGATGCCTCTGATCGACCACTGGCTCGTACCCCTGGGACGCTACCGATGTCACATCTGCGGCCCTCGTGTGCGGCTGGCCATCGGTGGCGCTCTCGTCCTTCTCGCCTTCTTCTTCGCGGGCGTCGGCGAGTTTCTCAAAAAGGTGCGAGTGCGACACATTTAGTTTACCCGGGAGATAACTCATGTTTCACCTCATGCTAGCTCAGGGCTGCTATATACTTCAGGGCTAAAATTTGCCCGCTGTACATGCTGGAACAGTGGGTGTCGAGGAAGTTTTAAGTTTTTAGGTTAGTGGACAAGGTTATTTTTTGCAAGCAGTATCCTTTTTATGGACGAGAATTGTTTAAAGACTTGCTTACATAAAAAAATACCTAAAAATCTTCAATACGGGATGCAAAACTAAAAAAAAAATCCCTTTGCTACAACGACCTTATCAGAGCTTACACAACACACAAATAGATAAGTATATGTACAGATGCACTCTAGTGGCAAGCAACTACTGTGGCTACTGGTTATACCCAATTAGGGTATAAATCAGAAAGAAAATCTAACGCCACCGTTTGAATTGGTCGGACACAGAGTTACGCCCAAAAGCTGCCGCCGGCTCGGCAGACGATGCTCATCTTGATCAACATGCACGATTATTGTGACCTCACGTTCCGCGCCAGCTTCGTGCAGGAAAAGAATCAGAGGTTCGAAGTGGAACACAACACGATCGCCGTCAAAAGGGACATCAAAGTGCGCATCCCCAGAATCTTCAACTACTCGATAGGGCTCTACGAGCCTCCCAACTCAGCGCGCCGTCCTGGTACGTCACAGGTTATAGACACTATTCCTTGCGCAGGAGATCGGGAATATGTTGATGTGTTTAGTATTGGTATTGTTTTACAATATCGATATAGTTTTTAGTTTTTATACATATTGGTTTGTCACCATTCTTATGATACATATAATGTTGATATGTTAAATACCTAGTGTTGATGATGTTGATCATGATGATATTATGTTAAGTTCAACTGAAATTGTTAGAAAACTGGCAAAAATCTTCATTCATCCAATGGAGGGTTTTTGAATTTAATTTTCAAACTTTTAAAACTATAATTTGTTGTGGAATGTATCAGATAAGAAAGTTATATTTCCTCAATCTTACCATTTCACGATCGTTCTTATCCTGCCTATTCTCATTCTGCCTAACCAACCTGGTACCCTTTTACCCCCCCCCCCCCCCCCCTTGATTCAGAGGGCTTGCCTGGTGAGTACCCCTGTCACATGCACTACTATGGTACGTCGAAGCTTCGCCACAGTCAGCTGACCACCATCGTCGTCTTCCACACCAAGCGTCGGAAGCCGGAGGCGCCCGATGGCGAGATGCTCCAAAACTGGCCCACCGACGACCTCCCCTTTTCCAACATCGACAAGTGCAATCTGCAGTTCGCGAAAATTGCGTGAGTCGCCAACAGATTGGGAAGCAGCTTGGCCGTCAACAGAAATTGTACAGAGAGCTTGCAGTATACCTGCCACGAAGTAGCACGTGGCTGGCGGCGGTCATGTGTAATTACCATGGGAAAATAATGACATTATTTGTAACGGTTTAGTGTCGGTTTTTCAGTGGCCCGTTAAGTTACTAACGGACCATTACCTAGAAAATAAAAGGCTCTGATTGGACGTTGCTAAGCAATTATAACAAGTTAACAGGCCGTTAGATATTAAAAGTGCCATTGAAAAGTCTTTAGTTGTAGCTGTGGTCGTAGGAGTAGCATCGTTCACTCGTATATTTTTGGATACTATTTGGATACTTATTTCGTATATTGGATAAAAAAGGCACAAAGTCAAAAAATCCAAATGTTGTCTCCAACTTTGTCATCTAGCAGCTCTATAGTCATACATGACCGAAAATTGCAAACCAGCTGTAGATAATATAGGGAAAGTAAAACAACTTGAAATCCCAGCTAAGGGCTGTCGTGCTCCAACGCTTTAAGTTCCATCGCAGTTATAACGATGGCATAATATGGGCGTCCCGACTCCGGCTCAAGGGACGGCTTGAAGTAAGTGGTGCATTTGAATGCTCCTTGATCCAACTGATCCAACTGATCCAACCCTGTTTGCAGGTTGGTCTACTCTCGCGGTCTGCTCCACGAGCAGCAGCGTAGCTACCGGTTGGAGCTCACGAACGAGCGACGCAACTACTCGTTCTATCTAGACCCCAACCGCTTTGGGACTCCCTTTAAGGAGATACTGCCCGGAAGGTATATTCACTATGCACCTTTCACTCGCTAGGCGGGGCCCGCATTTGCATACTTTCTCACTTTTTCTCGTGATATCGGGAGGCTTTCCGCCAGCCTATAATCAAGAGGGGCTGATATTTTGGGCGCATTTCGGTTCACCTCTGGGTACTTATACGCAACTACATATACGAAAAATTTTGGAATACATCTATCACATCAAAATATCAAATACTCATATCAAATCTAAATTTTCCATCGATACTAAAAATTTTAAACAGTATTTTAAGCGTTTATTGCCTATAGATTGTGAATATGTTCTTCTTTCTCCTGGAATAAATTTAACCAAGTCAGTTACCGTCAAATGAACTGAACTCGTTCGTATTTTGGGCAATGCTCAATTTGAATAGTTTTCTGTTCGCAACCAATTTGACAGCTGTTTTCAATTTGATGATTTTCCTTGCCCTGCAGGTATCGGTTTCACCAGGAAAACTTTCCGCACTCCACGGACTACTACCGCGAATACTTCCGAGGGGGTGTTTACATCGAGAGCGTTGAGCAAAATGCCGACCCGGAGGTTGGTGGTCAAAAAAATAGCAATCAAAACTCCACGGTTTTCCTCCGTTTATAGTGTGCTGATCACGGAGCAACCCGAAAACAGGTGCTTTGGGGACTAGTAAACAAAAACAGTTTATTGTGAAGTTTCAATGCCAGTGCTTGGGAGGGCTACCATTTTTTCAGATTACACCATGATCTTTATGAGACGAGAACTCTGATGTTTGACTATATGCTTTTATTTAAGTAGACCAAAAATCCATGAGTATAATGATCATATTATGTCATTTCACTAGAAGAACAAAACAGCCCCCTATATAGTTCTAGGATTAATAAATAATTAAATATACCCCCGTTTAAGTGTCTTGGTACCGTTAGATACCGCATTATGGGTGCGACGGGGATGAAAATCGGCGCAGAGATTCCTGCCAGGATACCCGATGAGTTCATGGTGTACCAGTCCCGTTCCAACCCCCCTTGTTTCTGTCCCGAGCAGCCCCTCGCCGGCTCCGAGATTGCCAATCATAACCAGTTCCGCATGGAATGGCAGGTGATTCAGAACACTCTGATGGCCATCGGCCTGTTCCTCTACCCAGAACTGCTGCTCGAGTACGCCCACACACAGGTACGGTAAAGGCTAGCCGGCAGCACATGCACATGAGGAGGCAATGGCTAATGGGAATGGCTATGAAATTGCATGCAAATCGGAGGAAAGCAAAATCAAAGAGTTTTAGTATGACGTATAATGTATGACGTAGGAAAGTGAGTGGTTCGTTCCTTCAGGTGCCTGTTCGCATGAAGCCGATGCTGCTGACTGTGTGGCAGCTTTCGCTCGTGGCCGGCAACATGCTGGTCGCGCTGCTCGCGTACTCGCACCCCTTCTCACAGTCGGTGAGCAAATATGGCCGAGAGACTCTTGCCGAGAGACTCATGGGGTGTCTGGCTATACTTTTAAATAGGTATCCTATTCTTGGACAACAATTAGAGGGAGAATATTCTGAAACTCCTACTGCTGGTCACCAATTGTAGTATTAACCTTATATAATAATATGTTTAATGATCTCACTATTGGACACCAATTGTAATGCGGATATTTTTCTAATCCCACCGCTGACACCAAATGTAGTGCGGATATTTTTCAAATCCCACCGCTGACATTAATTATAATGCGAATATATTTCAAATCCCACCGCTGACACCAATTGTAGTGCGGATATTTTTCAAATCCCACCGCTGACACCAATTGTAGTGCGGATATTTTTCAAATCTCACCGCTGACAGCAATTGCAGACCAAATATTTTTTAGATCCCGCGTTTTTTTAAAATATACCTTGCTATATTTAAGCTTGGGAGGGAGAAAATATGAGAAACAGTTTCACTTTTTAAAAAATCTGACATTTTTTGAAGGCAAAGTTAGTTTATTCAAAACAGAAAATGTACAATTAAGCATTCCCGTTTCATCGCCTCTGGGATAAAATAAAGTGTGAAATGTCCACCATTTGGAATTTGATACACTTTTTGATGCCGTAAAAATGGAAATAATATGCGAACCATTTGGTTAACAAGGATACGAGGATAATATAATCCTTGCTGTTTGCGTGCTACTAGTCCGTAAGCCAACCTATTGGTTGGCCAGCTCTTGCCAAGGCTCATAGTATTTGTGTCTCCCCAGGTGTGGCCGTACATCACCTACGTTGGGCTGATGTTCTGCAACTTTCTCGTGCTCTTGGGGGTGTTGGCCAGCTACAAGCACACGAACAAGTACCTGACGAGGCTCGTTCAGGTGTGTGAAATCATGTAATGTCTTGAGTAAACGTGAAGTGGCGTCGTATGCCATGGCCCATGCGGTACTCTAGCCCACGGAAGCTGGTCAATTAAGCCTGGGATCAGTCGGGCTCAGAGAGAGGAAGAATAGTCTGTTATCACTAACAGGTCGTATGTTCTTCGATCTGTCATCAGAATTTCATTCGCATGCCAACCTCGAAGCACTTCCTTAGTCCTTACTCACGTTTTTTGGCTGGGTGATGGGATGGGAGGAAATATTTGAGAGGCAAGTTGGGTAAAATTTCTTATCTCTAGTATGACCCGCCCATAAAAAGGGCTGAGAATTCAGAATTGGTCATGGAAATCTGTCTAGTTGTAAAGGTTGTAGTTTGTCTGCATATTTGAATTCTGCATCAGAGTACTTGGATTAATGGTCTCCAAAACCGGTATACAATCCTAAATTGAGTTTTTAATGTGAAATGTGAAAGCTAATGTAAAACTTTTAAAAAGTCAATTTATTTTCAACATCCTAGGTCCGGCCCAAGAGGAAAAAGCTGACTGGAGATACGTCGATGTCGTCGATGTCGTCGATGTCGTCGGTGCTGGAAAACGCTGAGGACGGAGACCAAGTTGGCGAGGATGAGGATGAGGATAGCGACAAGAGCAGCAGCAGCAGCAGCAGTAGCAGCAGCTCGAGCTCATCTAGCAGTAGTGGAAAGCAGGAGTACCCACCTCCTAGGTGGGTACTTATTGGGACAAGGAAATAGATTCGATCTTACGCATTTTTTAAATCGAATTTGACTAGGAACCTTGGTAGAATTTCCGACTCTTTTTTCAACGTTTTTTTCAACTTTTTCCAACTTTTGCTATAACTTTTCCCGACTCCAACTCCAAGTTTTCCCAACTCCTTATACATTTTTGTGTGCGGGTAGGGGCTGGAGGACAGTGAACGGTCCATATATATATCATATCAATATCACATATATCAGAAAGTCGGCATCTGCTTCAGAAAGTCTTCCATTCGCCTCTCGCAAGTTGCCTCAACGGCAGTAGCGGCCGGTGGACAGTTAGGAAGGTGGGGCATAAAAAAAACTACCAAAATATCCGCACCTCCTTCCACTCACCACTACCCCTAACCTATATACAGTGAAAATCGTATATACCTCACGCTGCGTAATCTCACTGACATATGAGAACCTCTAAACGCTTCGTAACGTCACTCAATTCAATGACATAGTTTTGGTGTCCTAACTTTTGTCCTGGCAGGAAGAGTTCTTCGTAATGTTATGTCAATGTTCTGCTGTAGTCCTAAATCAGCGTTTAGTTGCTACTCGCAAGAAGCAAGACGCAACACTCTTCGTACATACTTCCATATCAGTAAATCATAAGGAATACTAATGCCGATTTACGATGCACTGCCAAAAATATGTCAAACCATACCTCGATTAATCGCGACAAGATCGGCGATATTTTATAAACAAAAATGTCTTCTATTTATTTGAGAGTATCCATTGAAACCTTAAACTTTTCCCAACTAAATTAGTTTGATTTTAAATCCTAAAACACGGCGTGAAACTAGAGTAATGACACATGACATCTCACGCGAATTCGCTCGCCGCGACACCTAGCCCAACCCGTCCGCTAGACTGTCACAGTGGCACGTGCAGCAAAGATCGCGACGAAGCCATTGGCCGTGCCAGGGAGTCCCGCATTTCGCCACTTGTGCATCGCGGCTGATTGGCTGAAGTGCATTTTGAATATGTGCCCTGCTCTTGCCTGCCAGCTCGCACTGTGAGCGCTCTGCGCGCACGCGCTAACTATTGGGATTGGGAGCAGAAGCCGAATCTGCACTACCCAGACTTGCAATGAAGCGCGCGGAATCGCGATCGCGCGCTTTTGGGTCCAGGGAAACGTTGCGGTGGACTTTAATGAATCAAATGAATACTGAAGGAGTCCCAATACATAGTATAACATTGAAATCTAAAGAAATCTTAATGATATAAGCTAAAGTAGTAAAATCTATGTTCTGGGCAAGGATCTAGGTGGTGCACATGCCCCACTGCCCCTGTGCACGAGCCGCTACTGCTCAACGGCCTCCCATACATACATACATGTACTGTGCCCTCCATACCACATTGGGGCCCCTGACACAAAGGTGCACGATGTGCTGCAGCATCCTCTATACCATCGGCTTCTCATGCCAACTTATTGCATTTTCCTTCACAGATCAGCACCGTTCCCGTAAGTGGTTTGAGCGTTTAGAGAGCAAACCGTTTGCCCTGATCAGCGTCGTCGTATGGATGCTGTTATTTGCTCCGAGTGTAACTCAGCAAGGCCTCGATAGTTAACGGCGAGACCAGCGTCATCTCTAGGTACCTACTTGTAATGTTCTGTGTCGATAAAAATAAAGATTGTGCTCGCCCCTTGTTTTTATTAACGCCTCAGCTGTGTATCCATGCCAGTTATCCATGCCAGTTATAATGTACTTTATGGGATATGGTTTACGGCATCTCCACCTATGTTATTACATAGTTATGTAGTTACTAAATTACATGTTGCGTTATTACACAACGATACAACTCCTCTCAGGGATCACATCCCTTTGACAACGGGCCAACCGTGCCAGTGCCCTGTGTGTCTGCGTTCCTACTTCCTAGTGGCCCACCTTGGAAACGGTCTTGTGGCCCATCAGCCATCGCCGAACTGGTGCCTGTGCCTTCACCCACTGAGCTAAATGGGCAGATGAGATACGATGAGAAAAATTGTGACGTATAAGTCGTGATTGAGTTGGATTTCATAGGGTAAGTTCTCTGCCTGGCTGTACCAGAGTGCGCGATCTTTGCTGTGTTGCGAGTCAATTGAGTAAGATAAAATCACAATGAAATACCCGAAACAGTTGTTTAAGTACGGTAATCTTATACCGAGCTGGGTTCTAGAGAGCCTGGAAAGGTTGGTAAGTCACAAGGTAATTTCATTTCGGTTCTTGCTTTTTTTCGGCACTATAATTTTTATTGCACTTGAGATGAAAAAATACTTCGAAATTTTTGTTAGTATATTAGGGTAACTCTACCCATTTGGGGACATGGTAGCCTGAAAAGTAAAAATCAATGCTAACCAGCCTGTTGTGACTTTCGAGTGACTCGTCAAAACCATACTAGCACGCATGTCGCAGGATTCGAACCTCTGCCAGCCGCCTGCGAGTCTAGCACCTTCGCCGTTCGACCACGGCGTTCTCGCAGTACGGTTGCTCAGGCGATATGCCCAAGTCCCCGGCTTGAACGGTGCGAGCTTGGCACTAGCACTCGGTCTCGTTCCAGTCGACCAAGCCAGCATACCAACCAGCGTCGCATTGCCGTCTGCTCGTGGCAGCGCCACTGTGCGGGCTTTTTGGAACGCTGACCTCGGATGTGGTCGGCTGTCCTCGGCACCGACGATCGAGTTCGTCTGAAAGACTGGGTTCGCCTCAAATACATGTTTTATAACGATACAAGAAGTACACTAAGTTCATGGATCGCTAACAGATTTCGCTGCATTCGGACTGCTTGCAACAGCAAGCACTCGCGTTCGTTCCTGCAATGGCGGTTTTCTTCAGGGCTCTGGACACGCAATGATCATTCTCGGTCTCTGGTTATCTGCAAAGATTTCGCCGCTAAAGGGCATGGCCTGATTGAGTTGTCAGCCATGAGGTACCGATCGTACGAGGATCATTCGAGCCGTTGTGTTGGCAGTTCATGTCGTAACTCCATATTCGCAACGTTGCGTTTCAGACAGCGTCCTGCGCTTCTGCCAAGTGTTTGCCATTTCGTTGACTAAGTCAGAAAGCAAAGGCTGGATACGAACGAGAAGCGCAGGCGCTAGCGCGAACGAACTGCCATGTCTGATGAACGCCAGGATTTAGCGGGGTTCGACCGTTCGAGGCATTGGTTGAATCAACAGCGATCTTAAACTAGGTCCCCATTGGACGATCTCGCTGCACTTTAAAGTATTTGTTCATTCACTGGCTAATAGAGTGCGCTAGGTGTGTTGCACTCAGCGCATTCTAGTAGCCAGTGGATGAACCAATTTTATTTTAAGCGATTCAATCACAATATAAATATATCATATTTAACAGACTCTGTTCATGGATCCCAGTTAGCTCAGAGGCAGAGTACTGGGGTATCAGCCAAACGGACCTGGTTCAAATCCGATCGACTCCATTCGAGTTTGTATTTTGGAATATTCAATATTTCAGATTACATACAAACACAACTTAGATATCTTGTTTCTCCACTACAACGTATATACTCCCTAGAAGCCAAGCTGGTTAAAGCACTGCTAGGATGGCAGTGAGAGCGTCCAGGTGTTCCTGGTTCGATACCGCTTACAGGAGCTTACGGCCTAGAGTTTTGTCTGATCTCTGTAGGCGCAAGATTAAGCGTACAGGGCTACACAGTAGCCCAAGTCACTTCCGCCACACACAAAGCTCTCAGCAACTCGGCCGTCCCCATTTCGGGGCTCGACTCCGAACGGTGCCGTCCGTCGCGGGTGTATCGGACTCCTCAGGAGTCAGCCATTCCAGTAACTAGGGAGCTTTTTGGCCGAGCAATAATGATCGTACTAGTGATCGTACTAATAGTGATAGGACGTTAGGATCAGTACCGAGTGCTACCAGATAAATGTCAGGCAGCACTCTCTGTTGGCAAGTCTGGTACTTGACTATTGGACTTGTGATAAAATTGACATCGAATCAATTTCATTTTAGTTCAGTGATGGACTACCAGGGCGACTGCAGCACGGAAATTAAATGCCGTGAGTAGTCGAACCTATTTCCAAAAAACGACTTGAGCTGGGATCAAACCGTCGCCACCGGAATGAAAGATGGTCGAGGTATCCACCAGGCAAACGCTTCGTACAGATGATCACAGTAATCAATATGTAGTCAGACACAAAATAAATTATATCTCAAAAGGGTATAAAATGCACTAACGCGACTTTGAAGAATCACCAGTAAACGTCCCGCTTGACGTAGACCTCAGCGACTCAAAGCATCACGCCTGGCCGCACCGCACTGACGCACTCGGCGGGGGTAGCCCGAGCCAACGCTGATGCGATTCATCGCAAGTAGAGATGGGATTTGCTTGTTTTCCGTCGGCCCGGCCCGACACCGGCCCGACCGGTCGTGAGTCCGGCCTGGCCCGAGGCCCGACGGGGCTTACATTTTTCAGTCCGGCCCGGCCCGAAATATTTGTCCAAACGTAACATCTGTCCGAGGCTGTCCGAAAGTCCGAAGCTGTCCGAAAGTGCGAGACTGTCCGACAGTCCGACACGGTCCGAGAGTCCGACTCGGTCCGAGAGTCCGACTCGGTCCGAGAGTCCGACACGGTCCGAGAGTCCGATACGGTCCGAGAGTCCGACTCGGTCCGAGAGTCCGACACGGTCCGAGAGTCCGACTCGGTCCGAGAGTCCGACACGGTCCGAGAGCCCGACGGCCCGAAGCCAGGTCCGGCCCGGCCCGGCCCGACATCTCAGATCCGATGCCCCTTAGTTCCCCTTCCGCTAGCCCAGTGCAAAATCATAAATGTTCTACATTTGCCTCTAATATCTTATTCAGTAACTGGAAACAATCCTCTCAATACATAGGTCTTTGTTCAATACTGTCGCATAGCTTTGTCGGCGCAGACCGACAAAGGGTAGCGGCGCGACGTCGTCGGTACTCGGAGCACTATGGAATGACTATGTCTTAGACCAGGAAGCTGTAAGTCGAAAGTCCGACCAGGCCCGACAGTCCGACACGGTCCGAGAGTCCGACACGGTCCGAGAGTCCGACTCGGTCCGAGAGTCCGACACGGTCCGAGAGTCCGACACGGTCCGAAAGTCCGACGGCCCGAAGTCCGGGTCGTGTCCGGCCCGGCCCGGCCCGACATCTCAGATCCGAGGCCCGGCCCGGTCCGAGGCCCGACAATTGCAAAAAAAATCTGTCCGGCCCAGCCCGAGAGTAGGGCCGGACTCGGGCCGGGCCGGACTTTCGGACCGTTCGGACTATTCCCCCCATCTCTAATCGCAAGCACGCGGCAAGCAGACTTCGATAGCGAAACGCCACTTCGGGGCCCTGGGGAGGCCCAAGACCGAAGTCCAAAAATTGCCCCAAGTCCCAGAGAGCCACCGCACCGCACACGGGGTTCGGGCTGGGCCAGCCGGGGTCGAACCGGCCGCTGGAGCACTCTTCTGGGCGAAATCGAGGCCCGAGTCTTTGGACGATGGTTAGTGCTTGCGCATCCTACTGCGCAGTGCATTGTGACAGCGGTTGATGATATATGTTCTTAAGAATCATCCATGCTCAGCAACTCTTCGCAGCCTAGTTTACAGCGTGGTGGAGCTGAATTCGAGCAAGGTGACGACTTGAGGTACCCAGGTGCGAATCCGAGCCTGGGTACAGATCGAATGTAGTCATTACAGTTTTTTTTCTAGCTCCGTGTTTTGCAGAAAACGTACAGAAACAATTTAGATTATAGCAAAAGGCCCACAGCGTGAGGGTGTGTAAGGGTGGTAAACTCCCATTTTGCTCCAAGTAATGTCATCCCTGTGCGATAGACTGTATCGCAGTGCAGCCGCGTAGCACGAGTGGCCTATGATCAAGACTGTTTGGTTTTAGGTAACGTGTTTCTGTCAAGCGCTCAAGTCTTTTGTTGCGTGTGATTGAGATGTTGACACCCTCAAAACTTCCTAACAATTTCAGCTCCTGTTTTGTTGTCAGTCTTGATACGTAGTGTCTGTGCCGTGTGGGATTATAAAGGCCGTGAGGGGGGGAGGGGGGGGGGGGGGAATTCGATGAGCTTGGCGGTGGAGGTGACGGATCCGTGAGGGTGCCATCGCGGTCCTGTTCTTCGGTCACGTCTTGCCGTCTCTTTTCCTTTAACATAACTAGCAATACTTAGACTAGACGCAACTCAAATACTTTGGCCGATGAATTGATTTCTACCATTAAATCGAAAATTCATTGTCGGAAAAACTATTTACCAAAGCTCAACTAAAAAATCGTTTCAAAGATATAATATGGTTATAAAGTTATATATTAGATAAGTCGTTTGCCATCTTGAACTCATTTGTTAGTTGTTTGGTTCTCGGAAAATGACGACTTCAAAATGCATTGTCGGAAAATCTCCTTTCCAAGGTCCAACCAGAAAATAGAGTAAATGATAATTAGTTGCAGATAGAGTATAATAAGAGAATCGTTTGCCACCTTGAACTTATTTGTTAGTTGTTTTGTTCTCGGGTAGTGACGATCTTCAAAATGATTTGTCGGAAAATCTATTTCCCAAAGTCCTACAAGAAAAACGCACAACGCAAGACGTACGACACCGTGCACGTTGCGACTTGCGTCGTGCGTTGTGCATCCTGCTTCGTGCGCGTTACGTCTTGCTCCAGACCCATTGCTGTCTAGGCTAGCTTCATCAAAAATTAGGCTCGTCGTCAAAACAGTGCGTCTTAAGTGGCTGGATCAGTTCGCCAGAAAGTGGCTTTTAGACCCTTTTTTCCACCGTTTGAGGGTCATCTCGTTGAAATTATCATTTCAATATTTCAATAGGTTGTAAACAAAAGATGTGAAATTGGGTAACCATGGCCCTTTTTTAGAAAATTTCCCCCCGGAACACTAGAACCACCCCGAAACTATTCATTTTGACCTTCTTTAGAGCCATGTTTACGAAAGTGCAATAGAGAATTCGAAAAAAGGGCCATGGTTACCCAATTTGAGGTCTTTTGTCTACCACATACTGAAATATTGAAATGATTACTTCAACGATGTGACCCTCAAACGGTGGAAAAAATGGGTCTGTTTCAAAATTTTCCATGCTCAATTATTAACTTTGTGCACTCTGCTTTGGTGCTTGCGACTGCTTTTCGACAAAATATGAGACGTTGTTGATATTCCGTGCCTCTCGTTATCGCGCTCGCTGGAGTGATGAAAGGAAGGGATTAGCTAACTGTAATTAACATTTATATCTTGCATTCGACTAGACTATTTCTCACAAAGGATTTAAAAACACGTTATGGCAGGCGCATGAACAAATTGCCGTTTGGAAACGCAAAAATGACTTTATAAGTTCTATTCAAGTTGCTCCACGATCCATTCGGCATAACAAATGTAATGATGTCAGTTTAAATTAGAAATGTATCAATCAATACTCTTTTTGCTGAAAGATATCGCTTTTGTAATTAATTTTGTTCCCGGAAAGCAAAGCTATCTGAAGCTTTAAGAGATTATGAAGTTATTGAAACATTCATGCGATAAAAGTATAAGACCCAAGTAGTTGATTATTTTCGATTGATATTGTAGCTACTTAGTGATGTACAAAGTTTGAGTCAACTCTTCAAAAAATAAACAATCTGAACTGCTCCGGATCCACAGCACGAAACCGAGCCCCATGGTTCACTGACTGTACCGCCAGCACCGAGTGCACTCTCGGCTCCCTTACACGCCAGGCAAGCTTTATCATCAATTAGGCCATAGTATGGAACCTCAGAGCCCGTAATCAAACAGTGCGTCGTTGAACAGCACAAAATGAAAATCCTAGATTTACTTACATTCCCAGGGAAATTGTTCTTTTCGAACCCCTGGCCTGGCACTGTAGAGCGTTTAGGCCTAAGCGCACTAGGCGCTCGCCAGGGCCCCGGTGGTCGAAGGGCCCAAAGAAATTTTCACAGTTTAAGTCAAAATATCCAAATATGGACCTATCACTGAAAATTGAATGTAGGCAACTAATGGTACACATGAACATAGCACCAAGCCTACACACAAGGCGGTCCTGCGCTCGTCCTGACGAGAACCAACGTTCAAAACTCTAAAACGCTGAGGTTAAAATCACTTTTTGTATCGGGCGCCCAGGAGAGAGAGTAGTACCGACATCGTCCCGCTGTGAAAGTGACGTAGCCAGCCACGTGCTTCGATCGATCCGCCTCCTTCTGTATCGATCGACTAAAGCTCGGCCCCCATTGGCTGCTTGGCTTTGGAGTCGTGGACACACTGATAAGGCAATGGCGGCGCGAGCAATGGCGGCGATTGATACTGACTAGCATCTAACGAAGCGGGTTAAGACTTAAGAGCACTACTTTCATCACTGTAACCGCATGTCCTGCACAAGTCCATCTGAACATCAACTAACCACAATGGCTACCAATTAGTTAGTATTATAAGTTGGCTCACCAGCCTCATTCAACTATGCCTTTAGGCAATCAATAGAAAATTCTGAAGCGGCCTGCTAAAGGGGCAACCTAGTAGTTGGTTTCAGGCCATACCAACGTTGAATTCTATTTCTATCGGGTTAAAAAGGGTAGTTGTTGCTCAATATAATATTACACTTTCTGTCCATTGTCTCGGAACTTGTCGCGGTGCACTGGCTTCGAGAACGCAATTTGTATTGCGTTGCAGATGAGCGCAGCAGTTTGACTAGCTGATAAAAGAATGAATGCTGAGCGTCGTAAACAGAAAGTCAATGATGTGAAGTGACAATTTCTTTGAACAGAGTCATGGAAATCTCATTGCTCAACTTTTTAACCCGAATTTCACCTGCAAACCCAAAAATTTTACGTTAAAAAGTTAAATTAAGTTAAGTTAAATTATAATTATAATTACCATCTTTATATAAAAATCTAATATTTTCGTCAATTTAAAATGCTGAGTTTTCCTTAGTTATATGTACGGTGTACCTGCAAAGCTGAGATAGGTATATATGATATATATATATATATATATATATATATATATATATATATATATATATATATATATATATATATATATATATATATATATATATATATATATATATATATATATATATATATATATCATATATACCATATTATATATTATATATATATATATATATATCATATATACCATATTATATATTATATCATATTATATATCATATATATATATATATATATATATATATATATATATATATATATATATAGCTATATATATGTAGCTATATATATGTAGCTGAGAGAAAGGGTGCGACAGAGAGAGCCTGACAAAAAGTTTATAAAGGCACAGGTATTTAGTGTGGAACTTGGAAGGAGTGACCGACAAAGCGGCAGTGGGTCCTGACATGACTGCGGTCGAGACGACTGCACCATCGAAGGGGCATTGTTTCAAGAATGCATTGCATTGCTGCAAGTGTTGGTTGCTGTCAGCGCGTTCTGATAGTTGGTGTCGTATACAACGTCAGACATTCGCGATCGTGGCATACTCATGTGCTAACTGCAATAATACTAACACCAATTAGTTGACATTGTGGTTAGTTAATGTGCAGATGGACTTGTGCAGGACATGCGGTTAGTCAGAAACAATCAGGCAGAGGCTGATGGTTGTTCTGATCAGCTGACATTGTCCACGTTTGTATCATTCTTGACACATTGTACCGTTTTTGGCTCAGTTGCAATGGTAGAAAGTGCTACGACTAGTGGTCCAAAGGAAAGTGCCGAAAGGAACATAAGCTTTCAATCTGGTCGGCGTTTGTTCCTTGGAGGCTTTCCAAGAAGGGAAATACGAACACTCCCTGAAATGTAACCCAAATCAAGGAAAAGAGCAGCCAGCGCAGCGGTGCAAGGACCGCATAACCTGTTCCTATTGTAGGGACTAATGGTTGCCCATGTCAGACAGAGTGCTTCTTGGTCGAGGAGCTGGACTTCGAGGCAAGGATGAATTGGAGTGGGGCCCAATGTTCGTCCGAGGTTCAAGGTTCAATCGTCAAGGCAACAACCGCATCTTGGGGAGTCAAGGCGCCGGAATGGTCGATACAAGGTTTTATGGGGAAATCGAAACACTGAAGGTCGCGGAGGAGCAAGAACTGGAGGTGAATAGGCATCAGGCGGTCACTATGAACTTTGATGACGTGGAAATTAGTGACCTCTCATTGCCAAGCTGTTCTTAAGTCCTAGAGGTCACAGGTTCAGGAAGAGCCCGAGCTGGTGGAGTTTTCACAGTGAGAGGTTGCGACAGAAATTATGTAGGAGAGTTTCAAAGGCGAGTGAAATTGAATATTTCGCTTCGCTCGCTTCGTACGCTCATCAATTTCACAGGGTGCGATAGTATAACTTTTTTTCGTTCGATTTGGATCGAAATCGCTCGATTTCAAATCACAGCCCATATTTTAACCATATGGTCACGGAAATTGAAAACGAATGGGTTTGAAATCACAATGTTACACAATCACACCACTGCTCGGAAATAGGACTCCCCTACACGAGTAGCACCACTAGTGTTCGTCCGTCGTCCTTCCTTCCCTGTTCGGATGCCCCCTCAGTTGTTGCCTACTCAAACGGGACAATGAATGGTGTACCCATTTGAAGCCCATTTACAAAATGTCTCAATCGCCGAATGAAATTTGCTCTCAATCGCGTAAATTTCCACCAAGAATATCCTGGAATTACAAAAAAACCGGTAGCTACACCGTCAAACCTCCATTTCAATTACCGCATTTTCTATTACTTTGGGTTTTTCAAAAGCCATGGAAGTGTGGGGCCCCAAAAGCCAACTGCTCCTAGGGGACCCTCAGACCCTAAACGCGCCCCTGACAGGCAGGCAACCCAAGCTACACGCGAGCACGAAAGGCCAGCCTGGACCGAAGGCGGAGAGACCCAGCCACGGGTTCGGCGTCAAACAATCGGCTAAAACTTGCCGTGAAATTCACTCTTGGTACCAGGCGCCCAGGAGTGCGTGTAGTCCCGAGCTCGCTTCTCTCGGCGAGGCAGATTGGATGCGCGATGGGCGGACTGGGTAACTCGTGACCGCCTTGCCCGAGTGAACCGGCACGATTGGCTGATATCTTTGGTATCAATTGATGTTATTGATTTTGCAATAAAACCTGGGGTGTGAATGTGTAACTTTATTTCGTTCGATTTGGCTCGAAATCACTCGATTGCAAATCACTGCCCGTGTTAAACCATATAGGCAGTGATAATGAAAACGAATGATTTTGAAACCACAAAGTTACACAATCGTCCCCCTAGACTACGTTAAAATAATTCGTTTCCCTGTGTCGTAATATGCCTAACCTTATCCTTAGCATGTGCAGGTGGATTTCGCTGTGCTCTGTGTTTTCAACATGATTTCATGCTAATTTCCAATCTGTCACTGTGATACTTTAGCACAGAGTGTTAGCGCGGAGCAGCGCGGAACTACAACGATCAGGGAAGGGCGCCCACTCGAACACCGGAAACAAAAACATTTTTATACCAAGGTCTGTTTTAATTAGAAAGGCTCTACCTCATACACCAACCGGGACGCTGAAATGTCCTGGCTTTCCAGTCATTCAATTTCATTAGTTTCTTATATAAGTATAATTTCAAATAATTTGACTTAATTTGATAAACTATCTTTAACAATAATGTGCAGTGGCCCAACGTGCTAACCAAATACGTAAAAGGCGGACAGCGTAGTAGGTACCTGACGCGTCAACGTCGGCTGTCCACTCCTTTTGGAGTCACAGCGGGAAATCAAAATTGCCCCCCGAAGGTGCCTTGAGTATAAAATTGGTCTGTGGATTTTGGGATCCGTAACAGGAAAAAATTGTCTACAAATTGGCAAACTCGAGCCGGGAAAAAATTCAAAATTTCGAAAAATGTTCTCCAAAAAAAGGCGTATTTTTGGCCAGACTGTCCCGAAAATCCTGCCACTCATCGCAGAATTTTAAATGTAGCACGATTCTCATGTTCCTCGAAAACACCTATAAAACTGTAGAATCACATAAAGATTTTGCGGAAACACACAACACATCCTAAATTACTAATAGGAGAATTATTTTATTTATTTTTAATTCAAAATAAATAATACATCCAATGATTGAAAGTAAACAAGAATGCCAAACAACCAGAATATATGACACATATTAACACGTAAATAAGTCCCTTTGCACTGAAAACATAACAATAAATCCTGAATTTGGAAGCTGATATCTCTTAAAATTTCTTTTCTTATTCCATTACAGTGCTTAGAGAGGGAAATAACTTCTTGTTCAACTCCAAAACATATAATTCGAATAAAATAATTTGTTTCTTGTTGCCTTGGCCTATACAATAAATAATAGGATACAAGAATCAGTAGCAGGCAAGTCATTCACACCGGACGACCACTGTCCACTAGAATGTCGTGAACAACTCTTCTTGCACGCTATTTGACCGAACTAGACTCTTGGGGCCTGAAAACGCACCAACCAGTGATTGGGAATTCGTCACGCTCTCCGCTTTCCTCGTGTGATATTCCTCTGAGAATTCCTGAAAGCAACATAAAAAAAAATTGATTATAAACGCTGATCAAGAATATAAAAATGCGTGTCTGAACTGACTTTTTTCCGATAATACCTTTAGTCTGTTTCCAAGGAAGGAAGCTCTCTCTCGTTTCTTGATCATGAAGTCGGTAGCTAGAAGCCATCGGTTCTCAAGACATTCCTCTGCAGTTGGCCTCTTTCTGTAAACGCACGAACGAGAAAAACTTATCATAAACAGCTACAACAAGGCTTTTCATTGGTAAAAGTTATATAAGTTCACAATAACCGATCATGACCCAAATCTGGAAGAGGAACCCCGAGAAGAAGACAAGACCAATGCGGAGTTCAGCCGTCTGAGACCGGACTCAAATATCCAAGTGTCAATTTGAGTATATTTGGTTGCACTGCACCTAAAGTGCATGCAGAGCTTCCAAGCTACCTGCACAGTCAATTTTCATCTGTGTATTGTAGCGCAGGAGAATACCCATGTAATAGCAACATTTGTTTAAAATAACTTTTCCGCATTGCACCTTGTGATCTAGTTTATGAGAAACGCAGAGTGAATTTTGGAGATCTTTTGGAGGAAAGGTCCTACTCAAAAATATAAAAAATATAAAAAATTTGAGATCTTAGATCAAAATTGTATAGTGCGAGAATCTTCTGCTCAGGGCCAGCCCAAAAGACAAGGGATCAGCTGACTCACCCTGGCGCTCGCTTGAACACGAGCATGAGGAAGCGCGTCGCTTCGGGCGTCAGCTCCTTGTAGAGGTGCTCGAAGCGGTACCGCACGTAGGTCACGTTCTGGCGCGTCTCCTCGGCGTCTGCGCCGCGGAAGGGCGACGCCCCGGAGAGCAGCACGTACATGAGCGTGCCGACGCTCCAGATGTCCGTCTGGGGGAACGCCGGGTCGCCCACCAACACCTCGGGCGCTACGGGACACCGGGCGAAGGGGGTCAGTGGCGTGTAGGGCTACGAAAAGCATCGCTTACGAATTGAGTGTCAAGCAAGAGGAAAACCACAATGACTTTTCCGTTTCAAAATCCTTAGCCATCATCTAGAGCTGTCGATCTCTTTATTGAAAATTGTATAAGCAGGAATAGTATTGAAAAATATTCAAAAGTGCAGCTGGTGCAGCTGTTAAGAAGTTTAAGGCCAGAACCGTAATTTGATTGAAATTTAAGTCGACAAGCTTTTGAATTCAAGGTGACCCCCAATTATAGGTATAGGTTCTCTTCAAGCAGAGCAACGCGCGAGCAGCAAGCATGCTAGGAACATAAGACCCCTCGGATGCCCAGCCTGCTATCTGCTGCACATCGGCTGCACATCGGCTGCGCTCGTGACTCACCCGCGAATTCGGGGTCGCCTGCTCGCTCGACGATCGAGCCGAGCTTGGAGACGCGCTGCGCCGCGCCCAGGTCCACCAACTTGACCTGCACGCTGCGCACGCTGGCCATCACCACGTTGTCAGGCTGCACATCCAGGTGGCAGTAGCCTCGCCAGTGCATGTACTGCAGCGCATCCAGGATCTAGGCAGACCCAACAAGGTGTCAGTAGACAATCAAGGCAGGTACGGGCAGTTTGCAACGCCAGAGTATAAAGTAACTTGCAATATAGCACTTCTAGAATTCTTCAGTTTGCCCATTGTAGTTCGTTGAAAACTATCCAGTGCAGTTTCTTTCAGTCTGCCCCGTGTAAAGTACGCGGAATCCTCCACCACCTCACCTGCGAGACGACGCTGGCCACGTGCTGCTCCGTATACTCGTGTCTGCTGGACAGATACGTGAGCACGTCGGCCCCCTGCAGCTTCTCCTGCACCAGGACAGCAACGCAGGCGCCCGGGTTCCGGTACGCAGCCAACAGGTTGGCGATGCGTTCGTGTCGCAGCGAACGCAGCGACTCGAACTCGCGCTGCGCGGCAGCCTCGGTCTCGGGACGCAGTTCGAGCAGTTTGGCCACCACCACGCGGTCAGTGGACTTCTCGATGCCTTTCACCACCACCGAGAACTGGCCGCTGTGGACAGGCGGGCAAACGGCCGGTGAGTGAAGAGTGACGACGCTGTTACTGAACGCTTAAAAACAAAACAGCAATTTTTCTCGCAAGATCAGAGATTTCTCCAAATGAAAATGGAATAATTTCCCATGGGGAAATTGTTTAGTATGAGGATGAATCGCATTCATGCAATCGACCTATGTTCTATTATTTTGTAATTTTGATTTTTGCACCCTCAATAACTGACATAACTAACCATACTAACGATAGGCCGAGGTTTTATGTTCCTACAATTTTTCGCACGCCAAGGTGCAAATATCAGGGCATTAATTTCCTCTACAGACGATGCCTGGGCGACATCTTGCCGGTCTGGGCTTACCGAGCGAGCTCCGATACGAAGCTGTATTTGTCTGTGAGCTGTCCCTCGTTGCTCCATTCCAGTGGCGTCGTCTCTGCCGAGTAGTCGAGCTTGTGGCGCACCTCCTCGGTCGAGATCTCCTCGCCCGAATCGGTGATCTGCTGCAGGTGCTTCATGGCTCGCGTCACCTGCACTTTGGGCACTCCTGCAACAAGAACTCGAATTGTATATATACAAAATAAGATAAATCACTGCCTCTGGTGAATCACCATCTGAAATTTATGACACAGCAGGTAGCAACAAACATCTTTCTACGTCCCTCATTTTCCTTTTACTCTCTTTCTGTTACAAATTAAATTATTTTTTGATTTTCTAAGTAATGAATCATTGTGTGATGGCATTCATTTAGATTTAAAGCCAAGAAATGTAACCGACTGCTGACTGGAAGCGGGCTAGATAAAAGTCCCCAATTTTGAGACGTTTTTGAAGTTAAAGTGTTGCTGTGCAAATGATTCTAAATTCACATTCGAAACGAACGAATCGCAGCTCACCTGGCGGCTTGGTCAGGATCAGATCGGTGGGAATGCCCTTGTCGCTCCAGCCGATGCGGTTGCGCGCCGACAGCCGGAACTGGTAGTTGGTTTCCGCGCGCAGGTCGCGCACCACGTAGAATTCGTGGTCGATGTTCTTGGCGACGTCGAGCCAGTCGACGTTCTCGGCTTGCTTGTACTGCAGTCCGTAGCAGACGACGGCCGAGTTGCCGTCGTCCTTCGGCTGCTTCCAGCGCAACAGCACCTCCGTGTCCGATACCTCGGACGCGTCGGGGGAGTCGGGGGAGGACGGCACGCTGGCCAGCACCACTCTGGGGGGCGAGGGAAGAGGTCAACGATGCACTAAGCGCGGGATTAATTAAAGGCAGCGAGATGATCGCGCTGCAGGGACATATTTGTCCGGGGTGCGAGGGCATAATGACAATCGCATGCGTTCATTATTTTTGCATTTACAGTTAAATTAGTGAAATTCTGAGGAATTACACAAACCATTGGTGTCGGTAGTCTGCCATATCGGATATTTCTTAATACACGCGAACTTATCTTGCAAGTTGTTAATTTTACGGGCCACTCTTTCAGCAAAAGCAAGTAGAATCAGCAAACTGAGCAGAAAACTGTGGTAACCCCATGGATAACACGTAACTTGGCGTGTAGCTAATGGTGACCACCACTTTTCGAAGTGCATGGAGGTAGTCGTCTTACCTGGCCCTGGTGTGGGTCTGTCCAACGCGGTTGCGGGCCACCGCCTTGTAAATGCCGACATGTATGTGCGAGGCGGGCTCGAACCTGAGGATGGACCGGCCCTCCTCGTCTTCCGAGATCTTCACTCGGTGGCTGTCAGACACGACAAGGTCGTTCCTGCACACAGCAAGAAGAGCAGATGGTTAGACTTGACGAGCACTGGGCTCTTGTGCTGGAGAATGTGCTAAAAAATGGGCCCTTAATGAGAGCAGTTGACTTGAAGCTCAGGGGAAGTAAATCAACAACATAGCAACCGAATCAGACTATGATCCGACATTATATAAGTGATGATCTACCGAAGATAACAGCATAATCAGAGGCGTTTAGACAGTAGCTTGTACGTGCGATGCCTTCAGAGTTCAGACACGTGCACAGGGTGGATTTTAAGCATGTGACCCTTGAGACCTTACGGTTTTTTTTTTAGTTTCTACGTACTTGAACCACTGCACGCTGGGCATGGGGTCTCCAACCGCGTAGCAGGCCAGCTGTCCCGGCTGGTCCTCGATTATGGGCAGGGTCTGCGGCTTCTCCCGGAAGAACGGCGCCTGCGGAGGAAACAGTCACACCATTGAAAACAAACACAAACAAACACAAAGTAATACTGATGTTAACGCAACCACCAACATAGCAGAACATAACAGAAGATTCACTCTGTAATTTGTCCCCTGGTCCACAAGTCTGGTTCTGCAGTTTTCGGTTTCTACAGTTGAAAATTGACGTTGGCAACACCCGATAACTTTTAAACGTACGAGATACGTGATCACGTAACTCTGCGTCTTATCTGTGCTCATCGAGGGCACGTTGAGGGCACGTTGAGGGCACGTTGAGGGCACGTTGAGGGCACGTTGAGGGCACGTTGAGGGCACGTTGAGGGCACGTTGAGGGCACGTTGAGGGCACGTTGAGGGCACGTTGAGGGCACGTTGAGGGCACGTTGAGGGCTGCAAGCGTACCTGTCCCTCACGCTTGTACTCGATCATGGCCTCCGCCTCCGCGTGGCCGTCCAGTCGCGTGCCCAGCTCGTGTCGCAGTCGACGCAGCGAGTACACCTCGCTGGAGCCGTACTGGCTGATGCGGTCCTTGCGCTCGTCGTCGATCTCCTCGTCCATCACGTCGGTGAAACGACGTCGCTCGTGGATTACCGGCGTCTGAAACGACGAACCAGTCGCGGATCATTTCGCGTGCCGCCCAAGCACTTGATGGGGACGCAGGTTTTGCTTTACTACCAAATCTATCTACAATCGAATAGGTTTGAACATGAACTTTCTTAGACAACCTACATCGAAGTCAGCTGGCTGCAAATCGGAACAGCAAGCATTGACTCAACTTAAAGAAGGATAGTTCGGAAATTAAGTATTGTCCCGGACATATAGGAATTTTCTCTCAACGCAGAGTGCTTAAGATGTATGATGGCGCAGTTCATTTCTTGCAATAACTCTTGCGGGATCATACCAAAATTAACATCGACGGCATCGATATGACGTGGTTAAATTTGACCTGGATTGGTTCGAAACCCCGGCAAGGACGCTATTTTATGTTCGCCCCTTGACCATCTGCAGAAGCACCATCTCCCTTCTTTCTCCAGTCGTGCGGTTTCGAAGGCTCTGCGGAGTGAGACGAAGCTGACTCACCCTCCAGTCGTAGGTGTCTTCCAAGGGCACACGGGTGCCGCGATTGCGCGCCACTTTCATATACTCCCGCAATCGCACAGGGAAGTCCACGTCGCGCAGCTGCAGCAGGTACGTGTCGGGCCCGTTCTGGTAGCTGCAACCGCCACAGAATGCGATCGTCTCAACAGAAATGCGACCCGTCATGCATACACACGAACAACAAAACAGATTCAAAACTTTCAACAAAACTGTCTCAAACCGGGGTTTTATTTTGCAGTGAAGTTTTAAGTTCATATCTGCATTTAACTTAGAATGTAACTCCCTGTTCGCTATTCGGGTGCGGGGCAGTTTCAAATATCCAGCTATTACTGCATTCGACGTGCCTGTGCTGTTTGCATTTCATCTTAAAAGTGAATTGACATCTTTAGAAGCTTATAGGATATATTCCAGCTTTCAGATAACAATACATAACGAAACAATCATTGTCACAAGCACAAGCATGACGTGAGCTGGCAAGGCACTGCATTTGCAGAACTATGCGTTTATCCAGTGGGTTTGTGGCTTGTGCTACTTGAACGCTGTACGGCGGCATCCCTCCGACTCCCTGCTAGGGAGCTGCAGTAGAATATCCCGGCTGGACTCGACCAAAGGTCCCTTCGCTCGCTAGAAACTTCTTTGACTCGTGTCACTCACTGGCTCTCCGATTTGATGGTGCCGATCTCGTAGTCGAGCGGCGGTCTGGAGGGCACCTGCGCCTCCCAAGTGCGGGGCTCGCGGGGCTCCTTGGCGTCGCGTTCGGGCGTCGGCTCGGGCGTGTACACATGGCCGGGCGGGTAGACCATGCGCGACGGGTGCGTGAACGCCCCGCTCAGCGGACGGCGTCGATACCACAGGCGGCATGACGCGTTGTTGTACCAGTCACTGGGGGCGCGAACAAGGGATGGGGTCAGGGGAAAAGCGCTGTATTGGCTTAGCCCTGGGTTTGTTCTATGGATTTGTTCCATGGATTTGCACTTTGAACTACTTGAAAATAGCTCGGCGCATTTGTGTCCATTGGGTCATCCTGAGCTTGAGGGTTTCCTCGAAGGTTTCCTCGAAGGTTTCATCGATAACCTAAGCCTAAGCCTAAGCCTAAGCTTTAAATGAAAGTAGGGAACAGGGAAACATAATTCAAGGCCAAGGGTTCTCCGTGGTTAATTTTGAAAAGCTTGGATTCTACCAGTACCATGGCAGTACGAACGTATCACCTATTTTAACCCAGATCTCACACATATGTGTGGATTATGTTTTTTTTGCACACTTTATTTGAAGGTGCATGTCACTGGTTTGAAAGAGCTCTGGTGGTCCATTGCCTGTGAAATGGTGAGCCGAAGAGATTGCCCCTTGGCATGCAACGTACCGGTAGCTGTTGTAGTAGTTCTTGAGTCGTTCGGTGTTGAGACTCGGCTGGTCGGCGGGTAGCTTGTCTGCACGCAGCAGCCAGGGATGCTTGAGTGCACTCTTCACGTCCAACCGTCCCTCGGCCTGGTAGACCAGCAGCTGCGAGATAAAGTCTCGGGCCTCCGAGGACACCTAGAGAGACAGATCGTGTCAGGGGGCAATTTGTGGTGGACTATCAACTGTAATTGGCAAAGGTCAGCTTTTAGAAATTTCCCCGAATTCGGAAATCAATCGGGCTGATATAGAAAATGTGGTTTTACAACATAGTCTTGTTAAAGTAACTATGCATATAAATGCATGATTAGGTAATGCAAATTAGTGAATTCTTCAGAAAGATGAGGCAGAGAGAGAGAGTAAAATTGTTTTATGATGGGTCCACTGGTTTTCCTTCAGCAAGATATTATCGAAAAAAACTGTAAGAAGGGACGTGGCAATTTGGTTTTGAGTAATGCTCTTCAATGAGCCCTATTCGCTCAATAGCACGCGTTCCTGTTTCAAATTTGAGAGGGATAACTCTCTCTAGGTGCTTGAAGCAAAACATCTGATCGCGTCGCGTCCAATACCTGTGAGAAGAGGTCCTCGCGGAACTCCCACTTCCCTTCCTTGATGCGCGTCAGCGTCTCGCGGTCGTCGAGCCCGCGGAACGGAGAGTGTCCGGACAGCAGCAGGTAGGTGATGATGCCGATGGACCACATGTCCGTGCCCAGACCCACGCCGTCGCCGTTGACGACCTCCGGTGACACGAACTCCGGCATGCCTGAACGGGCAACAGGGCCGTGCAATCAACGAGGAGGACACACATTTGTACGGCACGAGAGGGCAATTGGCGAGAGTGGCGGTGTACATTTAATTCAAATGTAAATCAAATAGCCTAATAGCAGAATTACTAAAACCCCGTTAGTACGTTTTTGTCGTTACCTTAATATTTCAAGGAATGTTGATCTTATTTGAGATATTTTAAGACTATTTCAACGCATTTTCCACAATATCTTATATTTAAATTATTGTTAAGTAGTCCAACTGTACGAATGGAGTAAACAGCTTTAATTCCCAATCACTCAATTGGCAATTCTCAGGAGTCTAGGAATTGTTTAAGGCTTCATGCCCGTTAAAACCATGACAAGTTCTTTACCGTAATCTAGGGAAGCCAGCTTCCCGTACGCGATCCTCCTGCTGAGGCCGAAGTCGCAGATCTTGAGGTCGTCGCCTCCGGGGTGGGCGATAAGCAGGTCACCGATCTAAACACAAGCAAGCGACCACGTTCACCAACTGCTAAAACATTGCCAATCTACTAGTTACTCCTGACGTCACATAAAAATGTCGGTTTACGCCAAGGACTTTCCAAGGCTCTTGACGGATTACTGCAGTTCCAGAGTCAATTATTATGTGGGCAAATAATTGGCATAAGAATAGCATTGCATTATTTTATGTGGGAAATCAGTGATTGACTCTGGAACGGTATTGTCGTCCCAACTACTCATTAGAGTTGGGGCATGGCTCGTATTGGGTTCTAGTTCGGTTGTCTTTAGTTACAATATCTCGAAAGTGATTTCAAAAGCTTGATTGGGGTTGAAAAGCTGCGATCTAGTACGCTGAGAAGCCAATCATTTGGTGCTAACAATGTCTCGCGATCAAAGCATAGAGTGCAACCATAAAGCACACAGGGCGTGTATTTTGATGACGTTGCCGTCTCTAGACATCATGAGCCAGAGGAATGCACTCACGGTGAGCCCGAGGTGTCCGATGTTCTGCGAGTGCATGTGATCGATGCCCCAGAGCACCTGTCGGATGTAGTCGGCGATCTCTGACTCTGTGATGTGCACGTTCTTGGTGATCACGTCCAGCAGCTCTCCGCCGCTCGCACTGGCCGCACAGTCAAGGAACAACCGGCGGGATCTCTACTCATTCTGTGTGGTATATATATGTATTTTACGTGTATCTGTGTATGTCACAAGTCATTAAATCTTGCTGAAAATAGGTTGGACAATAAACAATACTATATACCTACTAATATTGATCAGTTTTACCTAATGCAGTATGCATATATTAAGTTACATCTTCGTATTTTGCGAAAATATGTTTCAATACAGTGCTAACGATGCCGTGAATGTAAAATGTGCGTGACTGCAAGCGAGTGTTCTAGTAATGCCCGTTACATATTTGTTTATTTATCTCAAAGATTTGGACGCATTCACGACTAGCTGCTAAAATTATGAAATTACTGGAACCAAAAGGGATAAGTAAAGTTAAAGATGATAATTCGAAGAGGTTCAAGCAACAGAAACACAGTTACTACAGAGCAAACCAACCCGTTAACACCCTCTACATTAGTGAACATGTTGAAATGTCATCTCGTAGAACACCGCGTGCGCGGTTTGTTGCACACCCTCCTGTGCTTGAAACTGAAAGGATACAGCTCCGTGATGAGCGTGAGCGATCGGTCGGTGTCATACGCGTCGTGCAGTCGGATGATCTTCTTGTGGTTCAGCTGGTTCAGGATGTCCAGCTCGTTGTTCATGAACGGCCGCAGGTCCGACTTGCCGTGCATGATCTTGGCGGCGTAGTTGCGTCCGGTCAGACGCTCGACGGCGTGGTGCGTCACGCCCTGCACAACGCACCGGAGAAGCCGTTTACTCGGGACACTCACGTTTGCCAAGGAGGTAGGGTTGTAATGGTTTCAAACTTCATGTCGTACCATGCAATTGTCCTTTGAGCTGACACAACCCATGGACTCAAACCATAGACGCTAACTTTGGTCTATGGACTCGACCTTTGTTCTAAAACCCTTCTTACTTCATTTCTTATCCCTACCCCTAAATGAATTTCAAAGTTAAAAAAGCCCATTTGATAACGTGTTACTGTTAGAGAGAGGAGTGGCCACCCTCAGATATAGTTTAAGGCCAGGGCTTTGGAGCTGACGGAGTGCTCTAGGCATGCCCATCGGCTACTGGTATATACAGATGTAAGTATAATTCACGTGGTTAAAATGATTTAAATGCAATCACAGCGGTGACGGCATCCAATACAAAGCCTTGACTTGATGAAAGCCCTGACCCAGATAACGACTAGAAAACTGCGCCGTGTGCCATGGGTTACCTGCGTGCCGCGTCCCAGCTCGTCGCCGATGTCGTAGAATTCCTCGAACGGCTTGCGCTTGGGCTTGATGTCCTTGCTCTTGGCATATGTCAGGTAGCCGTACTCCCGTTCGTCCTCCTCGATGCGTAGCATCACCGAGCAGGACGCGGTGCCTGCCACGTTGCGGGCGCTCAGCGAGTACAGGCCCTGGTCCTTCAGGATCGCGTCGTTCACCTGCAGGATGCACGTGTCCGGCTCGATGAACTGGATCTGAAAGCAGCGAGGAACAAAGAGAGATGTGTTAATTAGCGTTGTTGCTATACAAAGCAATTGCAGCAACATATGTTGCTACAATTTAATCCCTATATCAACATGATGCCTCCGTATTTACTCCACAAAGCGTAAAAAGTATGCAAAGAGATATTCATTTATCATTCACAATTTCAGATCAGATCTATTACATTGTGAACTTATGATGCTTGAGTTAGTGATGAAACTGACTCCATAAATGTATGTTACCAACAACGCAATTATTAAGATACATATTATCTAAATGCCAAGCGTGGATACCTTTTCATAATAGGTCATATGGCTGCAGCTTAATGAAACAAGAACACTTAGGCGCGTTTAAATGTTAATACATGCATGTGGTTCGACCTAGTTACGAAAAAATAGTGTAAATTGGCGTTAGACGATCAATATTTGAGAATAGTTACGAAAAAATAGGGTAAATTGGCGATAGACTATCAATATTTGAGAATAGTTACGAAAAAATAGTGTAAATTGGTATTAGATAATCAATATTTGAGAATAAATCGCATAAGGCACTCTCAAAACAAATTGACCAGGTGGTACCTTGATGCGACTGGAGGCTGCGAGTGGCTGCCAGTCCTTGTACCACTTGATCTCCGGGTAGGGCACGCCGACGACGCGGGCGTCGATGCGGCCGGACTTGCGGACCATGACGATCTGCTCCTCGGGGCGTCGGATGAACGTGGGGTACTCGGCGATGTCCAGACGCACTCGTTGGCGCGCCTCCCCGTGCTCGTTGGTCGCGATGGCCTCGTACAGACCCACGTCGCGGTCCAGCATCCTGCAGGAGCACACGAGGGATGGAATTCAATCTCTTGTATAGTCTGGACGATGCTCAGAAAAGATAGAGAGTTTGTCACGAAGGAAGGTATTTCGAAGGAAGGCAAACTAATCCCCGTTGAGGTGGGATTATAGACGCTTTTAACATTAGTGTATAGAAACAATCAACATGAATCTTATCTCAAGGCTATCATTAGATATATCTCAGTGATGATAATCTCAGTGATGGCAGTTGCTACGGTGAAACAATGCAACCTTCAGCAGCACTTACGTATTTAACTGCTCAAATTGTCTTGCTACGTTATTGAGTAATATTAAATGATTTTCTCTAACTTTTTCCAACTTTTTTTAGAATTGAAATTTTGGGGGTGTGTGGGCGCGGGGACACGAATTTTTCAGCATGTTTTTGTGAATTTCAAAGCAAGGCAGTGTTTGGTTTCAATTTAAGGTTTGTGGAATTAGGTACAAGGCGACACCAATGTGTCAGCCATGTCAATGTGAGTGTCGTTGCCGACGTGGATATTAACATTGTTCGACATGAAATTCCAGATGTTCGTCGCTCACCTGTTGATGAACAGCGTGGCCTGTCCGTTGCGCGTGTAGCTTGCGTCGTATCGTCCGCCCATCTCCACCGGCTCGTCGTTGAAGGTGTAGCTCATGACGGGCTTGGGGTAGCCGTACACGCACCAGAACAGGTTCGCGTTGTGGCCCTTCACGCCGTACTGCGTGTCGTGCTCTTGACGGAGGAACCTGCGTGTGAGAGGAACAAGTTGGAGGTGTAGCTCATGACGGGCTTGGGGTAGCCGTACACGCACCAGAACAGGTTCGCGTTGTGGCCCTTCACGCCGTACTGCGTGTCGTGCTCCTGACGGAGGAACCTGCGTGTGAGAGGAACAAGTTGGAGGTGAAGCTCATGACGGGCTTGGGGTAGCCGTACACGCACCAGAACAGGTTCGCGTTGTGGCCCTTCACGCCGTACTGCGTGTCGTGCTCCTGTCGGAGGAACCTGCGTGTGAGAGGAACAAGTTGGAGGTGTATCTCATGACGGGCTTGGGGTAGCCGTACACGCACCAGAACAGGTTCGCGTTGTGGCCCTTCACGCCGTACTGCGTGTCGTGCTCCTGACGGAGGAACCTGCGTGTGAGAGGAACAAGTTGGAGGTGAAGCTCATGACGGGCTTGGGGTAGCCGTACACGCACCAGAACAGGTTCGCGTTGTGGCCCTTCACGCCGTACTGCGTGTCGTGCTCCTGACGGAGGAACCTGCGTGTGAGAGGAACAAGTTGGAGGTGAAGCTCATGACGGGCTTGGGGTAGCCGTACACGCACCAGAACAGGTTCGCGTTGTGGCCCTTCACGCCGTACTGTGTGTCGTGCTCCTGACGGAGGAACCTGCGTGTGAGAGGAACAAGTTGGAGGTGTAGCTCATGACGGGCTTGGGGTACAAGTGATGCCTGATGTAAGATTTTTTAAAGCACGTTACAATGGGCGCCAGAAGTGGGATTTGGCATAAGATATGATAGAAGGTTGAAATAAGTGCAATAATATATTAACCGTGAATTTATAACCGAACTTAGTTCATTTTTGACACTTTGAGTTTTCGACGGGAAGCTTCCTTACCACACATCGAGTAAGAACTTAAAACAACCTAAAGTATCCCATGAACCAAGATTTTACGGCAGGCGCTTCATGTTTGAATTGCAGGAACTACCCAACACATCTCTCTGATTTTCTTTGAACGATGCAAATTGATTAGGATCGTTCTTGAAATTCACGGTTCACATATATTGCATACATATTATGTTTGCGGAAAGAAATTCTCAGTATTGCCTTTAGATAGACTAGAGAAACAATGAAGAATTTTACAGAGGAACGATGTGCATGATGCGCTGAACATAGCGTAAACGCCGCTAGAACTATTAACCTTACCTGTCAGTTTTAGGTTTTCATGAGCTAGCTTTTTATTTCCGTGGGTATCACCAAGAGACACAATAATCGCAGAGAGCACGAGTCTCCTACCTGGGCGCCTGCGCCTGTCCGTCGTGGTCAGGCTTCTCGATGTCAAAGTCCTTGGGGAAGTAGGGCGACGTCTCCGGGCGGAAGTCGATGCCGGGCGCCAGATAGGGGAAGAATTTGGGCGGGTCCGGCTCCAGACGCTCGCGGAACGTGACGGCGAACGGCGACGGGTCGCTCACCCCGTACTTGTTCTCGACGCGCACTCGGAACTTGTAGTCGCGGAACGGCTCCAGGTTGCGGATGTCGCACACGCAGCTGCGGATTCCTGTGCGGAGCAAAGGGACGATGACGATGGGTGGGCAAGAAACTAGGCATGAAAACTTTATGCCGTACTTTTCGAGCAGCATACGTGGGGTCTTGTTGGTGCAAAGAAATCGAAATATTACAATCGATATTTTTTCGCTCCATAAAACTACGTTATACAGAGTCAGCCTTACTAACTGGGTTTCAGTCTAACAGACTAACCGTCTGTTAGCAATTAAACGACAATAACAAGTTAATAGACTGTTAGATATTTAACAGACCACTGAAAACCCGGGTCTTTGTCAATGGGTGCATACTAAGTGGCTGTTAAACCCGTTTTTATACCTTCAATGGGGCAACTTTACTTCAAGACAAAACAACATGCAAAACAAATTTTATTGGCGATATAGCAACCAGAAAAAAAAGCAGCTAAGAGTAACATAGTATACTTGACTGCAAATTTCACAACATTACATTTAAGCAGTCATCCATCTAAGAGATCCAAAGTATCTTATATCATTGTCACGAAGAGATTTAAATTTATCACAGATATTACCCCAAGATAACCGGACATTCCCCAAGGTAGCCAAGGCATGGCGTTCGGTCGCGTACCTGTGCGGGCGGTGAACCACTCGCCGTCGGGCTGCTCGACCATCTCCACGCGGTAGGTGACCGGCACGCGGGGTCCGATTGGGATGGACGGCTTCCACGACAGCGTCAGTCGGCGGTCGGTCATGCGACTCACGATGGGTGGGTCAGCCAGCGGCAACGGCGCGCCCGTTTTGCGGTACTTGTCGAAGTCCGTGTACTGGTCGCCGACGGGACGTTTCGGTCGGCTTTCAAGCGCTGGGGACAAGGCGGGGGTGGTTCAAGTGACCATTAGCAAGGGTGTGGTGAACATAATTTCAAAACTAATTAAGCTAGGAGATGGCAGGGTACACAGGGACCACAGACGTATCAAAATAATATTGACTTCCATATTGATTGAATCTTGACTTGAATACTTTCATAGTGGAGGAGCCGCATTTGCTCTGCGAGCTGCGTTCAGGAGCACCGTAAATGATTAAGTAACACGAAAAGTTAAAATTCCTGTTGGGCTCATGTAGGTATTAAGTGGGATGTGATTTCAAGAACCTGTCAGTTAAAATGGTTATGTAAAAGTTATCATAAAAGCCGAATTTTTTCTGCGGGCTGCGTTCAAGGGCATGATTGCATACTTAGCAATAATTACCAGTGAGTTAACTGTAAACACGTATTTCCTCACAGTGGCCAGGAACATATCGTAAAAACGAGACGATAATACGCCGGAAAGAAGTTGTTGACCTCATCTGTAGGATATGATCTGCGGGCTGCGTTCAGCGTTCAGGGGCCACAATTAAAATACTTTCAACACTAGAATGCCACTCACAATCGTAACTGAGCTCCGCCTCGCAAGTGGCCTCGCCGTGCGGGTTGAAGATGCGCAGTCGGTACTTGGCGACGTCCGACGGGTCCACGCCGGCGATGCTGAGTCGCAGCAGTCCGGAGCCCTCGCGTTCCATGCGGATGCGATCGCTGGGGTAGAGTCGCTCGTCGCCGCGGAACCACTCGAAGTCGGGCTCCGGGTAGCCGGTGGCGCACGCCGTGAACTTGGCTGTCATCGACTTGTACACCTCGGTGTCGCCGATCTTCTTCAGGAACGACGGCGCCTCGATCTTCTGGCGCTTCTCGCTGCGGCCCGCGGGAAGAATGAAAGAGAGGTTGATTTTCTTGTTGACGGATAATTTATTTCTTTTTACGTTAAGGCCACGAATCTACTTTGAAAATGTCCAGAAAGCGAACTGGAGGCGTTGGTGATCGGTGGAAGTGCCACGTTTGCTCTGCGGGCTGCGTTTAGGGGCACCAGTAGTTTTTGTGTGAAAGTGAAGGTATTTTAGAAATACTGACCATGTACACTAAAGATGGCACTTTTAGAGAAGATTAGCTATTGGAACTTTCTATGAATAGACTCGGTTTTCGGGCAATGTGGAGGAGCCGCAAATGCTCTGCGGGCAGCATTAAGGGGTAAGTGCAAAATCAAGTCAATCATAGGCTCTAGCGATTTATGAATGATTTAAGTGTGCTCAATAATGGAGTATTTATTTGAAATATTTTCCTGTTCACTATATTTCTACATTATTTTTCCAGCATGCTACTTGGATGCTTTTAAAACTGTTTTCCTATCTAAAAACAAAAAAGCAACACACAGGCTGGTCTCGAGTAGATTCCGCCGTAAGCTATAAGCGGACTCACATTTTGTCGACTACCTCCAGCGTCGCCTCGCACTCAGCCTTGCCATCGATATTGGCGGCCTTGCAACGGATCTTGGCTCCGTTGTCGCCGGGCTGGCAGTCCTTGATGTAGAGGCAGCAAGCGTCGCCGTCGCGTTTCACCTTGTACTTGTCGGAGTCTCGCGCGATGCGGTCGTTCACGTACCACGTCACTTCCGGCTGGGGCACGCCGATCACGCGCGCGGGGAACTTGGCGTCGAATGACGGAAGCTGCGGGGAAAGCGGGGAGGGACGTGGATTACAACGTTATGTCTGGTTAAGCTGTTCACCTCTTAGTTGAAACTTGAAAGGCGGTAGGGATACTTTGATGGTTCTGATATGCAACATACATTTTCTCTGGTATATCGAACATATATTTGGAGTGGACAAAATGCGCCTCGTCAGTATAAAAGTAAACCCAGCTTTCGATATCAAACTGCATTTTGTAACTTTGGCACTATGAAATAAAATGTGTCCATGAGCATACTTCCAAAGGTAGATTAATTGCGTATTCTATGGGCACGAGATGCACCATAATAACACGTTTGAATGGTTATGCGGTAGGTCACAAGCATTACTTTCTGAAAGAGCACAGTCATACATTCCGAGGAAGATCTAATACTCGGTCTCAGAAGAGCTGATAATCATTCCGTAACAAGTGCTGTTATAGGCATTGCCTTCGTTGAGTACAGCGTTGGAGTTTACACTTTTCACGACGCATTTACGGTGATAAGAGGTAATAATAAGAGTAGACATCGGTGATAATCAGGGAAATCAGAGGTGATAATCAGGGAAATCAGTGATGCCAATCACGGTGATATTCACCATGAGAAGCACCTATTCCAAGCCGTTGTCCAATCGCCGCCAACTCAGTCTCACCTGCTGCAAGTCGGAGAACTTCTGCGTGAAGGTGGGCGCTTGGTACACCTTCTTGACGGCCGCCTTGGCCGAAGACTCCATCTCGCCGAGTGGGCTGACCAGGCGACAAGCGTACACGCCCGAGTCGCCGATGCGAGCCGGCTTGATCTCCAGACCGACCTGCCGAGGAGCACCAAGATGCGGGGTTACGGCACATAGGTGGACAGTGACAATGTGGTAGGGCACCAAGGTACAGTCATGTCGAGGCGATTTCCTTCGTGGAAACTCCGATCTATTCGGAATGAACAGTGGTATGGTGATTAGCTGGTAGGTGGACGAGTAGCGATGTGGTATTTAAATGAGGAAATACACGATGGTATGCAAGATTGATTTACTTGATATTTTCGTAAGCGTGAACTCTTACCACATTTAGCAAAAGTTTTTGCTTGAACAAGCAGCCAGGCGTTGTGATAGGTTGAAAAAAACTAGCCCTACCTATTCCTCCGCTCAGCGCTAAAACAGGGATAGCGTCGATAACAAGGCCATGAATACAACCACGCTAGTCTAATTTCCTTGCTCTTGAAAACAGGCAGCCAGCAGAGAAGCCGATTCGAGATCTCGGCGTACGACGACTCACCTTTTTGCCGTCGCAGGTGAGCAGAACCCTCTCGTCCGGCTCGACGGGCACCCCGTCTCTCGTCCAAGTCACCGTGGGGATGGGGTTGCCGAGGAAGGGCGCCGAGAGCACCAGGGGCTGACCTTCTTCCACGGACACGTCGCGAAGGTCGTGCAGGAAGTTGGGTCTCTCCTCAGGGGCGTCGGAACGGCCCTTGCCTGCTCGACAATAAAAAAAAGGGGCTAGGAATCCCATATTTGGAGATAAACCTTGGTAATTAGGTTCAAACTTTTGGAACAGGCAAGCTAAACGATCAATCAACAAGATAAAGATAAGCTAACTAACGGTGTGTTACATGGGCCTTTGTAATATGGGTTGAAAGGGTCTCCTTTGAGTTTATTTTCTTATCTTTCGGAGGGGATAGAAGCTAATACACACTTTGAATGTATGAAGCTGATTTATTAGTGGGTTTCTAGCAGTATTGTCGGCGCCTCACAACAATAACCGTAACACAAGAATGCATTACTAGGCTCATATTTACCCGCGACAGTGAGCGGCGCCTTGGACGCCACCGTGCCCTTCTCGTTGACGGCGCGCACCTCGTACTCGCCGGCGTCCTCGGGACGCACCTTGTCGATGACCAGACAGGCGGCGCCGTCGGGCGTTTGCACCACGCGGATGTGCTTGCCGTCAGGCACGATCTCCTTGCCGTTGCACAGCCAGGAGAGTGTGGGCGGCGGGTGACCCACCACCTTCACCTCCAGCTTGGCGGGGAAGCCTTCCACGACGGTCACCGGCTGCAGCTGCGCCTGGAAGCTGGGCTTCTTCTCGCGAGCCTCGACTTCCACCTGAAGGGGATGTTGATGTTGGTGAAAATTGTCCTGATTTTCTTGGGAGCTCGTGGACCTACGAGAGCTTAACTACTTCATGTATTTTCGCTCAACCAGATTAGTTTATTTGTTCCATTGGCGACGTTTACAGAAATTAGTTATCTTATATATATATATATATATATATATATATATATATATATATATATGCAAAATGTTGAGATAATGGATCAGAAATATCCCATGGTGTCCACATAATTAAATGTTTTGTGTTTTTCTTGGCCTTCATAAAAATACAATTGAGCACTAAGAAACGGAAAGCTGACCGGAAAAAAGGTACAGCCGGACAAAGATAAGAACCCTGGACCACTACATTACTGGACGAATGCTCTTCCGACCAACCTGACCAGGCACATATACTCTCCATTCGCCGGGTGGGATATTAAATAAAGGCATGCCAAGGAGATGAGGCCGAGTGCAAGGTAACGAAGTTTGAGCGAGGAGAGGACAGACAACTAGCTTCCAAATCCCTCAACTCCCAAACAGCAGTTGAGCGTATTCCTACCCGACTGATGCCGGTGACCTCCCCGAGCTTGTTGACGACGGTGAGCGTGTAGGTGCCAGCATCCTCCGGCTTGACGTCGTCCAGATGCAGCCCGATGACGCCTCCCGGCTGGTTCACGAAGTTCACCTCCTTGGTGGGTCGGATCGGGTGTCCGTCCTTGAACCACTTGACCTCGGGTGCGGGGAACGCCATGACGGTCGCCTCCAGCTTGAGGGGTAGGCCGACCACCGCTTTGGCGTCCAGCAGACCCTTCACGAAGGTCGGCGCGCGCGGGGTGGCTGTGGCCAAAAAACACGGTCAACGTATGCCTCATATCGCTTGCTATTTTTCGACGAGCGCGTTATTTTTCAATCTTAACATCGAATTGCATTCAACAGAGAAAGAAAGCTGTCATGAAAACTGGCTATATGCAGGGACACGAACAATGCGATAGTTTTTAAAATGTAGACTTTCTCTGGATCAATATAATCTGGCTAGACATCGTGACGGGTATGAAGTATGAACAAAAAAACACCCAGAGGTACGAGCAGTGCGAAATTCCAAATTTGGTGAAAGAAATTAGTGAAATAATGAACTTCAACAGAACCACTGAGGATAATTTCAGGTTTGGTAACTGTAACGGTGGTTTTAATCGAACCGTTCACTATTAGAATACCATTTTGCTATTTGAATACATGTCACATGGGTGACATATTCGACTCACGTTTGACCGCGACCGCGCACAGGGCGGTGGTCTCGCCGTTGGGGTTGGTGGCCACGAGCTTGTAGGCCCCGCAGTCGGTGGGCTTCACCTTCTCGATGAGCAGTCGTACCGTACCGTCGGGCAGCGCGGTCAACTGCACGTGCTCGTCGCCCGGCAGCGGCAGACCGTCCTTCAGCCTGCACGGTCAAGCACATGTGGTGGGACAGGCGCGTCAGAGCAACGTCACTTCGATGTCGGTACGAAAACGTCGTGTCGCTATAGCACCGTGTCTTTACAATTTATTTCACCTCTAAAATGGGAGGGATTTGTATTTTGTAAGATCAATTTATGATGCTACAGAGGGTCAAAACGGCACGAGGCTTTTTTCATACTCCATTTTAAGTTGACAAATTGGTGAACCACTCTTTATTTTACTGTCTTTGGAAACCTAGACAAGCTGGAGTAATCTTCGACTGCAATGGGTTAAATGCCCGAGTGAAGTGGACTATAAAATGTAAATTTCATTCAGTATCTATAAACTGATATAAACCTGATGCTAACTTACATGAGAAAGATATATCTTATTCTTTCTTAGAATAATGAAACAGCTTGCTCAGGAATATCTCCAGACAGCAACAGCAGGAGACAGCTGGAGATTATCTCCAGAAGCACCCACTCCCAATGATTCCTTTACGCCGCCGAAGACATTAGAATTGAAATACATTACTCACCACTTGACCTTAGGCACGGGGCTGCCGTCGAGCTTGACCTTGAGGTCGAGCGTGTCCCCCTCGTCCACCTCGGCCGACCGGGGCAGAGGCTTGAGGAACGAGGGTGGGATCTGCGCCATGGTCAGCTTGGCACTCGTCTCAGCCACCCCCACCAGGTTGGATGCCGTCACCTTGTACTGCACGGACAGACAGGAGGGATACTTTGACTCTTTCCTGTTTCGAGGGATACAACGTTCACTTCGGAGGTAGCTGAGTGGTATGTGTTTGGATGCACTACTGGTATCATAATTGGAAATGGAACCAGAATGGCGTTTGCGAGAGACCCTGTGCATCAAGATAACATAAGGAGGTAGTTGTGCCAGTATAAGGAGCCCCCATTTGCGCTGTGAGCCAAAAGATTCAGAAATTATCATACAGCCCTTCGACTCCTTGCGTGGGCTGCATATTTTAAAACTGTTAGCATATGTCGAGCATATGATGGTTCCTTCGGAGGCCTTGGTGATTTTGACTTAGCGAACGAAATGACGATCACAAAGGCATCGGGCCTCCTATACCACGCAAATCCTTAGTGTGTCGTGGAGTTTACAGTTTACCCAGCCATTTTCAGAACCTACATCCAGTTTCCATGAGAACAGAAACTACGCCAAAACATTTAGCTATACTAGTAATGGCAGCTACCACAAAATTGTGCTCTGTCAAATGGCCAGGTTTGAAGGTTCGAAGACCGCAATGCAATCACTCTCACCGTGGCCACGTCGGACTGCTCGAAATGCTTGATGGCGAGACAGCTGACGACCTGTCCTTCGGAGTCTGTCTGCACCGAGACACGTCCCTCGGCCTCGGGCTTCAACTCGACGCCGTCCTTGAACCATCGCACGGCGCACTTGGGCACGCCGTTCATGCGCACGCGCAGCTCGGCGTCGTGGTAGTCTCGCACGCGCTCGTCCTCCAGGTTCTTCACGAACGAAGGCACCTCGGCTGTCCGGGGAAACAAGGCGTTCAGGGCACACTAGTGGCTTTAGGGAGTAACAGTCCGGGGAAACAAGGCGTTCAGGGCACACTAGTGCTTTTAGGGAGTAACAGTCCGGGGAAACAAGGCGTTCAGGGCACACTAGTGGCTTTAGGGAGTAACAGTCCGGGGAAACAAGGCGTTCAGGGCACACTCGTGGTTTTAGGGAGTAACAGTCCGGGGAAACAAGGCGTTCAGGGCACACTAGTGGCATTAGGGAGTAACAGTCCGGGGAAACAAAGCGTTCAGGGCACACTAGTGCTTTTAGGGAGTAACAGTCCGGGAGGGAAAGGACGATTTTCTAGTTCGATTCCTCGCATCCCAGCAATAACATGGACGACGACTATGAACTTCCTGTCGGAACGACCGACTAACTAAGCTTGCGTGATTTGCTATTTTCTAGTTTGTTTGGCAAACAGTTATTTGCGTTGTGAAAACATATTATCGTACATGGTTCTTGATATTGACGTCTTTCATATATCATGTTCGGAGAGCATGACCGTATTACTTGAGACCAATGAGGCCACTCATGTCAGGTGCATCGCTTTGGTTTGAACTTATACGCGTGAAATTTCCACGAGTAACACTAATACCGACCACTGTTGCGTTGGCTCCCATACTTTTCAGGGTCAAATCTTTTAGCGTACATCTAGCAAAACTCCTGATATACGGGCTTGCAGCATACCCCATCTCCTCTGACGATCATGATCAACGGTGAAATCTTTGTAATAATGCAATTAATAAGGCAACCGGAGTATCGCTTACTGTGCACGTTCATCCTGGCCTGCTGCGTGGTCTCCCCCAGGTTGTTGACGGCGGAGACGGTGTAGACGCCATCGTCGGCCAACCCAATGTTGACCACCTTCAGCTTGTACACCTCCTTCACGACGTCCTCGTTGATTACTGTGTGCTCGCTGTTCTTGATCGTCACGCCGTCCTTGCTCCTGCGCACGCAATGCAACGGGTTTAGCAAAAGTCTTTCGTATGGCTGTCGCTCAAAGTATAGATTTTGTCAGGAACGCGCTCCCACACAAGAGTTTCAAATCCAAGATTGTGTTCCAAGTGACGTACCACGTGACTTTGGGCTTGGGGTTGGCGTTGATGATGACCACGAACTCTGTCTCGATGTAAGGGATGACCGTCACGTCGCTGAGTCCTTCGATCTCCGGCTTCAGGATGATGTCCAGTCGCGCCTGGAAAATTCGCAGAATACTTTTAACAGAGCAAGCACTGAAAGAAACACACAACTCTTACTTCAAAGTCAATGTGTGTATGGCATTGAGAAATATAAGCCTAATGTGTAATAGGAGCGTAATCCATACAGAAGACAATGTTTAAAACATAGGAGACAGATTCGACAGAATATGTGAGACGTATCCATAAAATACCTCACCCCAAAGGAAAATTTGCATTTGAAAACAGTTTGCCCAAGAATGCTATGGTACCTATAGGCTAGGGTTTTTAAAAGTACCTATATAGTGTAAAAGTGCCTCATCCTATGGCCTCTGATATAGCTAATTCAACCACACGCTTTCGAGCCCGGGCTGAGTCCGTCGGATCCTAAAGCGAATCCTGCGCAGCGTGTCTTGGAATACGTTTCCCTGTCGCGGGACCAGGAAAGCTGCAGCCTTGCAGGGCGAGGGTTAATCACTAGGCAAGGATTTCAGACAGCGTCCCCGTGGAAACCTCACGTGGTTCTCTTGAAACGGGTAAACTTTGACCCTGCTCGTAACTCGGCGCTCATTCGGGCCGGCCGACCCATAGGCCAAACACTAAAAAGCAACTAGCGCGCGATTCCGAGAGAAAAGATGTGGGCCTGGTCTCGATGGAGTTGGTGAAATTATTGCCGCACGGAGAACGAATTGCTTTTTACAAACGCAAAAAAAGCCACTTTGCATGTAAAAAGATTTAAATTTTCGAATGGCGGTACTCACATTTAAAATTACTTTTTACTTATTAATGACTAACTATAGTTATAGTAATACCTAATAACTAATTACAGTGTTCACTTACACTGCTCTCGCCCTCGCCGTACTTGTTGACTGCCTTGAGGTTATACTGTCCAGTCTGATTGTGCTGACCCGACGGAATGATCAGCTTGAACGTGCACTCGTTGAGACCGTCCTCGATGACCTTACTCTGCAGGTCGAACGAGTAGATGGTGGGCTCGTCCTCGCTCTCCGCGGGCTTGAGGACCTTGGCGTCGTGCGTCCAGGTCACCTCGGGGATGGGGTCGGCGACCAGCACGCACGTGAACTCCACCTGGCCGTTCTTGGGCACGGTCAGGTTGGACAGCGGCGTCCTGATGATCGGCTTGCGGTACTCGTTCACGGCTGGGAGGTGGAGGGTGGACACAACATTAGAATCGTGGAATGGCGGTACCTGCACTGCGATTCTTAGATTTAACCGAGATCGAATATCATGTTTATAAGCATGTTTGCAGATGTACAAGACACTTCCATTTTTTTACCCACCCTGATATTAGCGTTGTCTCTCTGCATAATCTAAATTCAACCAAAGAAAAACTATGTTTCTTTTTACGAATTTCCATAGCAATAGCAATAACAAATCAATCTCAAAAACTTGGGGGCCCATTAGGCACGTGCCTAGTACGCATAGGCCTAAAGGCGCCACATGCTTGATTCCATGAATTTTGCTCCCCCCCTCCCCCCCCCCCACGATAGTCTGCAAATACTGACACTCAATGTTTTTCAGACCACGCTATCATTTCCTATATTATATTTAATTCCGTACGGGACTTTCCGTTCATTGAGCACGTGACACCGGACACAGTTCGTAGAACCTGTAACTCAAGATGGCGACTCACACGTGAGAGAGAGCTTCGCCTCGTGGGACTTCTCTCCCAGCCTGTTGACGATCTTGCACTTGTAGGCGCCGGCATCAGCCATCACAAGGTTGGACAGCTCCAGTTGGTAGGTGTCTCCCGAGTCGGAGATCTTTGCTCGCTTCGACGACTTCATCTCCTCGCCGTCCTTGAACCTAAAGTCAAGATGGCGGTCAAAGTAATGTGCATCGACCTAGAAAGATTGACTATAGATTTGGGATTGGGATGACACTCCGTTGTATATTTACAGTCTTAACTCCCTCGAGATCATTGGGAGCTCAAAAATGAAGAGTGGACTCATATTTCAGCAGAGTTGTATCCCAGAATGGAAGAACATGCTAACCATGAGCTTGATACTTGGATACGTTCTTAAATTATACCTATGTTAAAATCGGTATTTTCGGTAACTAATCTGGTTAACTTGCTAACACTGACAGAAATTCAAAGTTGTACTGTTCAATAAAACTCTCAGGAAATGTAGTGTTAGGTACTTTGCTTTCTATGGACGGAATGACTTTTTCTTTGGAATGAACGAAAAACGAGTGGAAAATAAAGATAAAAATGTATTCCAGTATTACCATTTCACTTCCGGTCGCGGAATGCCGGTAGCTTTGACCTTGAAGACGGTACCCAGCGATTCGTACACCATCCGGTCGTCCATTTCCGTGCCGAGAATCTCGGGGAAAGCTAGAGAAAAATGCGGGCAAAACAATTTAGCGGCGACGCTCCTTCCCGTACCAGGGTATACAACCTTGGTAGATTCGGAGTGTGCTAGCAGATGACTTACCCGTCGAGTTGGTAGTAAATCATTCCATCCTGCGTTTGCAACAGGCACCCATCAGCAATGAAACAAGAGTTGGTTAGTGCATGCTGTCAACACTGGTTAGAGCTGTGCAGCGTACGGCAGACACGGCCGTTACAATCGGAAGCAGTGTTTATGTGTCTATTTGGCATGTTTGTGTTGTATGTGGGCGAGGAGTTGATGGGGGTTCAGTTTTGTGATTTATCAGTCATCAAATAGTTTAGTTAACGTCGGTACGGTTTCAATATTTTAGAGTACTTATTCATAATGTCTTAAAAGTTAAAATATCAGTAGGTACTATACTATTGAAAACTTAGATCCACAATAAGTTTCTTGCGTTTGTACAGTATATATTACTTTGTGAAAAAGAGTATTTTCAATATAATTGTACCCATTGATAGTTTAGTTTTGAGAGATAATTTCATGTTTAGTTTATGATATTTGATTTTGTTGTGCTAGAAAGGTGACTCCAGAACAATGCTCTGAGATCAGATCATCAATGCACTTTGAATCCTTTCTAGAGCAGCAGCTCATTTTATACAAGCATCGCATTATTTAGCCGTTCACCCATTCAGTTTACATCACTTTCCGTTCGTATCAAGCTCCAATCAGCAAAGATAATTAGTACAGTTGCTTTCTAGAGAGCAAGTGAGCAAGTCACATTACAGCATTATTTAAAGATTGACATTCTTTCAAAAGTTTACTGCAAGCCTTATGCTTAAAATACTTTAGCATTCAGCAAACATATCTTTATTGCCTTTAAAAAGTATTAGCAACGCAGCCAGTATCTATAAGAAATTGAACAAATTTATTTTACAACGAAATTTATGCTGGGCCTCAAAAATCAAATACTAAAATTATGATCTCAATTATTTAAAAGAGACACAAAATTTAGAATTAATTTTGGAGGCTGGTGAGAGTGGTTCATGACCAGATTAGAAAATAGCATGCGTGACTAAATTATAAAATCAAATGAAAGATTTTAGGCTAATACCATACAAGCGCAATATGCAAAACAATATCGTAACTGGCTTGCGACATCAAATTGTACAATTAGTCCATTACCCCAACCTACAGATTTACATCATTCCTCTACCTCTCTTACCTTCAGTTTGCTTTTCTCCTTCCTTATCAAGAATCTCATCCAGCACACTCCGCTGCGCCTTGACTCTCCTTAGCAACGCGTCAACTTCCGGATCCTCTTCGTCAGGAACCGTCCTCTTCCCTTTCTGCACTTCATCCCCTTCCACCTTCCCTTTCGTGCCCTTCCCTGGGCCAGCAACGGCCCCCTCCTTTGCACTGCCCTTCTCCAGCAACCTCCCTTTCTGCGGCTTGACAGCGTCCACGTCAGTCTCCTCGGGTATAATTCCGCTGGAAATTTTACCAGCCTCCTCCTCTTCAGACATCGAGGCAATGATCACACCTCGACTAGCCGACAACTGCTTGCTTCTCACAGCTTGCCGTTCGCTGCCGTCACTCTCAACGGGCTCCTCGACTACGCCGACGTTGACGTCGTATACCGAGGCAGAGAGCGACCTGTCTCCCGTCAGCTCTTCGACGGACACCCCTGAGGGACTGGCGCTGTCAAGGGATCGTCGCTTGCCAAGAGGTTGCTTCTCGAACAGCTTGCCCACACTCGCTTTGTCTTCAGGCAAGTCTTCGATCACGAAACTGTGCGACTCTTCAGTTGTGACCTGCGTAATTCCGCACTGATCGAACAGATCCCCCTTTTGGCCCAGGCCGGGATTCGTCTCTTGGCACAATACTTGCGTCAACGTCGTTTTCGTTTGTGAATGTACCGCTTCTGCTCCTGCAATCGACTCATTGGCTTTTACACGTATCACAAATTGTACAACAAAAAAATAGTGAAGCGAACAAAACTGACTCCTATAGAGAGCGTCAAACCAGTTAGTTACAGAGAGGCCCGCAAATGTCTAATCTAAGACGACCTACTGTTGTCTGGTTCCTTTGCTAAGACCTACCTTGGGGCCCGGTTACCGAGCAGGCCATCTGCTGGTGCATGGACATTGCAAGCGAAATCGACATGGAGTCCCCATCGCCACGTGAGTAGGTTATACTCTGAGTTTCAACTGTTACCGCTTGGCCCCCCTCGGACGAGTGTCCTTGCAGCAGGGGCAGTGCTGTTGACCAACGGGACCATTTGCAGGGGGAGACTCGGCATTCAGGGCTACGGCCCTACGGCTACCTCGGAATTCGTCTAAGGCTCCCCGTGAAAATGCTCGCTCTCTTGCCAGAATGTTAGCGGATGTTAATTACCTTCCACCTCTACTCCTTTCTGCGACGCTTTAGTGATGTCTTCTTCGTCGACTTTCTTCGCGGAGGAATCGTCGTCGGCAGTTACTTCTGTCGACTTTTCGGGTTTCTTCGACTTGTCTTTCTTTTTGTCTTTCTTTTCGACAATTTCTTCGGTGACTTCTTTGTTTTCTTCGATGTCTTCTGTTGTCTTAATGGCTAAATTGAAAATCAAACCGAAGTTGTAAAGTGTGAAGTACGTTGACTGAAGTTGTGGGCCTAAAATGTGGGATTGAAAGTGTCACTTTACTGTCTTCTGTGAACTTGTTCGTTACGTGAAAATCTGAAGAAGTCGATGAATGAACACTCAGGGAAAGCAAGAACACGTTAAAAAAGGGTAGGCAAATCGAGCTGTCTCGTGTGCCCGGTTCGCCAGCGATTTCACGCCGATATCAGAATGATAGGGAAATTAAATGCAAGAAGAAGAAGAAGAAGGAGAAGAAGCAGATCCAGATTATTTTCTCATTATTTGGAAATAAAGCGTTGTTGGTTGGTGGTTGGGGGGGGGGGGGGGAGGGGGGGGGGGATCTTTTCAACAGTTTCGATAGAGATAGAAGAACGTCGTAAATATATGTATCTGACATTAAGTTTTGCGCGAATGCCACGAATAAGTATATTTTGGTCGAATCACAGTTAGCATGGCATGAATTTCTGTCAGTTGCTAAGCATGAACCTGGATTTCAGGTACCGAAGTTCTTTGGTCTGGTGTTTCACACCCGAATGAAATAAACATTGAATTAGCTAGGTATCTATGCATGATAGTCATAAAACTGGTATTAGTGACGTCAGGTTTCATATTAAAACTCAATAGGGTCTCTAAATCTCCCATCTACGGGAATGTCAAAGTCATCCTAAACTAAAGAGAAAAAAACTAAATTCTCAGAGGTTCAAGATAAGAAAAGCAAGTAATACTTGTTGACCTGTCAGCGGGGTCAGTAAAGTACGGTAAGGGTAAAATAGGTTAAAGAATCACAACAAAATACTCAATTTTCGAGACTGCTACGAGTGGACACTGCCGTGGAGTCTAACGTCTTCTTAGACTCCACAAAGAGCATTGTGTCCAAGAGATAGGCAATCATTTTGACCTGAGACGTTGAATCTTAGCTTCAGACCTATCTCCATAATATGCAGCTTTGCATAGCTGCCATGGGTTTGCCATCCTCTTGCGTATGTAGCTCGAACCTCGAGATTGAATTGGGGTTGAGAGGTAAAGAAGGGTAAAACGAAACTCCCACACAGGGGTGGAAAAAACAACCTTTCAAATCGATACTTACATTGGGTAGAGAAGTGTGAGATCTCATCTAATTTAGACGAACTAAAACAACAGCCTACCATATCCTACAGCGCACACAGAATGAAGAACAAATTACAGTATATCCATTAATTATTTTCGGCGAGAGAAATTCACGTACTATCCCATAATTAGGCCTTCATCTTAGTGAAAGTTTCAAAGTAGTTTCAAGTTTCAAAGTACCAATAGTTTCCTATCTGAATGAGTGCAAATGATAACATGATTAGTTCATGCTCCAAACTGTATGTTCTGCCTCGCAAGGCCGAATTTCGAGTCCATTGGATTGTTAGAAAGAAGAAGAAAGTTTCGAAAAGGTTAAGAGGAAATCTAGCGGATGAGACCATGAGAAATCGCGATACACCTCAAGAGCCCTCTCGTGCGCCGCGCCGCGGCCACTGCCACCACTGCCCGGATACTCACTGTTGACCTTCACTTTGCTGGTGGTGGTCGCAGTGCCCATGGAGTTCTCGGCGCGTGCCTCGTACGTGCCCGCGTCCGTCCCTTTCACGATCGTCAGACTCATGCTGTAGCTCTCCGACGAGGTGGAGTCGCGCGTGATCTTGATGCGGGCGTCGGCGCTCACCTCCTGTCCATCCTTGAACCTGGAGCAAACGTCGATTTTACAAAATGGGAAAACATCATGTATTGATGTCGAAATCTAGAATGTTTTATATTTGGATACAAAAAAAAAAAATCGATTGATTGTACTGGGGTAACAAAATATGAATTCAAACACGCCTTAAGATGCCGTTAATTAAAGCATGTGCTAAATAGGACGCTGTTTCTAGTTTTAAACACCACAAAACAATGCGATATCAAAGTATTTCGCGATATTTTTAAATCAAATCTTAGCAAATGTCTTGTTTTAGACTGCGACCATGGAGGGAAGCTCACCATTTGATCTTCGGCTCCGGCACGGCGTAGCATTCGATGTTGAGGGTCAGGCTCTGTCCCTCGTCCACCTCTGCGTCCTTCAGCGTCTTCGGGAACCGAGGCTTGCCTGGCGCGACAAAAGCCAGGCTTCAAATTGCTAGCTATGGAAGACTGACGACATCGAAATATCTACAAAGAGTTACCCTCAACTGACAAAAACAACAGGACCGCTGAAATAATTATTTTTGAGTATAGTTGCATGGATATACCACATATTATATAAGGTTGCTATACCTAGACGAGCTGGGAGAACATGTGGCGTTACTTTAGGGTTCTGAAATTTACCAATCCATACGAATTAATATCGGCACACCAGGATATTTTGAATGAATTGGTATTTTCAGAAAATAAACTATTTTAATGGAGCTTTGCCTCTGAAACTTTTATCCGATAAAGATGTTTGTTTGGCAAATTATGAAATGCAAATGGAGGAATGAATGAAATATCCACTGAAGTCTACGCTCTCGTCTACCTAGAAGGTCTGGTATTCTTTAAAATTGAACTTAAATCATACCCTAAATAACAGCGTTGTTATGAAGCATGAAAGACATGAACGACGAATGCAATTGGAGGGCGACATCATGTGACCTGCACTCACAGTTGACGGTGAAGTTGGAGCTGGACTCGGAGGCTCCCAGTTCGTTGACCACTTTGACGCTGTACTGTCCCTTGAGCTCGGTGGTCACCTCCTTGATGATGAGCTTGTAGTTGTTGCCCTCCTCCACGCGAGTGTACTCCGTCTTCTTCTCCGTGATCTCCACGTTGCCCAAGTACCTGAGAGTAAGGGGGGGGGGGGGGGGGAAATGATTAACTTGGCCAGTAGCTCAGGGGGAAGGTGTTTGCACCCTCGGTTCACCAGAACGGTATGGTTTCCTAGAGTTCATAGAGTATAGAATCTTCACAGTAGATACCAGGTTCAACACCAAACGGAAAACAGTGGTTTCTTTTCTGTCGTTTCGTTGACATTAATAGTTTTTTGAGCTGTACCAACTGCGCAGTTCTTGTCGAGAGGCCTACGTATTCACATGTGACATTATATATTTGCTAATATATTTGCATGGGACCAAAATAAATACTATTGGTACTTTATCCAGATAATTTACCTATTGCATCTATGGATGAAGATAGAGAAAGAACAACATGTTATTTTTAGCATTTTTAAAGGTTTTCAAGGAACGAAATAAAACCTTTCTATCAAGAAAATAACAAATTCGCCATCAACATTTCTTTCTCGGAAAAATGATTTTTTTAAACGAAAAACGAAAAACGCACTAACGAGGTTCTAGTCCCGTGCACTGAGACTCTCAGTGCATGACTCTCAGACTAGGCTTCTCAGTGAACAGCTGAAAATTAAAAGCCAAGCGGGTTGTTAAATTGTTTTTCACATGGCAACATCAATCAGAACCTCTGACTTCTTGCCAACGGTCTGTTAATTTATTAACGGAACACTTAAAAAACCGCCGTCGTTTTAGATAATTAATTCATAGCCAAAGCATCGCTCACGGTGCCATTATCATAATCATAGGAAATCGAATAAGGCGAACACTCACCACTTGACGCTCGGCTTCGGATACGCCTCGACATTGATATTGAACTCGATGTTCGTGTCCCCTTCGTTGGCCTGCGAGTCGCTCAACTTGCGCTTGAACTCCGGCGCACAGCGAACGTTCACCTGCCCCTGGTCCACCGTCTTGCCGTGCTCATTGGAGATCTCGCACGAGTACGTGGCAGCATCCCCACGCGCGATCTGCGTCACTGTCAGCTTGTGCAGGCCGCCATCTTGTGTGATCGTTACGCGTTTGCCGTCGGCCTTAACCTCTTCGCCGTTCTTCAACCAGCGGACCGTTGGAGGTGGGTCGCCTTCGACTTTCACCTCGAGAATGAGGCTGTCGCCTTCTTTGGTGTCCACGTTTTTGGTCATCGTGCGCGTGAACTTCGGTGCGGCGTGGACGGCGACCTTCCAGAATTCGGAGGATTGACTGATCTCGTTGGAGGCGACCACGGAGTACGAGCCGGAGTCTTCCATCGTGGTTTTCTCGATGGATAGAGTGTACTTCTCGGTGGTTTCTTTGGTGACTTTGATGCGTTCGGTCGTGGTGATTTGCTTGCCGTCGCGGTACCATTTGACTTCCGGCACTGGCATGCCTTCGACGTCGATCGTGATCTTGATCGGTTGGTCGGTCATGCACGAGATGTCTTGGAGCTTTGTCTTGATCTTGGGTGCGGCTGGGTAACAGAGGGCACAGGAGGGTCACAGAAAATACAAATGTCTGATGTGCATTATTTTAGGTACATAGCATCTTAAAGAGGTAACATTTAAAAAAATATACTATTACCACTATCGCAAAAACCTCACAGGTACCTGACGAGAAAAATATATTTTATTTTGAATTGCCAGCTTGACTTTAAAGGTAGTTAGACTAGACAATAAGCAATTGTCAAATTGAGTGTCGATTGGATGAAAGAATAAGCTTCCACGGTGGCTGACACAGTCCTGAAAATTCGAATTGTAAATGGAAAGCTCACCCTTGACATTAAGCAGAATCTCGGTGGAGTCTTCGCCCAGCTCGTTCTTGGCGATGACCTTGTAGATGCCGGAGTCTGCGGAGGTGGCGCCCTTGATGATCATGGACATGCTCTCCTGGTCCTCGTAGAGGAAGCGCACTCGGCCGCCCGCAGTCACCTCGTTGTCGCCGTGGAACCACTTCACTTCCGGCTTCGGGTAGCCGCTCACCTGCAAGGCAATCAAGGACATCGGCTCAATTGCTTTCATAGCGAACATTGTGTTGATTCGCAGTTGAGTTCGATTTCCGAGGAACTCAAGCTTCAACTTCGCCAGCTATAATTATAGCTATGATACCTGCTTCGAAAACCAAGGAGTAAATTTTCCAAAAAAATTGATTGTCAATCGGAATATTCACTTTTAACACATTTAAAGAGCAATTCTTTTGAGCTTGCCGGCTTTAATAGCTGGTAATAAACATTCCTAATTAGCTTGGGCTACAAGGAGGACATTAAATAAAAAATAAAAATTTGCCTCTTTATCCAAATATTGATCACTTTAATCTCCGTGCTTAGACACACTCTGCGAGGAGACCCGAAGTCTTGAGAATGCCTATTGTAAATTTGCGTATTGGTCTCCTTGCGAATGTGATAAGCTGCAAAAATGTATTTCCTTAAAGATAAAAATGCTCCAAAAGTTCTGAAGCGTTCCGAAGCGTTCCGAAGCGTTCCGAAGCGTTCCGAAGCGTTCCGAAGCGTTCCGAAGCGTTCAGAAGCGTTCCGAAGCGTTCCGAAGCGTTCCGTAGCGTTCCGAAGCGTTCCGAAGCGACTTAAGACAAAGCCTCGCCCACCTTGAGCTCGAGCATGGCTGACCCGCCGACGTTGACCTCCGACTCGCGCGTCTCGGTGGTGATCTTGGGCACCTCTGGGTCTCTGAGCAGCTGGTTTATGGACCCCTGCACAGTCAGCTCGGCGCTGCACGAGATCTTGCCGGTGGACGTGGAGGCCACACACGTGTACAGACCGGCGTCTTCGGCCTTCACGTGCTGGAATACCAATGCCAGCGAGTCCTCTTCGTCCTGCAGGAGGCGGAACAAGGACACGCTGGTCGTTAGTTCGTTGGTCCTGCCTTCATCATGCAGCGAGCACTTTTACTTTAATTATGAACTGAAAAATTAAGTAGAAAGGGTTCTTCGGCACACGAAGTGGTGTCCATAAATTTTACAAAGGATTACGTGGCGACTTCACCGACGCAAAAGAGACCAATAACAGGCTAATTGCTAAACACAAGTGACATGAGTTCAATATGTTGCTGACTTTCATTCAACAGACACGCACTAGAGATAATCATGGCAGGTATTTTAAGATTAATTTTCGCAGATTTAAACAATTGGTGTCAAGTATGGAAGATGAATTTAGATCGCCACGTCAAAATGTATAAAATAATCTTAATTTACGGTAAACTGCTATCCTGTCACATGCTAGAATAATCCCTTATAAAAGAGATAATAAGTTTCCAAAGTAAATTACAGTTTTTGCTTACTGTTTCCCGAATTAAAGCACCCCTGAAATGCTAGTCGTCACATTGGCCGGTCCAATGCACGTGACTGACCTTGAACAAGACCTTGAAGCGCTCCTCAGGGTCGAACGGCTGACCGTCACGCAGCCAATTGAAGACCGGCTCCTCGCCCGGCTCCAGCATCGGAGCGTTCTCGAGCCCCGCGAAGATCTTGTGGTCGTCGGTGACAGTGACCACGCCCTCGCACGTCGCCTCGCCGAATTTGTTGCTCGCTAGACACGAGTATCTGCCGGGCGGGAGGCGAGAAGGCAATCAGGAGTTTTAATGGGTTACATCGTAGATTTGAAATGGTTCGAGGAGTGATACTGACCACACAATGTAACAGATCGGTCCCAAGTGCATTGTCCCTAGTTGAACTTCCGGCTGACTAGAAACTATTATCTTTCTCCACAAGCACACTACTGACCAGCCATTCAGAGTCTGGATTCACGGAGAAAAATTTAAAAAAAGGCTAAAATTGGGATTAAATACCTTTTCAACCAAGATTCCATGAGCAGTGAACTTTGCTGCTTATCACCATGGTAAGAACAAATTTACCCCCGGTGTTATGACAGCCCTTCTTCGTGAATCGCCCAGCATCGTTAAAAAAATAGAGCGACCTATCCCAATGTGTGGTTATTGGGGTTGCAAGGGTCGATTTTTTAACAATGTGCCTACGCCTTGCTAAGATTGTTCCCGTCATGGCAGAAAGGTGCCTGTCGACAGCTCACCACTTCGTCATTGTACTCGCATTAATAAGGATGATAAGAACACAGGGTGAGTTCGAATGCTTACTTCCCAGCGTCGAGCGGATGCACATCGGCGATGACGACTTCGTAGAAGCCACGGTCCGCCTTCTCCGTCACGATCTTGATGCGCTCGTTCCTAGACGTCACCAGCTCGTCGTCCTTGAAGCTGACAGGAGAAGCACAGGGGTAAGGATTGAAGCTTGCTGGAGAAAATTCGAGGCTCTACTATTTAAAAACTTTAGTCTTCAAAGATGTGAGGATATGGTGAGAATGTGGTGAATTGTGTTGAAATAATTTCAGCCTGCAACTTCAGTCACATTAAAGTCCGCTTTGATTGAAGCAGAATGGAGAAACCTGGAGTCTCAACTTTTAGAAAACTTAAATTTTTTTACAGTAGGTCGTTGATAGGCAAATTAGACAGAAGGTTTAGGGGCGTATGTCGACTCACAATTTGACGACCGGATTCGGGTTGCCCTTGACCTTGACCATGAACCGCAGGTAGGTGTTCTCCAGCAGTTCCGTGTCCTTGAGCTTGACGAGGAACAGCGGCGAGTTGGCCTCCGCACGGCGTTTCTTCTCCTCGTCGCTCACTGCGAAACCACCAAGTGTCACACCACTTCCCTCCGCGGTTGCACAGCATGCGAGATCTTTTGGTGGCAAGACGATTATTGAAGTCGAGTCGTGTCTTGTAGGCTTGTGATGTGAGAGACTTGTGATGTGGTGTGCAAATGAAAATTTAATGACACAAAATATATTTATTCTTGTTTGGGTTACCACGATGAAGACTACACTTAATAGTAAGAATTTGCTGAAACCGGAGGGAAAGTTACACTTCCAACGTTAAAAAAATTGCCTCAATGCCACTGCATATACCTGAATGTAGGTATACCTGTACTGCATGAGAGATGTGTCCGTTCCTCAACATTCCCGTAAGCCCCTCCCCTCAGCTCACATTCCTGTCTGACCAGCTGCGCCGTGCCCGAGGCACGAGGTTGGTTGCGCGCGCAGTGTACTTGCCCGAAAGTTCCTTCAGGATCCCCGAAAGTTCCCTCAGGAGCCCCACAAGTCCCTCCCCCGACTCACATTCCTGCACGACCAGCTGCGCAGTGCACGTGGCGCGAGGTTGATTGCGCGCGCAGTGTACTTGCCCGAAAGTTCCTTCAGGATCCCCGAAAGTTCCCTCAGGAGCCCCACAAGTCCCTCCCCCGACTCACATTCCTGCACGACCAGCTGCGCAGTGCACGTGGCGCGAGGTTGATTGCGCGCGCAGTGTACTTGCCCGAAAGTTCCTTCAGGATCCCCGAAAGTTCCCTCAGGAGCCCCACAAGTCCCTCCCCCGACTCACATTCCTGCACGACCAGCTGCGCAGTGCACGTGGCGCGAGGTTGATTGCGCGCGCAGTGTACTTGCCCGAAAGTTCCTTCAGGATCCCCGAAAGTTCCCTCAGGAGCCCCACAAGTCCCTCCCCCGACTCACATTCCTGCACGACCAGCTGCGCAGTGCACGTGGCGCGAGGTTGATTGCGCGCGCAGTGTACTTGCCCGAAAGTTCCTTCAGGATCCCCGAAAGTTCCCTCAGGAGCCCCACAAGTCCCTCCCCCGACTCACATTCCTGCACGACCAGCTGCGCAGTGCACGTGGCGCGAGGTTGATTGCGCGCGCACTGTACTTGCCCGAAAGTTCCTTCAGGATCCCCGTAATTTCCCTCAGGAGCCCCACAAGCCCCTCCCCCGACTCACATTCCTGCACGACCAGCTGCGCCGTGCACGAGGCGTTGCCTAGCAGATTGGTGGCGCGCGCAGTGTAGGTGCCCGTGTCCGACTCGTGGCAGTGCTGGATCTCCAGCCGGAAGTTGGTGTTGTCCTTGGTGGAGGGCAGCACGCGGTCGGCGAGCTTGTCGTCGAGGGGACGGTTGTCCTTGAGCCACGTCATCGTGGTCGGCGTCTCAGAGTCGACAGCGCACTCGAAGATGGCGTTCTGGCCGGCTGGTGGATGGACGCGGTAAGTGGTGGGGTTGTTTTGGGCGCTGCATTTCACAGTGACGGGTTGGCTAACGAAGACCCCGGTGGTGATCAATGCTTGGGGCCCCGAAAACCCCTGACGCCACCAACATTTCGTTCGTTAAACATGCTGTACTCTGCTGTAGGTGCTAACTTCCGGCCTAATCCGTTGGTCAATTCTTGGAACTCGTGTTTCTATATCCCAACCTAGTTTCAAACTGGGTAGGTTTTTGTTGCATGCCAAGAGAACTTTAAAATTGTGGGTCAAAGGCCGACTTGATGAAGCAGGTATAATATGTTTTAGATAATGGACTGTTATTGTATAGCGTATAAGGCTGGGTTTACAGCCATCAATATTGGTGACACGATGCCGTGAACATTGGCTCTGGATGTGCATGACGTCATGTTCGCGACTCTGCCATGGAGTCTCTGATGGAGTCTCTGATCAACATTGCTAGCTGTGAACCCAGTTTAACTGTCGTTTCATGGGAAAAAATGCATAACCAATCGGTCGCAAGAAGTGCTGCATACTTCAATAGTTGACTAAACAGGACAATTGAAAATAATTCCGTTTGTCAAATTAAGGATCAGAAATCTACAACTAAGTTAAAGCGCTTTCTTTGGTAGTGAGACTAACTAAAGTCTAAACCAACTATCGCGAGGTATGTAGTAGGTACTACCTGGGCAAAAAAAAACTCAAAAAACAAGCTCTGATTATTGACAAACAATAAAAAAAATAAAAAAGCTTTCAGCGAAGGCACGAAAGAAATCAGGATAGCTTTGATGCTCAAGTCTATCATGCGATGCAGAGAAAGTAGCGTTTGCAATGTCAATGTCATTAGCATTTGCAAAGTCATAAAATCAAGTTGAAGGTGGAAAAACATTGACTGAAGAAACAAATACGATGCAATGAGACATATTTGCTGTTCTTGTGACGACAGGAAAAATCGAAAAATCGAACAAAGAACATAGATAATCGAACACAGAGGGGACATCCCTACACCTCGTTTTTGTAATTCGTTCGCTGATAACATATTTCCACGAAACTAGCCGAATCTTTCCAACAAGCCATCACTTACGTTCAAGATGGGCTCCTTCGATCGTCTTACTGTAGACCGGCCTTCCATCCGAGGCAGAAGTTTGTCGCATTAGTCTCGACGACTCTTCGATCGACGACGAACCGATCGCCGAACCGATCGCCGAACCGATCGCCGAACCGATCGCCGAAGACCGCGACATTGTCTTGGAAGACATACTCGACTCCAGAATCATTTCCGAGCCTTGAATGCTACTTCCAATCGACGAATACTCTACGCGTTCGACAGAAGAATACAAAAGCACTAGGTTAGGTGTCTACATGGCATAGAGCGCCAGTAGAAGTAGAGGAAATCTAGTATTTAGTTTATTTAAATGGAAGATGACAGGTGTGTACGAATTACTTATAACAGAAGAGAGAAATACTCGCAAAATGCAATGAGATACAAGCATAAGTGGCCACACAGCAAAGCTCTTTCAAGCTAAACTGATTAGTGTCATGTTCGTGGCGTATTATTAAGGATGTAAGAGGTCATCGACTGACCTTGTACCGACTTGATGGAGGACGAAGTCCTCCTCGTCGAAGACGAACTCATGCTAATGTTTTCACTCATTTCTTGGCCGTCAGCTTTGCTCTTCTTTGCGGCGGAATCTTCCTCGACTGACTCTTTCCTCTTGGTGCTTATTTGCTCTGGTGCCTTCACTGGAGCTGGCTGTACTGGTTCCAAAACCTTTTCTGGTACCGGAGTTGTAACTGGCTCCGCTTTGGCTGGCTCAGGTGCCTTTATAGGTTCTGGCGCTTTAACTGGTTCGGGTTCTTTGATTGGTTCCGGTGCTTTGACTGGTTCCGGTGCTTTGACTGGTTCCGGTGCTTTAACTGGTTCCGGTGCTTTAACTGGTTCCGGTGCTTTAGCTGGTTCTGGTGCTTTAACTGGTTCCGGTGCTTTAATTGGCTCCGGTGCTTTAACTGGTTCCGGTACTTTGACTGGTTCCGGTGCTTTGACTGGTTCCGGTGCTTTAACTGGTTCCGGGGCTTTAACTGGTTCCGGTGCTTTAACTGGTTCTGGTACTTTGGCTGGTTCCGGAGCTTTAACTGGTTCTGGTGCTTTGGCTGGTTCCGGAGCTTTAACAGGTTCTGGTACTTTGGCTGGTTCCGATGCTTTAACGGGTTCTGGTGCTTTGACTGGTTCCGGTGCTTTAACTGGTTCTGGTACTTTGGCTGGTTCCGGTGCTTTAACTGGTTCCGGTTCTTTGACTGGTTCCGGTGCTTTAACTAGTTCCGGCGCTTTAACTGGTTCCGGTGCCTTTACTGGTTCCGGTGGCTTCACGGGCGCTTTGACTGGTTCCGGTGCAGGTGCAGGTGCACGAACAGGTGCGGGTGCGGGTGCGGGTGCGGGTGCGGGTGCGGGTGTCTCCGAGGGGCTCGGCACCGACTTGGCGGTGTCTGCCGACTTGGTGGCCGACGACTGCGAGTCTCCCGCGGGGGTTTCCGGCCGAACTGTGAGGTCGTCTGCGACGTGCTCGGCGAGTGCGACTGCAAGCAAACGCACGCACCCCTCGGCTTCACTCGCGCGGTCTACAATCACCTGTCTGGTGTCAAGGCCTGGGGGGCGATTGTGTAACTTTGTGGTTTCAAAACCATTCGTTTTCAATATCACTGCCTATGGTTTAACACGGGCAGTGATTTGAAATCGAGTGATTTGGAGCCAAATCGAACGAAATAAAGTTACACAATCGCACCCCTGGCCTCATAGCCAACACACACCTACGCTTTCGAGTCAGTGGGCTGAGCCCGTTGGATCCTAAAGCGCAGTGTGTATTGCAAACCCGTTTCGTTCTCGGCCTCTCATAGCGCTTCGGGCTCCGACGGGCTCGGACGGGCCCAGCCCACGGGCTCGAAAGCGTGGAAAATCGTAATGTGTACTGGCTAAAGGAAAATCATTGTTTTGGCGTGTAAACCATAACTGAAACACTTGTGCACATTGTTGACTACGTGATGGGGGAGATCGCTTCGCTCGCGTGGCTATTCGAGCAAGGCAGATTGAAATCCCACCGCTGTCACCAATGAAACGATCGTTACATTGGTGGCAGCGGTAGGTACTTTTTTTATGAGATGCATTTTTTTTGCGTTTCCTCTCAAACTTAGCTTACTGAAATCAGACGCGTGCTGTCGGATCTCCTTGAGCCAGACTTCCTTGGCGTCGTCTCCGTGGGCGACAATCTTCAGAACGTCCTCCGCGTTGGGGGGCTTGTGGTGAAGCTCGAACGCGCGGATTTCTTCGGGAAGGTCCTTAACTTCGACCTCCGGTAGCTGGGGACCAAGGACAGGCGTTCATCAACAGTGATTTCAATTGGGCTTCGAGGTCATTTGAGGTCAGATTAGCATTGAGAAAGGGAGGAGACGATTGGAGGAGACGCTCTGCCAAACTATAATCTTAACGTTTCAACCCCAGAACTAATGCAATTTAGGCGGAACAATAGAACAACAAGCTGTTAATTTGTTGACCCTGTCCTTCTCACGATCGTTATTTGCTACACTGATGCCCGGATCGGTATACTCGTCTTGACTGACAAGGAAAAAGGGAAAACACTGCTATTTCTCCTATAGTGTCTTCCTGAGAAAGATTCTAATATTGTTTATACGAAGTAACAAACAGTGTGTGGACTTACTCTAATGATCTCCTTCAAGATGAAGACAGACCGATCGTCGGTGATGCGCCGAACTTTGCAAACAAGGATGCGAGCTTTGAACAGGAACAAGTATCGCTCCTTGACCTTATTTTCCTTGTCGGTTACTGTAAACCAATCCTGTAAACGAATAACGTTACTTTAGGCTTGTGGTACCGGAAAGTGATCACTGAACAGTTTTGTATAAGTCATTATTATAACGGAACAAAATATTTGCACAACTGGTGATCGTAAATGTGTTCTGGCAGATATAATTTTGTGATTCTTTGGAAATATTTTCCATCGTCCTGCATTATTGAATTTACAAGAGACCAGAACAAAATTTTCTACTTTACTGACAAGAGAGTAGAAAAAATTAAACTCAAACTTACGTGTCTTAGCAGACGGCCAAGCTTGTGTATGCTACCATGGTAGCCTTCAATGTTATTTGTAAACTTAGCATCATTTGCCCTGTGGGGCACTCCTAGCATCAACTCTAGGGCCTTCTGGAGGTCGGTGGTGTCTTCGCCGAGACGAGAAGAATACTTGACCAGCTCCTACAACAATTATAATCAAACCCATTTTCTTTCAATAATTTTTTTGATTAAAACAACGTGTTGGCTTAGTTTTGCTGCCTTTAATGACAAGTCTGTAGTCCATTTCAGCACGGTGCGGCAATCGACCAGCACAAAAGAACAAGTTGTTTAAAAACGGAGAGGCACAAAGGTATAAATTTCACTGATTTTCTGACTGCAAAATCACAAGATGTTAACAAAACAGATGGAATACAGTGATGCCTCGACGGTCGACCGTCAATTAGTTGCTCAATAGTTTCTTGAAAGAGGCAATTTCATTACTCATACTTAAATTCAGCACCTTTACGTATACACAAAGAAGTATCTCAAGTCTAAAATTAAGCGCTGACTCCAGCTACACGAAACAATGCACACAAAACTACAGGGGCGACATAGAGAGCATGCGCCCGCCATTTTAGTGATTCCGATTCGAATAAATATAGAGCGATGGGGATTGCGTGGGAATTAACTGCCATTTTCTAAAAGCACTCTCATAGCGTGAGTGCCAGTTCTTGATGCAGGAGGTTGGAAAGAGAAAATAACTCATGAGTTGCAATAGGAGATCGATGTTTATATATTTTAGATTTATGTGCCCATACACACTACTAAGAAAGTATCGAGTATCGACATACTTTTAAGGATTTGTTTTAATTAAACACCTGGAGTTTGAAGTTAACCCGGTTTGAAGTTTCACGGTGTTTGCTCTGTTAGATGAGTTTGTCGGCCCTAAAATGGGCCTTGGTGCTCGACGTTTCGGCAAGTCACTGCTTGCCATCTTCAGGAGACTGAATTATGTATCTAGCGGAGCTATCTATCACAAAATGCATACAATGAAAGTTCTGTAAGCTTTAGACCAAGCGCAGAAACAGGTTAGGTATCACGAATTCGCGACGGTTGGTAGCTCCTTGCGATGAGCCCAGGACTATGATATTCAGGGGCGATGCGGTTGTAGGAGCACGGAATCTCGCTAGGACGCGGTGGACATTGCGTCAGGGCAGGCGACGCGAAATGAAGCATCGAATTATCGGGGTAACGGCTTGGCCCGTGCCCAGGGGAACATTTTGGCAACGGTGGGGCAGGAGCACGACGAGAGCATCAACGGGAGAAGAGTGGACATGGCTATACGTCACTGATGAACGTCGAAAAAACTGGGAACAAGGGGCAAGTTTTGCTGTGGTTTTGCAGTCATTGACCACGCTTGAAAAACAGAAGAATAAGTATATTTTTAAAATAAGATTGGTGAGTTGATCTAAAATTTTCCTCGACATTTCTCGTTTGGCTTGTCACTATCACAAAACCACCAACAAACTGGCACGCCTCAATGAGGCTTGGATTTGAAAATCTTGTAGCAAGTGACCTTTATATAGTATCGTAGCAATTAATTGCCATAATTTGCAATAGCACATCTTCGATGCATATCTTCTTTTAACATGAAATGTTCTGTGATGATATATTCATTTTTGTTAACTTGAGATTAATCCCCTAATCCTCCGAAATAGACGGATTCCATTGCATCCTTGTGGTCTTTGCGATAACAGGTAACTCCTACATGGGTTGAGTTGATTAACTTTTCCATATACATAACTAAATTGGCCGTGCTCGTGGACTTGTGAGTCAGTCATGGTTGCCCTAGATTGAGATGGCCGCTCTCTTCACCTGGCTCTCAGAGCATGGAAGTGGGACAGCGACATCGGGAGTCGGTCAAAACTTTGGATATAGAATGTAGTAAAAAGTAGGGGGGACATGGTTATGCTTGTGACGTTAACAGTTTGCTTTGCGAAAAACTAGGTCGACAGATGATGCGATTCCGTTGGAATGTCCCGACCATATGTAATATGCGTGGGACTCGGGAGCAAATTAGCTGAGATTTTCTTCAAAGAAAATCTGTAGTTAACGTCAAACAAGAGAACATTGTTTTCTTGTGAGTAAGTATTAAATAATCGTGGTAATAAATACTTAAATAAATGTTTCTGTCGACTGTCGAGCATATCGTCGCACCTTTGGAATTCGACCATTAATATTATTATGATTTTGTTCTGAAGAAAACATCGTGATTTGCTTGACAAATAGGCACTAACGATTCACTACTAGATTTTTGTCAGTTATGGAAGTGCACTTGAGCTTTTTCATTTTGGCTCTGAGAAAACCTGAATGGAAATTTCTGAAGTTTGCAAATCGTTGCCCGATGTTGCACTAGAAAATGGTATTTTGCCAAATATTTGTCTAACCTCTTTCCGATTTTCATATCGAGCAAAACTGGAAAATGTATTCTCAGGGTATCAAAAACTCAAGTACCAATAACTAAGAATTATAACATCAGACAAAGAAGCATACAATTTATTTCCCAAACTAATTGAAATTAATTTCCACGCTGTTACCTTAGCTCCAGCAAGGGAAAGTGACCGGCAAGACCGAGCCGTGCCAACTCAGATCTCGCCAACGGGTTTCCCTGGCTGGCTGGCATGCCACGCCCAGCCAGCCAGCGAAGTGAGAACAATACGCACACGCAGTTACGCAACGAGGACAAACAAACCAATTTGCACACCGCATAATGAATGCGTATTGGCAGTGAGGACCAGCAGACGCGAACCGACCGAGCCGGCGGGATACCACTCCAATTAGATCAGTTTTACAGTTTTATCTCAAATATATGTAACACCCGATTTAACTCTCCGTTGCTATGCTACGGATAATTATTCCTAAATGAGCATATAGGCTTTATAGGCTATATGCTGTTGGTATGTGTAACCACAGTATTTTTTCAAAAATTAAAAGAAGGTAGCGAATTTTTCTGATCCATTGATTCATATTTCGAGATTCTTTTTGATGCCTCGAAGATGGCTTATTAGGCTGTTAACTCAATTGAAATAAATAACTGAACAAAACTGAAGTGAAGACACATCGCTTCTGTGATTGCTATCCCAACTAATATCATTTTGTTGTGCATGATACAGGCCTTATCAAAGCTGGGCCTTGTCCATGATATCAATTAGAGTATAAGCGTATAAGCAATGATAATTTCAATTGCACGTGACATCTGTTACCTTTAGGAGAAGCTGGTAGTCGTTGATTCGTTGGATCGGAAGTTTCAGGTGTTCCGATAGACTTTTGTCGTCGCCGAGCTTCTGACTGAAATCCTGAAACAGAATCCGCGAAGGGGACACGTTAGTATTCAGACGTAGTAAGGTTGGCAATGAACTTGAAGGAGCCAGCCCTCATTCGAGTTTTCTGTATCGGATGGTATGCTGGAAGTATTTATAAATTATCAACTGTGAGGTCAATGCTACATTCATGCACTTTATTTCGTTGGCCTTTGACCTTTGTCAAAACGTTAGCAGAATGCTTCTCACGTCACAGTCCTATAAATTCATACAGTTCTGGGGGGCGAATTACAGAAGCTTTGCATAACTTTAAGATAAGATGAGCTGTTCGTCGTAACTTTACGCAAGCGCTAAGATAGACTTGGGTGGTGGTTAATGATATTACAGAAACATTTTGTCACTTATCTTAAAGTTGCCGTAAGTCATCCATTGACTCAATCTGACAGAAATGCGTTACGCCGTGGTTCTGGGGGGCGACTTACAGAGACTTTGCGTAACTTTAAGATAAGTAAGCTGTTTACGCTAAGATTTCGTTCTGTAATTCGCCCCCTGAACTGCGACGAACGCCAACGAAGGTTCTTTTTTTTTAACCAAACGTCAATCCAAAGAGAACGAAACCTTTAACTACACCACCATAGGTGCACCTCAGGACTTGAAAAATTCAGCCAGTCGAATCTCGGCTATTTCCTCTGAAAGGTTTGTCTGAAAAGAGCATAGGCAGGACAGGTACCGACCACGTGGATGAGCACATGGAGGAACTGGATGTCATGCTTAGGAGATCGATATCTGGTTTTTAAAAACCAGTTTTCTTATCAGCAGCTGCCTCGCTCCGTGAAATGAGAATCGGCATAGCTGATAGATCGGTCCACTGTCGAGTTTTGCATTAGATGACACGCAAATCCAATGGCCTAATGTACGTAATTTTTAAGCTAGAAGAAAATTCAAACAGTGTCCTGCGTCTTCTCTGTACGAAAAACACAATTTTGTGCCATCAATTTTTCGGTACTTGTGAAAAAGATCGTATTCGCAATGTGAATTAATTTAAATGGCATAATGCTTTTGCTATCTCACATTGCTTCCGACCCGCCTGGACGAGGTATAGCCACCGGAAAGGTAGGGTATAGGCGTAATAACCATTAATATGATATCGAGATAATAGAAGCCAGTTTAATAAATAAAATGAAATTGAGATATGGAAACATATGTTTTCTTTAATATTAAAAAGTGGTGACATGGAAGTGTTCCTTTTATAGAGAAGGTTAGACAAGTTTTTTTATTTCCCTGTCCAACTATAAAATTAGGTGTTTTATGTCAGTGGGTGTGTGTGGAATCGCGTACAAAACTTGCCAGATAACAAATTCGTGAGTTTTGCGAGGCAGGTACTGATAATAAAACTGGTTTGTCAAAAAAGATTATATATAATCTTGTTTGACAAACCTGTTTTATTGGGGGTATACCCCCAAAGCACATGTCATCTAATGCCTCCATGTGCTCATCTGCACGTGGTCTGTACCTGGCCTGCCTATTCTCGCTTTCCAGACAAACCTTCATCAGCAGATAGCTGAAATTCTACTGGCTGGATTTCAAAGTTCAGGAGTTTTTTTTTTGTACGTATGTTTTGTTGCTAGTGTCTTATAAAGTGTAAACTGTCATGTATGTTCTCTTAACTTATAGAGTTCAGCTATGGATACAATTATGCCTGGTTTCCAAGTTTTTCAACGCATCCCAACTAGGAGTTACGACTGGATTCAGCCAATCACATTCAGCGGATTCAGTTGTAACTCCTAGTAGGGATCTCAACGATTGGTGAACGGAATACTAACTTACGACTATCGGTTAGACAAAATAGAAAAAATGTGTTTCAAAGTCAATCGGACACCGCTGGTGCAGGACACGCTCGTCGTAAAATTACACGACCTCTGTACATAAGTGTGCACCGAGTTACACACCGTAGTTCCAGTGAACAAATAAACGCGTGCTATTTACAGCTTACAGCTCAAGTTTGGCGTATTGGTATCGGATAGCACGAGTTTGATTATTGCTGATTGTTATGTCTCGCACATTTATAACAAAATTTCACTGGAAAATATCATCCCTACAAGGCTACGGTGTCTATATTTTGTATGTTTTAAGTCAGCACAACGGCGAGATACAATTTGCCGGGAGGTGGAACCACCGGTGGAACAGTTTGTAGGCGACGGTATGAGATAGACTCGCTGTTTTTATATAGGCCACAGTTCCAAATTTGGCAACCCATGACTTGAGTACAACACGATGAAAGCTTATTTTTAACATTTCCAACATTTCAAAATGTCAAGGTAGAGTAAAAGCTCTGTGATAAAAGCTTATAATTTGAGTGTGTGAATCCCCTCTCCTCCTCAAGATGAAATAGCGTGTAGTTGAAGCATATAACTCGGCAACGGAAATGTCATTCGATTTAAATTCAAATATAACCGAATGTGCCAAAATTCTGAATTTGCGATCTCGTCGAATTCGCTGAGCGAAACGGGGGATAACTAACTAGGTGTGCATTTAATTCATAACTTCTAAAAATACGACCGTAAACATGCGCTCAGTTTCCTGCTGTCGCTGTGAAAAACAGCCGGACGGATTGCTGGATGCCAGGGATATATTTTTACGTAAAATTGGGACGAAAATACAAGAAAATCTTTAAGACTTATCTCATTAATATCATTCTTCATAAACTCAAAAATGGAGCGAATTTAAAGGAAATATAACTCACTTTTAAGACAAATTTTACCCACTTCCCTCCCCCCTTGTAGCAAAGTGTCACACATTGGCGACCTTCTTCTTAAAACTACGGCACCATCCGTTACCCCACCACACGTTGAAAAAAAATCAATCCTTACTTTTGGGACTGCATTATATACAAAATTTACGAAAAATCTCCCAAACAAAATTTAACCAAAATTTGACAGTAAGATCGTGGTCAAAAGGTTGCCGTGCTTTAAAGCATGATTAGACTGTCATAAATGACGTCATTACATACAAAAAAACTTCCGACGCCTGTTCAGAAATAGGTAATCGACATAGGTAATCGAGGTAGGTTATCGAGATAGGTAATCGAGATAGGTAATCGAGATAGGTAGTCGAGGTAGGTAATCGAGGTAGGTAATCGAGATAGGTAATCGAGATAGGTAGTCGAGATAGGTTATCGAGATAGGTAATCGAGATAGGTAGTCGAGATAGGTTATCGAGATAGGTAGTCGAGATAGGTAATCGAGGTAGGTAATCGACATAGGTAATCGAGGTAGGTAATCGAGATAGGTAATCGAGATAGGTAATCGAGATAGGTAGTCGAGATAGGTTATCGAGATAGGTAATCGAGATAGGTAATCGAGATAGGTAATCGAGATAGGTAATCGAGGTAGGTAACCGTGATAGGTAATCGAGATAGGTAGTCGAGATCAAGTGTGCATCGATGCAGAATTGTGTATAGTTGTAGACATTTGTTGTCGAGACTTTTAGAATTGGTCCTTTCGCGTTTCACGGTGCATTTGCCACGAACACCATTTAATTTCACAAGAGGGCAATATCATTAATTGAGGATATATCTCAAAGTCGATGTCTCAGAGGTATGTAGGTTACCGCTGACACAGTTTTCTTTTCCCATACCAATATAAATTTATCTAACCGAACATGTTGCAATAACGCTGGGCTATGAAATTCACTGAAAACGTATTTCTGTGCATATTTCTTGGCACGACGTGAAGAGCCGTTCGGAAATCATTTGCCAAACTGACTACTAAAAGTGTGATATCGAAGAGCACGACACGCAAGCCTCCCAGAAGACAACGCATGTCACATTCAGCGGGCGATGCCGCGAGTTAAGATTTATTTCACCTATACTTGCATGACCTCGCTCTACACACTTGACATCTCTCTACACCCTCTCTACTCCGTTTTGTTCACCATGCGAATGTTTGTAAAAATTCCTCATTAGTGTTCATGCTTAACAACTATAGAATACATTTAAAAACTCGTGCATTATAATTCATGTGGACTACAGATGTGGATGGCAACCTTTGAAACTTTTAGCTTGCAAAATATCATTGCCTCCTCAATATTAAACGAACTAAACCAAATGATATACGTTTCTGTAAGAAATCTGATCTAAGAGTGTTCAAGTGATCAAACTGATCCCAAATGGCAAACACAGTATTTTAAACTTTAATCCAATAAGCACTTGACATTTTCTTCGTAAATGTGTGACAAGAAACTATAGAAAGTCTCTCAAATGAAAGCATAACGACTGGGTGTAATATGATTTCATATGTGTGATTTTTGATGCGCTCATGTAATAAATATGCAGGCTCTTAGCGTATCCTTTATTGAACGCGACGCAAAAAGTACAAATTTGAAGAAAGTTTTTACATTTAGTTTAGTAAGTATATATCATAGAATTCTAGCGCACAAAATACTCCTTCCAAATTCCATTCCATTATTCCGAAATCGAAGCCAATTGGCAAGAGTTGGCAAGCTACAGTCGCACACCCGATCAGAGTGCACGAACTCATTGTATTGTCTTACACTGCCGGCCCATACAAGCGTTCGCATTTCCAAAAGTAAATTTTTATCGAAAAAGGGGGTTTCATCCTAAAGCAGGATCGAGGTAACTTGCATTGCAAATAATATGAAATTTCGACTAACGAAACAGCGATCTGGTAAAATTCTCTTTCTAACGTGCAATCAATGCACATTTATGTTAAATTTCTATCAATATTTAGTGCGTAATATACGGTGGAATATTGATAGTTTCAATTTCACAAAGTTTCTCAATGAACAGTCAAAAATATTGTCCAATATCGAAGCATAATGTCTCGGACTCAGCTGTTAAAATCGCCATGGAAAGTGACATGGAAATTTAAGACCATGACAGCGTTCCAAGACGTCAACAAAAAACCTCTGTTGCTATGCGAATTGTTTACATCCCGTTGCCCACATGGGTGCCATGGCCAAAACAATAATTTCCATCGTGCCGTTCAAAAATAGCACGCGTTGCGCCCACTTGTTAATGAAAATGGTCCGAACAAGAGCAAGAGAGAAAATACGATTCACAGTCAACATCAAAAGAGACTCGAATATTTATACGAGCAACCGCTATACATATTGTTTTTGCCAATTCCACAAGTCCGTTAGTCACGGAGACCAACTCATCGTTTCGTAACGGAACCCCACTATATAAAACACTCCCACATGACTCAACACTTCGCACTGACTCACTATTCACACTTTTCCCAACAAATTTTCACAAAAACATCGTCTTTCCACAATCCACACATCACACTCGCGACGTCAATCATCTTCAAGCCACAATGGCGTCCTCACCACCTTCGTATCACCACCACCTCGCCACCATTTGCTAATCGACGTCAACAACAAAATGCACGCCAAAAGCAGCTTGCACATGCCTACCTGTTAACCGTAATCACTGTACACCGCGCGACGCAAACTTTATCGTTGGGATCGGCGACGGCGACCACGTATATTCCCGCAGAAGCTTGGCTGACTGAATTCAGTCTCGTCCGGCGGTGGTGGAGAGGACACGGACCAACTACCATAACCGGGACACGGGCTAAAGATAGCCCGTGGTGCGTGCGTCCGCTAGCGCCCGCCCCCCAGAAATTCGCCGACGCGTCGGTAGCGACGTCGCCGCGAACAGGACAGTCGAACACTGGACTCTGGACACTGACCGACTCGCAATTGAGGATCAGCAGCCATTTGCGGACTAGTAGTCCATAACTTGTCGAGAAGTATTGTTTTATTGTCCTCCATTTTGTCGTAGCGAAATGTCAGCCGATATAACACCACGAAAAAAAACCGTTAGGCTCCAAATCTTATTTGAATAAAATTTTGTTTTAACCGTTACAGGTACTGCAGCACGGAGGGCGAACGGAGAGCGCGACGCTATATAGTGGGTGTCTAGCGTAATCCGAGCAGTCTCCGTAATTGGTCTCTATCAAGGTCATCGGTCGTGTCGGAAGGTTCGGACGTCGCCGCTAAGCGTCGGCTCGCGGTGCGGTGCTAAATCCAGACGAGCGCTATTTGCAGATTGTGCTGAATTGGACGCCGGCCCAATAACATAGGGTGCTTCATAGTCGCCGGTGTACACGCTGGACGGCTCGTCATCAATTTCTCGGGAATTTAACGGCTGTCGGGGAGATATTGACGGATTTGATTTGAATTCGTTCCATGATTGATGGCCTTGAGGGGTTGGCATTGATGTCAAGGCTAGGGTTCTGCTCAAATATCACATAAGGGCATTTTAAATACGTTGTCGTGGAATATTGATAGTTTATGTTTGTAATTATGCTTAAGGCTTCCCTTTAAGATGACCTTGAGAGTTTCACATTCAAGGCTATAAAGATATAATATAGTAACCTCTCGACAGAAAAATGTCTAGAGGGAAGTCAATATTTTTGACGAAATTTGAATTCCCTTCAAAGGATTATTGGCAGTTTTGATTTTTTCGCAGTGGTTGAAGTATGCAGTGGCTGCAGGACGACCTTGAGAGCTTGGCAGTGAAGTTTGTGCGTGAGCCTAGACTAGATCACTAAGGTGGGGTGAGAGTTGGACACCTTACCCTAATTATGTTCCCTCTGTATGTGTGTGGAGGACACTGTTGACAACCACAACGCCATTGGAAGAGGGGGAGGGGTCGACACGACTGTGGGAGTACGTATTTGAAGGTGGGGATGGAGGCCTTGTAGGCTTTAATGCGAGTGGAAGTTTCTATAAACTATGGGATGATGTATTTTCAAACAGTGCTGTTTGCAAAAGGACCAGCAGGCTGTAGTGACTCTTAACCCCACTTCGCGCTGAGCTATCTTCGATTAATATAGTGATTATGAATATCCTAATGGGTTATCCTAAAAGAAAGTAAAAAATGCGCAACTGATCGCAGAAAAAAATAATTCTAAAGGAACCCAACACTTGTCATGAAGCTTGCCAATGTCAATAGCAGCTCGCATTAGACAACGTGCCCTTTCAAAATACGACACTGCTTTCAACGTGGTCTTGCGAATCTTAAACTAATCCGAACTGACAGAGAACAACATTCTGTTCGTTTATTTTCAAAAGTAAAAAAGTACTCCGAAATTTGCAGCACATTATTTTACCCAACGAAATTGTCAGGTTTGACAGGTCGGATTTGAATTTTCTTTGTGAGCTATCCCCCTCCCTCTCTTCCAATGGCGTTTGTGGTATTCTCCGAGGTATTTTCCTCATTCATTGTCATCCAATGATATAAATTTCAGAATTATTTTTTTCTTGTGAGTATAAGTTTCCCTTCATAAAGATACTCTTCGAGAGGAGGGACGGGGGGGGGGGGTAGACCATTATGGCCAAGATTGCCTGTTGCCTGTTTTGTTGTTTGTTTGTTTTACTAACCTTACTGCAGTTTTTTCTGTCTGTCTCCTATATTTTGTATCGTAAAATACGTTGTTTATCTTTCTGTGTCTTGTTTTGGTGCTGACGATAGTCTTAACGTCTTAATTTTGACTGCCTTACGACGTCAGTGCTTTTTTATAGTAACTTACGTTGTCTGTAAGATTACAAAGAAGAATCTGTTACTGTCAACTTAGTGACTTTGAGTAGAAACTGCAGAGAGTTCCCATGATTGCATCCCGCAATAATGATTGCCAAAACTGCTAAGTCAACGTTTAAAAAAATGTAAAAGTCTAGCCGTGTCTATAGCCATATTAAATTCTTAAATTTGACAAGGATTTTCGTTTCTTTATTATGTATATGTTCATATACCTCCCTCTGCCCACCTATATACAGTTCAATTTGTGTGCTAGCAGTAAATTGGAACAATTTTAAATGAAATTTACTTTAAATGATAATTAATAAGTTTATACTCTGTAGACTGCGATTTATGTGTGCTGGAACACCCAGCCATATTTTAAATATTTTAAATATATGAAAATATAATTTGCTAGAAAATGTAGCAAGCATCCGACGTCGCAAAGCCATCGATTTATGAGAGCGGGGCTGGCTGAAGGACATTAAGATGCAAAAATAATCAGATTAGCATGAAATCTTGCCAGCCAGTGCAATGGATCACATTTTCAGGGTTCCCACTCCCAGCTAAATTTGCGACGGTGTACCTGGGAGAAATTTGACGAAGTTTCACTTGTCCCTCGGCATTTATTTTTGTTACCTATAATTGCGCTGACACGATATAGAAAACGATTAATAAATGAACTTATAAAATTATGAAGTGGCGCAGTGAAGCTGCCAGCTCATTACTTATTGTAAAATGTACCTATAATGTTTAAAACTCATATACAATCGATGCATTTGTTCTGATCTCTGGAAATCACTCTGGTTGTTGAGTTTTGATAACGAATGTTTCAAGGTCGTCGGTCTGCCGATGTCACGTCGGTAATAAAGGGGAGCACCAAGGGTCGTAAGACATTATAATATGTAGATTAGTACCTACTGAAACTCTGTGGGCCCTTTGCAGAAAGAGTTCAGCAACGGTAAATCAAGTTCCGCACACTCGGCTCGTGCCATGCTGATCACTATCCACTGACATAAAAAATCTACTGATAAAACGATGTAATATGTGCTATCATGGGTAACCAGGTTTTGATTGGCAATAGATTTTACAAATCATTAACACTCCAGTTGAATATTCCTTTGGTTTAAAACTTGGAAGTAGGTATAATAGCGATTATTTTTGCAATGTTCATTTCACATTTTTCAATGAGTAACTGCAAACCAAAGTTAATTACTGTTTGTTTTGACCCTTTATTATTTATAAATAATAGCTGTCTGCCGAAGTTGAGGGTTAACACTTTATTGACGTGAATGTCATAAATGTTAATGACTTCAAAAGATGAATTTATCCGTTCTCTCATAAGTATTTTGTACGGAATGTGGAAAGATTGTCGGTAGCTTTAGCTCGTGGTATCGTCAGCAAGATCGCATGGACAAATCTATGATTGAGCAGTATAGGGCACAGGGTAGGTATAGGGTAGGGGGGGGGGGCAGTATAGGGTCTGCACAGTCGCCTGATAGGGGAGTGTCCCGTGGAGGTATTCGGTACTCACCTCAAAGAAGTCCCTGGCCTCGTCGTTGTCTAGCAGGAAGTCCTGGGCTATCGGCTCGTCTCTACAGTAAGCCACGTGCTTGTCGAAGTCCCGCTCCTGTAGGAACGAACAGGAACACATTCGGTTACCGTTGATGTGGTACTGACGGTAACACGCTTTAGCAATTTTTGATTGTGCCGAAAACCATTGAAATTGAACATGCAGAATTAATGAAGTTATCCCATATTTTAATGCCAGCCCATGGTAAACACTTTTCATTCAAGGGCTGTAAGGCCATATGTGTACATTACTTGTGCACGTGAGTCCAGAATTTAGAAAAAGGAAACTTTTTGGCTGGAATTAAAATAGTTTACAACCAAAAATGCATAATTGATTATCTATTGAGCTGCCACCAAGTTTCCGCAGAGCGCAGACGGTCTGTGAGAATATTAAAATGGCAATCTTATGAAACCTTCTCGAATACTTTCATATATGCCTTATTCTGCTTTGGAGTAAGTGTTGCCACAACTGCACAGTTGGCTCCTAAACTATGTTAATGTTTTGATTCAAGAAGAATATGTTAATTAAATAACGGTTCTATACACTCACTCATTTCAACCGCTTGTTATTATATCACTATTTTCACCTAATTAGACTTTTACAGGGATTGGAACCGGAACCGGAACCGGAACCGGAACCGAAACCCAGAACCGTTTGGAACCGTTTGAAATCTAGAACCGGAACCGGAACCGAAACCCCAACACAGAAAATAGTAAGAATCTGAACCAGAACCGGAACCGAAATCAATAGTTACGGTTCTGTTTCGGTTCCAAAAGGTTCTTTTCGGTTCCAAACTTGGCCGACTTTCTCATTTTAATGCCACACTAACTTAATTTTTTGAAGGTTTGATATGATAATTATTGTAAAACTTCAAAATTTCTGTAGATTTCATATGTAAAAAGGATTTGGACGTGTTCTTCAGGCTTATAGTGAGTCGCCGGCTGTTCGTCTCTCCCAAGCTTATATAACGCGTGATTTCAGCTGATACCAGCATCACACTTGAGGGATATTTTTTGTATTTACGTTCGTATAATCTGCTTTTCATTTAGAAGTTATTAGAATAAGACGGTATTTCTTGATAGCCAGAAATATCTGGATTTCTATGTCTGCTGGCTATCTGAATTCCGGGATATAGAGAAGGAATTAGCTGCTATGCAATTTCGTGTGACAAATGATGTCCGAATTAATAGTTGAAAACATTAGCGAGAGAGTGAGAAACGTAGCATGCACAGCGACGCACCAAAAATAATTTTGCGAAGCTTGTGGATTTCGTATACACAGTGAAGCTGCAGACTCCCGACATCTTTGATAATAATAAAAACCAAATTCTGTTTTAGATAATTTGAAAGAGTCACTGCATGAAAAATGGTTGGTCCTAAGAGTAATAACATAAGGAAGTATTTCGTTCTTGACCAACAATGTATTGTGAAAAAAGTAATTATTCACGAATGATGAATATACCTACCGAACATGTCAAGAACACAGCAATATAGTATTTTACTGTATCTTAATCCTAATCACTGTGAAAATGATCATAAAATGACAAAATAGTGTCAAGAAAGCACTCTCTGAACAAAAGGAAGTATGTAGGGGATTTATTTTTATTTTTTAGAGTGCATAAAAATATGGAACCGTTTGGAACCTTTTGGAACCGTTTGAAGTTTCGGTTCCGCTGGAACCGAAACGACTCCGGAACCGTAACCGGAACCTGAACCCTTTGAGATCAAATTTATTGGACCGGAACCGGAACCGGAACCGTAATGAGTTAAGGTTCCAATCCCTGCTTTTATATGTTTAAATATGTTTAAATGTGGACATTTTGATTTGTAGTAAACCATACATCACAATAACCCTGCAATCAAATTTCTTGGCAAATTGCGCTGGCTCCAACTCTCTTAACACTAACCAAGACTACAATAAATTCCACGCTATCGATATTTCAGCAATGGGCTGATTATGCCACGCATGTCAACGATTTAGTTAGCACCGGTCAGTTTGATTAATTACGTCGGTTACCAGTCGCTTGCATCGAGAATTTCAACGCGAGGCCAAAGGGGGTTGTGCCAAAAAAACGCGAAGAGAAGACATAGACACATTGCCGCTGCGTTCCTGCGTTCAGGTATTGCGATTTATGGAGGTGCGGATACCCAAGTGTAGGTACCCAAGCGTGAGTACCAAGTCGGAGGAAAATATAAACGGTTGGCTAATTGCCGATCTTGTTGCTTTTGTCGTCTGGAGGATTTGTAGGAGAATTTTTTTCTTCCGGGTTACGTTTTGAGACGCTGAAAGATTTTTGTAGCCAACGAGAGAACACTGTAGTTTATGTCCCAACCTGGGCAGAACGATTGTCAGTTTCCCCTTGTCAGTTTCCCCTAACAAGACGTTAGACCCTGCTAATTTCTATTCGCATGTCTTCCTATCACCACATAGAATCCGGACTTTTTCTAAGTGTTGGGTCGGGAGATATTTGAGGGGCAAGCCGGGGAAGAATTGTTCTTCTAAGGTTGGGACATACATAAAGTATATAATTCTTCTAGCGCGTCATTTTCTGGTTTCCGTATTTTCCTAAACGCGTTCCTCAAAAAAAAAAAAACGCAGCCTGCCACGGTTACGATTTGGGTCAGAGCTCAACTTGCTGAACCTCATTGAGCGTATTCGTTACATTTACTCAGTACAAGTAATGCAAGAGGGAAAACAAAAACCAGGGGTCTGAGTCCGAGTCGTCCAGCTGACTTTTCTAGGGAATGCCATTATCAAATATGCTCATGTTTGCTCCATGGTTGGCTAAGAATTAAACGGTCCATTACCTGGATCTTAAGCCTGTAGATGATTTGAAGGCAAATAAACAGATCGTCCCCTCCATTAACGATCGTTAACAGCCACACCAAAAGAGCTAAGATAATGCGCTTGCTTCTAACTTTTCGGCTTTTAGACCGTTCACTTTTTAAATGAATCCCTAACTTACAATTATAGTGATGAAGTCTTTAAAAAATCTGAAAACTACGAGCGCAGATAGTTTGAAAAAAATTGGGTTGTTGTATTATTGTGCTGCAAATTTTTTATAAGTATTTAGTATCAATTGGAATAACCAAAAATAAAACGCGACAGCTCAGTAATAGTGCAAACCTTACAGCATTAATTTGCTTTTGTTAAAAATTGTAATAATTTCGATTGAAACTGTTTAATTGAAGATTGTAGCGTACAGGGCGAAAGATACTTACAAGCCTGAGAAAGGTCTTGCCCAGCATGCGAGGCTCATTGGCGTAGTATTTGACTCCCTCAATCAACACGCTACGGACAAAGAGACACAATTACCCTCATCGACTAAATGCAGTGCAGTCAAACGAAGGTCAAACTTCACCTACTTCTACATCAAAAACTCTGATCTCTTGCACTGCGTTCCTATGACATTGTGTTTATCGGCGTATTACCTTATTAAATCGGCTGGAATCTGATAGAATTGTTTTTTTGTGGTTTCTATTTTCTTTGCAGTTAGTACTGCAGTATTGAAGAATTCGTGTGTTAAAAGAATTCGTGTATATTGAACATGGGAGTAGAATCCTTATACAAAAAAATCGTTAGTGTCAATGTTGTCTATGTCTTCACTGATGTTTTCGTTGGTAAATTTTTCGATCAATCTTAAATTTTCTATCAGATTTATATGATGTTAAACGTTGTGGTCCAAATATGTCACCTAAGTGTGCATTCATGTTTTTGAACGTACTGCATTGGCCTTCATGTTGCGTGAGCAAAGAGTTTCTATGATTCAAAGTTAAATATTCAAAAGGAAAATGGAATGAAAATGGTTTGTCGTTGAGTGAACTGTGATCTTCAGAGGACGTGAAGCCGTGAACTATACAAGGCCAACGGCGTCTTGCTGTGGATGTTTGCGATACGATGTTTACAAACCGGTGACAAAGGAAATGGGAAATTTAATGGAAATGACTATAGGAAATGGATCATGCACGGACTCTCCACAGGGGGGTATGCTTTTAGCTCACGTGTCCTGGTGTTTAAAGTTGGAATGAGTAGAAAATGAAAATAGAAAATAGGGTATGGAAAATGATTCTCTGTTGAAGAAACCTCCCATGCGATGAATTTAAATAATATGCAACTGTGACGTATGATATTTAGAATTGGTGAGATATTGAAGTGGAAATGAGAGGTTTGTGGCCGATGCTGTAAGCTGCTGTGCGAGGAGTATGAAATTGCTCATGTAAATTGCAGAGGCTGGGGATGGAACGAGAAAATAGGAAACGATAACGAAAGCGTCTTACTGTTGCATCATCCTGCCACGAGATGACGTTTGACTCACGTATTGTGGAAGTTAGCGATCTGTTTGAGGTTGGAGAAGATGAGATCGATGTTCTCCCGCACGATACGAGGTACAGAGCTGCTGTCCAGCGGCCGGAGGTAGTTCTCCACGACCAGCAGCAAGTCCCGCCCGAACTCCTCCTCAGTCTCCACAAGCTCACGCACCACCGCCCTGAAGGAGTAATCCGAGTCTGTACTCTCATAGCTGCATCTGCCATTCATGTGTCAGTGCCTCAAGGGCCATTGGTCACCTGCTGAAATCTTGGTCACCCCTAGAAAAAGGGTATAACATCGATACAGCAACCTACACCCATGGCAATACACAGCAGATTAAACTCCATTTCAAGTTAAGAAGGATACGTATTAGCATCTTCTTCGAGGGCCCACTGATGCTAGACACGTGCAATTGAGCAACGAGTTTTGAAACTCTTAGCTAATGAAAGCAGCAGTGGCTTCCCTTTGATAATATAAGTAACTTCTTGAGGTTTATCACAGAAATATAATATAGGGAAGTGTTTCTGCTGACAATCCGAAACGGATGCAAGATGTAGGTACTACCAAAGGTACTACCATAGGTACTACCATAGGTACCACCATAGGTACTACCATAGGTACTACCATGGCATTGATGGATCATGGGGGATACGAGGCATTATCTCATTATTGCATTATCTCATCTTTGCTTAATGCTTGTTTAGCTTTATTTTGTTAGGCGATGCCATCGAGCTGCAAGGCCTGCCAGCTGGTATTCTGTAACGGAAGGGAGCAGTGCCCATTTGGCGCAGGAGATATCCCTCTATTTGCCTGATATTGTCATGGGAAATCACAGAAAATATGAACAAGGATTGTCAGCCAACAGGTTCGAACCAAGAACCTTCCGAATGCAAGACTGATGGCCGGCTGCACCAACGTCTTAATTAGTGATTAGGTACTCCCTTGATCATTGATTATAATTTGGTATGGTGTTTTACCAATGCAATCGTCGAATTAAATTAACTGAATTAACTAATAATTATATTAATTAATATAATAATAAATTAATTTAAATTAAATGAGATTTGAAGTCCAATTTAATTTGACGTTTTCAATTGTAAAACTCACACCAAATTATATTCTTTGATAGTGGGGGTTATCGCTGATTGAGGCGTTGGTACAACCGGACATGATTGTTCTTACCATAATAACATTATGATGGCGCGTTGTTTCATTGTGTAACTTTTATCATTCGATTTGGCTCGAAATCACTCGATTTCAAATCACTGCCTATGCTAAACCATAGGCAATGAAATTGAAAACGAATAATTTTGAAACCACACAAATTGCACCATCGCGAGAAACTCGAAAGACCCAGAGAGAGATAACCAATCGACTACAGCCTTCACCATGTCGATAAATAAGTACTTACTTGCCTGCACCCTACCAATTCGCAACTGCATTTACATTGATAATATGCAATTAAAGACTATTTGTATACTCAATAGTGCACCAGTGAAATCCAGTCAGTCGTCGAAAACTCACTCTCGCATGTACACATCATCCTCCGGTTTGGTTTGTTTCTCCACTCGGCGACTCGCCAATGCGACGTCGGCGACGGCGACGGCGTCGGCGAAGGCGTCGTCGACGTCGCCGCCCAATCGCTCCAGGAGAATGGCCGGCACCCAGCCCGTCTTGCTCACGTCCTCGACGGATCGGACCAGCCACCTAGCAATAGGCGTGCACAGTTAGAGCCCGTCTTGCTCACGTCCTCGACGGATCGGACCAGCCACCTAGCAATTGGCGTGCACAGTTAGAGCCCGTCTTGCTCACGTCCTCGACGGATCGGACCAGCCACCTAGCAATAGGCGTGCACAGTTAGAGCCCGTCTTGCTCACGTCCTCGACGGATCGGACCAGCCACCTAGCAATTGACGTGCACAGTTAGAGCCCGTCTTGCTCACGTCCTCGACGGATCGGACCAGCCACCTAGCAATTGGCGTGCACAGTTAGAGCCCGTCTTGCTCACGTCCTCGACGGATCGGACCAGCCACCTAGCAATAGGCGTGCACAGTTAGAGCCCGTCTTGCTCACGTCCTCGACGGATCGGACCAGCCACCTAGCAATTGGCGTGCACAGTTAGAGCCCGTCTTGCTCACGTCCTCGACGGATCGGACCAGCCACCTAGCAATAGGCGTGCACAGTTAGAGCCCGTCTTGCTCACGTCGTCGACGGATCGGACCAGCCACCTAGCAATTGGCGTGCACAGTTAGAGCCCGTCTTGCTCACGTCCTCGACGGATCGGACCAGCCACCTAGCAACTGGCGTGCACAGTTAGAGAACGAGATTAAAGTGAATGGTGCTGGCGGTGGCTACAAATGTACTGATGAGGGATATATCCACAGGATATGCGCTGATAGCAATGTTTACCTCGTTTAGTTACAATAACAAAGTGGAGTTTCGACCCATTCCCAAATTATAAATAATTATATTATTCATTCAAACAGGGTAATTAAAATAATGATAGACAGTAATGGCTTGGCGATCCAATGTTGATACCTTAATGAACATGGAGCACAACAACAAGAATTGTACCTAGAAACGAGAATGTTATAATGTTTTTGTTACACATCAATTGAGCATTATTTAATAAATGTGCCACTCAATGAATGAATAAAACCTTTATGAAAATTGCTAACTTTGAGATGTTCTGATAAATTTAAACGTTCAGTTTTGCCGACTATCATCTGCATTTCCCCCTTCCCCTAGAGATCAGCAAACAATAGCTGTAATAAGAGTAATAAGCTAGTCAGCGAGTGTATTCGCTTGATTTACAATGTGACAGTTACGAATGCGAATCAGTTGGTCATCCTCCGACTGGCCAGCTGCAGCCTTCGCATCATCGCCGCGAAAACCAATTCCCAGCAACCCACGCATCATCTCTGAGATATTCTTAGATGCCACCTGTCCTAGAGCGTGTGTGTTTTCATCCTGGATCCGTGTAATTAATCGACACATTCGTACTGAGTGCCCTTGCACTTTCAATGAAGCTTTCATAAAGCTGTACTATTGAAGCCATACATGTGGAATGTTCATTATTCATCTTTTAAAAATGGCACCCCTTAATGCGTGTCCTGAGCCAGTAGTTTGTAAACTTCCATTACATTCCATGTATGCGGCAATCGTGAAACTAGATAAGAATGCTATGATGTGTTGTACTTTTTATGATTTTAATGTTGGTTTTTCGGTACACATGGATCTATTTCTTGATATTTTGTAACAACTGACCTTTCAATAAGGCAACTAATTAATAACAACCCAATGGCATGTAAGATTTCGTGTCCAAAACATGCAAACTGCAACCCATTTTTCAGCTAAAAGGAGTCCACTATGCTGCCCTTCGTAATTCAACTCGGAACTTCATTCCTGGCATTCCGCTCAGCGGTTAGCGTTAGAGCATAGATGAATGAAAGGGTTAGAGCACCGCCCCAATAGCGTCGTCTCCAGCCGCACATTCACCTGACATCGTCGTCGGCGTCGACTGCTCGACGTCTGGAGTCTGTGTGGTTCTTGCGAGGACGCACTGAGATCTTGTGCCGCGCAGCCGAGTTGTCCAGCAGCGAGCCTGATGGTCCGACGTCCAGGTCGGGGTCCAGCCGCTGCCGCCTGCAACCACCGCATCACAGATCAAAACCAGAGTCTAAACCTTGGACACACCGACGACTTCATAAACCCGAGCAAACCTAGATTACTTTCCGACAGCCACATTCATTTCACGGCATCAATCGTATTCTATGTAATTTTAAAAACTGTCGAACCAATGGCAATTTATGATGCAGGGCAGACCAGACTACGGCACAAGAATCATAAGTTATTATTGTTACCAGTACCTAACCACGTCGAAGTCGTACCTACTTATGACAGTAAAATAGTGAAATCTCTTTAGAAGAGAGCTAAAATTTAGGATATAGATACATCTCATAATTTGGATCTCTTAATAAGATTATCTCATACCGACACATGCATACAAAGTTCGAAAAAGCCCGTCATTGCGTTTGTTCAAAATCCATTTGGTAAGTCAATATTTCCATTCGTACTTCGGTTCAGTTATGGAAGAAGCAAACGGAATTTGCTGGTTTCAGCCGAAAGTTAAGCGAAAAACCCCAAACAATAACTTACAACATTGCGTAACACACTTTTTCTTTCAATCAATTCCAAGCAGATGCATTGTAACACTGTCATTCGTTACATGCCTCGACTAAGCTAACCTTTGGCCTAAGTTTAAAAGAGTCGATATTAAAAATGATCGAAGCCAAAAGCCCGTTGAGTGGTGAGCCATACGCATTCGTGGTATTTGACATTTAAGCGGTGCACAAAATTAAATGCAGGGAGCAAAGGCTAGCACCTTTGGCACTGGACCACATTGCTCAACGTGGCGTCCGTGAGGTGCGTTCAATCAACTTCCTTGTCTCGAAATCTGCACTAGGACGCACCGAGATATGGGAGGTCTGTTCGCGAAAAGCGGCTTGATTGGAGCGTAACGTATTTTCGCATTGTGATGTAATTTGCAAAGCCAAAGTTTGACTGTTGTTGTAGAAAGAAATGCATTATTTATATTATATTATATTATATTATATTATATTATATTATATTATATTATATTATATTATATTATATTATATTATATTATATTATATTATATTATATTATATTATATTATATTATATCAAATACATGTCGAGCGACGTACGCTCATGCTTATACAGTGTCGGACTGGCCTGGGCGGCTGGGCGGCGATAGCCACCGGGGCCCCGAACTAATTTGGCTGCGGGGGCCCCCAGTTTTCGACCACGGGGACCTCCGGAGGCTTTTTGATTTTTTACCCTCACGCCTGGTGTCGGGGGCCCCTAAGACCTCAACGCCGCTGGGCCCTTTGGTAACCAGTATATATTGTGACCACCATTTAAAAACTATGATGTAAATGAAGTAATGTATGTGTAGGTAGCACATGAGAGAATGTATCCTATAATCGTCATGTATACATGCAACAAGTTCATTGAATCGTGAAAAGTGTAAATAAAAGTCCAACGAACTCGGAATGATAAGTGGTGAGAGAAAAATTAAAAATTAAACACTAAACAAAGCACATGACTTAATGTATGTGTTACAAAATTGTGTTCGCTATCTTTACACCTCCGAGAATCTGACGATGTCCACATTTCAGCCCACAACGCGGCAGCAGAGTAAATCGCAACACTTGTTAAAGTAAACTGTTTTCTAGCTTAAGCTAAACAAATGTACTGCTTTTACAACCAGTTATTAAAATGTTCAAATGCAAAAATAGATTTTAAGTACAATAGAAGTCAGAACCTCATCAGTACCCAACCAAATCCCGTGAAACAAAACCAACTGAGCTATTGTTCTTCCTGTACCCTCAATATGATCAATAAATTTTCCGGTACTACCAACACGAAACCGTTACTTTGTCTTACATTGTGAGAATGAACCTCAGATTTTCCTGGTGATGCTGAAGATAGATCACGTGTTACATGCTTTTTATGACCACGAATCCATATTACGCATCTACATATAAGAACAAACTTCTTGACATTCTTTGTTTTATGAGTACAACATTTGCTTCACGGGTTTCTTTCGTTTTGTTTACGGGATTTGGTATGGGTACTGACTTTTTGGAATATGAAATTTATTTTTGCAGTGGCTTCATTTCAATGTGTGTTTTCTATGCCTATTCTGAAGCCATGCATGTTTGTTGTCGACATTTTATCATGCTTCACCTGCGAAAGTTGTTAATGCAAAATGGCAATTCACTTTGCAGACCTACCGGCTCCAACAAGCAGCTTGACAAAATAGATTAAATTACAGTTGTTTAAACGTTTAATTATCTTTATTTGTGCTTCAAATTTGCGGGGGTGTTAATCAGGGCTTTCAACAGAACCCGAACCGAAGGAAAACCCTTAATTTTTGGTTGCACCGGAACCGAACCGAAACCGAAGTAATTAAAATTTGCCTAGACCGTTACCGAAATGTAATCGAACTTACTTTGGGGCAAGTAGTTGCGCCACTATTTTGTTAATTTAAACTTCTTCCGCGACAAGCCGGCCGCTTTAATGTACAAACCATTAGGATAAACTAAAATTAGCCCTTCCAAAGCTTTCCACTTATTTCCAAACGAACTTCACTCTTTGAAACTAAAATTAGCTTAATGTTAGTACTCTTCAAATTAATTTGATTATGTATGAGAACCTGAAATGAAACTGGTGCAGTAACTTGAACAAGAAAATTTGCTCGACTTGGCATGATCTTGCTGATTGCACTTCATTTGCCACAATTAATGATCATGGTCTAGAATAATTTTGTATCTATTCGAGCAACTCATAGTTACGATAAGTGTTTGAAGTAACCATTGATCCTATTAACTCCCATGTGGTGGTTAACTTTCGAAAATAAAAGAGAAATAGTGATTCACTTATAAACCTAATACTGAAGATTCAGTGTGCAAAACAGGAAAAGCTTGGCATTAAAATAACGACGGTTGCTCTTGCAGTGGAGTGCAGCCTGTTACTATTCAGTGAGATCACAATGTAATTATCACCGTAAAAACCGGTGCACTGTTAAAACGTGAACACAATCTCGACACTCAGCTCGAGGCTCCACCCTGGTGCAATCCGCCAATGAGATTTGCACTATTTCATCATATATTTATTGAGTTTCACCGACTGAACGTGTGGATGCAATAACTAGTTGTTGGGATGCTCTAACTAATCATAGGGGTGCACTAACCGATCGTATGGATGCAATAACCGATCGTAAGAATGCACTAACCGATCAGAGGGATGCACTAACCGATCGTAGGGATGCACTAACCGATCGTAAGGATGCAATAACTAATGCACTAACTTGACGAAGCTGGCCCGGTATCGTGTGGATGCACTAACTAATCACAGAGATGCACTAACTGACGCACTAACTTGGCGAAGGTGGCCCGGTATCGTGTGGATGCACTAACTAATCACAGAGATGCACTAACTGATGCACTAACTTGGCGAAGGTGGCCCGGTATCGTGTGGATGCACTAACTAATCACAGAGATGCACTAACTGACGCACTAACTTGGCGAAGGTGGCCCGGTATCGTGTGGATGCACTAACTAATCACAGAGATGCACTAACTGACGCACTAACTTGGCGAAGGTGGCCCGGTATCGTGTGGATGCACTAACTAATCACAGAGATGCACTAACTGACGCACTAACTTGGCGAAGGTGGCCCGGTCGTCGAGCACCTCCACTAGCTCGCCTTTGGCCAGCGAGATGGCGTCGACTCTGTCTGCCGTGAAGTCTGACAGCGCCAGGAATCCCGTGGACAGCTGCAACACCGTAACCAACACTCGTCAGAGGGCAGAAAGTCGTCTCTCTGGATGGGAGCAGAGGATGAGACAAGGGAACGTCAGAAGAAACGGGGAACTAGCTGTTTTCGGGACATAATTTGTTTAACATCTTCATCAAAGTTTTCTTCCCTTAGATGGGAGTAAACTATGCGTACCGACATCGAGCTCCAACTCAATATTAACTACTTTATCTTTGGTGTGTATAGGATCATCATTACCGTTTTTATCGCAATCCCTACTTCCATCATCTTCATAACCACATCCTACAGTTCGTTGTCAAAATACTGTGTGTGAACATACGCCCATAACACACTTTACCAACTAACTGTTCGCCCCCCGTGCGATATGTACCTTGCTTGCCAAAGCAGTTCGCTCTTTTGACACGTCAGGAGTCTACAGACTAAGAGATCAGGGGCTCGATGGTGATACAAGAAATCAATCTGTATCCTAGGGTAATCGATCGGTAGCTCGAAGTAGCCTGTCTATTTCAATGGGGCGTGCCGCAGATAAACATCGACAGCTCGTCGATAATTTTACACTATCTCAACCCTGGAAGCATAGAATGGCGATCAGCGGGAAGGGACGCCATGTTTGTACAGAGAAGTGCAGCGACTGCCAGGTCTTCGCAAGGTCGCCGGGCTGGTCACAGACTGCTCTATGGGTGCACCCTCGATAGTGCGTTTTGTCGCGACGCCGGTAGTGATGTGTCGAGATGAACTAGACGAGGCACTATTGTTCGCATGATATTCATCTTCCTCTAGGTACCTCTAAGTCTTTGTCCCAGTGACTACCAATTGGACTGGGGTAAATTTTGTAGTGCCATACAAGAACTGTGACGAGGTGTGTACCTCTTATGGCGTTGTTAATGTCGGATCACTAACGAAAGACAATCTTAAAGTGAGTATACTAACTTCCCACCTTTTAAGTTATCGCATTATGACATGCACTATGCAGCACGTGTGGAAGTGGGTTGAAGCTAGAATCGAATGAATGGAAACTGGGGATCATTGATGTCTAATGAGAACGATCAGAACTACTCATTTCGCTGATACAAATGATTTGTGGCTCATATTTTTTAAGATTATGACTCGGCTTCTTCAAGCGGTATCTTCGAAAGCTATCTTCAAGTAATGAATTTCAGTAATTTGTTGCTCTATGAAGCGGTTAAAAAGGTAGAATTTTAAATTACAGTTCAAATTTTAAATAAATTGCATGGCTTTAAGACATATCGCGCAAAATGGACTCGTCAAATCCAGAAGTCCACTGAACCAAAATCATAGCTTGTAAAAATTATCAAAAATATGTTTGCCAATGTTATGGCTAACTCATCACACAAGGGGCATGAGGGCATTCAAAGAAAGTTATTCTCATCAAAAATTCACATTCAGTTATTGGACCATTTCCTCCAAAAAAATGAAAGAAAATACTTTTCACATCTTTAATACGCTGACAAATAACAATTTATTACATAATAATAAAATATTTCATTTCTCAACATCGATAGGTACCATTAATCATTTTGCAAAACTGCATGCGAAAAAAACTAAAAATTCTTCTTGCTATACTTCGTCATATACTTTGTCATAATATTTCGTTCACAATCCGAAATATTCATATTTCTGAACCTATTACTATTATAGTTAGCGTACTCCCTCGTCCTATCCGGCCTGCTCCTAATTTCCGAGTACGACGGCGTCCTCGCAATCGACCTCCTCGCATCCCAGCTATAGTTCCTCCTAAGCAGCGGGTGTTCGTCGTACCCCAGGGACTTGCCACTGTTACTGGAGGTCAGCGTACTACCTCCCCACCTCGACGTGTCCCCGTTGAGCCTGGTCGAAGACCTCGTCCTGGTCACTTCGCTGGGCAGGTCCTCAACACTTAGAGAGCTCCCAGGAGTCATTGTCCCTAGCGACGTTCCCCCCGTCGTCGTCGTAAGCGGCTCCTCTTCTTCCTCGGCCACCGGACACCAGTACATGGAGAAGCGATGCGTCGCCGGCCTGGGCAGCCTGAGCGCTGAGAACACATTCAGTGGCTCGAAGTGGCGAATGCCCTTCTCGTCCAGCACCGTGTAGGCCGTGTGACCCGTCAGTACGCCACGCGCGGCCTCACGAGGAATCACCGCCTGCAGCCCGTGCTTCAGGATGAGGAGGGCGCCAGGACGTCGCCACGGCGTTCTGAAGAAGAACTCTTCCATGGCGAGGCTGTTGTCCGAGAAGAACAGGGCGTTGGGGATATCGACGGAAGACTGCAGAGGCGGCGCTTCTTCGGGCACCACCATCAGCGCGGCGCTCTCGCGGACCAGTTCCCGGAGACGCGGGTTGTTGCGGGCGAGCTCGGGGTCGCTTTGCAGTTGGTGGAGCGCGCCGTGGAAGTTGGGTCGCTCCTCCGCTAGCTGTCGCATCACGGTCAGGCGGCGCAGGATGTCCATGCAGAGGCGGTCGCCCGAGAGGAGGTGCGTGGACCGCTGGTCAGACAGCACCTCGAGGAGGTCGGCAGCGACGTCGGACATGCCGAGGGCGCGCGCCAAGCCGACGGCCTGCAGCAGCAGTGTCTTGAGGTGTCGCTCGGCGCCCGTCTCGTGGATCATCCCCTGCAGGCGCATCTCGCTGTCGGCGCGCACCACGCTCACGATGGCGTTCTGCAGCGTCTCGATCGCCTCCCGCTCGGACACCACATCGGACACGCTCTCGGACACCTTCTGGATGACGGCCTTCACCAGCTGCGGGTTGCCGCGCGAGAGATGCGTGAACGCCGAGCCCATCGTGTCTTGCCGCAGCGTGCTCTCGTCGTTTTGAAGCACGGTCGTCAGGCGCTCCATGAACACGTCTTCGTCGCGCTCCTCGAGGAGGTCCCGAAGGATGTCCATCTTGTTCATGCAGCGCGCCGCCTCCATTTCCCGGACGGCGTTCTCGCAGAGGTCTTCAAGGTTCGCGGGGACGCGCAGGAAGTCGTATAGCGAGTTGACGAGTGATTCGGCGGCGCTGTCCCTTGTATCTGGGTGCAGTTCGACGACGTCGGCCAGGACGCCGTTGAACACCGACCCGATGGCCTGCAGCACTGCGTCGCGACGCCCGTGGTTCTCTTCGGTGCTGATTTGCTGTGACGCCGTCGCGACAACGGCTGACACAACGGCGCGCAGAAGTTCGTGAAGTTCGTCGCTGTCCTGATTGCCGTTCGTCTGCTCGTGCTTGTTCGGCCTGACTTTTGCTCGACCGCGGTTGCCCTTGAGGTCCAGCGCGTCGCTACCGAGCCGTGCGACGATAGAGAGCACCTCGCCCATCTTGGCCGCCATCGTCTCCTTGAGACCCAGCGACTCTGTGAGGCGCAGGGCGACCTTGAGCGCTGGCAACGCGGCGCTGGGGCGCACGGCGGGCAGTTCGCCGGGCAGCTGCTTGCCGAGCGACATGCCGGCGTCGGACAGCTGCCGCATCATGCGCGAGTCGATGGCCAACTCGCCACCAAATGCCGGACTGCGCGCAGCCGTCGGACGCAGCAGACGCAGCTCCTCGGGCGTCACCTCGAAGCCCTGCACGGAGAACTCGGCGCCCTCGGGTGTGTCCTGCAGGTCGGGCGCGACAAAGCGCAGCCCCTCGGCAGTCTCGACCACTTGGCCCGGGATGAACGTGACGCGCTCGTCGGTCTCCACCACGCGACCGGGCACGAAGCGGGGACCTTCCGCGGTATCGACCACCTGACCAGGCACGAACCGAGACCCCTCGACCTCGGTCGAGATCACCTGACCAGGGATGAACGTGGGCCCGACTTTGGTCTCGACGATCTGGCCCGGCACGAAGCGCGAGCCGTCGGCCGAAGCGACCGTCTGCCCGGGCACGAACTTCGGGCCGGACTTGGTCTCGACCACTTGGCCAGGCACGAACTTGGGCCCGTCGCGCGTTGCCACGACTTGGCCAGGGATGAACTGCTCGCCCGTCTCGGTCATCACCACCTGGCCCGGCACGAAGCGCTCGTCTTCGTCGAGGATGCCGGGCACAAAGAGCATGTCGCCGTGCGGTCCGCGGGACAGCTTGCCCGGGACCACCTTGCCTGCGGGGAGGCGCGGCGCACTCTTCGGGAAGAACTCGACGCCATGGCTGGACTGGATCATATTGCCGAAGACGGCGTCGGGTGCGTGGTCTTCGGGCAGAGCGTTCGATGTCGTTGGGTCAATGGGCAAGCCGGTCGGAGTTGCTTTGTGGTAGATGACGTCATCGATGCTCTTCGCAGCGGCGAACGACACTTTGCCAGAAGCGTCGACGATGGTCTTGCCGGGCGTGAAGATTGTTCCCGAGCCGCTTTTTATCAGCTGGCCCTCCATGAACTTGGGCCCATGAGGCGTTTGCACAGATTTTCCCGGCACGAAAGTCTTTGTGCCGTCCGTGTTTTCAACAATAATTCCCGGCACAAAGACTTGTTCGCCATCGGCGTCGGATCGCACTGTCTGGCCGGGCACAAACTTCGGGCCCTCGTCGGTCATCATGGTCTTTCCGGGCACAAACTTGGTATCTCCGTCCTCGTCCTTGACACTCTGGCCGGGCAGGAAGTCCCAGGAGGCTTCGCGCTTCACGCTCTGGCCCGGCACGAACAGCGAGTCCCCTTGCGGCGTGGTCACCGTCTGCCCCGGCACGAACTGGTGGCCGTCGGCAGTCATCACAGTCTGGCCCGGCACGAATCTGCTGTCCCCCTTCTCTCCGACCACTTGACCGGCCACGAACCTCGGACCTTCCTTCGTGAACACAGTCTGGCCCTCGACGAAGCGGGCGCCATCGGCGCTGTGGAACGTCTGCCCCGCGACGAACGCCTCGCCCTCGCCGGTCGGCATCGTCTGGCCAGCCACGAACACAGACAGTTTGTCCTTCCCGGCCGGCTGTGTGACGACCGCCTGGCCAGGCATCAGCAGCGGACCGTCGGGCGTCATCACTGTGACGCCGGGCACGAACGCGGCGCCCGACGGCGTCTGCAGCGTCTGGCCGGGGACGAACACCTTGCCAGACGGCGTCTCGACCGTCTGGCCAGGCACGAACCTCTTCGCCGCGGCGATGTCCAGCATCAAACCGCGCACCTTCTGGCCTTCCACCTCGCCAAACTCCGTGTGCACGCCGTCGTCCAACTTCGAAACCAACTCCTGGATCTCGCTGATCGTCGGCAAGTGGCTCGCGTTCTCTTCACCTTGGAAAATCTTCTTGACGTTCTCTGTGTCGGACAGCCGACGCTTGTCGATCGTGCGCAGCGCGTGCTGGACGTCGGCGTCCGGCTTGTCGACGAGCGGCGCGAACGGCGCGACGGCGGTGACGGCTGGGAACGCGCCGACGTCGACGGCCACGTCTGGGTCCTGCAGAGTCCCGATTGTCGCGACGCTTGGTGCGATGACCTCGACGCTGGCGCTCACGGGTCCGGGGAGATACGTGACCTGAGGTACGCCCAGAGACGCCGCCGCCTCGCGCTCGAACGTGTCCCAGTCCCAAGACTCGATCAGCGGCTTGACCAGGTCACGCCAGTCGCCGCTGCACATGACAAGCGACTCGTTGCGCGTGTGGCCGGTCTTGAAAGACAGCCAGTCGTTTTTGACGACCTCTTCCTCTTCCTCTTCCTCCATCACCTTGGCCACCTTCTTCTCTTCTTCCACGTTTGCTTCCACTTTACTGCTCAGTTTCAGTTCGACGACGCGCGCCTTCTTCCGCTCGTAGATCTCCGTGACCTTGTCTTCCTCGATCACAGCCGCTCGTTCCTTCTCTTCGAAAATCTTCTTCATCGAATTGAGTCCTTCTGTCCGCTTTCGCTTCCTCTTCTTGGCAGCAGCCTCTTTCTTCTCCCTCTCCTGCACGATCTCTTCGCGCGGACCTTCTCCGTCCCAGAGCACAGCCTCCTCTTCCACAGTCATTTCGTTAACGCCGATCGACACGCTCGAGCCATGACGCAGCTTCAGTAGCAACGTGTCCGAATCCTCAGCCAACATCACGTCGCTGACGTCGCCGTCGCGTATAGCCGACTCCAGCTGCGCCGAAAACACCAGACTGCAACGCCTCTCCTGCACCGTGTACACATACTGCGACACCTCCTCGGGCACTGACGTCTTGCTGGCCAGCAGCGCAGACAGTTTCTTCTGGCCCTCCGAGTCGCCGTCCAGCACAGGGAACACGTAGCGGTAGTCCGACATGACCACGTGGCGCTCCTTCGACGTCTTGGGGAAGTCGGGCACGAAGTGGTGGGCGCCGCCGCCGCCCTCCACGTTGCTGGTGATGTGGCATTTCGGCTTCTTCTTCGAGTTGTTGACGAGGATCACGGGGATGTAGTGGTGCGTGGGGAGTCCGGCGGACTTGCTGGTGATGCGGCAGCAGCGACGGGCCTCGACGGGGGAGATGGGGGGCAGCAACGGGAAGTAGTTGGGCTTGGGCAAACCGCGGCTGCAGCCGGTGATGCGGCAGAAAGACATCGCGATTGGGGGTCGAGTGCGTGCCGATTTCGAATCTTATATCGGCGGAATCAAATGTTTTTTAACGGGTCGCGCGTGGCAATAAACATCGAGTCGGAACCGCAGACCACCCGGGTAAACAAACACTGCCCGCCGATAAAATCTAAAATATGTTGCTCACTTTGATACGAGCGCGCTCGCGTCGAGAATTAGTAATTTATAGACGTCGGAGGAAGCGATTGGCAAAGATAGGAGCCTTTTCGTTTGCGATGGAAAAAGCGTATATCTTTAATCACACGAGTCGTATATAGGTGTCTTCATCTTCGCGTTCATCGGAATGATTGTGATTGAAGAAGAAAAACAAATAGAAATAGATAGTGCTGCGAGAGAGAAAGAGACGGAGAAAAAAATCTGAAATTCAACCAAAAATAACTCAAACAGTCAGAGCTGGACGTCTAAAACACGCGAACCTTCTCGCTACATTGCAGGATGTGCAACGGTAGGTGCCAAAAATAACTTGAAAGCCACGCTTTTTTATGTATAAATATATATAAAGTCCAAACTCCCTCTCGTCACGTCAAGCAAAAGTAAAACAGTTTCGGTAGTCTCTATCACTATTCGTACAAATCGATTCGTTTCATTGTCAGTTCTATGGTTCGTAATCCGCGGTAATGGCACCGATCGGTTCCCAGTCGACCGTTCACACTAGTCCCGTGCACACGCCGCCGTCGATCGTAGAACTGATCAAAAACCACCGATAGCCAGCCATTTCGAAGATCTCTCACAACCCACTCGCCATGAGCCACGAGCGCGAACGAATATAACCGACTATGCGTCGGCGTCGGCGTCGGCGTCGGCGTCGGCACAACTTCGCGTGTACCTAGAGATCAGCGTCGTGCGTCGTGACTAAATGCGACGGCCGCGGGCGACGACGTGGTCACACAACCTTGCGACGGTGAAAAGTGGGAGACGGGCTCTCTTCGTCGACGCATCACAGCTCGAACAATGCACGCGACGCGACGTGTCCTTTGCGGTGAGAACTCGCCGAATGGCACCCGCCCAAATCGAGTCACACCGCGTACCCCACCGCGCGGAGCCGCTAACTACCACGTGTTGTTTAATTAGATTTAGATTTTCGCCTTGTTAAATGTCTTAGCGTTAACGATCATTGGCAGTGCGGTACGGAACGACCGATGTATATAAGAAATTAAGTAGCTAAACATTCCGACAATGCAGATCAACGCTGAGCCAAACGTCAAAACAGCGATGTTGTATTGCCAATCGATCTCGGAGAGACTGTCTTGATCCGCGTTCGTCAGTATACAGCGTGAATTTAGTGACAATTTACACGGGGGTTTTGTGGACAGTGAGGTAGGATTGGCTGGATCGATCTCGAACTGGCGTTGCTCTAAATAGAATACGGGAAGTTTGTCGGTGCGGAGACCGAGAGTCAGATGTCCCTTCGCTGGCTCGTCACTATCCGGGGGCTGCGGACGGATGACACTGATGATTGATGTTCGCGAACTGATCGCTTTGTTGGGCTGCTCGATGGAAGTCGCGGTTTGTGCAAACAACGTTTGTGCGGATGGCGTTACGTTGGCAGTGGAATATTTTTGATGTTGATGGTGACGTCCATGTTACGTCAAGAGAAATAAAGAGAATTGACAAGACTTCAATGGATTAGGGGCAGGGAGTAAAATGCCCCTCCTGAATGAGTTCCAAAGACGATCTGCGAAATTGTTCTGTCATGGTGCACTTTAAATAAGTTTTTTAAAGAAATCGCTTTCCTTCAAATGGGTTGTCAGAATTCATGTCCCTGCGAGAAATATACGCGAGACGTGCCAAAAATCAAAATATTCATTTTCATTTTCAGTGACTTGCAAAATCGTTTCTTGGAAGTGGTTTGTAGACTGAATAACGAGTAAAACTCCCTCTTGCTTTGTGCACAAAGTGTCCAATCGCTACTCAAATCTAAAATGGTGAAATAACGGCCAAGCAGAAGTTTTACTGACCTCTACATTTCCTTGTTGGTCTTTTTCGGGAAATGGCACCAAGTCGTTATTTTCTAATATAACACACTATCGTCTTGTTTTTGGAAATGGCCTCATGACATGGCGTTCAATCCAGGAGTGATCAATTGCATAACACATGTAGCAGCACATAGCTAATTCTTTTCTTGTCCGCGGAAGTTTGGCAAACGTAAACAGCAAGATGAAAGTATTTCCCCGCGAGCTACGAGTACCTAGAGTATAGACGCAAGGTCTGCATTTTATTGAAGCGTGAAGACTGAAGATGTATTTCAAGTAGGAAGCAATGACCCCAGTCCGCCAGCTACGCCAGACAGAAAAGCAAACAATGGAAATCAATTACTTTAAAAAAATCCTCGTTTGCAAGTTGCAACGTACAAAGATAAACGTCCGCTCTTAATTTCACACACAGTTTCCCAATGTTCGTTGAGAAAATTTTTTTTTTTTTTTACCAGATTTATACCACGACTATTCCGCTACACAAGCCTCCTTGCCAAAATGTATACTATACCCGTTTGGTCCAAGGCAATGAGGAATTATGATGCCAGTCATTGTCAGCTTTGGGGCGGTAAGAAAAACTGATAGGTCTGCTAATTCGTAATTACTCATTGGTAGCCGTGCGATCAGCCGAAGACAAGAAATGACTGGCGCCCTTTGGGGAAACGGAACATCTTGCTAACTAGCCTTACTACGACGGCTAGCTCATAACGTCGCATGGCACCTCGCATACCGCAATTCCGTTGGCAAGCGTAGGCATTCAGATGAGTAGCCAATAAAGCTTGAGTCCGCGAGTCATCACTTCCATTTTGGTGGCAATGCGTTTCAATTATATGTCTCGACGGATATTTTCTTTCTTGTTTCTTGTTAGGTTTTCATTATTTTATACTTGTCCCACAAAGAAACTGTGCATGACAATGAAACTGCTGTAAAATTGGGAAAATAGATTAGGGAATCCAAGACCCATTTTTAAACGCGTTTGGGTTTGCACACAAATGGTTCATTTTCATTCCAATAACGGGCTAGTTAACTTTATTTGCCATCACAATGTAAATATTCGTAAATAGGGAACAACCTACCCAGTTATTAAATTACATTGGTGTTAGGCCATTTCTGACATCATAGTAAACCTAGTTTTTAAATTACCTTACGCAGACCAAACAGAGGAAAATTTTAAACTGATTTTGCACATATCTTCTCCCAATGAGAGGCAACTAATTTGTGTGTATGTAAAAAAAACACGCATGTAAGTCTTGGTTTAATTTAAGGCAGCACTAGGTACATGCAGCGTACTGAATTCTGATAGACAAGACCATTGTCTCTGATGAAGTTAACTGCGACCATCTGAACTCAAAAGATGCCCACTAAAAATACCCGTGGCGTCTTTATTGTTAGTTTCAGATTTGAATGGTCCAGTAGAGATTTCCGAAACAGGATGCAGGTGAGCAAATGGTAATGAAGCACCAACATAATTAGCTAGTAAGCCGAAGTCGTCTGAGCGTCTGAGCCTCACGATGATGTTAAACTCGGGGAAATGTCAGCGTATGAGCGACAAGAAGTTGCTTCATCGCGAGCGCCGCTTTGACGCGAACGCCGGTTGCGAGAGTTATGTGGCGTTGTTAAGTGGCATCATTTTGGATAGCCGTGAAATGGGCGAGTAACAATAAACAAAGCAATTACGAGGTGCTCGACTGCTCGAGCCAAAACCTTGTCGGGGCATTCCGCCACGACCGATCGCGTTTGTGCCGCGAGGGATGGTTTTATTTATCGGTCGTTATCATGGGAATGATGAAGTGGAGGAAAGATGCGGTTCGGAGAGAATCCGACCTTAGTGGGTCTGGGTCCTTAACTGTCACTTCATTTACCCGCTATTTATCAACCGGGGCTTAGTGAGATTTTTTTGGAACGGAATTTTTAAAAAATATTGCAAAAAAATCCTAGTTCGTTCCATCCGAATGTGTGCAGCTCGCTAAACACGAGAGCAGAGTTTAAAGGCGTAATATTTCAAATCGTCTGAAGTATACACAGTTTGGCCAGTGAACGCGAATTTTAAAGAGGCGAGAATATAATTATAGTACAGTAGTGTTAGACTTACTTTACCACAGCCTGGTGGACTTCGAAGTAAAGTATCATTTGACTCTTTACGGTTTGTAAAGAGTTAAATTGTAAATAATGGTAAAGATAAATACCATTTGTAATGGTATCCCCAAAAAGTGGCAAACTCAAATTAATTGTAGTGTACGTGTCGAATTTCGCAAGTCGTGCACCGACTGCACCAACATTTTACACCTCCTCCACGACAGCATCTCAGCAGGCGTATTTCCAATTCGGAAACAGCCAAATTACAACCACAGCCTGGTGGACTCCAAAGAAAAGTATCATTTGACTCTTTTAAGATTTGTATAAAGAGCAAAATGGTAAATAATAGTCACGAGAATTACCTTCTTTAATGGTAATGACAAAAACTTAATCATTTGATTCTATGGTATGGTATTCTATGAAATGATATCCCCAAAAAGTGGCAAACTCAAACTAATTCTAGTGTAGCATTCCATTTACAATTCAGTCTGTTGCAGTGCAGTCAGCTGGAACGTATTTTAGCAGATAAATGGAAAATATAACTTATTGTAAGTAACCGTTGTGTATGAGGCCTATTGGCTAATCTCAATACCTCTTACGCAATCCAAATGTTTAGGTATAGGTAAAATCCAGAATTTTCGAACTGTCAGAATGTTCAACTCACTACATTGCACTTACATTGAGTAATTCACGCAATATTAAGTGTTAACCAACAGCAAGATTATAAAGATGTCAAAATGGACGCAGACTCACCTCCTGGATTTCAAGGTCGGAGAAGTTGTCTTCGCTCTGCACGACGGTGATTCTGTGCTCGCTGCGTTCGCTGCGCTGGCTGCTTGTGGTCACGGTCGTCGTCTCCATCGCAGAGTAGCGACTCTGCAGCACAGAGCTCAGCTCCTGCGCGAACGCTGCGCAAAATAAACAACCGCTTACATGGGATGCCCAAACGGCTCATGAGCAATTAAATTAGCATTTTTATCATGAGCAGTATATAATGCTCGTCGTTGATTCAAACCATTTTCATTTCTTCCAAATTTACCAAAATCATAGATTTTCAAACAAATATCCTACAGCATCGTCCTCCCTGCATCGTTCTTGTTGAATATATAAGATCTTGCGGGCCTGCCACAATCTTTGGCGATCCTATAGGATCGTGACTCAAGATATTGATACTGTTTTAGCAAGGATCTTGACAGTATCTTACAAGATCTTAAAGAAATCATGAAGAAATTTCAGCATGGTATACCAAATATAGTGGTTGGTTCGTACCTTCCTTCCTCTTAGTGGACAGGGAGGAGGTGGTGACCGTGGTCTTGCTGTGACTGGAAGACATGTTGGTGTCGGTGTTGTCGATTGCTCTCGGGGTCCGCTGTTAGAAGACTTCAGCGGTCACGGGCAGTGGCCATCAGCTTCAGGACACACTGCCTGCTGCAATCAGACCGGGGCGGCAGCACTTCAGTCTCACGTGTCGTAAGCAAGGGTGAGGACGCTGCCATCGGTTGTGGAGGAAATGTGAAGGGGCAAGGCGGGATGGATGCCTCCCCCTGCGCATTGGAGAATCGAAGGTGCAAAATAATTGACTTGGAGGCAATTACAAACAAATGGTTGATCAGAGAGGAAGTTTAAAAATAATAATTAAGAAACAAGAAATAACGAAACAATTGTGAACACAAACTTATTTGTGTAACCCAATCAGCGCCATATTCAATTTATTTAAGAGTTTAGTCGTGATCAACTCAACTAGTGTGAACGGCGGGGTATACGCGAGGTCTAACTGACTTCCAGACATTTTGTAACATAAACTAGTAATGCGAAGCGGTTCAGCGCCGTAGGTGGCTGCTAGAAATGGCTGATGAGCGTTTAATGATCCGTGGTCCTTCGTTCATGCCCATGATCCTTTTCAGGGCCGAACGTAAGGACATGTCTGAATTGAAATAATATGATTTGGTCTCTAACTCGCATATTTACTCATGGTCTTGCCTATGATTGATCTCGGTGACGTTATTTATTACATATTCGTTCAGTTATGTGCAGGTATTTCTACTACCTGGCATAATAAGGCTTCCGGCTGCCATTTGATAACAGACAAGTCACCGAAACCAAGTCACCGAGACTGCATCGTCGGAGTCTAGCGTCCGACGGCTTTGGTGGTGTAATCCAGGCCCCCAGGGTATATATGGAGGTATACGGCGTATATTCACATTTTATTTTCAAAATTTGCGTATATTCACCTTTTTTAGAGAAATACGCTGGTACGCAAATTTATTGCTTCATTACGACTTATTACGACTAATTTTGGAATATTATAAATTATTAATTTTTTTAGCAGCCTGGTTGCAGACAATCTGTGGTGAAACTTAAGCTACAAGTGGATGTATTGCAAAAATATCAGTGCTTGTAAGAAGACCTAAAAGAAAATCATCGTATACTACGCGGCAGTCAACCATGTTTGAACATGTGGAAATTTGGCGCTAATTTCAAGAGGTTAATAGTGTCGATACCGCCAAAATGTGGATAGTAGAAGCCCCCCCCCCCCCCCCCCCCCCCCGTTGACGAAAAATCACCGTAAACCCACCTTATTTCCAGCACTACACCACTGCGTGTGACGTCGTTTGTCAGGAACAAGTGCGCGAGACGGCATCCCTATTCTGACACGGTCTATAGTTCGTCAGCAACAAACCGGTTTTCTACAATGTTATAGTATAGGCCCAATGCCCCGAGGCGCTGTTCAAAGAACATGAGACGTACTATAGGAGCGTTACCATCTCTGACATAATATAGCTCGACTTACGTCACGACTCACTTTGATGTTGATTGAAGTTGACGGGAAACCAGTAACACTTGATATTCAAACAAGTCCCCGTTTGAATCAGTGTTTTGGATTTAGTTATAAGGCTAGGACTATCAGGCATGAATCGTAGAATGCTAACGGTAGGTACCACAACTCACCTTCGCTGATACAGTTAGTTTTGTTTCTGGGGGTTCATGTTATAAGATATAATCACAGATAATTTTATAAAATAAGAAAAGCATACAGCAAATTTGCGGAAAACCCCCCCAAATGTTATAACTATCTAAAAATATTTTCTCGTGACGTCTGTACTCTGTATGATCCAAATCCAATCCTGCCAAAGAAAGTTCAGGAAATAGCACGCTTTAAAAGCGTGATTGACACCATGAGCGCAAGCTTTTCCTGTTTATTAAAACCTATGAAGCGTAATTTCTGTATTTCTGTATGGCGAATTATAACTTCCCTTCCTCAACCATATTCCTGTAGTGCATGAGCAGTGAGCACATAAAGCAGCGTGAATTGGCAGGGAGCATGCCTGCTCGTTGTAAATGAGCTGAAATTAGCTAGCGGATTATTAAACACTCATCATCAAGATGCAGAAACCGCGCAGTGGGTGGGTTGGGGCGTGGGGAGGGGGGGGGGGGGAAGGGACATTAGAACTATTTATCACGGTATAGACAACGAGAAGCATGCCAAAGATGTTTTTTCTATCTCTCTGATTCGCGTGTTGATATATAAATATGCTTTATTCTTGTTCAAAGTGTTTTTACTCGTTCGATATCAGACGCTACCAATGAGAATTTGAGGAAGGACGTAATGAACGATGATGCATAAATGCAATACACTAAACCTAGTGGCGGCCACCGCCTTTTGTCGATGATGATTTTGATGATCATTTTTGATATTTTGATGATCATTTTGATGATGTTATTTTTTGTGTATGATAAAAGACGTATGCGGCGACCGCCGCTATGAATTTCACTCCATTTCATACCTAATACTCAATTCTAAAATAGCATGCATGCGTCTATTATAATACTTTTGTACTTTGTGATGAAGTATATAAGAAAAGCAGGAGGAAATTGCTTCTCAAACTTGAAAGTCTTTGTTTCACTTCCGGATGAAGCGTTATTTTTGAAGACGCAGAATATTTTCATCTTTTTATAAAAACCATTTTGGATTTATGGGCGTCCTGAAATGAATTCTCTTTAAAACGAAACGTATAAGTTGAGTTTGAGAAAGGTATTAATGGGAAATGTAATTCGTAGGAAAAATGTCTTATTATAACATTATGAATTGAATTTTGCGAAATTGTCAGTAAATACATAGAGATAGATATCTACCCTTCCCCTGGTTCCAAACAGTGCCAAAGAAAATATAGTTCCATAGGTTCAATGAGAAGGAAAATCTCATATCATGCGCTATAGATACATAATTTAACATTTCAGTAACTTCCAAGAAATGTTGAATGTCAAACTTTGTAGTCGCAATTAATGAACAGTGACACTTAATTGTCTTATAGTAGTTCTAATCAGGCATTTGCTGCCAATATAAACAATTACAAGTTGACGCAAGGAGTTTCTCAATGTCCATGTATTTCCAATTTCTCCATATTTGAATAAAACTTATACACTAATATATAGCCATACTTTCCATCCGATACCCAGTATCTCGTCCCCAGAGATATCGCTGTCTCTTTCCCACACCAGCGTGCGCAATTACACTTTATTTCGCACACTTCCTCGTATACCCATGTATTCCCTATACGTATACCTACTCACTTTGCAGGACCCGCCATCTCCTTCTGGCCAGTCGCTAAGAATCCCACACTTTTCCCTGCATTCTCAGTGCACCGGCCTTAGAAATTTCATTGCACTGTCTCGCATTTTCCGCATGACGTCCTTTACTCAGCGATGCCCCAAATATTCCGAAATCGCGAAACACAATGTTGCAGACAATTTCCCAGCTTCCCACCGCGTGATCGGCTCATCCTGCTCATCCTGCTCATCCTGCTCATCCTGCATTCTCGGCACTTGCGCGTAGCGACACTCTTGGCTCGCCAGAGGGTCACCACTGAAGGTCATCCCCGCGGGTATACCGTCTAATTGCTTGCCGGCATTTCGTGTATTTTAATCCCTGCCGATTGTTACTCGGCGTTTGTTTTTTCGGACAAAGAAATGATAATGATTGCCAATTAAATAGACGACTGCAAACCGAGGGGCACTGATCTCGACCTCTTATTCTCGCCCAGAATCGCATCTCGGCTCCGGATATCGTACCGAGGGGGAGGGACGAAGTCATATCGAACTGACTGTAGTGAGTATTTTTTTTAATATTAATGGAATTTGATAAGGTGCATTTACTTTCAAGTCCCCGAAAAATCTAGCAATTACTAAGATCTTATTATCAATAGGACACTGAATAATGGGTGTTCTAAAAACCTTCGTTTCCCCCGCTCATCCCCTTAAAATGAATCCCCTGACTCCTTCGTATGAGCAAAAAATCCAAACAATCGGTTAAAATTTCGAAAAAACGTTCAAACAAGGTTCTAGGGGGTAGTGGAAGCGAAGTGGTTCTCAGACCGGGGGTTCGTTAACCCTAGCTACACTAGATTTTATCTCAACGCGAGCAGCATAGCATCGTTTCCTCGTACCACGAAATATCCTGGTGCGAGCACGATCTTGGCAGCGCGACAACGCGGTGCAACTCAAAGAAACGCTGCTAGGCAGCGCTCGTGATCGGCCCATGATAGCAAGTCCTTTGACCAAGACTTCGAGGCGTTAGACGAGGCGAGCTAACCTGTTGGGTCTGGGTGCTGTGTCGCTATCTCGCGCGGAAATCGGAATCACAAAAGCGTCAACTGCGGGGCAATTTGGCCAAAACTCCACCCAATGCAATTTAGATTCCGGTCTCTCCTTTTTTATGGAAGAGCACACGGAGTAGAGTCTACATTGTATCGTTGATTTTCCGCTATCTCATTTACATGGGCAATCAATGGCAATTCCAAGGCTACGCCAAACATTCGTTATAGTGTTGAAGGATGATCGAATGAAGCTTGATCGTTCACGATAGTGGGACTTATCGTTGAATCTGGCGAAAAAACACGGTAGTCTCCGTTTGCTCATGCAACTACGTCAACTGAAACATGCGGCAGCACTGGGGGTGCAGATATTGAAAACACATTTATTTATACGGTATAACAGAAATAATTATATCGGGTTAGCCAAGGTGTTGTATCGCGTAAACTATACCGCTGGTCCCTAGCATGACCCGCTGTGACCCCAGCATGACCCGCTGTGACCCCAGCATTTTAAATGTCCGCGGGAATGACGTCTGAAAGATGACCATCTTCCAGAATGAGAATCTCTAACGAAGTTAAGCAAGACAGCATTGTATCAATGGCTTGGTCGGGTGACCATCACCAATGTTTCGAGAGTTGCACGGTCTGAGAAGCCGAACGTTATTTCATGTCTCATTTATTACATTTGAAGTTCAGAATTCAGATAAACCTTCTTATTTTCATACATAGACAATAACAACTTCGATTGTGGATATGCATTTATTAACGGCTGAGCGATGCGTCTTGCGAACGACACAAAATGAAGTTTCTTTTTATTTCGTTCGCTTGCTATAGCTTGCTTTGGGTTTGTGTTTCTGCATTTACTCTTGCAAATGACAACTACTTCTTATGAATAATCTAGCCAAAGAATCGACCGAAACATCATATTGTTCATTCAACACTTAAAAAACATGTAGGAAAGGATTAAAAATCGTCCCAAGAGTGCATTTTCTCAGAAACGAAATAAAACCCGTTTATTTTTAAAATTTCCCACTGTGAATACGCCCGTATTTCTTTCAAGAAATCAACGTAGAGACATATTAGTAAAATTTCATCAATGACTTGTATTATCTATTTATAAATCAAAATATAGATATCGCATTCCTCTCCAATAATATCACAACCTGGTCCTAATTAATCTAATTTCGTATGTTTAGTCAGGCACACGTGTCCACGAGTAAATACACAGTCCCCCACGTGCCTGAATCCCAGATGACGTGTGACGGGTGGTAGTAAACTAGTAAACTAGTAAAACTTGGACGACCCCGGACATTGTGTACTAAATCCACAGAAACGCATGGCATACGCCGCTCTGTTTACTATAACTGCCGCCCAATGCAACCGCAGTGCAACAAGACATCGTAACATAGTACTACGTTTTACTACCAGCCTTTGATACAGTACCAGCTGCATGCTGTAACCAAATTGTAACGCTCGAGAGAAACAACAGAAAGTTATGTCGTTTCCTAGTCACAACATCGTAATCTGCTTTGGCTGCATGCAAAAAGTGCATATAGCTCAGTTCATTCACTGTTTCTCTGCAATTCTTTGCATAGTAATGTAATATTCTTTGATTTGCTTAATATGGCTGTGTTGTTTACCTTGTCATGTACATATTCTTGTTTGTCAGAATAGTCTTCTCTACCCCGTAATCCTGTCGAGTCGTTGCTTTGACTCGAGTTGCATGCCTCAAAATAAATTTAAATAGTAAAACGGTCAAATGTAGTTACTTTTCTTAGTTGGACGTGTATTCGAGAGAAAATAATTTCAGCAGCCATTGAATAGACATTCAAATACCAGTAAATGACAATTTCTCTAATGAAATATAACTTTTTTGTGAAAATATTAATCTGTCTAATCGTTATCCCATAAAATGAATTTATGAAAGTCCTTAAACTCAAGTTTGTAGCGTAGAGTACTGTTTTACCGACAGGTCACGACGCCATCTGTTGCATCGACGCTTGGCTAGCAAAATTTGGCGTCGATGGCCGTAGTCCAGACGGCGTCTAATGTAGCGTCGGGACGCCGACGCCGACGCCGATGAGATTGCATTCCTGACAGCGTTGCGTTAGTCTCGGTGCCAATTCCCTGTTTCGGTGACGGCGCCGGCACCCGGAACCGTAGGCCCGGTACCGGTAATTGAGCAGGGCAGGGTATGCACACGATGGGATATAAGGACACAATTACCAGTAACATCACCAACTCTAGTGGACGGTTTGGTTTCAACCCTGCGTAATCGGAATAGCAAAAATTATATTTTTGATTATTTGAGAGCTTTTAGCTTTACCCTTGTCAGTTTGATGGCAGAAATTAAGTTTCACAGAAATGAACTGCACTAAATTGTCTTGTAAACAAATCGAGCGATTTTGGGAATAGTAAAATATGTGTGCCCATCGTGAGTAAGAAAAATATTCTATCAACTATTGGTGTAGTTGATTTTCAAACCACATATCAAGAATGCGGAGCTCAGGGGACTTGATCAAGTCTCATGTCTCTTGAAGTAGCATTATCCTTTTTCTTGGTTTAAAATATTAGCTTTTCATCAGCGATCATTCCATCCTATACCCTATACCTATACCTATATCTAATCTTTGACACGCTATGTTGCTGTCAACAAAGTCTAGTCACGTTTATGTTGCTTCAGTGTTACCAAAGCCTAAAGTTGGCCCCTGCTCAATTTGAGTTTTTGCAATTTCCTTCTCTATGAATTGCTATAGACCATTCATCTTACATTTTCTGGTTATGTAATATGTATTGGTGGAAAGGAATTATGCTAGGCGTATCTATGCCCATCCAAACTCGCCCCACACCTGTAAATATCATCACGATGTCCATATGGAACAGAACTGACCTTGAGTGCACCAACTACCAACTTTCAACAATAAACGTTACCGACAACACATCGTGATGACACATAGTGTCCAGAAAGATTTAAAATGTGCCAATTGAGATAATGTGATCGAAATGGGTGGGCGACGTCCAATCAATGCGACCGCAACAGCCAGATGAAAACTGACCTACTTATTTCACGCGTTGATATATAGATATAAATAGAGGAAAAGTGAAAAAGCGTTCGTCGTTCGTTGCGAGCGTTCTGATTCCTCGCATAGACACTCGATTGGTCACATTCCTCCTAATTCTTTGGAATTACTACAATGCCATGGCTGTTCTTGCCGCGCGGGAAAGCTACAGCCGTCTATTTCGGGCATCGTAAATTAGCAAAGGGAAAGGGCATGAATCGTCGGTTAAGTTAACGATTGATTTGCGCGTTCCAACTCAACCGAAAGAAGATCTTATAATTGTTGGTGAGCAAAGCAAACTCGTGTCTAGGAAATCTACTATCTTCTTCAGTTTGAAGTGCCAGTGCCTGGTTTCTTCTTTCTAATAATTTCGTGCAGAACTTTCCACTCTGTCTTCAAAAACAATTTTCATAAAATTTAAAAAAACGATAAACATGTTAGCTATTAAGAGTTTTCCCATAAAGTGAAGCGCCGAGCATTCATTACAAAATATACAAAAATTACACATTCCTTCAAAAAATACTTTGATTTGAATGAAATTACAGTTTTAGAAAATCCAAACGCATTGATTGATTGATATTTGTAATTGGCAACTCATTGCAAAGGATGAACTTCTCAATGCCAACTATTGGTTACCCGCAAGCAGGCATGGGCAACCCCTGGCCCGCGGGACTATTTTGTCCGGCCCGCTTGGCCTTGGACTATTAGTAAAAAAGATTGGCCCATTCTGTGTCTGAATTAAAATATTATTTTTGAGCATATTTGTATAGCTTTCTAATAGTTTTAGGACTCATGTTTATTCTTGAACATTCTCTCTATAATACAAATCTTTGCACGATTGGCACAACAGCATTCAGTGAGCTGCATAGAAAGGAAAATTTTGATTTTGACTGTTTTGCAGAGAATAAAAAACTTTTGCGTGGAGGGTTTGATTGGATATTTTTTTAAGGGAGACAATTCATGGAGAAATGGTTTCAAAAAATGAATTGTCTTTGTGTCCCAAGTTAAAAAATTATGATGTTTTAAAACGTAACGAAAAGAAGCTGCGTAGCCTCGGTGGTACATTTTTAAAGCCTGGGAAAGGGGTAGAGGCCCAACCCAGGCATAAAATTGTGAATAAAGGTGACGAGCAAAGCCACAAAGATTTTTATTTAATTTTTCTTTATGGTTCACTTTGGAGCCCATATCTATGCTTTGAGGCAATTTGAGTATCTAAATAACGATGGTTCAATTCAATTGACGTGATGTGAGATATTCCCCCCCTCCCCCTTCACCAATTTACGCATGTGGCCGTCCAGCCCGCCGAACACATAGCAATTTTGAATCAGGCCCGTAACTTCCAGAGGTTGCCCAAAGCCCACGCCTGCCCCTCAAGACGCCAGCGACTAGACCACCGTCCCAGCGTCGTCACGTGACCACAGCGATTCCCGCGATGCGAACTGATATAGGGTTGCAATGTCATGTTCGTGCCAACGCTCGAGCCATTCATTGGCCAACGCCGTCCAACGCCGTCCAACGCCGTCCAACGCTGGCCAACGCTGGCCAACGCTGGCCAACGCAAGCCCGTCGGGCAGCGGGCAGTGGCAACGCAGTTGCTATACGCAGTCTAAATGCGATTACTCTAATTGGGTCACATGTTGTGCAAGATTGTGTGCGACAAGTCACTCTAGGAAGGTATAACTTATAGGCTGGCTGGTCGGTGATAATATAATATATTGCATCGGTGATTATTTATAACGTTGCGATGCTAATAATTGGCTGTGGTCATTGCGTTTCCTCTTGCCATCAATAAGAAGGGTGAATCAACTCGGAATTTTGGTGTAGGATGTTTGTTTGAACTAGTTTTGGAAGCGTCAAATTTTCACTACGGCGTAAATTATAAAGGTAGTTTTTTGGGGTATGAAGTGCCGAATGTGGGCAAAGTGTACAGAGAGCACATGTGTAACGCATCCTAAACCATCCCAAATACCATACAACCAGTGGATGAGCACTACAGTATGAGGGGAAAAATGCAAATATCTGTCCGAATTCACTGGATATAGGTAGGTACCATATTATATTTTAGCAGTCGATGTCAAAATTGTGCTTCACTTTACTACAAGCCAATTGAAATAATCTATTTGTGATGACTGATGACATTTGAAGCATTATTTTGACGTCAGTTAGGACAGAATAGATCAGATCAAAAGTTAACTGCTCTTTGCCATCAATTCAAATAATAACAATAATAATGAATGAAGAAGAAAATGAGCATTATGGAATGAATGATTATTTCCAATTGATGAAATTCTAGAACATGTATACATACATTGCAATGTCAATGAAAAGGTAATTCGACCGAATTTGACTTTTGTAACATAGTAAATTTTGTATTACCACTGGTAACCCATTGGTAAGAACCCACTGAGAATTTTTTACATCGAGGTTACTTTTAACAATAATTCCTCTGGAAGTGAATTTACTTTCAGTACTCTCATTTTGACTGGAAATTATAATAAACAATTGCACATGTGTTTCCTTTGCACACATTCTCGATTGTCACAACTCAATCACTCAGAAGCAACCCACAATTGTATCGTGACTAATCCTGCAATACTGACAAGCGAAAAGTGAAAGAAGAATTTTAAAATCCCAACATCAAGCTTTCAAACTAAAGCGTCAAATTTCAAGATGAAATAACTCGCAATGTTGATATTAAACTCAAGTCGTGGCACGCCAGCGTTAAATGTGTAGATGTGTAGTCTGCGATATTGTAGTATGTCAGATATTTATATCATTTTATGACTCATAAGAGCAGCGAAAATGAAATTCGTTTACGAACCGTGATAGACCCAGCCAAAGCCAACCCATCAAAGACAAGCTCACACCCCCACCAGAAGTAATATTATAGATACTATGTGTGCTTGTCATTCCAAAATAGCACTGCACAGCTTATGAGTAGCCACCTACAACACTCTCATACAACAACATTTTAATTTGGTAAATTGGAGATTGCTGTTTCTGGCCAGAATCGCATATGTAGGATGTCTTGCTCATTCTATTTCACAGCTCTAAATATAAACGCAAGTAGTCACGCGTTTAGGTAACGTGCTTATTGCTAGTTACTCATTCATCTACGCAAATGACAGGATGAGTATGTATTGCCGTTTTGTAATTTCATCGTCAGCTCACTGCGATTATCGCTTTCTCACTTTATAAGATCGTCTTCGAGAAGAAAATAACGTAGGAATCAGTAGATTTGAAAGTCGGTTACGACGAACAAAATGACCAATCAATGAAGACATGCGTCTAATATTTATTACTAACTAAATAAAATGTCAGACCTTGTTTTCCCCCTTGAAATGCAAAAATAAAACGTGTGGAAAAATACGACTGCAGTCATGCGAAAACGTCTAACCTTCCTTCATCACCTGTTACTTTTCAATCAATGTCCGTTTCGTCCCAAAACCACATACACCCATCGTATCGTTTAACCAAGTTTAACTCTTAACCTACACCAAATTCCCACTTCCCTATATACCTACACCATACTAAACACACAGCCATCCTCAATAATAACCTTGGTGTGCTTATATTATAGTCTTCATAGGAAATTATTACTAACAAATTTATAACCAACTGACTATTTTCAAAATTACCATTAGCTTTATATAGAGTTTTGAAATGATCACTAACGTTTCAGATGTGTGAATTAAAGAGAACCCGGCCTTCACAGAGAAGCTTCAAAGTAATAATTGTGCCCAAAATACCATGCCAATGCCAAAACTCACAAGGAAAACTCGCAACTCAATACACGTCACGTGAAGACAGACAGCAGTCACAAAAATTCTCAGCAACCTTTGATCGTTACAAGTATGGACGGCCGACGGACTAATTGTTCTAATCTTTCGAAGAAACTTACTGTTTCGTCTGTTGAGATCGCTGCGTCTTGGCAAAGACTAGCAGTGGGCTCACTGGCTCGCGTTCAGATTCCACGCCAAAATCTTCTCCAAATAAACAAATCCGCTACGTCACAGCGTCGCTGGTGGGGAGAGGGAGAGCGCTTTGGATGCACGGCGTCAGGCGTCGGTTTTAACAGCGTCGGTCAGAGAGTTCGAAGCGTCGTTACTCTGACGTTGACCGCATCACGTTAGGAATGGAGAACTGTTTCAATTCTCTGAATGCTTTAGGGAGGCCGGAGGGTGACGTATGGAACAGTTATAAGGATATCATAGTGGCTTGCTAATAAAATGAAGTCTATAGGCTCAACCTATATAATTATTCTAAACTGACCAAAACAATAACCCCTGCTTATGAATAATATGCAGAATATAGAGTAAAAGCATAGGTATATATGAGGTCATGTTGAAATACCTATAGTTACCCGCGAGTCAGCAACTTGACTCAACTCCAAATTACAAATCCGTAAAACTTTCAGTAGGTTAGAGTGACCACATTTTTAAACTAAAAAAAACGGGACAATATATCTTATGGGTGTGGTGAAGAGGGGGGGGGGGGATCAAAACAACCTAATTTACCCTAACACCCAGGGCCGTATTGTGCAGAACCAGCACCTTTTTTAAAATGGGGAAAGGCCCTCTCTTTATTGATGATTAAAAGATCATTATTTACTGCAAAGCCTAAGTGGTTCAGACGATTCATAGCTTGCAAATATGACTACTATCACGTTTCATCACTGGGTTTTTTATGATTTCCAAAACTGCTTTCCTATAGACTGAGTGATAAAACGTAGTAGGATATTTATTTTGCAGCTCCCACAGCCATTTCCAGACCACTCCAATAGGTATATAGGATATGTACATGGCATATTATAGCATCAAAATCAAAATTTACGGATGTTAAGAGTGTTCGGTTATCGTGATAACCTGCAGAAAATCCACACACCAATTGCTTGAAACAGGCACTACACAATAATTAATTAAGAGTGTCTACGCAGAGACAAATTATTTGAAAAAAAAAAGATGAAACTAGTCAAATGGAATGGCTGGAAAACCGGGACATTTAGGTGTCCCGGGTGGTGTCTCTTGGGACAACGGTTCAGGGTCCTCAAGACCAGGACTGTCCTGGGAAAACCGGGACGTCTGGTCACCCTACAGTTATAGGTGAATATATTATACAAATATATACTTGTTCTTTTAATCCCTTAAACTAAAGTGTATTACAAAAATAGGATATTTTGAAACTTGATTTAACATGTGTGTAGTACCTACCTACTGAGAAATATTCTACAAAAATCTACTAGGAAAACCTACTGTCGTGGTTGAAAAATAAATAGTAGCTGTTCCAGCAAAGCCTGGGGCGATAGATTAAAATTACACTTGGCAATGTTATGATAAGTAATTATTTATATTAACAGAACTCATGCGATTGTATTCAGCAATACCTTCAATGGTTATTCCCGCTTTCAAATTTTTTAATTTTAAACAAGCTGTGCTGGATCCTAGTGGCAAAAAGTAGCACTTTGTCTGGTAGACTGACAACACCGCGAACTATTCAAATTAAAATTGTGATCCAGTGAAGGTTCTAACCCCTGGGGCATCAGCATATCACTTGTCACATCTTATCCATTTCCCTACACATGCCAACATGCGTTCAGATACTCCTCCATAATTAAATTAAACTAGAAAAGTAGCAGCCTACATATTTTTCTAAACAAACTGTTTATTTCAATTTGGTTATCAATTAGTTTCAATCTATTTTATAACATTACATTGCAATTAATTAAATTGTCTGTTTGCAGACAATAGATTTGTTTAATTTATTTGTTTCAAAGTTTACTTGACTTCATGCTAAAAGAATTAGTTTTTTTCTATCCTATGTGCCAATTTTCCTCAAATCATCTAGAAAATATTTAACTTTAATCCCGGTGCTTGAATTTCGCTCAGAAATGTATAAATCGCAGGCTAACTGTAGCACAACCCAGAGCAAGCCTAGAATAAAATAAATACCAATCCCATAGGCATTAAATCAACAGCACTTTTCTATTAGAAACACAGAAGAAAAAGTGAAAGTACTAATTTATAGAATTAATTTGAGTTTTCCACTTTTAGGGGATCTCATATCATGGAGTACCATGTATCAGAGAGCACCAGGCTGTGGTACTGGTAGGTAAGGCTAACATGACTTTACAGGTTGCCATGAAAATTATCTTAACTCCTACCTTAACTCTGGGTTGAGGAAATTGTAATACCGGCCCAGCCAGTATACCCAGAAAGTAGGAGTTAAGTTATTTGTCATGGCAACCGCCAATAGGATGCAGTCGAATTCATCTGTTTCTGAGGGCTAGACGCGTAACTCATCACGTCTCATCAGAGTTGAAAAATATTGTAAAACAATAATAATAGTAATACAATGAAGTAAATCATATTGGTATAATAATGCTTCTTCTTTTAAATATTGTCTTGAGTGTGTCATAACGAAGCTGCGCTGGTCCCTAATTAATTGCAGTGCTTGATGTTGCAAATTTAATACGCTGCTATTTTTGTATTAGACATTGTGCTTACTAGCATCAGTACTCAGTAGTGTACAAAGTAGTGTTGATATAAAATATAAAATACATTTATCACATTATCATGTCAGTAGGTACAATATACTGTTATATTCAAAATAATGTTCGGTAATGCAATCATCAACTTTTCAGTGTTTATGTACGTTTTAGTTTTACACATTTGATATTTATGCAAAGTAATCTATTTTATTTTTCATTTATTTCTTGAAAAAAATACTGGTAGTTTTCATGCAACTTTAGGGTTGTAGCATTGCATTTGCATTCCCAAAATTCAAACAGCAAGACAATTCAACAAGCAAGTTATAAAAAAGCATCAAGACACGCATCTCGAATTTATTACAAACTGCTCCTCATTTTCTGTCACAATTTAATAGCACCAATGAATGGTTTAGAAATGAGCAACCACATAGTTAGTTTATTTAGTTGATTAATTGGAATGAAACCAAACAAAATCATCATGCTATTAGATAACTGATAGACAATAGAAAAATATGTTATTAAAACAATGACAGACATTGATTGTATAGGAATACCAGGCTTAAAGCTATTCTCATAAAGCCAATAGAATCTTAAATAGTGTTTTATTTCAATAAAGAATAACTCAGTTAAACATAAAGGCTATTGTAATAGCCATTAATAACAACAGGCCAAAGAGCCAGCTCGACACTCGCTTTGCACTCGGCCCTCAACATATAATACTAAATTAGCAGTCACACGCTGACGATAGCAACCGATATCGTTAATTCTTGAAACCTTGTACTACATTTTACGTTTAGTAATCCCAGAGCCAGAGCAAAAGCCCCGTGTTATTTCTCCCCTCCAAAACCCAACGTTACAGCTCCCAACACCACCTGTCGAAAATTAGTCAAGTCCAAAAGCGAACAAATTTGTGTCAGAACTATTGAGATTGGGACAGAAAGGCATCCAGGTTCGTTTATGGCACTAAGTTATGTGGATTCTTTTCTCAACTGGCTCTCCTATTTCTCAGAAGGCCACGCTGTCATCGAGAATCAAGTCGTGGTTAATGAGAAAGTGTACCAACTCTTTCTCGATAAGTGGGGGTGGGGTGGTTGCTTGCCTCAGTAGAGAACTGAAGACCAGAAGTATTTTGTTTGCCTTAGCTAGAAAATTCAGGCTAACAATTAAGGTTTTAGCATTTGCACATACTTCCTCACTCTACGTACTTCGACATAACTGGATAATGGAAACTCCGATTCGATGGGTCGGTTAAAAAAAAAAAGCGCTCAACTGATCGTAAAACAATACAATCAACACAACATGGGAACCGCATCGATAAGAAAACAACACGAATAGCACAACTATTGAGCAGGGTAAGTTGCAACGAAAAAACACGATGTTTCTTGCGATGACAGGGCGTGACATGCCCGCCGTCGCGGTTGCACTAAGGGCTACGGGACGTCCTAGGGGCGCGCTAAGTGGCTTCTTGCTGCTGCGGGATCGGCTGCGGGAGGAAGCCAGCCACCTCCGTGAACACCAGCTCTGTAAGAAAGGAAATTCTTGTGTTAATATTCTGCCAAATTGAGCAGTACCCTGCCCATCTTTTTCAGGCCTAGATTAATTCCACACCTTCAGCATGCTGGCTAACAGAAGTCGACATCAGACAAGCGACTAGCGAGTCAACGTTATGGTGAAAAGGTTTTTTGACTGCAAATTCAAATGATTCCACATTGGGGAACGATCCACCTCCTACATTAGTTCAAGTGGAGTCAAAATTCAAATACATCTAACGAGACTAGACTCGCAGAAAAATCCTTTCACTGGCACTATTAGAGTGCTAAAAATGTAACATTTCCACAGCTGATGGGACCGTTGAATCAGATAACAATATTTGTAGATGTAAATTGTTAGCAAAGGCTGGTAGAAGATTGCTAACTTGTGAACTGCAGTGCATTGGTACTTAATAGTCTTTTAAAATGATAATACCTTCCAATAAATTCAAATCTTCAAAGGCTGTACACTTAGTTTGCTCACAGTCTCTGACCAGACTATCAGGGCATTGCGTCGTCATACCTTTCCACTTGTCGACGGGCAGGTCCATGTCCTCAAAGCTCTGGTCGTATGGCGCAGAGGCTGGTTCATCCGAAGGGTCGGCATACTGTTGAAGGTACGGGTGCGCCAGCGCCTCCTCGGCTGTGATACGCCGGTCCGCATCCAGCTCCAACATCTTCTCCAGCAGGTCGATTGCTGTAAACATTGAAAAATGAGCGTTAAGACTGAGTTTTATGTACGAGGAGGTTGGGTTACTGGTTTGATATCTTTTTTGGTATGTCAATGGTAGGGTGACCACAGTTTCGAACTCAAAAACCGGTACATTTTCGTACGGTCAATCACCCATACCTACACTCAGGGCCGTAACGTGGCGGAACTGCACCTTGCTGAAAATAACGCAATCCCCCCTCCCCCCCCGCTAATTTATGATTTAAATCAGTCGAATTTACCGAGTTTACCGAATTTTGCAGCTCCCACTCCCATTTTCTGACCCCTACAATACACAATAATGTCAGATTAAAGCAAAAAAAGCAGAACGAAAGGATTGAGAAGGGGTTTGATGAGGGTGGGGGGGGCCGCTTATTTTGATTAACTACACTATATACACAAACCAATTGCTTGAAAAAGGCACTCCACAAAAATAACAAAGATCGTATATGTAGATAAACTATTTGAAATAAAAAAGATAAAACTAATCAAATGGAATAACTGGAAAACAGGGACATTGAGGCGTCCCGGGTGGTGTCTCTCGGGACACCGGGACAGGGATCTGAAAATCAGGACTGTCCTGGGAAAACCGGGACGTCTGGTCACCCTAGTCAATGGCAGTGGGCATTGCTCAAACCAGCTGGTTGGCTCTGAGGAGTTTCAGGGAGATGCTATTTCAATACACTAATACTACAAACCTAGCAGACTACTTGAATTATTTGAAAGGTACTACCACGCATGTTTATTTATGGGCCAATTAAAGAAAACAAAAAAATAAAAAGAAACTGGTACAAAAGTGTATGAAAATAGTTGGCTTACCTAGTGGATTGGCTCCCTTGAAGACATCCTTGAATTCCTTCTTTCTGAGCGGCGGCAACGAAAGTATGTAGTTACGGGCCTAGAAAGAATTTTTGATATCGATTTGAAAATCCTACACCAAAGTAATCTAGATGTGCAATTTTAATTCTATTAAACAATCGGATTCTTGCACAAATCCCGTGATAATATTTCTATTGCCCGGATGAAATTAAATGGGGTACTTGAAGAAACTATGCTCCAACCAAGGCTCTGGAAATGGGCAAACAGGACCCTATGTGTCATGTCATATTTAAGAGTGACAGCACAATTTGTGAAAAAAAGTGCATATGAATGCAACAAGCATGTGGAATCTCAATATGTACTTGCATAAGTAACTGAAACCACGCAAAATGAGGTTACCTTTACAGTGAAACCAGGCCCAGGGTAAATGAGAAGTTTGAAGACTGTAATTTGATCTAGAATTCCAGATACCTTAACACACTAACAATGACACAAGGTGATAGCAGCTTGTTACATGATTCCCTGGCAACACCAAGCTATCAGCATCCATGAGCCTACCTCGTCGCTTGTTATTTTGTCAATGGTCTCCTGGCTAGGCGTTCCACAGAGCACTAAGATGCGAGTTAGGTGATCAATGTCTGGCGGAACCTCGTGTTAAGGACCGACCAAGCCGCAGCGAACAGTACCACGCACCGTAAAAAGCAAACGCCACGAAACCACGTTACAGCAAACATACCCTAAACGCAGCAAGCATCGGCAGGAGCAACTATGGGGCACGCACATTACACATGCAGATGCTAAACATTTAACGGTCAAGTAGAAAAATTAATCTCCGTGGTTGAAAACATGTACCTGATCCAAAATTTATAAAATTTAAATACCTAGCTACACAATTTCTTAAAGGCTGCGAATGTATTTGTTAAAATTGATAAAAATGAATTAGGTACTTTACCACATGTAAAAAATATTAACAAATACCTAGGTAATCTTCTTTTGGTCACAAGTAAATTAAAAGAATATACAATAAGGTATGGCCAATTTAGCTATAAAAATGTAACGAACTGACCGAAAGAATACTTTACAACGATTATTTACTACTTGGTTACCAACACAACAGTTAAACATGAACGCAGAACCAGGAGAAGTGCGTGCAAGGTATGTGAGTGCCGTTAAAGGGCGGTTATTTACTTACCGATTCGCTCGAGATTTTCTGCATGAATTCATCGCACGGAGTCCCCAGGATTTCCATGATTAGGTTTAACTGATGAATATCTAAATTCACCGTGCTAAGGGTTTTACAGTGGTGCAACAGCAGAACACATGCTCCTCCCACACATGCCTCAAGTGACCATAACCAAGGCTATATGCTAAATAAGGATAGCAAAGCAAACATTCATCAGGTGGGTTTACAAAAGACACGGTATTATCTGCAATCTTGTACAGGGTACAGATAGAGAATTTAAATTAATTTATTACGGAAGAGCAGATTTTAACAGGGAGACAATATCAAAGAAGATCCAAAACCATTAAGGGCTAAGGGAACTAGTGCAAGTGGAAAAATATAAGACGCACAGTTCGTTCAAAGCTTATAAAAATGAAAATGCATCGTTAGGGGAAAGAGCGCAAATTCACGCAACGCATAGCGATTTAATTTGACAGATACCGATTTCTGGATTCTAGTCAACTGTGTTTCATTTCACTGCATAAGTTTAATTTAATTAGCTAAGTATGAGGGTTCGTAGTTTGGACCTACATACACATGATTGACCAAACTATGTATTAAGCCAATTAAATTCTTTGTAAACCTAAAATTGATTATTCCAATTGAGTAAAACAATAACCAAAAAAATAATCTTACGTGAACTTAAGGAAAAGAGTAAACCCAATTTCTTTGATATCAATATCAAAACACAGCACTTACAAATTGGATTTCTTGCTCACAACATTTCAACTGAATGCTGAACGTGATCTGGGGAAAGTTTAACGTTGCACAAATTTGCGGTCTATCCTACCGAGATATAACATGCAAAGCAAGTTTTTGACTTTCGATGACAAGCCATCCATGTGCATTTCAAGGATACGATCGGTGCCCGGGAAGAGGGTGCGCCCGGTGAGCAGCTCGGCCATGATGCAGCCCACCGACCAGATGTCCACTGCCGGACGCAATAGACATATCGTAAACGCTCCAGACGGTTAGATAGTTAGCGACCTGCTGTCACCAAACGGAAGCAACTGTTTGGATTTCAGCTTCGAGGGGAATTTTTAACTAGAAGGCGACTTCCTGATTAGACTTACATGGTAGGTACCTAGCCCTAAATGCTCCTGTAGGATATTGTCATCTACACTTTCATCTTACCAGGCAGAACATAGTATTATTACTAAGAAACTAATGCCAAATTTCCAAATCCCAATCAAAGATAGACATTGATATGGGTTTTGTTATCTTTTCCTAGTACTACCTACCTACCTACGTAATGATTGTGGCTGTGATATACAAGTTATGACTAATGAGAACTAAGGAGTATTTACTATTTTTTGTCTTTTCATAATATTCTCAAATTCACAGCTGTTATTCTTCCCACACTACAAAGTAGCAACATTCCAAGTTGTATGATTTCAAATAATGAACCTTTCCTCAGTCAGCTAACCTGTTTGATTGTAATGCATCCAGTTGAGCATGATCTCAGGAGCTCGGTACCAGCGAGTAGCTACATAGCCAGTCATCTCGTTCTCAGTTGGCCGAGCCAGGCCAAAGTCCAGGATCTTCAGCTCACAGTCTTCGTTCACAGCTATGTTTGACGGTTTCAAGTCCTGAAAGAATTAAATTAATTGATTGATCATTTATCAAGCCGTTATACAGTAGGTACACCTACACAGCAGTTTATATGTGAATTCAGTTTGATAGGCTTTTAAAGCATCTGGCAGTATCTCTGACTCGTCAGACTCTGACTAGTTGTTTAGTCGTGTATTTCTTTGACTGATATTGACCCTGCATATTACTGTTGAGATTTCAGTGTTTACTTAACTTTTCAGTGTGTCAGTTACACAGTAAATTTAGAACTCTCCGCAACTACTGAATCATGTTTGAATATTAATTAATATTCGTTTCAAGCAGCATGCAGAGTAACAATCAGGATGAAAATATCTTTTAAGTGTAAAAATAGTTTCAAATACAGCAGGAATGTAAACGTACCCTATGAATAATGCCTGCAGAATGAATGTATTTGAGACCACGAAGAATCTGGTACACAAGGAACTGAACATGGTCATCAGAGAGCTTTTGTGTTCGCACAATATTGTTGAGATCGGCTCCCATTAAGTGCGTGACGAGGTACCTTGAAGAAAATTCAGTAAAATTAGGTATAACCACATATGAAGACTTTGTACAAACTGCGCCAAAATTTGTGACTCTCAAAGAAAGCCCCAACCCTGCCAGATTCCTGGCATCCCCTCAACAAAGTGCTAAATTAGCTATCCAGTCAATGTTAGTTAATAAATTACTACAGTCTGTTTCACTCGCTCCCCACTCGTCGCACTCAACGCTATTCCAGCACACTGGGCCTTGCTGTATTAAAATGACCATTAACCATTGCTAGTGGGTATTCCAAAACTAGTCCGGGCGCGACCGGTCGCCGCCTGGCGCGCCCAGGACCATTCCGAAACCAAGAGCGGGCGACCGAAGGCCGTTCCGTAATTCGCCGGTCGTGATATTTCGGTCACGACCGGTCACGCCCGAAACGCCCGGGGTCTTGCAGCCGGGCGTTTTCCCCATCTCATACAAACATGGCGCTAGTCCTTTCACATTGAGCCACGGATTGTATAGCTTCGTAATAATGGTGACAAAAGAAGAAGAACAGAGAATTCTTAGTGGTAAATAAAATTGTAATATGTCCCAAAGAATAAATCATATTACATTGTGAGATATTTGTGTGACAATTCGGTCAGAGGTGTCTTTGTGTATAAATGACCCATAAATTTTCCCGCCATAATTTGCCCATTAGCACCCGCGTGCGTTCCCTAACTCCCAGAGAACAAAAATGGCGTCGACTCGACCGGTCGACGCCCGCCCGGGTGTCGGGCGATAGTTTCGGAACACACCCTATGTAGGTAAGAAAAGATAGAATATATATCAGGGTGGATTTCAAATGTGGTATACCAGAGCCTTGCTAGATGAAACCCCTGGATGAGGTAAATAAAAAAATCCTACAAAAATTAAGCCAAAAATTAATCCTTAGTGTTACCCAGTGAAAATTTGGAGTAGGTACTCTATTAATAACTCACAAGTGTTGAAAATCATCTTGCGAAGATGCTGGGTGAAATACATCCAGCAGTCCAATTACCTGAAAAAACAATATCAATCTATGTAGGAAATTTAAATAATTAATAATAGACAATGATAGATAATATATCTGTTATTTATAAACAGGGTTGGATATTGGATAGGCCCATAAGGCAACCGGGCAAATGCCCGAAGAGCAGATAGGTTCTGGGCCGGTAGACAGGCTGGGGGCCGCCATCATGGTCCGAGACACCACAAGAAACAAACTATAGATGGAAGGCCTCACAGGAGCGCCGACGTTTTTTTTAGGGATTGACTTTCGGAAAAGCGGGTGACGTTTGGGCAGACTTTTTTCTAAAATGTCCGGGCCGGTTTTTCCCCCCATCCAACCCTGTATTAAACTACCAACAAATTAAATAAATAGGTAGTGCTTGTTATGCCATCACAAACTGCAAAGTGCACTCAGACATAAATTATATTAGACCAAGATGAACCAATGTTATTCCAGGTAGAGAAAATTGAGGTAAACTCACATTCTCATGGTTCATGTGCTTCAACATTCGCAGCTCACGATATGTTCTTTTAGCGTGGACGGCTGATTGGAATGGTCTTGCCAGCTTTTTTATTGCTACTTTCAGACCCATCTGAGCATCTACTGCTGAGCTGTTTTTACAGAAATCATAAATGGTATTAAGATCAGATTATATAAAATATATATTTTACCAATGACTGCTATAAGGTACTTTTTATATCTAATATAATGTAACTTGGTTTTGTTCCTGGAATAAAAACATATTATTATTATTATTATTATTATTATGATTATTATTATTATAGTTATTACTTTATCTAAGCGCCTACATTTTTTAAAGTTCCTAAACCTATTATTACAATATAAAATAAATATTAGGGTATAGTGGAGTAAATATGAGACACTTTTCTAAACTTTCATGAATAAAAACTAAAAAGCAATTTAATTGAAAGTATGTTAAGGTAGGTGCTTACATTGGTAGATATACTTCTTACCATCATTTCCAGCTTGATTCGTTTTCTATTTTATAAGTACTTACTGAAATATTTACGAAAAACCGCGTCTCAGTTTTCCCTGCATTTAGGGTAAATCTGAGACGGCAGTGGGGAAAAGTGAGACAGCCATTTTAGCACCAATTGACATGTCTAGAGAATAGAAAAGTGAACAATTCAATGAGTTAAGATAAATGGTCACTTTGTTAATAAGCTGCACTCATTATCCAGCCATTATTATTTAACAGATTTTCATTAAGATATAAAGTATAAACGCCTACATTTTAAAATATATTTTAGTGAAAGTAATAACATGCTTCTAGCATATTCAATGCTTCTAGTTCTTTTAAAAATGTATTTCCTACGATATTTTGCCACTTACGGAATCTGACAGACTAGCCAGAGGTTTTGGTGAATCGGTGGATTAATTACTCCCACAACATTTTCCTTGGGATAGAAAATTTCGTCCTTGCTAAAAGGCCATTTCCATCCAGTGGGGCCTGACATGGTCTGCAGAAAACCCCGGCTCATCAAGGTTCCATTTTTTATTTTATTTGCATGATAATTGTGCAGATTCAGTTTAAGAAACAGTTCCCCAAAGTGTTTTATAAAAATTATAAATTATGAAGGGGTTGCTGCAGGGATTGGAACCGGAACCCAGAACCGTTTGGAACCGTTTGAAATCTGGAACCGTTACCGGAACCGTAACCCCAACACAGAAAATAGTAAGAACCGGAACCAGAACCGGAACCGAAATAAATATTAAAGGGTTTGTTTTGGTTCCAAAAGGTTCTTTTCGGTTCCAAACTTGGCCGACTTTCTCATTTTTATTTCACACTAACTTCATTTTTTGAAGGTTTGGTATGATAATTATTGTAAAACTTCAAAATTTATGTTGATTTCATATGTAAAAAAAAATTATTTGGACGTGTTCTTCAGGCTTACAGTGAGTCGCCGGCTGTTCGTGTCTCCCAAGCTTATATAACGCGTGATTTCAGCTGATACCAGCACCACACTCTAGGGATATTTTTCGTATTTACGTTCGTCTAATCTGCTTTTCATTTAGAAGTTATTAGAATAAGATGGTATTTCTTGATAGCTAGAGATATCTGGATTTCTGTATCTACTGGCAATCTGAATTCAGAGATATAGAGAAGGAATTAGCTGCTATGCCCTGTCGTGTGACAAATTATGTTCCGAATTAATAGTTGAAAACATTAGCGAGAGAGTGAGAAACGTAACACAGCGACACACCAAAAATAATTTTGCATAGTTTGTGGATTTTGTATACACAGTGAAGCTGCAGACTCCCAACATCTTTGAGAATAATAAAACTCAAATTCTGTTTTTTTTAAGTTAATTACTACTTCCAATCTCACCGATCACTCTGGACACACGGCCAAAACAGCATGTTCAAAAAGAGTCATTGCATGAAACATGGTTGTTCCTGAGAGTAATTAAATAGGGAAGTATTTTGTGCTTTACCAACAATGTATTGTGAAGAAAGTAATTATTCACGAATGAATGATGAATATACCTACCATTCATGTCAACACAGCAATATAGCATTGTACTGTATCTTAATCCCAAACACTGTGAAAATTATTTTGAAGTGACAAAATAGTGTCTATAAAGCACTCTCTGAACCAAAGGAAGTATGTAGGGGATTTTTTTTTTCTTATAGTGCATAAAAATATGGAACCATTTGGAACCTTTTGGAACCGTTTGAAGTTGAACCGAAATGACTCCGGAACCGGAACCCTTTGAGATCAAATTTGATGAACCAGAACCGGAACCGTAATGAGTTAAGGTTCCAATCCCTGGGTTGCACGGGCCTTACCTAGCGTGGCCATTTGAAGCGGCTAATTAGCCGGGCTGGCGGTGTTATATAACCCGGACCTAGAGCGGCCATTTCAACAATGGGCAGTTTGTTGATTTCGTAGCACCTCTAGCAACCAGTATTACGGTGGTGCTACGATTATAACATTATCAAGAAGGCATACTGCTTTTTAAACGATCATCATTGTGCAGTGAGGTCAAATCAACCAATCTCATGGCTAGTTACTAAAGTCAGAGTCGATGTGCCCTGGCTATATAACCCGGCCGTAATACTGCCGCTCTAGGTCGGGGTTACTGCTTGGTGCTACGGTGGTATTAATTAGCCAGGGTAGATTGCTAGTAATCCCGGGACTACGAGTGGCCGCGCTAGGTAAGGCCCCTGGTTGCTTTCCAATGAGTTCTGTTCAGGCTTTTTCAGACTGAGATTATTTCTAGAACAGAATGCTCGAAACCAATCTGGAACAGGTCTGCTGTTTCTGGAAGAGTAGCCAACAATGGTGATGGCTTCGAATTTACTTCGCCAGTCACTTGACCATGATCTTGAGGTTGCTCGCTAAACCTCCTTCCTGCCGCTTAGTTAGCAAAGTCCTTCTGCCGTGAGTTGCGGTGTTTAGTCCCCCTATTCGACAACTCGATGAAGTTTTATCGATCGTGAACAGTTTTCAACGGCTTTGATTGAGAAAGTTTCAGTGCTGCGTTTAAATTATCTTCCTTCTAATCATTACCCTTAGGTTTGTATACTCTAACCATGGTCGAAGGATTCAAGAAAAACAAATTTTATGTAGCTTGAAATTCTTATGTGCATGTTAAAAATGAGTAGGTATTGATGTAAGGTAGTGTGTAATAATGTTCATATGATCAAAAATGTCACATTCAAGCACGCTTACCCACCTCTTTTTTATTTCAATCGCAAGGAATAGCTGTCTCACTTTTGCCCCAACTGCCGTCTCAGATTTACCCCATAATTTTAAATCCGAAATTAAACTGATTTACAATTGGTGGCACAGAAAAGGAAATGCAGCTGGACTTCTTGGTTCAATAGGCAACTTATTTTTTTTTTAAACTCTATATTTGAACACAAACACTAGAAGTAACACACTAAAGTTTGGGAAAATTTGCGAAAAGATTCCCAACATGTTTCGCAGGACAATTTTTGGAATTTTTTTACCCACTGAATTAGTTACAACTATTTGGCTTTTTTATACATAAATGTTTTTCAAGGTTCATATTTCCAATAATGTATTTTTTTAAGTCAGTGTAACAAGCCGGTTCTTTTATTTTTCACACGTCTCAGATTTGCCCCACTTTTTGTGTGTCTCACTTTTACCCCACCATACCCAAAATAACTACTTTTTGTGTGTCTCACTTTTACCCCACTATACCCAAAATAACTACTTTTTGTGTGTCTCACTTTTACCCCACCATACCCAAAATAACTACTTTTGTGTGTCTCACTTTGACCCCACTATACCCAAAATAACTACTTTTTGTGTGTCTCACTTTTACCGCACTATACCCAAAATAACTACTTTTTGTGTCTCACTTTTACCCCAATATACCTAAAATAACTACTTTTTGTGTGTCTCACTTTTACCGCACTATACCCAAAATAACTACTTTTTGTGTGTCTCACTTTTACCCCACTATACCCAAAATAACTACTTTTTGTGTGTCTCACTTTTACCCCACCATACCCAAAATAACTACTTTTGTGTGTCTCACTTTTACCCCACTATACCCAAAATAACTACTTTTTGTGTGTCTCACTTTTACAGCACTATACCCAAAATAACTACTTTTTGTGTCTCACTTTTACCCCAACATACCTAAAATAACTACTTTTTGTGTGTCTCACTTTTACCCCACCATACCCAAAATAACTACTTTTGTGTGTCTCACTTTTACCCCACTATACCCAAAATAACTACTTTTTGTGTGTCTCACTTTTACCCCACTATACCCAAAATAACTACATTTTGTGTGTCTTACCTTTACCCCACCATACCCAAAATAACTACTTTTTGTGTGTCTCACTTTTACCGCACTATACCCAAAATAACTCCTTTTTGTGTCTCACTTTTACCCCACTATACCTAAAATAACTACTTTTTGTGTGTCTCACTTTTACCGCACTATACCCAAAATAACTACTTTTTGTGTGTCTCACTTTTACCGCACTATACCCAAAATAACTACTTTTAGTGTCTCAATTTTACCCCACTATACCCAAAATAAGTACTTTTGTGCTCATACAAATACCATGTACCAAGTACCATGTTTTCCAAAGCCCAATAAATAATAAACCTAGCGGTCAATGGGGACGTTCAATTTGGTTGCTTAGAATAGTAGGTAGTACCATAGATTAATGAGCTACACAAGATGTTTCAGGCCCATGTTAGAGGGTGTTCTTTAAATGGTCCGCGCCATTTGCCGATACTTGGTCTAGTTCCGCATCTTGTTGTTACGATCGCTATTATTAGCGCTCTTCTCGCATCCCTGCAACATGGGGGTATCTGTCGGGAACACTCTCAACTCTGTGCAAGTCAATCAATTCGAATCGATCGCCTCATGACCTCATCATTTTATATAGTCGAGCTCTTCCGATTGGCATTACCACGCTGTTGCAATATCATGCATTCTAAGTCGATATAATATGTACATTGGTTAAAAAGGGTCGCGGACAATGGGGGTTCCCTCTCGAATGGAGGTACTGGCTGCCATGTGCTTTGATGGGTCAAATCTCGTTATGGTAAACCAGTTTTATTATCAGTAGGTAATTGCCTTGCTCCACGTGAAACGAAAAGAGAATCGATCAAGCTTCAAATCGGGATGCTATCGAGCTTTGCACTGTGATTTCCCACACTTCAATGGTCTAAAAGACGTAATTTTTAAGTTACAATAAAATTTGAAAAGCTCCCTGTATTTACTCCTCAGTGCAAGCACGTTTATTACATTACTTATTCAGCATTTGCAAAAAAGAAAGTAATCACTGTGCGATTTTACTTAATTTTCGTAATTGCTTTGTTAATCTATTAATCTCCGACCCGCCTGGGCGAGGTATAGACGTCAGAAAGGTAGGGACTCCCTCCGGTACGACAGATAATTTGATCGATTGATAACAGAGGCAATTAAAATAAATCGAATTGTGGAAGCGTACTTTTTTCTAAAATACTGCAGAAGGAACTGAACAAATGAATATTTTGCAAAGATAAGATCCAAGAAATTTTTAAATTGAACTGCTAGCCCAAAAATTACACGTTTTGGGCCAGGAGATATGGGATAAACACATACAATGAGTCGAAAACTCTTGCCATTACTGTTCCTTTCACGATACGAATTCCATCTGATAAGGAAACTGGTTTGCCATACATTCTTACATTCTCATCAAGCACATACTGTGCACTTGCTCTGCAAAAGAACCGTTACGGAAACATACAAATTATCCAATACTCGTATTCCGTGTCTGCATATTGATTGATAGAAAAATTTCAACGATATATTTATTTAAAACAATAAACAATAATGAATTATAGTCAACCTGATTTGCTTATTGTCAATTGACCAGCCCAACCCGAATTGTGTCGTTTGCCTGCAATAATTGTTGATTTGCCCAAACACGTATGCTTCAGATGCACACCGAAAAAGTTAAAATATTCAGTGATTTTCTCGTGTTTAGCCAAATAACACGCTTGACTGAATTGCCCTTTATTCTTTATTCTATTTACGTGAAATAGTATTTTATATGCCAATATCCATTCTGAAATGATATCACTCCTGCATTGTATGTGGCCAGCCAAACGTTTTATATCAAGTTCGGTCAAATATTACCTACTCTTCCATCCTATTCCAAGCTCGCTCAGATAAGAACCCGTTTAGGTACACGTAATTTATTTTAAATTGCAACATTGGAATTGTCCGGTACGCAGTCTCTTGTGATTGATTTAAATTGATTGAATTGCACAGAGTTGAGAGTGTTCCCGACAGGTACCCATGTTGCAGAGATGCGAGGAGAGCGCTAATAATAGCGATCGTAACAACAAGATGCGGAACTAGACCAAATATCGGCAAATGGCGCGGACCATTTAAAAAACACCCTTTAACATGGGCCTGAAACATCTTATCTATGGTAGTACCATCGTAACTTGTGGTACACCTTCATTGCGCCTCACGAAGCTACCCATGTATAATCACTGAAGATAATATTTTGTGTAATAATAAATAATTTTCTATTGACAGTTTAATTTGCCATTGCCATGAGAATTAGAGCATTCCGTTCGAACTTGCATTTTGTTTTGAATGGTCAAGATAAAATTTGGGGTTATCACTCATCGTGTATTTAAAGCAGCTAGTAATATGCCTATCTAGTTTCTACTAAGGACCAGCTTTAAAGAGGGTAGTACCTAACTAGGTTCCTAGGTACTACTACCTTATTTATTCCTGACATCTTTAAAATCCAGAAGGTCAAGACGAATCTAGTATCATTTTAACCTCAACTTTCACAATCCATTTCACACTAGGTACTACCTTAGATTTGTTGTCTTTGTTCTAAACTTACCAAACTTGTCCATAAGCACCTGAGCCTACAGGTGTGAGCATTTGATACCTTTCAGGAACTTCCCATTCTGTTCTGTTTATTTCCACTTTGTAGTAGGTAGACATTATCAAATCTATGCACCTAAAGACAAAACCTTCAGATAATAATAGCTGAAACTACCAGTTGCAATGCTCGAGTATAAATCAATTCAACACACATCACATAACCGAGGACACCTACGCACAAACCTACCTGTACTCCTCCCTCCAGCAGTCGTATTCTTTTTCTTTTATGTTGTGATCAAGATTTTGATCTCACTTGAATCTTGAATACATAAAAAACTAATGCGGTGAAGTGAATGGCGATGCCAAACTATCGTATCGAAGAACGCTAGCGCTATCGATCAGAATGCGTTGATTGAACTGACTAAATCGAGCGGGAAAAATTAAATATCGAGAGAGGTTTTTAAATTTTTACTTATTATTACATTTCTTGAACTAATGCAACTCATGCAGTCATGCTCGTACCAATTTCATAACTAAAATTATTGATTTTATCGGTTCACTTCTACCCGTGCTTCTAGTCTAAAAGACTTGAAAATTGGAAGACTTTAAAATTGTCAACGTTCTGAGGCAAGGGCAAATGCAGCATGCCCCCAACAAGACTTTTCTAATCAATAAAAACCCGAATCTGATCACAAAAATTTGTGCATTGCTCATAAAACTATCCTTGATTGTACTTACGGACATTGTGACAGTGCTCCGCATCAAAAATACTAGCCTGCATTTTGCAATGCTAAAACTGATTAAATTAAATGTTTTGCCAGTATTTATTTCTTGACAGCCATCACAGCACCAAAGAGTCTCTAAATGCACAGCACTAAAGATCACTGTCAACATGCCAAAGCACCCTTGTTACAATAATAAAAAAATTGAAAAAACTTAATTGTTACAAACAATTGTTTTACAAATTTCTATGGCTCTTTAGGACAAGTTCAAAATTATACATTTCTGGAATTAACATCTTCAAAATCTTCAAAGCTACAAAAAAATGTCCCTTCTAAATTTGGCTAAGTCATGCAGCCCAAATCTACGAGTAACTATTCAATGTATAAAACCATACAATGCCAAAAATTACAGTGACAAGGCAGGGGGTTCGTCGGGTGGAAAGGTAAGAGATGGATGCAGTACAAAGTATGCTGGTAGATACTGGCAAGGCAAAATTACAAATGCTCAGTTGCAACGAAAGATTCTTTATTAAATTTCTTAGACTTATGTCTACTATATCCTATCTTTAGCACTAGTTTTGAAATAGATTTTTTCTAAAGAGTCTTTCTTTGCGACTATTTCACATTTCAAATCTTTCAGTTCATTGTGAACTAATAACAATTAAATGGTATCCCCTCTTTAGCCACAAAAAGGTCTCATTTTGGGTGTATATTCCGACCCTGATGAGACAGAACACGAAAATTACAAATGCTCAGTTGCAACGAAAGATTCTTTATTAAATTTCTTAGACTCATGTCTACTATATCCTATCTTTAGCACTAGTTTTGAAATATATTTTTTCTAAAGAGTCTTTCTTTGCGACTATTTCACATTTCAAATCTTTCAGTTCATTGTGAACTAATAAAAATTAAATGGTATCCCCTCTTTAGCCACAAAAAGGTCTCATTTTGGGTGTATATTCCGACCCTGATGAGAGAGAACACAAGCTGACTCCAGCTGCTGCAAAATTCAATACCCAAACAAATGGGAAACTAGAAGAGCTAATCCGCACGTAAGAATGAATGCTTTAAATCTAACTAAATTTACCTACTCAATAAACAACAGGAATTATTCAAAAATTAATGATTGACTCAATTGAACAATTTTTTAGGGGAATGCATCTTAAAAAAGGAAAAGGTGTCGTCTTTCAAAACTTGGAGAAGGAATTCTATGCGGTCTCTGTCGTTGGATTGGGCCAAGAGGAAGCAGGTTTCAACCCTCTCGAGGGAATGGACGAATGCAAGGAAACAATTCGAGTGGCGGCAGCAGTTGGGGCTCGGAAGCTGAAGGCTTTAGGCATGACGCATATCTCCGTTGAGGGATTTGGCCACACCGAATCAGCTGCCGAAGGTGCAACTTTGGCTATCTGGCGCTACCAGGATCAGAGAACGCCCAAGAAGCCGACACCGCTTCTTGAGTTGTACTTCGACGATGACAAGTATGAACCAAAAGCGTGATTAAGATTTTGCCACCTTTTTATGCGACTATTTTTCTTTTTGGATATCTTACGATTGTCTTTATTTTCAGGGAAGGCTGGCAGAGAGGTATGTTCAAAGCTGATGCTCAAAATCTGGCAAGGAAGCTTTCTGACACCCCTGCTAATTTGATGACTCCAGCGCTATTTTCCCAGGTGTGCTTTTAAATCAGAATTAATTACAGTTAACATTGTGTAATGATCAGAAATGTATCATGTATTATATTTCTCTAGGCTACTGTAGACAGTTTGTGCGCTTGCGGGGTGACTGTTGAAGTTCGAGACAAAGACTGGCTGGAGGCCAAGAAATTCCAAGCGTTCTTGACCGTAGCTAGAGGATCTTGTGAGCCACCCGTACTCCTGGAATTGTCTTACTGCGGTGGTCCTCCGGAACAAAAGCCGATTCTCCTCCTTGGTAAATACTAATATTCTACCTATGCTACAAACTTTTTTTACTTGTGTGTGTATCCTTGAGACCATTGCTGACTTTGCAGCCATGATGCAATAAATAGCAGCCATGTGCAGCCTGATTGAGTGCACTGATCTATGGTTTTAGTCATATCTAACAATCTGCATGTCTTACATTTCTAGGCAAAGGAATTACTTTTGATGCCGGAGGTCTCAACTTGAAAAAGTGCAAGGGTATGCATGAGTATCGAGGAGACTTGACTGGAGCAGCAGTTGTCGTCGCAACCATGCGAGCCATCGCAGCACTCAGCCTGCCAGTCAACGTTTCAGGTTTGTTTCAGAAAAATTGAAAAAAAACCAATTTTCCAGACATTTGGCAGTAATAAAAATTTGAACATATTCTTGCAGCTATGGTACCACTTTGCGAAAACATGCCTAGCGGAATGGCAATGAAACCTGGTGACGTTGTCTCTGCATTGGACGGCCAAAACATTGTCATCGAAAGCACAGATAACGAGGGTAGACTTTGCTTGGCCGACTGTCTCGTTTACGGGTACAGGAACTACCATCCTCGCATGATAATCGATGTCGGATCCCTGACGTGTAAGAATACAATTTTCCCTTGCTTCGAAGTACTTTCATATATAAAAGGAACTTGGGCAAAATGGACAAAACAATAGCAAGTGACTTTGAACTTGTAGTGATGCAGTTCCAAATGATTTACACCATGCTTGTTTGATTGCAGCTGGGATCCGGGCTGCTCTCGGCTCATCTGCGACGGGGGTGTATACCAACAACCATGACCTATGGTCGCAGATCGAGAGGGCGGGTGCTATCACCGGGGACCGAGTCTGGAGGTTCCCGTTGTGGAGGCACTTCCAAAAGAAAGTCACCCGTAAGTTCAGAACTTGGTTGTTTAATTTTCTTAGTCATTGACTCATATTAGTTTGTACCAAATAATATTTGAAGTTGTTGGCAACAAAGCATTCAGAAAACTAAGAGTGATTTCTCATGTGCAGGCCTCACTTACGCTGATGTTACCAACACCGGCGCGGGTGGCGGTGGATCCTGCAGGGGAGCCGCATTTTTGAAGGCAAGTGATTGAAATGAAATATTGAAATTTGCTAATCTACAAAACAAAATTGTATATGAGCTTGCTTTGAAAAAGGGCTTATGTTGTGTTGCCCACTTGCTAGGAGTTTGTGCCCTGCGGTGACTGGATGCATCTGGACACTACGGGAACGGGAATGCTAGCCAACGCTATCGATTACCCGTACCTTTCGGTGGGCCGCATGACCGGCCGCCCCACGCGAACTCTCATCCAGCTGTTCTACCAGCTTGCATGTCCACAAGCAATCAAGAAAGGACCATGCTAAACAGCGGCGTACCGCCTGCCAAGCAATCAAGCAACTCGTCACTTCAAGCAACACGATAACTTCAAGTTAACAATTTTCTAAAATCCTTTATTCGGAACTTTTGGTAGGGACAAAAAAAAACTGCGTTTTGTTTCGACATTTGGAAATTTACTCATACTTTTTAGAAAAAATATAACAATATAAAAAAACAGAATTTTTCAATAATTGGTTTGGTGGTGGTTTCCAGAGCCGTAGGTTGATGGTACTAAGTGCTTCTCGGTCACTGCTGTTTGAGGAGATTGTCGGCCCTAAAAAGGGCCTGGGTTCTCGACGTTTCGACGAGGCACGGCCCGTCATCTTCAGGAGACTTAGAGATCTAATAATTATTGATTAAATATGAATTAAGAACTCGGGTCTTGTCAAACTACTCCAACTCATGTCAAACAACCAGTATAGAGATTCACATATGAGTTCTTTTTTTGTGTTTCATTCATAATGGTTTTTTACTACAACATTGACAGCTGAATTTGAATGTGATTCTAATAAGTGCATGTGAATATTCAGTCGAACTATCACCCTTGAAGAAGTAAACTAGTATATATTATTATGTTATGAAACGTAGGGAAACCAGCAAAACTTTTATTTAGCACTCAAATCCCAGTTTGAAAATTTAAAAAAAAATTAGTGCATAAGATAGGATATTGTGGACAGGAGTCTAAGAAATTAAATGCATGTGAATATGAATGTGATTATATCTATGGCACCGCACTTGCATAGCGGAAAACTGATTCTAGGTAGGTACCATGGCTTCGCGAACGCAATTTGTGTTGCGTTGTAGATGAGTGTATAGCAGATAAAAAGGTAATGGCAGAAGATCTAATAAAAAATTCACAAAACACGATGTCAGATCATTGCCTTCTTGAAAATTCCGATAACTTGAAAATTTTGACGATTCTGAACTCCCTTTGTTTCTCTCTGAGCTGTCAGATAGCAAAAACATGCAAATTTTGGACTTCTGATAACTGTTAAATCTATGCCTTGGCCAAACTTGAAGTCAACAAAGCTGGCAACCTAGGAAATAAAGGACACAAAGTCACAAAACATTTTTGAGAAAATTTTGAAAAAATACGCACTTGCAGCTTTGACCATTGCTAGCCGGGATACGCAACTAGCTCAACGCTGTATGTTTCCCATGCAACGTTAAAGTATAGGCCTTACCAGCTGTGATCATTGGTCAGATCAACTCTATAACCTTGATTATGTCATTGTGTATTGCTATTTGAAAGATTAAATATTTACTAGTACATTCTAAATAAGTAAATTGAATTTTAGAAGTAGCTAAATAATCCCATTGTTTGTTTGTTTTAATGTTTATTCAATTTTAAGATAACGGAAAAACGGCAACATACATGTTGAACACAGTAAGAGCTGGCACGGCATACTAGTTGCCTATCCCGAACCGGAGCAGTGATCGAAGCTTTCAGATCAATTTCTGTACTTTTCCAAATTTTCCCAATTTCGAATATTGCCCATTTTTCTGCTTTGAAGGGGAGGTGTATGGAGGATTTTCTTGAAAAACGTAGGGGGTCTAAGTTGATAACAATAGTAGACACCCTGAAAATTTCATTGCAATCGATGCAGGCGTTTGGTCTGTAGAGCGCGCACAAACACACATACAAAAAAACACACACACACACACACAGAAGTGATTTTTTAGCGGTAGTGAAATTGATGATTTCGCTTCGCTCGCTATGCTCATCAAAAATTTTAAAATTCAAAACTTAATCTTTAATAGAAGTGTGACAGAAATTATGCAAATTTGGATGTGTTAAGAAATTGCATCACTTTACACACATACAATTGTTTTTGTGTGAAAAATTAGAGATGACAAACCGATGCCAAAAATAATATTTCAGAGTTTTTTAAAATCAATTTTCAACAATAATAAAAAAAATAATGCAAAATGATTACGTTTTCTTGTAATATATACAAAAATGCACCTTCCACTTCATGATTTACCTCATCACTAAACAGAGGAAATTATGAGATTTAAGAAATAAAATATGAATTTGGAGAGAAAAAAAAAGCTGGAATAATAAAACATTCAACAGTCCATGGAGAAAGTGTCAACTTTCTTGTTTGAGGTCTTCACAAAAAGAAAACAATAGGTAGGTATTTGACATTTTCAAGCTCAATAGCTATTTATTGCAGTCAACATTCAACATTAACGCATTTTACTCCAAAAAAAATGTTCCAGGAATCATTCTTCTCAAATATTAAACCTCGTCCGTAAAATGGTTTGACCTTACTGGAAACATTTAAAAACAAATTAGTTTTTCTTCTTAAAGGAGCCCTCCAAATTGCTTTTAAAAGAACATATAGTGTACAGAATACCAATTAATTAAACATCCCGTTTGAATTTTTTGAAAAAAAAATTGTGTCTGAATAATCGCACATTTTCGTTTTGGCGCGGCACCTCCACGTGACGTATCCTTGGGGAACGACTAGCGCCAGTGGCATGCGCTATGCAGTGGCAATTGCATCTCAATGGACAGCGACATTACATCGAATTGTTGTAAAGAGCCATTTCACATACGAGAGTTGTCAGGAAGGCGAGTGCATTACTGAGCACGGTTCTATCGATGTAATTACAAAAAACATTGATGTGCTAAACAAAATAGACACCACAAGGTATTTTCTGTCAAGTAACTCTCCTCGTCTCCTTTCTTCAGCTAGTTTAACATTATTTTCCGCGATTTCTGTTTGAGAGAACTTCGGATCCATATACTACATGGAGGTCCTGCCATTTTCACTCCAAATCGACAGGCGACCCGGCCACGAAAGCTATCGGATTAATACTAAACACTGCATAGCGCGGCCAAGCGCATGCTGCTGGCGCTAGCCGTTCCCCAAGGATACGTCACGTGGAGGTGCCGCGCCAAAACGAAAATGTGCGATTATTCCTCCGCAAAATTTTTTTTCCAAAAAATTCGAACGGGATGTTTAATTAATTGGTATTCTGTACACTATATGTTCTTTTAAAAGCAATTCGGAGGGCTCCTTTAACAAACATCATCATGTCCAGTAAATCTTCCATATTATTTTCTACAGATGGTTTGCACATTTGGCACCCAGTCTTAACAATAACGACTGATGCTTCCTACACAAATTAAAAATAACTAGGTACGTACCACACAAATACGAATTATGGCCGCAGTTAACCGCGAAATCGTTTGACAAATTCCGGTGCCACATACTATTATTATCACTTGAGCACTCGGCAATTAGTATTGACATTTTAGGCATCCTAACCCTTTAGTCAGCTCGGAAATAATATATACAAACTCCATTCGGAATATCTGTTTTTGGTTCGACCAATAATAATTACACCTTTTAAATATTCACACTAAACTACACGTCCAGTCATTAGGATACAAAATTAGAATTACAGTACATTGAAGATAAATATAGAAGGTAGGGACTAAGAATACAAACACTGTCTCAATCCTGTTTCTGTCCCTGTCACTGTCTTCCTCATGGCGGCAAAAACGCAAACCGACCGAAGTTTGCCGTCTTTCCCCCCAAAATTGTTTTTGTCTTCGGTAATTACTAACAGGCGTTAGTTGTAAATCGTTTCACGGCCAGGCGAAATCAAACTGATGCTGCTCAGAATTGAGGTCGTACTTCGTACCTAATTCATACGAATGCCTTACAACTCCCGTAAATTGAACTTAATAGTCAATCTACAGCATAACTTGTTCAAGGGGCTGTGCTACGACGTACAAACTTATTAAACCAATTAAAAGCAACCACCGAGCAGCGGCACAGTGGCCTTGCATTAAAGAGGTCCTGGGTTCGATCCTGATGACCGACTAACCTGGTTGTGGTTTTCAGTGATTCACTATGGTCTCTGAGTGACCATTCCAGGAAAATACTGAGATAGTTATTCTATCAAACAGACATAACCATTTCCTTCTTCCATCCCTCACTGATTCCCAGCCCCTCCAGAGAGGCCATTCATGACTTTGGGAAAGGTGTGGTTTCCCTGAATCACCATTGTTGATGTTATGTTGATGTTTATTTAGGTAACTTAATTCTTATGTCATGAGAAACCTTGCAAGATAGTTCTCATCCCATCCCATCTTTAGGTATCTCCTTCTCAGGAGCATTCTCGAAAGACTTTTCTTAAATGATCTTGATCTAGTTACAAAACAGTCATAAGACCCCATCTGCCATGTAGCCAACTCGATATCCAACAAAAACAAGACAAGGCATCCATGTTCCGGCACTAGTTTTATTGTTTAGTGACAAAACTAATTTCGTTAAATGTGTCCGGCACTGATAACAAAACAATCTGGCTTATTTTATCCGAAAGGAGTCCAACAAGCCGAGACATGCGGAAGAAAGTGAGTATCACGTCGCCCAACACAGACCTAGCTGAGCTCGAAGCCCGCCCCCGCCTGTATCGCATAGAGCAGCTTCTCGGTGAGCACAGGCTCCGTGGGGAACTCGGGAAGTTTGAGCAGGTTCATGCACGTGCTGGCTGTCGGGAGATGGTCGATCGAGCTTACATGTTGGATGCAGAACGGAGGGTCCAGCTCCTGCGAGCAGAAAGAGTCAGTCAGATGAGTTTCCACTTTCCGGCAAGATTGAAAGTTGTGAACTTTTAGCTTTATTAATCTATGATTATATAACTCCCCAATAAATGGCCACCACCTTACCCTACCCACCTTACCTTAAAGCCAAGTAGTGGCGGACGGGAACAGCTGGTTACGAACTTCAGCAGCTGTCTCCGCTGCAGGTCTGTGAAGCTCTCCACGACCTTCCAGAACACCTTGATGGTTTCGTGGTCGGGGGTGTAGCCGCCCGTGTAGTTGGTGTGTTGCCGCAGATCCCCGACGTCCACCGGGATCTCCGCACCGGATATCAGCACCTACGTGCGTGCGACAAGAAATACTGTAATATCCACTTCTGGCTAGATGTGCTTGAACATTGTTTTGATAGTAATTGGGATTAGGTTCAAAATCCTTGTTGCTCATGTCATGCTTCATTGAGAGTTAGCGTATTTTTAAATAATCCCATAGACAAACTCTGCATGGACTTCTCAAAAGGTGTAGCGTCGATATTATTTTCAATCACAAGAACGACACCAGAGGCAAACCCCTTTATGTCCATCCCAGCAGCTTGCGATTGTGCGGGCACTGATCTCACCTGCAGCTCCTTGTTGTTGAACATCTGCAGCCACTCGAGAGGGATCACGCTGGCCAGGCCCTGCTTGAACGCACTGCACTGCGCTCGCATCTGTCTGAAATGCAAAAAGCACCACAAGCCCGGATATTAGTCGACGACAGTGTAAATACCGGATTTGATAGTTTGTTTAAGATAAATCTTTATTCAACAGCTGTTGCAAAAACTTTGCAAAACAAGCCAGAAGTTATGTATCATTTCAATAATCAGTTCGAGATAGAAAAAATACAGCAAGGTAGCAACTATTAGGTAGTAGTTACAACTAGGTACTAGGTAAAACAAGGATTATTGCAATGCTTAAAAACTAAGTTAATACTTAATTTTGTAATAGGATGAACTGTATCAGGCACTACCTGTTGAGCATATAGTCAGCCATGAGATGGATGTACTCGATACGGTTGCACGAGTCGACGTTGATGGCGGCTCCGCCAGGTTTCAGCTCATCGATACGAGACACTCCGAGCTCTCGGTTGGTCATCGTGAAATCGAGTCCAAGGTCCGTGAAGTCTCCCTCGTACGTCTTCAGGAATAGCAGGTGGCGGTACAGCTCGGGGTCAAGCGATGCGAGGTGGTGCACGTCGATCGAAGAGTGTCTTCCGACGAGCTTGGTAAGGAAGAACTCGGCCATAGGAAGCTCGACCAGCAGATTCTCGTAAAGCGCCTTGAAAACATTATACATGAGTGGTACTTAACCGACGCTGTTTTTCAGTTTTCTGTAACCAACAATTATGAATATGATCTCGTTGAATGCTTGGCTGAGGGGCCTTATTTATTCCCCAATTTTCTAGTTCAACATCACTCCCTGCAAGTGGCCAATTTAGGTTCCACAGAGAAATAATATAGAAGTTAGCACTTTCATGCAGGTATATAATTGATTTTCTTGAGGCATTCTTTTGCTATTTTATACATTAATTATTAAGTCTTATTTTCAATTCAGTATCATCTTTACATTGACAGCAATGGCAACCTACTTTTGTTGTTCACTTGGAAAAAATTATTAAAAACATAATTAAGGTAAATAGATTAAAAGTAAACTCACCTTGCCAAGTATCCTGCCGATGAAGAAGTAGTGTTTGGGAAAGTTGTCATGCAGCAGATGCACGTTCGGATTGGGATAGAGCATGTTGTCCTTTGTGATGCGGAAGAACCCGCGGTTTGGATCGAACGCGGTTTTTAGCACCTCGGAGAGGACCTCGCGGAAGATGCCGCCGCCGTCGACGCCAGCTTCGTCCAGGCCAGCTGCATTCACTAGCTGCACGCGCATCTTCAGGCGCAGCTCCGGCTCTGTGTAGTGTACAGGGCAGAGATCAGTGCAGGGTTCCCGTAAACACAGCAATATCCGTTGAATCTGTCATGTGTAATGCTCGGAAGTGTGTCACGTATAACAATTGACAAATTAGTTTTTAGTTGAAAAAGTCTTGAGACATGTGTATTGCTTACCCTTGCATTATACAAAGTACATGGATTGACAATGAGAAAAATCCAGTCTTTAGATTGGTAATCAAAACCTGAAACACCACTTGGGCTACCACTGACTGGTTCACAGCATAAAAGCTTATTGATAAAGCTGACAGCAAGTGGTGCTCGGGCTATTGTTAAAACTCTGCAGCCTCTTCTCGATTCTCAGACCACATTGACCACATTGACCACATTTATGATGATCCCCGATAAATAAATGCAAATTGTTAATAAACATGTTTTTTATTTCAGATATTTTCATTTTATGCTCTTGTGATTCGAAATATATGACTTTTTAGTTTTTCCCACGAATTTTTGCGAATTTAGCACTTTCCAATGCAAGCTTGTATTGTGGATGTAGCATCTGAATTTTTGATGTTGTCAAACATATGAAGACGACAAGATTCAAACTTTGATTTTAATCTTTATTATCCTAATAAAGGCAGCAATCAATCATACAAAGTGATTGCAGTGCTGTAAACAAACTACCCTAACAGTTTGACCTTGAGCAACTGCATGCTCTTCCAGCTGTACTGACCGACCCAAAAATAATAACTTAAGTATAGCTGCGCCCAAAATATCCCTCTGGGTCTCAAATTGGACCAAGGTGGGCACGGGTACCCTGGTAGTCACAAAGAAAGATATATTTTGATTTTCACACACGACGGATCGAAAAAAGCAGATTAATGTGGAATCTAGAGCCAGCCGAAAGTTTCAAAGCATTATGGGATGTAAAATTTTCAATTAGAGATTGGAATGGAAAAGCTGATAGTTACATGCGAGAAGCCTGTGTCGTCTCTAAACCACATTGCGCACAAATCTAAAGCTGAAGCTGAAAAACAAGCAGTAGCGGTTCCGATCCAGTCACTTTTAGCCACAAAACGAGAAAATTTGCGTTATTAAATTACCGACTGTTCACCAAATTTTGAAATTTTTATCACCACCAATTCTCCGCTTTCAGAATCTTTAAAAAAGGAATTTGACATGTTTAGTCCCCACAAATACCAGCTTCTTCACATTGTTAAAAAAAAAACATATCCTCCCAATCATGGAAAGTGACTCGTAAAGTGACTCGAGGCAGTACCGTTTTCCAGGGAGAGCTTTTCAAACGCATCCTCGTAGAGGTAGTCTCTGCGCACGGACAGGTGGATGATGGGCCCCTGCAGGAAGTGGCTGCGTTCGCCCTGGTGCACCATCTTGTCCTGCAGGACCAGGTTCTGGAAGACTAGCACGCGCTGCTGGAACGGCACCACGAATGGCAGCTGCCGCAGGATGGTCATCGTGCGCACCTCCTTTGTTGACAGCGGCGGGCCCTCCTCTGCAAGAGGAACATAGTGATTGAGTTGAAATGCTGTTAAGGATAACTGAAGTGACCGAGGTGAATGAGGAGTTGGATCTGTACTTTGTTTTAAAAAATATCTTTGTTCAAATTATGATACACCGCTGTGCGTCCCTTATCAGGCGAGTGCGGGTGGTATCTTTGATTCCCTTTCCATGGATTGCTTAATTCCTAGCACTATCTAGCAAGTCTAGCATTTTCTAGCAAGCTGCTAAAACAAGGGATCCGAACCTTTCTAAATAACAGTTCCAGTTCCGAACATTCTCAAATCACGGTTCTGGTTCAGGATTTAAAAAATTCATGATACACTTTCCGGGCCTGGATTCAAGTTCACAAAAAATCATGTATAACAGTTGCGATTTCGGTTCCAGCATCGGTTCCAGCACGAGCCACTCACCGAGTTCCTCTCGGGTGAACGCACGCAGGCCCTGGAACGGCCGGTACGAGTGCAGCCGGTGTCGGCGCAGCGTGAAGTCGGACGGCTTGTTGAGCGGGATCGAGACCTGCTTGCAGATCCAGTGCTGCTCGGGGCAGAATGCCCGGCGGATGTCTCGCGAGTGCAGCTGTCTCACGAGACCCACTGATACCTGGCCACCGAGAGCAATCACGTTAGGCAACCATGCATACAAATTTTTTTTGTCTTGTGTAGAAGAATAAGAAGCTCTCAGTAGCATGCTATTTTATTCCATTAGGAATATATCGTGATCCTCATTGACTTGATAAAAGGTTTATTTGTAGAACTTGTATAATTAAGGTAAGTACGTATCACATTCGGATGTCCACAGAAACCAGTATTCTACAATGCTATACAACCTGCCCAGTGCCCCAAGATGTTGACATCCCAGCCTGAGAAGCACTGTAGTTCTGGATTCCCATTACTCGTAAGTGCTTAACCACGCTCCAGAAAACATACCGTGACTTCCATAATAAGACTGATAATTTGCTCAGCTCAACCAGAATCTCGAGCTTTTAAACCAACTTAGGAAAGATTAAAAATCTACCACGAGGTCCACAGGGTCCAAAGAGCCCGTCTTCGGCTCCGGCACAAGTTCAACCAACGCAAGTTCGACAAGTTTAGGATACTGACCCTGAAGAGGTGCGCCCAGACGTGTGTTTGCAGCGTGTTGGCGGTGGGCGCGGGCCCGTGCACCGCGGCCAGGTAGTCGTCCCTGACGACGGGCCGCGTTTCAGGGAACGCCAGCTCCACGAGTCCGAGGCTGACCTCCTTCAGCGTAAGGCTCAGCGGCACCAGCTCCGACAACGCGAACGGCATCATGGGAACGGTGCCTGCCATGAACACGGCTTACCGTTACAAAAGTAAGCGCCAACAAAGGGACCACAGTAAAGAAGCACAGAATGCATACGATAGGATTTAGGACGCTGCTTTAAATTTCTGTTTGTGCTGAATGAAATTCACGTGAATCAACTTGATAATGTTCATGGGCTTCTCTGCCCGAGTCCATCTATGTGCTCACCGGAGAGACTCTCGTCGTTGTAGAACTCTGCGTCGTGTAGCGTCTCGATGAGCAGACTGAAGAGCGCACAGAACACGGCGAGCTGCGGAACGATGCGGTCGGCAGCGTCGCCAGACACGGGGATGCCACGCGAGATGATGTGCAGCAGCGGCGTGGCTCCGCCGTATAGCGACGTCTGCCGCACCGACAGCATCGACGTCCACAGGTGGCGCAGGAAGTCAGGCTTGAACGCGAGCATGTAGAGGAGTCTAGGATGAGAGAACACAATTGGAACAATGAGACAATCTACAGAAGAACGGTTTTATGGTTTACGTTTCCCACAGCCTTCTGATGATATAATGGGCATAAGATGCAATGTATAACAGCTCCAATTACAAGGCGGTGCAATGGTTTTAAACTCCAAAGAAAACTGCAGCCCCATATTAAATTTTTAAGCCACATGTCTGCTTGTCCTATCATTAGCATTCCCTCGCCATATCAGTAGAAAGATAGATGGGATGCAACGTACAATACTGAAGTGGGTGAAGTGGGAGTCACAAGATTAACTAAATGTTTTACATTTTGGCCTTGCCTTGTTTATGATTGTAGGGCATATGTACATAGGGTAGAAAAGGAATGGTTGGATGGTTGGTGAACGTGGGGGTTCATGTTGATTGTAAAGAAATACTGTAAGAGTTGAGACGCTATCAAGTGATCGTCTCCGATCTCGGTCTTCGATCTCGGTGTTCTTACTTGTATGTCTGTATGGCGGCCTTCTGTGACACGAGCAGGTTGTGGCACACTTGACAGAGCGCGTGCAGCGTGTGTGGGTCGTCGGCGTGGTCCAGCGCAGCCAGCAGCCGCTGCACCCTCGTCTCCTCGTTCAGCATGTTCACGCACATCGCAAGCACCTTCGCAAATCGCATTGCAACGTAAAGGAAACTATCGCCATCCACATCATAAAGCTAGCGACAGTTATCATGCGCCACTGCTTGATAACGGACCGGGATGTAACTCTACATCAGCTTTTCAACTTCATATGTAATCAAGGACCTGGGATAGTATTATATTAATCATCGGTGATAGGATTGATAGCACGTAAATAATATTGATATATCCCTCGGAGATCCCCTTGTCCTACCCGCAGCGCAGGAAGAATGATCGCCCAAATAGCGCAGATGTTAACACCTTACTCGCAACCACGAGGTCCCAAGTTTGTACCCCGGTTTGGCGGCATATTTTTCCAGCTAGGATATCCCCTATTTAGTCACATGTTTTTTAGGGATTTTGACATGGAAGTTGTCAAAATTACTAATTTTAACCAGACTCTTTGGCAGTGGTCTAGATGATAAACATGAGCTTAACTGATTCTGGAAATTAGGAGGGAAAACTTAAGTTGGCAGTTATCACCAAGAACCAAGATCCAAGATGCACGCACCAAGCACATGCAAGACATGGCTTGATTTCTCTTCAGAAGTACTACACAAAATGAGGGGCTGGTTGTGCGCCCGAAAACACAGCAGGTAGAGCGCAAGACCCACGTCTTTTCCCAACACAAATTGTGTTCACAGATATCTCGCCGAGGCTGAGGACTCGGGTTCTCTTCGCATTCTCACCCTGAGTTCGTCAGAGCTTCCCGAACGCTGCTGTGTGTGTTCCTCTTCGCCGTCATCATCCGAGCCTCCGTCGTCAGGCGCAGGCTCCGAGGCCGCCTGGCTCGTGCGGCTGATGTTGAGGGTGAGCACTGCCAGTGTCTGCAGGTACGGCAGCAGCGAGTCCCATCGCCCACTCTCGTCTGCTCCTGGGAACGCCACAAGGACAACGTTGCACCTCAGCTAACCATGTGACTGCCAGGGTCATTTGTCAATGTGCCAAGGATTACTGACTATAGTAGAGTACTACAATTAGCAGAAAGGCAAATAAATTTGTCTCAATATTTTTTACACCTAAGGTATCCCAAGATGTAAGATATAAGATTTATATCAGAAGATATTTTTAGTTTACACACATTAGTACTCTCTGCATCTATACTAGTCACTGAAGTGGCAAGTTGAGGATGTGTGGCATTTGGGATGTAAAGTCTTAAATATTAAATGTATGCTGCAATTTGCTACAATCTATAAGTATAACTCATAATCACTATCAGCTTGAGCAATGCAAATAAAACTAATAGTGATTTAAATAATTAAATTATATGCATAAAGAACCCATCTGTGTAGATAAGACGTAAGATATAATCAAGTTAATCTCAAGGCCCAAAATTGACACACCAGTGCCCACTGATCAGGTTTAATAACAGTTACAATCTAGTAACTCACCGAAGTGGTTCTTCTCTAGTGAGAGCACAGCGAAGAGAAGCCATGACGACGGTTCGACTGTGTTGCCCCAGAGGTCTCGCAGGCATTCGAGCAGACGGCGCAGGGGGAAGCTGGGTAGCGCCGAAAGTGCCGGGATCACGAACTGCTGGATCGGTTCGGTGAGTCGTGGGCACAAGATGTGCTGGCACAGACTCGACAGGACCAGTACGCTGGGAATGGCAAGGGGAGTTAGTCAGTGCTGTAGCAGTTAATGTATATTTCAATTATCAATGTACAATGCAATGATCAATACATCTTATTGTAATGAAGTAAGTTGCAATTGGAAAGGGTTAAACAAAAAGAGAACAGAGCTCATCAGATTGTGGAATGGATATCATGACAAAAATATTTAATATTTTTATATTCCAGGACGTTCAACATACTACAATACGTACCGGAATACATATCAATTACCAACATTACAAGAAAATACATTGGTAAATTTTTGGATAAACTTTTATCAAAAAGAGGGCAACTGCAACCTCTGTGTCAAAAGCATTAGAGAGATTCTCACCACAATATGTCCATTTTCCAGTACTAGCGCTCCTTCCCGTAAAAGCGTTCCTTCCATTTGCTACTTCTAAGTTTCTACCAAATGTAATTCAGTCTTTTGGTGCCATGGGCCAAGATTGTTTCTAACGTAAAGGATAACTTTAGATTTATAAGCACAAGTCACTGACCTAAAGTCCCTGTCGGCGTCAATAATCTCTGCGAGTAGCGGCTGCGCGATCATCTCAAGTAGGCAGCCGGCGAGCGGCGTGGGAGGGCGCGCTGACGGCTCCAGCATTGACGGTACCTGGCGCAAACACAAATGGCACTCGATTTTCAGTGGTTTTAGTTTAATAGATTTTTCAAAAGTTCGTGCACTAGACAACTACACTACTCAGCATTTTTAGTTTCTTAGTTTTTTCAAAAGTTTGTGCACTAGACAACTACACTTGGTTTGTTAGGGCCAAATCATCAGCAAGGTTGCCATTTTCTGTGCTTCTAGTCCTGGAAATACTGTAAAGATTAAATAACAGGCTGCAGATTTCTATACGGACACGAAAAACCGGGCCCAAATTCACGCCAAGTTAGCTAACTCATAGTTAACTACGGGCCATATAGCAGCAACCAATCTCTCATTATGAATTAATATTAAGATGCTGTCAACTTTGGGCTTAACTCAGATTACTGAGTTGGCAAGTTTTAGTAAGTAAGAAAGTAAGGGTTATTCTAAATGATAAAATGACATCAATTGTAAACATAAAGTGTGCTCACCTTTGCATCGACTAGCGTGCGCAGGTGTTGGAAGTACCCCTTGCGCACGAGGTATGCCAAGAGATGAGTTAGCACCGCCCCCGCTGCATCGTTGCCCAGCACACGCCGGTAAGTCTCCCACGAGGTGAATTCCTGCATAAATCATGCAGTTCAACTTCCTCGGCATTTCAAAAAAGGGTTAAGGTTACATCTAAGAAGACGAGTCAAAAAAGTCCAAAACCGACCCAAAAGACCAAAAGGATCAAAATGAAAGAGTCGAAAAGAAGAGTCGAAATCCTTCTCACTTTCTGTGTTTAGGAGTTGGGTGAGACATTAAGGGAACTGGACAAGCAGCTGGGCACATTTTTCTCTCATCTTTTGCTGATTTGCTATTAGCTAAAACCTAAGCCGTTATTGCTCGGAAATGTGGTCCAGGTGGTTGAACTATTACTTGAAGATTGCAGTGCCTACTAAAGGAGAATTTTCCCATTTTATTTTGTTGGTAAAATGCTAAATTGGGAATGGAGTGGGATTCCATTAGAACATTCTATTAAGCTGGTCACTTTTACAGTTAATGTGCAAGTCCAGCAAAAGGCCAGAGTAACTCACCTCCAACACACGAAGCGGCACTGCCAGAGACTCTGTGCTTCCTGCTGATACCGCTGCTGACATCGACTCCATGTTCAGTCGAAGCAAAGAGCAAAGTCGCCATGACCATGGTTCCGTGCTATCGGTAGCAGCAGCAAAGATCATCTTTTCATGGCGTTTTAGCAAGTGCTGGGAGATCGCCACCTGAATGGGACAGGCAAGAACCAAGATGTTCTAAGATCTTTAGGTAGTGGTATCATCTGTAGGTAATGAAAACCAGCTTTTTTACTCGAGCTGTTCATTTTTTTATGGGCAAGAATATGCCCACTAGCAATATGTGGGTTCTTTATTATAGAATTGGACTGTTTACAATTCAATCAGGTGTTGGTAAAAGTATCAGATAGGGTTCAGCAATGGGATTGAAATGAGGTTCCAATCTTGATAGTGACTGATTCCCAAGCCTCTCAGTTCAAAGCTTACAATGTCAAAGCATCTGCAAAGGTTACTCAAAATAGGAACATTTCTTTTTTTCATTATAACTTTTAGAATTGGCCATTAAGGATTGCCAGTGAGCTGCTGGGAGGAAAAAAATACGCCGCGTAGGTAGGAGGTAGTGCCTTATAATAGTATCTTTGGGTACCTAGCAGGGGCGAGCAGTGGATTTTTGGGAGGGTATGCTATGCACAAATTTTCCCATTTACCGACCTACCCATATTTCCACGTGTAAATCTGAATTTTAAAACACTATTTTCTTTGCAGAACAAAATGCAGAGTTCAATTGCTAATCAGATTTTCAAGTATTTCTATAGACTATATATGTTAAACTTATTAAATATGCATATTATCTTGCTAGTATTAAAACATATTATTTCCCCCCAAATTCCATTGACGAAAATATTTTCTTGGCTGCTCATTGTCGACTGTGGTTGCTGCGTTTAAAACCCGCATCGCTAGCGCTGGTGCTTCGCGCCATGCCGTGAGATATCCGTGCCGTGGCGATGAACACCGTCTGGCTGAAGTTGGCTTTTAGGCCAAAGCATGGCTTACGACGCGAAGCTAGAGCGAGTATCCGAGAGCGTGGATTTCAGTTCCCCTCCCCGCCAAAAGAATCGACGCGATACGCGCTGTACAACCGTCTCACTTGATGGCGCGCTAGGCCGAGTCACGTTATAGACTTCCTCCAGGCTCGCGCACCTCGCTACGGCACGCCACGCATTATAAAAGTGAAGCTAAAAACATCGACCCGATTCTTTTTTCCTAGCCAAACAAGTAAATGAAGATTGTATATGAGGGAAAAACATAAAAATAGCCCACTTGCTAATTTGACCAAGGCATGCAGAGCATGCCCCGCATACACTGACCGAATGACCCCGGTACCTAGCGTATTAAATGAAAAAGCCGAATTTGTAACAAAGTTAATAGCCCTATAATTTAATGTCAGTGGTCATCAAACCTTTAATATCTTTGTAAAATTGAGTAGTAGGTACTTACAAGTCTTGCTGCATCATTTTTGTGGCTGTAGAAGAAAAGTAATTTTCGTATCAAGGACGCAAATGTGTGATCATCAGGAATATTGGTGCCCGTTGACGAGTGGTGGAGAATTTCATCAAATTGATTTCGTTGATATCGCTTATGCCACATACGAGTAAGGTAGCTACGGGCATACGCCTGTATCAAAATGGTGCTGTTGAATTTCCTACGAAGTTCCTGAAATCGAGAAAAGTATATGTTAGTATATTATAATTGTTGTAGAACAAATTAAAACACTGGTACAATGCATCATCATCACTAGTACTCAATCAAATTTACTTTTGCTAGGAATGATACATTCGTAACTGGAATTCTGGTCTAGGTCCAGCCCAATTCTATAATACTTATGAAAATACCATTTCAAAGAATTAGTGCTGAGGTATGATTCTTTAACAAAATAACTTCCAGTCATATTTCACAGTTCTATGGTACAAACTATCGATGGTAGTAAGTACAAACCTCTCTTTTTTGTCGTTCACTCTGCACCCGATGAATGAGGGCATCTCTCTCATGTTGCACACTTGCACCTGATAGGTTTTGAACCGGTTTCCGACGGAAGTCTCCCTCAAAATTATACATTGTAACGAGATAATTATAAACAACAAAAATTTAAAAGGTAAAACTAGTGCTCCACAGATAACTATTGCCCAGGAACTACAAAAATATGACAATTCAATCCGAGGTTATGTTCACATAACCTAACTCTGCCTAACATTTGAGGTAAAGCAAGTCACACATGGTTGTAACTTCTTAGCCCAAGCAATATAATTATATATGCACTTCGAATATAAAAATTATCACCGCAAATAGTTAAAAGAATATGGTCAATTCAGTCGTAATGATGACAGTGAGTAATAAGCTGTCATTCACTTTCATTCGAGCACCTTCCTCCTCAATGCTGCCCTCTTCAGTCTAGCGTCACGACTAGCAAATTTGCATTTTCTCTAAATTTGAATGCGACAGAAAACGCAAACTTTCGGGGTTTCCTTTTAAGCAAGGACCACGTTGCATTTCAATTAATTAATTGATAGTAAAGCGAGTAAAAGCGTCAATTTCACTACCCCATTAAAAAAAAGTCAATTGTGTACCTATTTTGTTTGTTTGTTTAGGTATCTCTGAAAAATCGATTTGTTAACAAAAAAAAGCATCTCTGAAAGTTTGAAATGTGCATACTTTTCGCTCTCGATTCATTTGCGGTTCATATAATACGATATTCACTCAAATGTTTCTTGGCCCATTAATGAAGACGTTTTATATTTATTTCACACATGGTCATTGGGCATATTGTTGACGTTATTTCTTCACCTTTTCGGCTACAACAAACGGCGAAGCTATCACACATCGTGTTTGCAAAGCCTAAAATAAATAACATACACCAGCAAGATTTCTTCACAAGGTCACTAGTTCTGTAGAGATGCTAATACTTAAACTGCCCCATTTGAAATATCACTAGGAAACGCTGCCAAAGTGTTCGCGTTGAAGATGAGCGAATGGGCGCAGCGGTATTAAGTACTAAGCTTCGCTCGCTACGCTCATCAATTAATCGGCAGAAATCGATAGACGCTAAGCTGATATAATACACAGTTGCAATAGTGTTAAGTGATTTATTTTAATAAAAAGTTACATAGCACAATTGAAATCTGCAATGAGAACGGTTTAGAGGTTTATCTTGGAGTTGCTTTACTGTGCCTTCAGTTTTTCTTTCTTCGCTGCTTCAGCAGCAGCCTCGGTCTTTTCGTAGGCTGCAATCAGCTGGTCTACTTCCTTTGAGGGCAAAATGCGGATCTTGGTCTGTCCATTTTCGCGGCTTAATGTAGCCATCTCAACTGTAACACCAAAACACATTTTCAAATTGCTCTTTCCAAATGTATGGTTCATCTATTGGTATTAAATTAATTTAGTATGCTGTTATATCTTACAAGGAGGGGAAAGAAAGTACCAGATATACAATGAAAGATTTGGAATAATAAACATACCCTTCTCGGAGGTAAGTTTGGTAATATCAAGCGTTTTGTGAAGAACCTTGATGGCCAGGGCTTGCGCATCAACCAAAGTTGTCTCTCCTTCCTTGTACTCTTGCTTCAGGTTGGAAATGGCAGCCTGGCAATGAAAAGCATGAAAAACAGGTAAATTTTTCAGCATTGCTAACAAAAGTCTAGCTCTAGCCAAGGTCTAGGTCAAGCTTCCTCTCCTCTGCCCTCTATAAAGATTCTGTAGCTTTTAAGTACGTCGTTATTGGTTTTGGTGGCTTTCTCTTCTGTTGGCAAAGCTATTTTTTAACTTTAAAACCAAGAAAGCCAAAATCAATTCCCAGGCTGGTAGGTACATTCTGCCTGATCATGAGTATATATTTTTCACTGCAGCATTCGTGTCACATGTTTGCGATCTTAAAAATGGTGGCCATTCCCTTAACAAAAGGCATGCCGCAGCAATACTAGAGCTGCAAGAGAAAGTATATTCTCTCATGGGACAGAGTGTGCAGCTTCAATCTTTCTTCAGATTTATGACTACTATTGAGTGCTTGAAATTAACAGCAGAGAATATTTTCAGTCTTTTTCCCATTTCATTCAACAAAAGAAACAAGATACAAATTTTCATTCACTTAGGTAAACTTAATTAAAGTTAACATGTCAACTTTCTATGCACCTAAAGATTTGGAGGGAATGCAGCAACGAGGAGAGTGATAAAGGTGCAGGTACTTACGGAGCTGTTGTTGCCGATGCACGTGGCCTTCCAGCCTCCGTAGTTGCCGCTGGGATCGGACTGGTACAGCTGGAAGCCGTAGTGCTTGTCCCAGCCCATGTACAGGATCGAGACGCCAAACGGCCGCTTGCCTGCAAAACACATCGCAAATTGTAAAAGCAACAACACAGCGTCAGACTCATTAACTTACCTATTCCTGAGAAGACTATACAATATGTAGGAAATATGATACTACTAGTGCATTAGTTTTTAACTTCTGATGTCATCTAGTCTTTTAGTACTCTCCAGTCTGAGAAGAAAAATTAGTAACTACCCACTATCAGGCAGACTGGGCATCATTTATCAGATTATATTAATCTTACCTCAGTCCTCAAATATCCTCCCACCAAACCCTCAGCCTTTCAACTCGTGCAGCGAGATATTCGAGGGGCATGGGTGAGCTAGGGATGAATGTTCTTCTGAGGTTGGGACTTACGATAGGGCTGTTTTAGATCATTTGTCTTTTTCTAAATCCAATTAAAGTGATTTCCAAACTACACTCCAGTATTTGAAATGCAACCGATCTTTTTGCAAAAATAGATATTGTGCATAATGACCTTCTGGTTGACGCGCCAAATTTTTTTTTAAAAAGATCGACATCATTTTAAGCGAGGGTCTAAAGGTTTTATCTTTATTTTCATTTTCAGACCCATTGAGAGAGACAAGCCAATTAATACTTTTGAGACTCCCGTCTAACCCTCTCTCAGCACTTGTTACTTTAGAGCCAAAAAATATACAGAGAATACCGTTTTCCTCCTCGATATGTTCCTTGCATAGGTCTCACCTCCATACTGAGTGTACGCTTGCTTGACATCACACAACCATGACACTAGCTGCTCGCATGGGATGGACTCGCCATATTGCAGCAAGTATCGTTGAGCAATGAGGCGTAACTCGCCCGTCAGCACGTTGGCATCCGACGTAATGCCAGCCACACTGCACACCATGTCGCTGCAATAAAAACGGGTAGGTATGGCTAGCTTAGAAACTTTAACTTAAAAAGTAGTATAGGTTTAATGGTTATCTATCTAATTTGCCACTTCTTGTCTGCTTGCAAAACTAGGCTTCTCTTATAAATGCTAAAATAACTGTGGTTTGATATTGAAGTAACAAAATTCTCTTACTCATTTAGCTTGTAGATTTTTTCGGAGAAAAACACTTCATCTAGAAGTTTGTTAGTGTTTTTCTTTTCGGCAGCTAAGAGTATGCCGTCGTTAGCGAGGATTCCAAGGCAGGTACCAGCATGGCTGATGGCTTCCATTGCATACTCGACTTGGTATAGTCGGCCTTCTGGGGAGAAGATTGTCGTACGTGTATCGTATCGACGGGCCTAAAGAAGAATTAATGTTTAATTACACAATAAAATACCTAATGAAATTGTTAAAGCATCATAATCGCTCATATTGCACATGTCAGCAAATGATATTGAACAAATACAGGATACACGTTCATTGAGTTATTCCAAAATAAATGACGAGGCACGATTATTGTCTGAAGAAGTTGAAACAAAATAAGAGGTTAGGAGATGCCGATCGCAAAATAGAACGATAAAATTAAAAAATATACCGACAATAAAGCTAAAATGTTATTTGAAATCAATAAAGATTGCAGAAATGGACTTAATTCTTACCATATTTAGATTATTCTTCTACAGGAAAGGATACTTATCGCAAAAACTTTTCCGAAATAACGCTAGGCCAAAAACTGACAAGCTCATGGACGGCAGAGTCGATGCATATAGCGAGTAGCGACTGCGCCTGCGTCGTCTACTCTCCTCAACTTTAATTGACTCTGGTAAACAGGTGGTTGGAATTTGACAGTCATTCGCATGTGTCAGTGTCAGAGATACTCTCTGGGTCGAACGTGGACGAGGAGAATTTTTTTACCAATTTACTTCAACTTGATTGAAATTACGTGATTCGTAATATGGCAGTTAGCAGGACGTTAAGCTGTGTTATTTCTCTGGAAGAAAACCCTAAGGACGTTTACCTCGATTCCACTACTATGTTGCTGAAGCTGATTGATAATATACTGGAGAGCCCAACAAACCCAAAGTACCGCTGCATTCGGCTCTCAAATAAGACTATTGCTAACAAACTTTTGCCGGCCAAAGGTGCAAAGGAATGCCTCCTTTTTATGGGATTTACTAAAAAAAAAGGTTTGAGTGACGTAAGTTTATTTTCTTAATTCTTGTAGATTGAACTAACCTAGGTATACCAAGATCATTGTTCACTGTGTTTGATTGTTCCCAGGTACGAAAATGTATATAACACACCTGCTTGGATCCATGAAATAATTATTAAAGTTGTGATTAATATTTATTTTTAAGGGTGACGATTGGCTAGAACTACCGACCACATCATCTTTAGATAACGTAAAAAGGATCAAAGAAGACATTCAAATGAGAAGAAAAGCCTTCAGCCAAACTCCACAAAAACCACTGGAAAAACCAACTGCTCCAGTTACGGCTGAACTTTTGGCTGGACCATCGCAGCCGTCAACAAGTCGCGGTGCTGCTGTGCCTATGTTGGGTGCCATTCCGAAACATCAATCACATCCGTTCTTTAGCAGAATAGAGAGTAGCTTCCAATCAGTCTTGCAGTACGAAGACCCTGCTTTGCAAGCCAGGGCGCTCTCATTAATTCCGACAGTTGAACTTGAAATTGCGGCAATGAAGACTCAGAGGAAATGCCAATTGGCAATAAAAAAAGGAGGCAAAGGTGAGGAACTAGAAATGCAAGAGTTGATGCTTATCGAGCTACTGGATTGGTTCAAGAACTCGTTCTTCAAGTGGGTGGACACTCCAGAATGCAGCCGGTGCAAGGGTCCCACGAAATTTACGGGACATAGCACGGACTCCCGGGACCTGATCGGCACAAATAGAGTTGAGGTATTATTACACTTGAGATGCATTTACTTTATCTAATCATATTAACTAGGTAGTTAGTAGTTATAAAATGTTAGGGCAAAAGAGAGACTTCATTTAGCAATTTAATATTCTAGATTCAAAGTCTATTGTATTTTTTTAATATATTAGGTACCAGGTCTTCACAATTAATATGGACCTTTAGCTGAGGTAGGATGGCCACAGGGAAGAACGAGAATTGCCTGGATGTAATGTAGCCGTCCCTACTCTTGTCATTTATCTGCAAGAGACTCGGCTTAAAAATAGGCTTTTAAAAGCCTTTTGCGATCCGTTCACCCTCTTATATCTGATTGTTATAATAATAATTTAAACTGTGAACACATTTCTGAATGCTCAGTGGTACATCAACCTTTAATGATGCATTTAGTTATAAATTAAATTGATGCAGTGATAGTTTTTCTTTTTACCTCTGCTTCAAGTTTGGCCCATGATCGAGTTTGACTCTTTCGGCACCTAGGTGTACGAGTGCAGTGCATGTGGCGGTGCGCGTACGCTGTTTCCCCGCTACGTAGACGCTGGCCTGCTGCTGACGTCACGCCGTGGCCGGTGCGGGGAATGGGCAAGCTGCTTCACGCTTCTCTGTCGCTCGCTCGGTTGGGACGCTCGGCACGTGATCGATGAGGGGGACCACGTATGGGTGGAGGTCTACATGCCGACGCAAGGTATTGAGCGAATTCATTAGGAGTTCACTATTTACATTGGATAAGTTAGTGTTTCAGCATTTTGTTGGCATTCAATATTGCATATTTTGACCTTAGTGAAGCCATTCAAATATGTTCCCCTGTAAAGTTAATGTAGGTAATTAAATATTTGACAGTTAAAGTATTGCTGTAAAACCTTGATTGAACAATTTTTGTAAAGGAATTGAAAATGTTGTGTGCCTTTCCAAGTGAGATGTTCTGTGCAGCCAGATGGGTGCATTGCGACCCTTGTGAGAACGCAATGGACACGCCCCTCATGTACGAAGACGGCTGGGGCAAGGAGCTCTCCTACGTACTGGCGTACTCCCGTGACGACATTCAGGTAGCCAGCATAAGTTTCTAGCCTCAAGTGAATCCTCTTCCATACAATCTACTGAACAGCGCTTGTGTTGTGACTTGTGGGTGATTTTTAAGTGCCTGCAAAAGTCTGAATTCGGCTCGCCCTAATTGGATGGACATCAAAATGCAAAATAAAGTCATCTAACGTTATGGAATTGAGGGCCCCCCATGCTGCTTAAATACCGATTGTAGGTTGACCGAATCTAGCACTGGTGCATTGCGCAGGACGTGACGTGGCGTTACACCCGCTCTCCCGCTTCGGTGCTGCGCCGCCGGAGGAATTGCCGCGAAGACGAGCTGTTGGCGAACCTGCTGTCTTTGCGGACTGCTCGGCAAGTCCAGGTCAGTTCCTTTTACTCGTCAAAATGTTTGGCAGTAAATTAGACCTGTAAGATGCTAACCGATTGTCTTCCATTGTATCAATCTTGACCACTCTCATCACAACGCATCAGCTAACAATTCAATCAAATGGCAAGCGATGAGCGATTCTGCTTTGCATTTAGGAAGTTGTGTATTGGTCTGTGGAACCTCGCAACTGTATACCCCTTTTGTATTTTCATGGGACTGTCACAATCTTGCCAGTCAAATACTGCAAATTGTGATAGAATTTTCTCCAAAATGGTCTGACTGTCAGTAATGAGTTAACCCATTCTTTATGTTTCCTAGCCCCTTTAGATAAATTTAATAAGTTTCGTTTTGAGCATTGTGACGTCGCACAACAAGCGCAAAGAAGATGAAAGTGGTTGTGTGTCGTTGTGTTAGGTTTCGCCTACACGTCGTGCCTATCTGTGCCGGCGCACGCTCGCTGAGCTGGTCGAGCTGCTTGCCGGCACGCCCGGGAAAGCCGGCGCAAGCGGCGGGAGGACGTCCGGCTCGCTGGCATGGCGCACGGCGCGGGGAGAGACCGGACACACGGTTAGTAACAGACATTATTATTCTCATGGTGAAGGAAGCTTCGTAACTATGCTGAAGCCATCTTCATGTATGTATGTATGTTGATAATAAATGGTTTTTAACGTAAATGTGTTGCTGTTTAGATAATAGGCCCCCTAACCTTGAGTTTGGTTTGATACACTATTGCACCATTGGCTGCAAAGATACTGGGGGTAGTATGTTTGGAATTATTGCAATCTTGGCAATAATATTTTTATCTAGAGTGGTAGAGAAGCTGGAAAAATGTAAAGCCTACAAATCTACCAACTTAGCTGTCCGGGCAAACGATCTCCCCCATTACTGGGTGGGAAAAGGGGATCTACAATCAAGATATCTTTTTCTGTTTTGTTTACAGTGCACCTGCACAACAGATTGTAATTCCAGTGGATCTTGTATTTCTCACAAGTATCAGTATGACTGAATGGTGTATCGGCATGGCCTGTGACAACTGACAAGTCATTCCCGTTGACAGGAGGAGGCAACATCTCACACGTGGGTGCCAACAGTGAGCGAGCTAGCCTTGGGCAAGATGCGCATCACATACTCGGCGGCCCTCGACGAGTACGTCCGTAAGTTCGTGCCGGAGGGCAACACGAGTCGCTGCTTGGCGGGCTGGAGTGCCGGCACGTTTCATGCACGATCGGTACACCGCAAGGAGGAAAAGGACTGGAAGATGGTCTACCTGGCACGAGAAGGTTAGTGCCGTTCTTTCAATTCTTTCCAATGAGAGTAAATTCTAAATCGGATCCAAAACACTCGAATCTGGATGGTTACCCTGATTTGGTCTTTGAGACTGAGAATATCCTTTAAATTATGTATTTTTACTACAGGTACTTCTATATGAAAATTGTTTAATTTAATTCCAAAGACTTCTTGCCTCTGGATTTCTACAAGACTATTGAGGTTCTAAGATCTATGTTGTGTGTAGCTCAATAGTTCCGAGTTCATCCTGGTTAATCACATTTCTCTACCCATAATATTTAAGAGGGTGGCCCACCCACTTTATTTGGTCTATCTGTACGGCCGCCGATGAAACGATATGTAACGTGGGCATGTTGTTTTGCGGTGCCGACAGAGGGCAGCACTAGCGGGGAAGTGTCGTGGCGGTTCGATGTTGGGGCAGCGGGGGCGGCAGTGGAATCGGTACGAATCAATTGCCGCGCCGACGAATTCCACGGCGCCCGCGCACTGCGGCTACTCTGCGACGGGGACATCTGCGCCAAGGTCAACACTAGCGGTAGGTGTCTCTATCTGGTCATGAAATCTCGAAATAATTTTTTTCTTCCCATTTTCACGCAACAAATTGCAATTTTTTGCTTGTGAAATCAACAACGACAAAATGAGTTGCCTACCTAGGAAGCATTTTCCGTTTTTAAACTAGCCTTGTTCTATAGGTTGAAAATAATCACATCTTGATCACACAAGGCAATAATACTCATGCAGTGTTTTTTCATCTGTGTAACCTGGCTTTCGGAGCAGCGTTGTACGTTATTGTGACATCTGGCAACGTCCAACTGTACAGTTAAAATTGCTTATTATTAAATTGGCATCTAAATATCATCCCTTTGATGAAGAACCTTGTGATTTCTCAATTCAAAGTGTGTTTATCGACAGGCGATGCTGTGTTTGAGACGTCTGACTTCCGAGGATCATCCAGTGTGACATTGAAGGTGGAACTCAGTGGGGGCAACGGCGACTGTGCGTGGCAACATGCCCAGCTGTTTCGGCAGGCGACGACGGACACGAGCTGCCCCTTCGACGTCACTGTCACCTTTCGCATGCCATGAGAACGGAAAAAACGTCGATTGAATTGAATTACAAGATTTTGGGTTTTGCATGTTCTTGTTTTTCTCATTTGTTCTTCAGGCACTGACAAAGTTAAGTCATATTTGCTGGTACATCTTCGATTGTGGTAGAGAAACTGACGATATTAAGGTGGAGCATTATTCGATAATATATATTTTTCTTTTTGTTGCCGAGTGTGCAGTTGTTTTTCATTTAAAATATAGTGCGGAATTTTGCCAGGGGCAGGGGCAAACAATGAGACTTGGCCTAAGATAATTGAAGGTATATTGAAATATTCATACATAGTAATTGCGTTTTACTTTTCGTCATTGCAGTCGAAGGCATTGCATAGATTTTTTCTCACTGGGTTTTAATTTTAAAAAAATCATTTTCATTGCATCATCCTTATTTTTTGGGCTTAAGTAGTAAACCTTTGGTTAGCTCGTAGGCTGAGGTGAAATCTCCACCGACTAGGTTGAAACGGCATTTCACTAGTGTCAGCTAGAATCTAGCAAGCAATGGGTAAAATATTTATGCCTGCATTTGAACCTTGGAATCACCAAAATGCTAGTTTCGAGTTTGACATTACATTCCTCTATTTTTGTTTTGAATAAAGAGTGCTCTTCGCATATAATCGCTTATCGCAGCTAATTGCGAGTGCGATGTATGAAAGAATCGACAATCTCCGAGATGATTGCAATAAACACAGGCTTGTGCAGGGTGGGGCGAGCGTAGGCCATTGCCTCACCTTATGAATTTGGATTACGTTTCTTTGAGAGATTGCACATTTGGAAAAACGGGTGAAGTTTTTTAGGGAATGGACATTTGGAAAAGCGGGCGATGCTTTTTTACGAATTGGGTTTTGGAAATAAGGCGGATGACGTTTTTAGGGAATGGATTTTCTGTGTCGTTCGATTTTCCCCTGCTGTTTGGCCCCACCTAATCTGGGACCCTGTGCATGCCTATGGCTCTAAATGTGTTCCATAAATCGTGGTAAGCATAAACACGTGCAGTCAAACTTGGAAAACATGATGCTTGAAGGTGTTTGGTGTTTAATTTATACAGATTTTAGATTGGTGTTGAATAAAGTTTTCGTGCACCAAAGAGCCATTATACGGGAGTTTCTGACCACAGCAAAACTTTTCTGAGGAGTGATGAAAATTAATTCAGACTTCGATTCAGACTCCTGGCTCGGCTATAATCCTCTACATCGATTTGATGAATCATCAAAATGATTCTGGTTGACAATTTGGTTGAGGGTGATCCTGATCATTAAAATTTACTGTTGCAGACCCTTACACGGCCACAGAAAAGAGGGTCTAAATTTTCTCCATATTCTATGAAAAAAACTGCGTAGCGAAAAAGTTTGCACTTAGTCTATCTCAACCTTGCTCTGATACAGAATGAATAGACCTTGTTTTACAATCGATGCTTAGAGCTCATTTAGGCTATTTTTGAAAGTTTGTAAATTGTACCGTATAAATTTGTGTAAATATTAAATTGAGACGATAGTAGGCTTCAAGATATGCTCTTCCTTCATCTACTGATTGGAATAGGATTGGACTAGAATTTAGGGGTTCATTCCCTCTCCCGCGTGGACCTCACATTCAACGTTTCATGGAGGGGATGGGGATTTACGGTTTAACTGTGAAGAGAGCTCTTAACGGCAATTTTACCTACGTTATGTATTGCTATGAGATAATGAATCCTAATTGATATTCAATTTGCTGTGTGTAATATTATATTTTGCCTTTTAGGTCTAGTTCCCTCAAATCGTAGATCACTACCGTCATGTATTTTGCTTCTTTGATCCAGGTGATTCATGTAAATAATTTAATAAAATGTAAGAAAGTTTAAATTCTTTCCATTTTTATCTCTTTACTATCTGCTAGGTTTATTTTTCCAAGTTATGCAATATTTTCTGGGAGCATACTGCAAACCCATTTTCCTGTTTGAAATGTATATTTTTGTTTGTTTGTAATTTCACTTCGCAGATGGCGCTAGCGTTTGCTTTACGAAAAGTGAGCTCGTAAATTACAAGCTCACGAAGTAATGATCGGGGCTAGACGAATGAACGGTACCAATGCACCCGACCTCCGAACAAACCCGAAGTGAGCATAGCATAGTGAACGTGCGTGCCGCCGTGCATCCGAAGGGAGTTCTGTGTGTTCGGTTGCTTTAGAGGCACGGGTTTTCGCGCTGTGTACTAATCCCGTACATCGTGTTCTGTCTTCGAGTCTCAAAATATTTCTTATTAGAATTGCCGAATGGCAAGACATCTCGCCTTCGTTTGGCCACAAAGGAGTGTTTACATGCAAGCGGACAGGTAGTCTGTTTGCTGGGGGTTAGTTCACCATTTGTGACTTCCTAGTTCGTTCGCTGTGAGTAGTAGTGGAGTGTCAAAATCGCCATAATAAACAAACGTTAGATCCTTGACCCTTCGTCGCGCCTCGTAATAATTATGCCAATTGTAGATATCAAAAGTTATGTGGCTTGACCTTACAATTCAGCTTGACTTCGAAACTGCACAGCTGACTACATCGTACATTGCAACTCCTTATTGGTGGTTGTAAATTGCATTTCCGTGTTCGATTGTGTTCTCCAAACTCTAAAATCGTGTGCGGTGTTTGGTTCTAGATTATATTTATTGGGGATATTACCAATATTGACGTAAAGCGGTGCCTTATCGTGAGTAGGGTTCCGATTATGTGGTTCCGATATAATAGTGTCGAGTAAGAAGTTTGTTGACGGAAATCGCGTGTGCGAGTGCCGACAAGGCTCCAAGCCCTACACAAGATACGATGTCAACCACCACGCAAATCAATATGGAAGGCAACATCGAGAGAGAATGCAGTGCTCTCGGTGGATTGTTTCAACAAATCATCACAGATATGAAGGTAAACTGAACTTCAAAGTAATTTTGACATGTCTCTGAAAACTTTGGTAGAACTGTTACCACAAAGCGTGATGGTTGTTATTACAAAGGCTCATTAGCTATTGATTTTGTGCCGTCCCTTCACCCTTCGTTCTCCCTCGGCTTTTATCTCTCTACGCTGGAATAGTCGTGTTATTTTTATTAGAGCAATAAATTTATACGGGACTCTTCCAAGAACCATTGTCAGAGTTTTCCAGACAGTTCCCAGAATGGAATCCACTTTCGACGAATAAAATGTTTCATCCCGCACGGATGTGAAAATGAAAAGTATTTAGGTGCTATTTGTGCTGACATAACGCGTTGTTATGTACATGGCTAAAGTACATTGCCAAACATCGTGGCACCCCTAATAGTGATCTTAGAAATGCGTCCAAGGTTTTTATGCCTAACTAGAATTTGTGGCATGGTCATAGAAAGTACAAACATTACAAAAGTGTTTTTAATACAAAGATATCGTCAGTGCGAACTTCTTTCCTTTGTAGTTGTAGCGACACTACTCGAGTATTTAACTCGTATTTCCATGTCTATGCTCGACGATCACCGATCACGAGCTAGGAAAGCACGAATGGACAATGGTCACACTCGTAGTCGTAGCAATCATCTAATCGTATCCAATGCGATCTGTAGTTTCCCGTTGGCGTGCCGATAAGTGCTAAAAGAAGCTGCACTCTCAGTCTCTGCCCAACATCTGGGTTCCCACAGGATTATTCGCGGCTGACACGTACCTACGTGCCAGTACCTGGTACCTATGGATTCCGACATTACAGCTGAACAGGTTATTGGGTTTATTATGCCTTCGCTGCAAAGCGATTTCTTCTGTCACTTCGGGCTTACAGATCCTCGTTTTACCTCAGGTTTTACTGCTTGCCTGTTACCTATTCGGCGGTGCACTATTCATTTATACACGGAAATGTTATTGCGGTTTGCAATAATCTGTACTGAATTATATTCTACAGGTCACTCCCAATTTTTCCCAGGTGAAAACTGGTCTATTTTATTGCATTCAGCAACCTTTTGGCTACCCGTGCTAGGACTTAATTTTGGTGTGTAACTCGGGAATGTCAGAATTGTTCATAAGCGGCGTTTCATTTTCTTTCGCCTATCGTTCCATCATCTCCCCCCTCCATGCGTGAAATTAGCCACCACATTGCCAACACATCTTTCAATCTTGGCATGAAAATGAAAATATATATGTATAAAAAATTGTTTTATCGGAGCAGAATGAAGCCTTGATAGGCTCCTAGCCACACCGTCGCTACAAGTCCTTTCAAACCAACAATATAACATGAACACAGGTAATCTGTAATTCAACAATCAACATGTCTGGGCCAGATCTAGGGGATCTCCTGATAGTTGCACAGGAGTTATTTTCATAATACTATTATAGTCTTCTCTTAGCCTTGAAGCGTAATTAGTGTAACTATGTGCCTGCCTAGTGCCTACCTACATGAAATATAGTGGCTGATGACGTTTCATGACACACGTTTAATATTAATTACACACTGTTTTGAACTTCTATGTGCATTAGGTATCTATCGTCATTAGTTAATCTGTGGAATACTAATATTTACCGTTCGCTATGCAACTGCTTCTAATTGGTAGATATATCGTAAATATACTACAACTTCTTGTAGCTACTACCACCTACCTAGCTATAGTTACTTCGCGACCAAGTTAGCTGCGAAGATGCGTCGACTTGACGTATGCTTGAAACAGCTGACTTCACACCTAGCGGCCAGTACATCGTGTCAGTTGCACTTGCAGGTTCTGCAATTATAGTAGGTACCTATCCAAGAAGGTCAAAATACGTGTTATTATCTCTAGTTTACTACCTGCTGTCTTTCTTTAGTAGGTATCTTAGTAAAGCATGTAAATTATTTTGGCTATCACTTAGTCCTAATATCAGTCATAGGTACTTACGCATAGCCAAAGTTTATTTCCTCGTGCTGCTATTTTCCTAGAACTTGGTCAGGTGGTTTGTATCATTATTTTGAATCCCGTACGTGCCAAGTTCGTGCCGTAGCATTGGAGGTCGTGCCAAGCGCAAGGTGTCCCCCAAATTGTCTGCAGTACGAATCGTTCAAAAATCGTTCCCTGAACCCTGACAAGTGACAATCCGTTCCGAGCACACACAGCCGAGATGACCGATGCGTCACGTCGCCTTCATGTGCGAGCTCGGCCCGCAGCACCGGCCTAATTGACACATTTGCTTCAGAATTGGGAGCGATCTTTCAATTTATCCGCACCGTCGGCTGAGCTGGAAGTGCCAATCTCATCCACTCAAAACCTCGCACTCAAAACTTAGGTGGCGGCTGGCAGTCGCTCCGCAATTTGTGTAATTGTCCCAATGTGTTCCCGAGGGACTCGTTGTATGACAGCGCCACTCGGTTCCCACCAGATTTCAATAGCGCATAGCAAAGTTTGACTCGGGAAAGTATCGAAAAAATCGGAAAAGATTCGAGTTCTATAATGTGTTCCCGTTAGCACTCAATTGTCTTCCAATTGCCAATGCTGGACCCAGCAAATATAGCTACGTATACGTAATTGCATAGGCAGTTAGTGAACTGTTCGAATTTTTGGCTTCGTTTTTTGACTGTTTGGGCTGCTTTCCAAGTAGAGGAAAAGTTGGGCTGCTGCTGGTGATTGTGATTTGTGATGCTTTTTATGGTTGCAGGAGCGCTAGGAAATGGCAATTAGATGACAATAACATATCGTTTTGTACGAGTCCAAAGTACAAAAGGATCCGTTTCTTGGAGATGGGAGCGAAGCCACTTCGAAATTGACCAACGAGTGAGATGAATGTACCGCGAGTTTTCATAGGATTTTCCAAGGCATTGGGGCAGTTTCCCATCCAGAAACTGGGAAATAGATGTTGAACTATCATCCAGAATCTCTCCTCCTTTCAGCCACGAAGTGTCGGGGTTAAAAAAAAACTAAGTACCACGAGAGAAAAAAAAGCATCCGAACACTGAACACGTGTCCGTCGAGACGTAAAACAGCGCAAGTTTAAAACCCCGTCGCGAGTTCCCGACGGCGATGCCATCCCGCCCCCTCGACACGCAGCCAATTATGACGTAATCGGGTCTCTGGTATTGTGACAAATGGCTAGCACATGGGAGGCTGTGATCCAGCGCCGGTTCGTGCCATCTGTCAGCGCGCCGCGCCGCGGGTACAGTGGTCCGGATGTGTCGGTCGGCCCCGCGTTGCCATGGGGACGACGGAAGCTGTCTCGCGCTCGCGTCCCGCTGCAGATGGACCCGGTGTCGTGGACAGGAAGGACCCCCCCCCCCCTCCCACCGTTCCCTTGGCAGCTCCGGTGGATGGGATCACGTTTGGCCCAACGTGACACGAGGTAGAACCGGAGGTGTTGGTATCGAACCGAAGAGGTCGAAGGTAGCACCGCGATGCACGATGGGACGTTGTGCTGACTGCTGAGTGTTGTGTCGGAATGAAAATAAAAGTGGATGTCTCCATGCCTTGTGAGCATAGTAGGTACCCGGTCATTGTCATCATTGTCTCGTTCGTGATTATACGAGTTTTTAGATATATTTTTTGTGAAAACTTTTCAGGGTCAATAGGCGTATCAAAAAAAGCAAATGCAACACATGAAAAATGCAAATGTTATCGGAATTTTACTGTACCACTAACTCGCTGTCTGTCGTGAAATGTTTCCTGTATGCTGAGTTCCGCGTAATATCTCTCAAAACAACATAGAAAAAACTTATATTTAAACGAATTTTGTTCTTTGAGTAATTTTACAGCCTGCAAAATTGTCACATTGCAAATTGAGTTTTGCCCGTGAAACCGCTTTTTAGCCATAATATTAAATAACAAGCCCCGCACTTCTATCTGCGCATCTTCCTGGTTAGATTGTGCAATTGGTAGAGCGGTAACCGATACCCAGATAATCGGAAAATACTCCAGCCTCATAACAAGGCCCTTTCACCCCTCCAGCCTGAGGCGAGCCCAGAGAAAAACCGAGCGAGGCCCTATTAGACGTGGCCGACCCAACGGCGACGGGAAGTTTTAATTAGGTTTACTAACTCACGTGATTACCCCTTGATTGGGCTGCGCCGACAAACGCACCATCGTATACACTGGCCATGGTACTGGCCAGGGTACTGGCCAACAGTAAGCCCATTCAAAATTTCATCTCGTTTCCCTCCCTCTGGCAAGCGGCGTGATTACTTTCAATTAGCATGTAAGTTGAGCGGAGGTTCCAGTCCTGGTTCCAGTCTAATGCACATGCGGCGCGGCGCGGCGCCTTGACGGACCGTCGGCGATCTAGGACGCAGTCGCCATCACGGGGACGATTCCGAGCGAGGGTGCGAGGACAAAACCTTCGTCCACTAAAGGTCTATCGAAAGCACCGCCGCCTGTGTCAATACGCTGCGCTAGATCGAGTTCGACTTCCACTCTTTATTGTCACACATGAAATCACCGCGCCTATTGTGCGCGGAATCACACTGCGCTAACGTGCTTCATTTCGATTTGAGTGCAGGAGGATTCCGGTCCTCCCTGCCGTCAGGCCCCCGAGCCCATTATTGTATCCACGTTTAAAACATGTGTGGCTGACGTCCGCATCAGTGGGTCGCACCTCACATAAGACATACACCCCCATTTTCTTCTTTAGATGAAAGTGAAGGTGACCGAATCATGGGCTGTGGAGTGGGCTCTTCTTCTTGCAATATTTAAGCGCCGAATGCAAATTTGCGCTCGCCATTACCAAATTAGTGGCCGCGCCGTTTTCAGGCCCCTCGTGCTTTGTTTCTCTTCCGAACGGTTCATTTATATTTTAAAGTAAAATACATAATTAATTCTCTGTATGCGCTGTTTGTTAATTGAACGCGTTTGGCTCGGTACACCGCTGCGTGCCTGGCTGTAATTTGTTGTTGATTAACGGAATGATCCATTTCGAAAAGAGCGGGCACGTTCTCTCTGAATTGTATAGCGACATCACGCCATGCCTTTACAATTCCAGTCTCTGGCGCCCGCCCTGCTGCCTAATGATCTGTGTTTAGAAAACGACGGATCGAGCCGAGAGATGCGACGAATTTGTTCGACTCATCGTCAGCCTAATGAACGATGGATCTTTTCTCTGGCGCGGGACGCTGGCCGTCAGTCGATACCGGCTATAAACGTCCCGACTCCCGACTACTTGACTGTCAGGTCGAGCCCGCTCGCGGTATCTGGAATCTGGAAGCGGTTCAAGCGGTGGCACGTGCTGCAGAATACAGGCTGGATATTGCTTCCACTTGTATGAGGGGAATATGCCTGGTTTTCCCGGTGGCACTTGTAAAAAATACATTTGCGGACTCCTTATTCTTGTTTTAGCGTGACCGCACATGAACTTTTATAGCTGCGGGGTTGCGGTGTTAATGATATCTTGACTCTAGCTGCGTTTATGAGTTTATTATGGGTAAGAAATCATATGAAAGTTTTATGGTATGGCTTACCAGTCAATTTAACCCGTTTACAGCTTGCCATTGCTTTACTTAGTCTATAGATATATCTAATTTGGTTTTGAATGTTAGTTCGATTTTTATTCAAAACATTTGACACCCGATTTGAGTAAAACACTATACAATCGATTCTCAATTTTCTAATGCATATCTAAGCCATACATGCCCGTAAGCGCGGACAAGTCCCAGGGAATTGCACACATGACGTGCACAGATTCCACACGCCCCTACGCGAGACCTGGATCTGGGATGCTGTAATGGACCAGCGACTTTGAGATAACCGCGACGCCGGCGTCGTCGACGTCGCCGTCCTTTTTTGAGACGGGAAGCCAATGCTCGAATTCGTCTTGACTAGAGGGGCTGGGCGTGCGATGGAAAAATCCATGGGTTTGTTGCCCTTTTCGGTTCAGAAAATGTTGAAAAATTGGCGTCTGCGGCAGCATTACGAAACTTTTCTCACTTGCGAGGCAAGGCATTGTCAGTGAAATATGATCGCTATCGTTTGGCGACTCGGTGTAGAAACGTAGTTGAAAACCGCCCCTGGAATTCTCTAGATATGATAAATAACTGGTCGCCGGAATCAAACCAGAATTTATCTTGAGGCCAAAAGCACCCTATGTGCGAAACACCAGCCATGTGTGACCGAAACGTCCGCATAAAACATTTCGGCGAGCGAACAATTGCAAGTGAATTTGTGCACGCAAACAAGTTATATTCCATTCATCACGGCTGGATTAAAGGCTAAACGTCATTTGACACGAGTGACACCACTTTTTTCAGGACTATTATGCCTAATTCTAATGCATGTCCCGTGATAGCAATGAGGCCATTGCTTTATAAAGCTTACTCTGTCATCGCTGCAAATACTCGAGTGCTGTTTTGCACCAGCCCCCTCACAATGCCAAAAGTACCTATCCTTCGCACACACCCACGTGACCATTAAAGTCGGCTTGCTTTGTGTTTGAAGTCGGCACGTTGCAGATAGTCGCAACACATCGTCGCAAGGAACAAGCCGAGACAAACGAAATCATTTGGGATGACACACAAGTCTCGCATGCTCGAGAGAAGCGTGTCTTTACTCTTGACATCCCTCGCTACTCGCTAGGAATTAGAGGACGACAACTATGGGATGTACTTCCTCATCAGCATGCAGCGGACATCACATGAGCCCCCATGAGAGCTCCCCGAAGATCTTGATGCTGTTGCGTCATCGACTCATCGCGGACCCCTGCGACGCCTCCAGCTTGAAGCCAGAGCGCATCGTTAACCCAATTCTGGACTCGCTGATAGCAACAGTGGGATCTGGTTCGGTTTGTGTGTGCGCGCGGCGCGTATATTCCACACGGCGTATGGTGTATATTCCGCAGCGGTTAGCCGTAGTTTATGTAGCACCGAGTCGGCGATTGGCGTAACAGCTAACAAGTGTCGTTTTTGGAGCCGTCAATCAAGCTCAAAGCTATTTTGTAGCTTTGGACTAATTTAGTTAATTAAAAGGGTATCAACAGCATCCTAAATTGAACAACCCTTCCATTAAACCTATATACAAGCATCTTGAATTTGCCTGATAGTATGCAAACATAATAGCTTAGTTTGGTTGTCCACGAAATCTAGATGATAACTAGATTTCTTGCGTTTGTTTGTCCAGGCTAGGTTTCGTTTACTGCATGATTGCCTATGATGACGGCACAACGGAAACCGATATGTAGATAATAACTACATTGCATCTTGTTATGTACTGGACAACCAAACATACCTAATATTACGCATATCTACCCTCTAAACCCGCGTTTGGTCCCCCGATCTCTGTGTTGTTGCCATTTGTTTTCGTAATTAATCAAGTGTCCGTGAGTTTCTCAAATCCCTCTTTGGGGCCCGATCTGGCAGCAACCATGCGTTCGCAAATTACTCGATGAGCCGGGTCTTTCGGTGACCTGCACCCACTGATCGGCGGACAGTAGGTATTGGTAACACGTAGGGTTTACTGGGGTGAACCAGTATTACGTCATGGATTAAGTTTCAAACACGGTAATAGGCAAATAAATCCCATTGATGACAATGATGAGCGACTATCTCAAAGGCTGGACACAGTGATAACCTCTGACCTGTGACGCATTGCGACAGCTTCAAAGAAATCTCGTCATTTTTTATACAGAACACAAATGACATCTTTATGCGCAGTACGCAAACACGACTTTTTAAAACTTGCGTTGGACATATTTTCGTAATCAGCCAGTTACTGTACCATTGTCTTTAGTCAGGCAGTTGGGCTCGAGAACAACCCTGCATACACAGTGTATAGTGTGTTTCGATTATTAGAATAACGAGTTAAAAAGACTGGCTTCCACCAGAGCCTCGAATCACAAGTTAAATAACTTGTGATTCTAAAAAAGGACGTATACTGTACCTACCGCCACAGTGCTCTGCACATCACACTCAACATTGATCAATGCATGTGAAATTTCTCACATACATAGCCGACTGCACTTGCACACCTCAGACTGCTCATGCCGCTCCTCGAGGGGCAATCGCGCGAAATGAGATGCCACTCGACGACTGCGAATTGTGCTCGACGCTGGTGAGGATGAGCGAGTCAGTGACCCCTCGCGAAGGGTCACGCGCGCTCCAGTAAACGGCCCCGCGCCGGGTTCGGGTTCGGGGCATCGATCGCGTGCCCTTTTGGCCCAGGTTGACCCATTTAGGGGCAGCGGACCCGAAAGTCGGTGCACTTTATGTTTAGACGCGGCTAATGTCTCTTGGGGCCAGATTTTTCTATATGGTTTTTGCATAGATGCTGCTTTTACTTGGAGTTGTGGCTCGTTGGCTTTTTTTTCATGAGGAGACGACAGTATTGTGTGCCTGTCGTAAACAAGTTCCTGATGACTTTTGGGGTTCGGGTCCGAATAAAGGTCAGTCCGAAAGGTCAGTCCAGAACAAACCAAAGCAGACGTTCGAGTAGACGTAAGACTGTGTCTTTGAGCGATTATTGGGGTTCGAGCACGTATTGTTTTGTTAATGCCCAAACCATTTTAAATCACTGTGGGGCAGAACATACAAGTTAAATATAGGTCAAGGACCCGATGCTCCAGGTAGAAGGTTGGGTGGCACAGGATTGGTTGAACGGAGTGACGTTGGATGTCTTTCCCCGAGTCATGGAAGGTGCTCGAGTGGTTTCACGCTATTTATAACTCCTGAATCGCGAGCCTGCATGGATCCTGTGCAGCCTGTGATTGCTGCACGTACACGGTCTAGGGCTCGCATTCGGCTGTCTCATTAGTCAGGACAGCGCGCACAATTAATCATAACTCAAACGTGTTCCATTATGCTTCAGAGAAGTTCGCCGAGCAAAAACTCCAACAAGACTGGAAATAAAATGAGCTCAATTAGCGTATAATTTGAAATGGGAATTTGAATTCGTGCGACTGCTGCTATTAATCTTTAAACTCTGTAAATTGTCTGCACTTTAGGAATTGGGCCATTCACGTTATTCATTCTCAATTTCTGTACCATGTTGGAAGATATCCATCAGTCAGACATTTTTAATGTTAAGTCGTCCTCTTTGTCCGATCATAGACTGCATAAATTTTGCCAAACACTTATTTATGGTCTATGCTGTGTCGACAGCTCGTCAACGAAATTAGTTAAAAATTTCTAGCGGTGAAAATGCAAATTTCCGCAAGCACATCGCCATTTCGTCCCGGTCCGCGGTGATTGTACCAAGTCAGGCTGTCTTCGGGAGTCGGGATGCGCCGACCGGTGTCGGCCGCGGGTCCTGTCCGTGTTTGCGGTCCTTCAAACCAAGTCCACGTCCCCGCGTGGTCCGCAGGAATTCCACGCTCGTGTTTCCTGGCAGCCTACACGTCCGTTTCCGTACTGTACCTACATGGTTTACGTGTCAGTTGCCGCTGCGCTCTCTGCAGCTGCTCGTTGATCCCTGGGGCTAGAAAGAAAATAGAGGAAATGCGTGCGTGTTTAGTTCGCCACCGAATTTCATTTTTAGATGTGAACCTTAATTGAAAGTTGCTTTTGTCGTGGCTAGGATATCGATTGGGTTAGCAGTTGGATTTACTTTTTTTTTTTGGGAAATTTCAGATTATTTGAAAGCCCGAGCTGCCTATATACAGGGATTGGAACCTTAACTCATTACTGTTCCGGTTCCGGTCCAACAAATTTGATCTCAAAGGGTTCGGGTTCCGGTTCCGGTTCCTGAGTCGTTTCGGTTCTAAATTTGAATGTACTAAAAAAAAAAAAAATCCCCTACATACTTTCTTTGGTTCAGAGAGTGCTTTTTTGACACTATTTTGTCACTTCAAGATCAATTTCACAGTGATTGGGAATAAGATAAAGTACAATGCTATATTGCTGTGTTCTTGACTTGTTTGGTAGGTATATTCATCATTCATCATAATTACTATTTTCACAATACATTGTTGGTCAAGCACAAAATACTGATCTATTATATTAATCTAGGACCAACCATTGTTAAAGCAATGACTCTCTTTGAACATGCTGTTTCGGCCGTGTGTTAGAGTGATCAGAGAGATTGGTATGAGTACCTAATTAACTAAAACCGATTTTGGGTACCTAATAATTATTATCAAATATGTCGGGAGTCATGCAGCTTCGCTATTTATACGAAATCCACAAGCTTTGCAAAATTATTTGTGGTGCGTCGCTTTGCTATACGTTTCTCACTCTCTCTCGCTAATGTTTTCAAATATTAATTATTCGGAATATACTTTTTCACACGACATTGCATAGCAGCTAATCCCTTCTCCATATCTCTGAATTCAGATTACCAGCAGACACAGAAATGCAGATATTTCTGGCTATCAAGAAATACCGTCTTATTCTGACTTCATAAATGAAAAGCAAATTATACGAACGTAAATACAAAATATATCGCTTTAAGTGTGGTGCTGGTATCAGCTAAAATCACGCGTTATATAAGCTTGGGAGAGACGAACAGCCGGTGACTCACTCTAAGCCTGAAGAACATTTGCAAATACTTTTTTTCATATGAAATCAACAGAAATTTTGAAGTTTTAAAATAGTTATCACATCAAATCTTCAAAGAATAAATTTAGTGTGGCATAAAATTGGAAAGTCGGCCAAGTTTGGAACCGAAAAGAACCTTTTGGAACCGAAACAGAACCGTAACTATTTATTTCGGTTCCGGTTCCGGTTTCGGTTCTTACTATTTTGTGTGCAAGGGTTCCGGTTCCGGTTAAGGTTCCAGATTTCAAACTGTTCCAAACGGTTCTGGGTTCCGGTTCCGGTTCCAATCCCTGCCTACATAGCATAACAAAGTAAAGATAAATTGTAAGTATAGGTACATATTGTGCTAATTGGCGCAGAGGTGGATCTTACCTCAATTTCGAGGAGGTTTTTTGGGAAAATAATATTCAACCAATTAGGCTAAAGGTTGCAACTATTTGGCGCCCAAAGTTTCAGGATACATCAAAGAAACCATTATCCATCTCAGAGGAAGATGGCATTTTCCTGTCTAACGATGCTGATGTCTTGTTTCTTGCAGAACGGCACTCCGTTGTGGGAAGATTTGGTGACCAAGGCGACCAAGCTACACACTTGTCTCAGGTGAGCGAAACAACGCGGTAACACAATATCTTACGCATGTTTCAAGAAATGTGACCTCCGAGAAATTTACGCTGATATCACGTTCTGTCTGCTGGCTGACGAAATTGTTGAAAATGATCAATTTTGTCGCCTGTGTTCACCTTGCTGTTGCGACAGAAGTCGCTAACTAGATATTCTCGCCTTTCGCAAAATTGGCCAGACAATTACATATACTTTTTTGAGAACAAGTGAACTCTCTTACATCGTTCTCATAGTTTGGATCAGGTCTTAGCTCGCCAAACTACAAAGCTGAGGGAAATGGAATTGACACAGGGTATACGTTTGAGTTTCAAACGAAAAAATCCGGTCAGAATTTTCGACGAACAAATGCACAGCGCAAGTTATAGAAAGCTAATTATTCTTGATTCTTACAAAATAATATAGACTTTGAAATATACCGAATTTATGGCGGCTAGTGGAATATGTAAGAGACAGTAAGAAATTCAGTCTTTTGAATCTTATATATTCAATTTCACTGCGGTTTCTTGTCTCCCAATATATATGTAGTTGTAAGTTGAGTGACGGTTCAGACTTTCCGACGACCGAATGGGTAGTTTGGTTACCCCGGACTTTACTGCCGCCTCCCGTCGAGTCCAGGCGCTCCTGAATAATTCCCCTGTTTGCCTGCGAGTTCATGCTGCCTGTGCCTGGCTCAAGTCTGCCTATCGATTTCGACTCGCGATCTTTATCGTATTCCGAGAATTGAAATATTGAACAGCAAGTACCTCCCGTGAGCATTGCATGGAATAGCAATGTGCTCGAGGAATTACGTACTCGAGTATTTTGTTCAAGTATTGACGTCGGGAAATTCAGTTATAAGAACGGAAAAGAGCGGAAAACTCTATATTTTGTGAATTCAGCTCACACTTCTCTATAGATTGTTTCAAATGTATGGCGCATTTGTGACATGATTCCGAGTGTTCAATGGTATAAAGAAAAAAATGGTACCAGAGATATATCTGTTAAAACACAGAATTTCCCTTTGACTATAGAAAGCAGGAGCTAATATATTATTTGCTGCGATAGCAATATGCTTTGAGATGTAAGACCTCGGAAAAATGCACGCAGCGTTCGGAAAATTCAATCAAGATGATAGAAAGCATAATAAAAGCAGTAATAAAGGTATAAAATATTTGATCCATTAACCAAATTCCTTCTCGATCGATTTAAAATGAATTTATACAAACGCTCCTACATATTCAATACGAGAAAAATGTCACCATCATTTTGACAGTTATTATTATACCCATATATTTTCCTTTGACTAGAAAATATGCTCATTCACCATCTAATGAATTTCGGACACAATTCTAAATAGCAAAGCACAGAAGTAGAGACGTAGAGATGTGTAGGTATTAGAAGCAGAGAAGAGTCGAGACTAGAGACTTGTTTGCCATAGGATTGGTACATCCTGCAATCCCACGGTACAGCTTTACACGGGCACAGGGAAAACACCGTAGCGAACCCTGGTCCGTCAGCCATCATTCTCGCCGTCGCACCATAGATGAATAAAGTATGGCTATGGTCGCACCGAACTGGTCCTGTGTCGGGAAGCTGTAACGCGGCGCGTCGGCGAGGGCTCGGCAATCTGCACCCACTTCCCATGCACGTCGCGTGGAGCGCGTCTCGCGGGCGGAAACAAAACTTTAAAATTAGCTTTTTTCAAATTCAATGCCGCTCATCCGGTCATCGGGGACGCGGCGTCGGCGGCGTGATGTGGGAAGGGGGGGGGGGCTGATCGTGTCGGCAGGCTAGGGTGGCTGTGTGCGACGTTTTTTTTACCTTGTCAGGTCGAGTATTATCCGGTTTCTAAATAGCGGCGAATTAATTCTATTCTCCAATGTATATCTGAATGTGTTAGGTGCCAGAAATTAGATGTAAATTCTTCAACCCGTGCTCTGTGTATTTTAGGTTTAAAATTTTGTTCTAGTGATGTTTCCTAATCCTCATAACGGAAAAAAAAATAGAAATCGGTTTTTAGGCTTTCGGATATTGATGGTTCAAATTTACAAGTTTGATGAGCATCTGCCCTATTATAATATACTTTACTCGCAATGATCGACCAACGTTGTACAAGAAACGAACTTGCTAGTTGTGACCACAAGAAGGTAGGTGAATTTCAAAATTAAACCCTTTATGTTGTCGAAGTATATATAAACTCAGAAAGAAAACGAACCCCCGCCACGGTTCTCGCAATCTCTTCTATAATGCATCCCAGCCGATTTTAGCCGTTTCAATCCACGACTTCTGTTTGCTCGACACTGAATCGCCGAGATCTCGACTTACAATGGGATATTCAATCGTCAAGCAGCAGCGGCGGCATTATTCACCGGCAGACTAATACATAATTCTCTTTTCGGCGTCGAACCGGCGTCACGGCGTCGTGCGCAAAGCTGGCGCGCTACGCTCCACGCTCCGGCGGCGACGGCGGTGTGCATTCACTCGGCACTCGGGGCATTGATATTCATTCATCTGCCGACGCGATCCGAGTCCGAGTCTGAAGGACTGAGGAGTGAGCGGCTGTCGGGGTTCCGGCGGAGGCATGACACCAGCTGAAAGTCTGCCGGTGGCAATGCGATTTATTCTTCGGTCTGCACTTTGCATTGCACACACTACTTATTTTTGAGAGACTGTAGAGTCCATGGTGGAATCTTCGCTGGAACCAGATGGGATTCCGTGACTCTCCAATTCGTTATTCCAGTAGGGAATTCGCTCGCATTTCGGTCGAGTTGAGACCAGAGGCATTTAAAATTTAGATTCTCTCATTGTGTCGCATTGCCCTATATAGAGTACAGGGCTTCCACTCGCGTACTATTGCATTTATTTTTGCAAGGGTTGGCCAGGGGTGGAGGGTTTTGAAAGGGTAGGGAAGCCCTGAGGTTGCATCGGTGCGCTTTTCCCCTAGTTTACGATAGTTTTTTTTTTACTTTGTGCACTGATTAAGTCGATAACTTGTGAAATCAAATATAAATATTAACTGAATCGTATAAAATTTGCTGGAACCATGTGGAATTCCGTGACTCGCGAGCTCGTCGATCAGTAGGAGATATCCACGCATTTTGGATTGTACTATGCCTAGCGGCAAAGAATGCATTAAACCCCCTCATTTGTCGATACGTTAATAAATAATGATGAAAACATAAACTAATTCGTCTAAAGCAAACAGCAATGGGATAAATGTCCGAGGAGGGTGCAGAGAAAGGATGACAGCTTGCCAATGTTCCTGCAAAAGTATGCTCTGTTTGCACACACGTGTTCGGGCTTGGAAATTCGCGAGTTCGTCGAACACGCAGGCGGGAATTGCGCGCGTTTCAGGATCGTACAGATTGACGGCTTCTCAATTTCTGGATGCTGGGTTTCATGACTAACAGAATCACGATTCACGTGCATGACTTGATATTCTGCTAGTGTTCAATTGCGCAACAGAATTTGGACGTAATTTGGAAGTCGTATAATTAATTTCTATTGGCACATCAGCCGTCTAGAAAGTTGGTTATTCAAATCTATCTCTTTTTGGTGGTGGAACATGTATTTAATCAGAACTGATTCAATTGGCTAGCAATTTATCAAAAACCGCCGGCTGGTCATTCCGGCATTGCAAGTATTGGCTGTATAACGATCTGATCGTGAGCGGTGTATAGTATCAAAATAATCAGACATGCACTAGCACGCTCGTCCATGCAGGTAATTTAACTTCGTTGCCCTGTCGGTTAGCTCAAATAGTGCGCCAACATTCTCAACTGCAAAAGATGGAAACTAAATTTCGATTTTCGATCATTACCATACGAAAATCCACGATATCCCCAATTTCACGGGAAGGTGTAGGAACACTTACTCCGACTTGACAGGTTTTTTTCGGGATGTAACAGCATAGCTACTTTTACCCTTTTCTATCTGTGCTTTTACTCTCCATCTGAAACTGCAGGCAGGAGGCAAGGTAACTATGCATTGTCTCATTTATCATACTGTTACGACAAAATCGCGAAATTATGACACGTTATAATCCTCTATTATTTTGTTTGATCTGCGATTTGACTACCTACAATGGCAAACAATGACTGTACTGGCAATTGTACCAGAAATTGTACCGGCAATTAAATATCGGCTGCATACTAACGCGAACACTGTATATTGTATTATTATGATGTCGTTGCCCTGTGATCATTGTTCTAAGCCGCTCTTTCGCGTATTTGCCATGCTGCCTGCGTTCTGCTTTGTATCTGTCTGCGTCTACCATGGCTGGACTAGACGTACTACAATTGCATATTACACACCCGGTACTTATGCGCTTGCCCGTGTTATTACTTCGTCTATACCAGAGGCAGAGCACGTTTGTTCTGTTGCAAAATTGTTATTCAGCGGAGGTACATGCGCGCACCTACCGTATATGGGTGTTTAAACTTTAAAATTGCGTGGATATGATTTGTTTTTTTCAGCAATCATTCGCTTGTGTTGAAGAAAATTGACCTTTTCAGTGAGGCTCAATGAAGTTTTATGAAATGTTTAGGCTATTTTGTTTGGTAGACCCACGTTACGTCCACCTAATAACCATTGGTGTTTTATTGGCGAATTTGCTTCAAACTTTTAAAACGTGCACAATACCGTCATGTTGTAAAATAACAGAATGGAAAGTATAACACCAAATTTGGTAAATTCATCGTTACCCCTAAACGTGTCTCATGCTGAAATGGGTTTTGGTTGTGCCTTTACTAAATTGTAGTTTTATCTCCGAAGTTCTCGTTGAGAACACAAACTTGAACAGCGGCCTTCGGCTCCCGTCGGTCTGCCGTTGAAAATGAGAGTAAAGTTAGCTAAGAATCTCCAGAAGTGTTTTCCGTTCGGGTAGCGATCGCCTTTGGCATGAAAATTCACGGCTACACAACATTCCAGATCGTCGGCCGAAGGATTTTCTGCCGAGTCTCCGCAATTCGACCTTCGATCGTGGAGGAACATCAGTTCAATTCACCGATAGAAGTAGGTCTATGTCAGCCTCAGTCCCCAGGTGGCAATTGATTCACTCAATAAAAATAAAATCTCTGAATGGCGTCACATTACGAACATAGAAATAGAATTGAAAGAGACTAGACATGTGCTCAGTAAACTCATTTGTTTTGTGATCTTGAGTTATCAAAGGAGAGCGCGGAGGACTCCGACCGACAAGCATGATCTATACTAACAGCTCGCCACTATATGCGTTATCTAATCAGTCCGACGGGCGTGACATTTTAATTGCAAGCAGCGCAAGCAGCGCGTGTTTATTAAAGCAGTTCCTCTGCTCCAGTTACGGTAGGTCACGTTTCGCTGATAGGGAAATGGATCACGCCAGTCACCGAACAGATTCCCTGTGTCGAAAAAGGGCACTGTGGAAACTTGTCGATGCTGCACGAAATTTCCACGCGGTTTCAAAGTTCGGCAGCGCGAAGCCCCGAAGTTAGCATGAGGTTGCCTGCTCGTCGTTGTGCCTCAGGGATCAGGGGACTCGGCTCCTTGAAAGTTTATCTTCGGACTCCCTTGGCTCTCGGGAGCGATCTGGTACACTCTAAATGCGAGGCAGGGCAAGTCGTGTGGTTTAAAATGTGGCGGTGCGTTTCGATCCGGAGGGTGCTCGATCTTTTAGGTCCGGACGACGGAAAAAGGAGATGCTGACCGAGTGGCCAGTTGATGGCGATCCAAGTTGCAAGGGTTTGTCGATTTAATTTATAATAGTTCGCCACCCTCGCTATAGGCTCGTTTCGTTTGCACAATTATATTGCTCTTGGGTCATCAAAAAGTTTGCAAACAATTGTTTTTATTCCTCGGGTGTTGTATACTTTTCTTATTACCAGTTATTACTTGTACGGTACGTCAATCATAAACAATTTACTGTCCCATCCCCATCGTAATTATGCGTGGAATTACAGCAGTCTGTAAAAATGCAGTGCACAAATAAGTCTACCGAAACCGAAACCTATCCATCATAAATCCTTACTTTTGAGACATTCTAATCTATTCTATTCAATTTGACATTGTCTCGGAAAAGCTACCTGTTCTTTAATGGGTTGTTTACGATAATTCGACCTTTCTAGTGACTTGCCATGCTGATGAGCGGAACGAGTTTATTGACTTGTATAACCTTGAAGCCTCGTTACTACAGTTTCACTATATATGCATGTGGTTCCACTCGACGAATGTCTTGTCTGTACGCCCAAAAATTGACGTGCTTACTGCACTATGGTTCGTCGGAGGTTGGGATGTCACACCAAACCGATATGCTACAATGTTACAGTACCTGGCCCATGTCCTAAGGCGATGTCAAAAGAACCCGATACGTTACGAAAAGAAAACAGTGGTGCTTTTATTTAGCATTCAAACCCCTGTTTGAAATAGTTTTTTTCAAACCTGCGACTTACTACACACGATCTACGATTCTGCCCGCTTCTGGCTTGACACCTTCAATCACACGAAGACGTACGCCATTTCGACGCACATTCCCATGCGTAAATCACGCGTGCGTTTGTTTACGCTGCCGTGCCACACGCAATGAACGATCCCCTTGTGCGCCTTGTTTGACTTTGCGTCTCGGTTGTGATTACAGGGCAACTATCCAGGCGATCGCCGCGTACTTGGACGCCTTCCAGAAGATCGCGGATGCTGCGACCGGCGCACGAGGTGAGTCCAAGAGGCAGGAACCTCCAGATATGCATCGCTGCTTCCGAGTCTCATCTCCTGGCCGACGGGGTCGCCCGGTCACGATCCCGAGGGAGATGGGCTAAATTTATAGATATTTTATTAGTAGAGACGGGGTAAATGTTTGGCGATGTGGGTATGCACGGTCCCAAGTCCCAACAGATCGTTTTTTTCTCGTCGGGAATTACCTTTGGGACGTGAACACGGGCGAAAGCGTGGCTTGGGAGTTGGGAGTCACTGTTGTTGGTGACAGGCACGAGCAGCCAAATTGCGATGTCGTACAAGACGGGGTAAATATGTGGATATGTGTCGCACTCGCAACTTATCATTGTTACTGGTCGAGAATTATTCCGCTTGGCACGCTGGCATTCCTTGCCGAAAACATGACTTGATTGTTTTCGACATAGGTGCGTGTTGAATTTGGGGTGATACGCGGAGATGTTTCATGTTAGTACCTACGTTGCATTTTTTGTGTGTGTGCTGGCATCTGTGGTGCTGATAGCTTTGATGGGTAATGATGGCTCAAATTGACGATATCGGTTCTCAAAATGCATGGAATTTTTGCCCACGCGTCACGTTTCTGGCATATCTTCTGAATTTTAAACACTGCCATGTGTTTAGGGTGTCATAAAATAAATTGCGCCCGTCATCAGATGCCAAATTTGAGAAGCAAGTAGGTTCCCAGTTCGAGCCATGCTCTGTGTTGACGCTGTATGTGTGTGTGCACACAGCAGTACTTAGATTTACGAGTTGGCATTGTGAATTTACTATCTGTTCAACTCGCTGACAAGATTACTGCCTTGATTTTATCTTCAGAGGTTCGATTTATGATCCACATGTGTGTCGGGAGTGGGAGTGGCAGCAGCGTTTGATCTAGACGTTCATAACTTTGGTTGAACTCGCATCCCTCGAACAGCTTTTAGTTGTGTACACAGGACCAAATGCTAATGGATGTAATAGAGCTACAGAGTATTCTTTTATAGGCGGCGCAAGCAACTTAATTCAAACACTTAATTCAAATCAAAATTGCTCCCTCCCTATAACCCAAAGCCTCGTAAAATACCGCAAATGCCGACTGACCATCACTTATAATACATAGCGTTTGAACACTTACGCGCACTTGACCTTTTATTATATGCCCTAGTGCTGCTAAAATTAGGCCATTCTCTTTATTTCCTCTTCGTTTTTACGGCCAGATAATGCCGTGCCCTTTGCATTGTTATATCACGCGAGTTATCTTTTAGGACGTTTGCCAATTTTTCGAGCAATTTCCGTGGCACCTATAGACACCGAACCCACCCACCCACCCACCCACCCCACCGTCGGCTATACATTATCTCCGTGGGCCGAAAATAACAATTCCCTCGCGTCACCGATCGAAGAGGTGAGTGCAGACTGAAGACCTGGAGTTGTAGGTCACTGGGCAAACGGCTTACGGTGTCCGCGACGAGGGGCTTTTAGTATTACCGTATTACACAGATTACATGCCAGACTACTGTAATACCGCATCACCTTTGGCATATGCAAATCAGACGGGTAAACACCCGTCACCCGTGCGTGGTTGGCGTCACTTGAGTGGCAAGATCTGCAGTCTCTTTGCGCTGTGAGCGTAGATTCTGTGCTTCTGTGATGCATGTCTATATAGACATAATAAAATTCGACTTTGCTTTTAAACCAATGAACTCAAATATGTTTCACATAAATTTTGGTGGTTACTGCCATAATGCCCATTTTTTTTCAGCCGCTCAATATACTGTTCGGTCCACAAATAGCGTCGTAAATTTATAGAAATCACTGAAACGTGCGACCTTTTGACATAAGTTGCGCCTCAGATGGTTTTGTAAAATATACCATAGACCGATATAATTTATTTTGAGATGTCAATTTCGAGAAAACTTATTTTAGGATACATTGTTACAAGAAAGTGCTTGCCTGCAGGGTAATTAGATTGCCGAGTCTCTCAGACAGTCAGACTCCATCAGCGACATCGTTAATTGGAACCATTCTTCTCATGCCTACAGCGCATGTCGTGTGATCTGATAAGAATTAAGACGGAAATTGGATCAATTGAGATCAAAATCGTGTTATACAAGAAAGTCGGAACCGACGCAAACGAATGAAATTAAGAAGCAGTCCAATTCGTGTCGCGTTTGCCGAATCGAGGAGCGGTACGCACGTGCGTCGTGTCAGCGCGCAGCAAGGCGCAGCGAGACTCGGCGGGGCGCAGCGAGACTCGGCAAGGCGCAGCACGATTCAGCTAGATTCGGCCTGATTCAGCAAGGCGCAGCAGGATTCAGCTATAGCTTCAGAAAGATTCAGCTAGCTTCGGCCTGATTCAGCAAGGCGCAGCAGAATTCAGCTATAGCTTCAGAAAGATTGAGCAAGTGCAGCATGGATTCAGCAATGCGCAGCAGGATGCAGCCAGATTGAGCAAGACGCAGTGTTCGATCCGGCGGAACTTGTCAATGCCAGCCGGAAACTCTGCAGGCCAGCAAAACAAGGAAAGATCGCCGAGCAGATTTTGGCCGTTTGTTCGAGACCTCAACCCTCACCCTCCGTTAACAATTTTTGATTTCCAATTGAGTTTCCTCAAGGTCGAGTTCAGAGTTCGCCAGCCTCGTCCCAAAAATTTCTCTTGAGCGTAAAACCTGCTCATTATTAATTTACGTATTCGTGTAGATTTTCTGAAAAGATATGACCCTGCCGGCCGGTATTGCAACTTCCTCAGCCCAGGGTTAACGTGGGTTTCACGTTATTTTGAGTGTGGCAACTGCCAAATGCTATAATAAATGCAGTGAAATTCATGTTGTTCAAATTCTAGTTTTGCCTAAGATTGGGGCGAAGGTCTCATTATTTCAAGTGTACTGTAAGCAAGAAATGGTAACATTGAAATGATGGCATTGACGACAAAATCATCGGCCAAGATGCTGGACGACTGCGAGTGTCGACGTCTTCGATGCAGGCGACGTGCAGGTTGCCGTTACTCCAGTGACCCGTCTGGCAGCGCGCACATCTTGTGGGCCGATCGCGGCCAGACTGCCGGTCCCCCATGCTTGTACCCGATGCGCGGTAATGACACACGGGACGGATTCGCAGCGGTCACCGATCGCCGAGATGGGAGACAGGACACGCGAATTAGTCGCGGAAATAATGAGCGACGTGGATGCGGAATCAGCATTTTATGGGCCACGCAATTTGGGTGGCCAATCCGAATCGTAATGGTATGATGAACGGGAACGCAGTGTTCAATTATTGAGGCCTCGTGGCTTCTTTAGTATACGTTAGGGAGTAGTTATGGGACGGAAGCGTTTTAGCTAATAATTTCTACGTCATTTGGCAAACCACGATTGGTCAAAATGTTGATGTTTGAGATGGAAAGCACAGCAGCCACTTTGACCCAATCACCAAAATGTATAAGTCGTTCAGTGATCATTAAAATCTTCACGGTGCATTAATCGAGATCTTTCAACGTAAACCTAAGTTTAAGCCATATCGTTTCTGGTCCACAGCTTGAGTTTTGCTTGCGATTGGACTCCCTGGCGCTCGCTACCCGATACGAGTATCCGGCGGACATCGTAACGACTGGTTTATCGTGGCACTGTGAGCGCTGTGCAGTGCACTGCAGCCCGTGCGGCCTTTTGTTGCACCTTGGGTCGCCGTTGCACCGTGCACCGGCCCCCGGGGCGAATCAATGCTGGGCAGATTAAAATCATCTCGGTCACGTAGGACGTGCGGCAACGGCATGTTGCGATGCCGAAGGGTGGGATTATTTTACGCGGGTTGCCGTGCCACCGTGCATGGTTCGTTTTAATGTGTTGAGTATTACGTATTATCGGGGTGTACTTTCATTTTGCTGGTTTCGCTTGTTCCATTTGCACAATGGTGTTGCATGATAAAAAGTGAGGCTTTGCGAACTCTATTGTAGTCGGTATACGTACTACGTCGGTTATTTTGTAGTGAAATAGTGAATTTGAAATGTAATGACATTAAAATAAATGTAGATAGTGGTTTGTTCTATCGAATGGAAACAAAAGAACGAATACAATTTCAAACGTTTTTCCTGGTCCTCTAGTCTCTACACACTAACTAAATATCTCACCTACTTTCGAGATCAGCATAACCTATATTTTGATAGTGTATAAATCAAAGTAGGTAGGTCAGAAACCTTTGCGCCACGAAACGTAATTAAATGTCGATCAATCAGTGCAATGTCGATAGGTTAATTGCAGGCGTGGCTCGTTGCACAGTGATCTATGGCGCGACCGCCGCACGGAACTTGGTTTGCCAATTGGGCATTTCCGTGATACGTTTCCCATATCTTTGGGAACTCGAATGTCGTGCCGGCGAAGGCTTTTGTTTACCAAAGAGCTTCGAATTTTTCGCCACGATTTGTTAACGATTTCATTATGTCGCAGCCAAGTGCGTGGTGTTTGTTTCTAGGTTCTTGTCGGCGAACAGATGTTGCGTAATTTGCAACATTCGGAATGCGTGAGAGAGACTGAGATGTGCTATACAATAGAGATTTTATTTGGGGAGTCATTTGTAGTATTGTTATTTTAAAAGGTACCATCTTGTCAGCTCATTTCACTTTTTGGGTATTTTATGCGCCGTTTTGCTCCTCAGTCTCGTTGTTCGAGCACCCCAACCCCTGAGGATGCCTACAAGGGCGTTACCTAAGTCGGATGGTTTTAATTTATATTGCAAAACATTCTCTCTAACCTTTATCGTTTTATAGGTGTAAACAATAGTTGGCATGCTATAATAATTTGCGTACTCGTCATCGACGTTTTGATATTATGATAATGCAATAATGTAAATTACATGGAATGTACCTTCTGTTGTAAATTAAAATGTCATGTGTCATTATTTTAACCGCTACACTCAAATGTGATAAGAAATCATTGGTAAATTTTTGCAAGGGAAATTTGGAATTCTGTGAATGGCGCTCGGTGATAACGCAGGAATGTCATCACGTAAATACTTGTGGAATCTGATTGATTTACGATATTGCAGTAATATGTTAGCTTTGCGGATATCTTTTCAAGTTAATTTTCGGTGCTATCAGATTGCTGGCATGTGATTATTGGAAATGTTATCCCTGCGTCATTTCAGCTGTGTTACCCACGTCTACGAATGTAGCAACTATCTCCTACATAGTAAAAAAGTACGGTTTTATGCATAAATTTCAATTTCAGAGCGGCTTGCACCGCACGGCGACGCACTACTTAGTAATTCAGTGATCCAAATAGATTTTGAAATGTATTAATAGCTCAAGCCAGTAATTATTATTTTTATTAATCTAGGTAGAAGTGTTTATGCAAATGACGGAGATTTGTTCGTGACAGTTGCCCATCGGAGCATGTTGTACAAGGTTGTACCGGCCAAGACGAAAACAAATCTTGGACTCGGAGATATTTGATACCTTGTGGTTAACTTATATATAACGCCGAACGCATTGGTGAGAAATCGTTGAAGAAAGTCGACAAATTCTCACGCACTGCAAAGATCGCACGCATTTCTGATGGCCATGGCGTGAAGTCATGACCGATATTAATTACTACTATTGGTCAATCACCAATTATCCAATATATACTCGTGCATAGTTTTCACACATGTATTCACTGATCACCTTCATTGACTTGTGAGAATCACCTTGCGAAAAATTAATCCATGTCAACCGGAAGCCTGCCAATATTTTCAGATGTCATTTTTTCGTCGTTTGATGGGTTGTGTTCATAGGATGGTATTGTGGGTATTGGTACTGAAGTTTCGTCCAATCCTCGCCCATGAGAGGATTTAATCATGTCTGACATTCCCTAGTCTGCTGATGAAGCCATTGAACTATTTAAATTTTAAATAGCCATGTGTGCTCACAATATCGACTTCGTGTTTCACTCGAGACTCCCTCACCTCCCGCTACATTCAAGCCTTGCCATATTGCACGTCTGTGTCGGCGTCTACCTATAACCCGGTAGATAACTGTCATTGCCAGCCTGCTCCAGTCTGTCAGACAATAGAAGCTGTTCAAAGTGAAACAGATGTAAAGCAAACCCGTTCTCAGCTACATGCTGGCCGCTTGGTTTCAACTCTCTGGAGTCTGCCTTCCTTGTCGGTTGGATCGTGTTCAATTTCAGTTGTGCTATTGCAGCATCTTCTTGATGCAAGCGATGTTTCTTGGCCGCGCAAGCAAGTGCACTGTCGTCTGTTGGTACTAGACGGTGTGGCGCAATTGTAGGAATGCATTGCGATGTTAGATCTCGGAGACGATTATTATGAGGCGGTTATTTTCTCATTCTTTCTTATCTTGTGTATACAAGCAGAAGCAGTATTCACAACTGCAAGGAATAATCCCATGTTTACATGGCTTTATATCCATTGCAATACTAATATGTCAATACCAATTCTCATTAGGAACACAATCTTGCACTATTCGGTTATAATACACTTTGGGCCGAGTACACCGAGTCCGCACTCTGTGCACACTAAATTGGCATTTGCAATGATAAATATTGTCCCCTCAGTGAGTACCGAGTGCGGACTCGGTGTGAGTGTGCACTCCGTGTGAGTGTGCACTCCATGTCGATTCTGCACTCCGTGTCGACTCTGCATTCGGATCCTTTAGTCTTGCATATGATAAAATGTGTTGTGTATGGTTTCCTCTATGGCACCTGATACTATAATAAAATATGATAGAACAGAATGAAGAACGCTGGTAGTTCCCATTTCCTTGATAGCCTATTTCGCAAATTGACAGTCAATATTGTGAAATATACGGCATATTTTTTGAAATGTTGTAATCGTTTCTTCCTTTCATTTTCAGGAGCTACGAAAGAAATCGGCACAGCGTTGACCAGAATCTGTTTACGTCACAAAGCGGTGGAGGCGAGGATGAAGAATTTTACCAGGTAATACATTTCCCATTGTCTAATTAATTAATTAATTAATTAATTAATTAATTATTTATTTATTTAATTTATTTATTAATTTATTTATTATTAGTTTAATTAATTAATTAATTAATTTGTGATAATCTAATCTTTGATCGTTGGCGAATGTTTAGTAGTATGAGATTGTTACATTTCTGATATTCTACAACTGTTCATGATGCGTTGTATTTAGGGAATATGAGAATGTATCTTCCTTTTATTGAGTAGACAGTAAACTGTCTATCATATCTGCGAAAGGTATATTAATAGAAAAAAATTTGTGTCGGAAAATTGCTCTGGGTGGAAGGCAAAAAATTGACAAAATGTGATAACCTTCTATTGGCTAGTTTGGAGCTAGATTGATTATGACTTGATAGGTAGCACTCTTATCTGGAAACTAGTTCACTCATATTTGATTAAAAAACGCTCAAAAACTTCCTGCATTTCTAGGAAATGTCAATAACATCTCCACCAAGTGGTATCATACTCTTTATCAATATTAACTCAAAGAAAGGTCTTAGTGACCTAATACCAAATGTCTTTGTTTTTTTATGTGTAAGTCATCTCTTTGATCGGTTTTTTTGGCATCTTTCGTTTTATGCATTCAGACCAATATAGCTACAACGAGAATGTGATTCGCATGATACGATTATGCCTACTAATTAATTCCTCTAATTATTTCATAAGAACACTTCCAATTAGGATTACTATACTAGGTACGCTTTGGATGGTCAATTTGAGGCTTTAAACGTAGCCTTTAGTGGAGATAAATATTTTGTACTCCAGTACCCTCACAACAGCTGCTGCTTACACACACCTACACACACAATTAACTAAAAAGCTACAAGCATGACCTGTGTGTTTGTAAGCCTCCTCGAAATTCAGTCAGTCATTCTTCAGTCATGCTTCCTAGATGCACATTGCAGTTACCCCAATGTCACGATGTTAGTTTAGTGTTGTTTAAAATAAAACTTCATTGAACATTCAGGATTAGTGTAGACATTTCTTTATTTCTCTTGTTCCACAGGTGTGTAATGTCTTCATTCGCTCTGTTAATTACATTTTAGTTACCTATTCTATTTGGTAATGATGGTACCCCCATCCCATAACTGTAAACCTAACATTGAGATATCTGGTTAGTGGTTGCCTGCAGGACTCCATGCACAATGTTTTCTTATTAAATATATATAGCATAGCTTTGAGAGTTGGGAATCGAGCTGACCTGATTATTAGTGATGGAATTGATGAATAATACTGGAACTTGGAAGAATATATCTAATGGATTGCAATTTGCTAATAAATTATCTGGTACCATGACATTGGTATTGTTGGTAAGGTAGGTCAAACCAATGGCTATAGATGTCTTTCGTTAGGAGGTTGTCTTGTATCCATTGTGGGACAACCACCTAACTGTTATCTTATTTGCCTCTCCCTTGAAATTAAATTAAATATTTAGTTCGTAAAATTGCCCATTTAATTCGTAGGTACTTGAAGTCAATAACAGTGATTACTCTAATTATATTTCTTGGGATGAGATACTGATATTCATAGATAATATGTAAATGCTCATTGTAGTCCATTCTTTTTTTTTACAGTGCCATCATGGATTGCCTGGTTGTTCCTTTACAAGAGAAACTGGAGGACTGGAAGAAAACTGTTATTAATTTAGACAAAGAACATGCCAAAGGTCAGTCACATAAATTTTAGAAATTTAAATTGAAGTGGAGATACATTGGTAATTTATTCGGTGATAAATAAAATCTCTGAAAGTGTTCACATTTTTGGTATATTTTAAATCTTTATCATGTATTGCTTAATATTATTCTCCAATAGACAACTTACTTTGGTAGCTGTGTGGTAAAATGGTTGCTGTCTCAGTCTGGATATTGCTAGATATCTTACTAAATAAAATAATTATGACCTCCAGAATGGAATTTAACACAAGTGCTAGGTCCTCCAAACAGTATTGACAAATGCATAATTTGTATTCATGATTTAAAAAAATGGTTAGTAAACTTGGTTCCAATGATGAACAAATGAAAGTTTCTTCTACTGGATCATTGATTTGAATTTTTTTCATGAATTGAAGTTGTTGTCAGTCCCCAATTTGCCAACTGCCATAGAGGGCAAACAGACTCCCAATGCGACCAAGAGTGCATTACACTCGTATTGCGCTTTTCAGAGTACAAGCGTGCGCGGTCGGAGCTCAAAAAGCGGTCTACGGACACGCTGCGACTGCAGAAGAAGGCGCGCAAGGGCAAGAGCGGGGAGCTTCAACGCCGCGTCGAATGCTCCCTGCTGGACGTCAACGAGCGTCGACAGATCCTGGAGGACACGGAGAAGGCGTCCGTTCGCGCGGCGCTCGTCGAGGAGCGGAGTCGCTTCTGTCTGTTCGTCGCGTTCATGAAGCCTGTCGTCGACGAGGAGGTCGCCATGCTCTCCGAGTTGTCGCATCTGCAGGAGGTGAGTTTGCTGCCTCCTAGGATGCACGACTAATAGGATCTGATATAGTTCAGTGGTTCAAATCGCAGACGCAATGTATCAGACTGAGTTTACAAATATCAATGTCAGTGACACGATGTCATCAACATTGGCTCAGCACCAACCAGAGACTCTGTGGCAGAGTAGCAAACATTACGTCATGCACATCCAGAGTTTCTGATTGGTGCAGAGCCAATGTTGATGGCATCGTGTCACGGACATTGCCAGCTGTCAACCCACCTTGAGGGTGCAGAAATATCCCTCACAACTAAATTCAATTCTAGGTGCGAATTGGTGATACAGTGGAATTGAAATGACTGGAAGAGTTTTTACTTTGGAAATTGTATAAAATTTGTTTCTGAGTCATGTAAGTAGAGTTAATTTAACTCAAATATTTAAGTTTGAAGACATCATTGAATTTCATCAGTCATCACTTTTAAGTTTTAACCACTAATCTAACAAAAAAGTATTCACAATCGATGGCGATGAATTGGTTTCTTCACAGATGTCAATTTTGCTCAGCACTTAAAACTGTTTAAATTTACCTCAACAACAAAGCCATTAGGCTGCACGACCCGTTCCAACCTCAACTAACCGCACTGCGTCGGCCGTTGGCAGGTGGTGGACCAACTCTGCAAGCACACGTCCGACCCCCAAGCCCTTCCGCCAGCCAGCGAACAGGTGATCGCCGACCTGAAAGGCAGCGACGGCGGCTGGTCGTTTGCCACACCGCCCAGCAGCCCCAGCTCGTTGGGCTCGCGCAAGTCGAGTCTGTGCAGCATCAGCTCGCTGAACAGCTCGTCTAGCGGCAGCTCCAAGTCGCACCACTCGCCGAGCCACCACTACTGGCAGCGATCGCTGTCGCAGGTTAGTGGGCGAGCCGAGCGCATTGCTGGCATGTAGCTCGTGGGCATGACTTTGCCGATTTGCGTAGGTACTTTGTTTGCGATGTATGGTTTGGTTTATAGTCGGTGGCCCTGGTTTGAAGGTTATTTTAGGGTTTTAAAATGTTCAGTCTTGAGTGAATTGATAGTTTAGATTGGTGTGCTTACTTGAATTGGGATTTATTTTGCTGCAGCATTGGAGACAGTGTTATTTTTTATTAGCCAGCTAAAGAAAACAGGGGAGTACAGCAAGTGATATACAAATAACATTGCAATTGCTGCCAAAGAAGCACGTGTGCTGCATCATGTGGTATGTGGCTAGACCAGGGAACCACAAACGTGCACACTGGCATCTGGCCCACAATCCCACACTAACAATTTTTAAGTGTAGCAAAGTTTCAAGTTAACTTTTAGGAGACAAAAGCTATCTTAGAACTCGAACCTAAAGTGGTCAAAAAGTAGTAAAGCTGGCATTAAATGTCTAAATTGTGCATCTTATATATATATATATTTAAGCATGATTGTCCTTAATAAATTGACATGCAGTGTCAAAAAAATGCAATGTATGTATATAAAATATGTAAGAATTACTATTGTAACTTTTTATTTATGAATTTCAAATTTCCTGGTGGTTGTTTTTTATCCTCTTCATAAAATCAAGTATTCTCTACCCAAAAATCAGCATGAGCCAAACTTACCAATTTCATTCATTTATTACTTTTAAGTTGTTATTTGCTTCAACCCCATTAGTATTTTGTCTTTCCGTTCCGACGATTTTATTTGCGTGCCTTGTCGTGCTATTGTTTTGCATCGTGTGTGGCCTCGCCAGTGCTCGAATGGCGTGAGTGTAGTGGTTGTGTTTTGTTTGGTCACGTAGCAGCCCCCGACGGCCGGCATCCTCCGCATTTCCAGCGTGTCCTCGCAGGACTCTGGCTTCACGTCGCAGGACGTGTTGTTCCCGAGACCGCCGTCCGCGCTCAGCGCACAGGTACCGACGCAACCCCACGATCGACTGACGTACAATTAACTTGTACTAATCAATAGTAAATGTCCTACTAACCAACATGAAGAATAACTTACCCAAGGTTTACGGCGCTTAAGCAATAGTTGATCTATTCTATCAAAGATCACCTCTACGAAGATTTACTGACTATCCTGAATATTGTTAAGGGATTCGAAATATTGCTGTCCAATATTTTGCTGAATCATTTTTAATCATAAGCCTAAAATTATAGAGATATTTATTTAGTTCCCTTCGAAATCATTGTGCAGACAGCCCCTAAGAACTTGCCCCGAAAATTGCCTGTATCCCGGTACCGCTTACCTTTACCTGCCTATTTGAGATTTTTATTATTTTTTTGCATTGGCATGGTGTATGAAAATTTTAAAAAGTTAAATAGTATTCTAGCATCAGCATGTTCAAAGAAGCACTTCAAATAATTTAATACCCTTTGCCTTTTTATATTTTTGATATAAAATTTCACCAACGCGCTCCGTTTTGCTTAGGTGTCCAACATGTCCGAGCACAGCAGTGGCAGCAGTTCCAGCACGACCCCGCCTGCCCAAGGCGTGGGTTCGGGTTCAGGCGTGGTCGGTGGTTCGGTGGGCGCTCTGCCCATCCTGCCCGCCGCCGCCAACGCCGCCACCTGGCCCAACCTGCAGGAGACGCTACAGTTCGAGCGAGCCGCGTCGGCCATCATGAGTGACCGACCGCACACCATCTCCTCGGGTATGTGCACGGTTTCATGGCTTTTTTAGTGTCTAGAAAACCATACAATTTCGATCATTGCTACTGCCAGCCAGGATACGCAACTAGCTTACCAACTGAAGTGTTGCCAAACAGTGCCCAGTATGCCAAACTCGAGCCTTGCGAGTTGTCGTCATGCTGTACCTACTTGTTGCCTGTTCGGGGTATGTGAGCAATGATCGAAGATAATTATATAGTAGTTCTTACTACTTACTACTTTATAAAGGTGTGCTGCAGCTGTTAGAGCTCCATTTAGGTCTTATGTCTGTACAAACACTCCTGTTTTGTAGCAGAACTCGCCTGAGTTGGTTCCGTTTTAAAAGGGTAATGCAGAGATTACGCTCATTGTATCAACCCATATAGCCAACCAACTTGTCAATCCAGGCTTTCTGTTCCGTGATCTTTGAGCTATCTACTTTTCCTTCAAAGGATTAATCTTTAGCATAGCTCCATTAAAAAAAATGCTAATAAAGCTGAAGCTAACCTAAAGCTAAAGATAAAGCTTTTATTGAGGCTCATTTCAATTGCCGGGCATGTTCCCGATGTTTGGACTTTCGATTAACCTCCGTCTCCCCGCGGCAGCGTACGCCCACGGTCACCAGCGGCCTGCGCTGACGGTGTATACGTACCAGTCGAGCGCGGTGTCGCTGTCGCAGCCTTCGAGCCCGGTGTCGAGCTTGGCGTTGACGAGCTTGGCGCCCGGCGGCACTCCGCCCGGGTCGCCCAAGCCGGGTGTGGTACGGCCGCCCGTGCCCAGCCGGGCATCCTCGCTGGAACGGCCCAGTGTGCCGGCGAAGACCGGCTTCGGGCTGGCGCGGATCAAGCACGACGCCGGCAAGGCCGTGCCCAAGCAGCTTTCTAAGGTGAAAGCACAGAGAGCTCTGGACGGGAACGGGTTGTTAGTTGCTTTCACAGTGCAGTTTGGATAGTTAGTGTGAGGATTTCAATATATAATTAAAGGATGTGGCTTCTTTTAATTTATTTATTGCAAGAAAACATTGGTGTAATGTAACTAGTAATATGTTTTAGCCTCTCGCTGAATTGGAATCTCACAGGAATTTTCAGTGCTTACATTGTTTTTATGATGATCATTTAGATTCAGGTTGGTTCAAACTTCGTTTTGAATAGACTCGTTGTTTGGGCAGTGACAGAAACTCTGAAATAAAATCAGACAGTACGAAACGACCTCAGCGTGAAAGCCGCATGGACTTACTCTCGAAGCAAAGCTGACCGTTGCCATCCCGGTGCCAGGTGGTGGGCGTGGACCAAGTCCAGCCGATGTACGTCAACATGAGCGAGCTGGCGCACCTCGCCGCGAGCAAGGCGGCTGAGATGAGTTTCGCGCTGCCGCCGCCGCCCGAGTTTGCGCCGCGGACGCCCGACAAGGCCGAGCCCGCCGAGAAAGACGGCAGCACGAGCGAGTCGTCGCTGGAGTCGTCGAGCGGATACGGGAGTCAGACGATTCCCGTGGTGGACGATGCGACAACGCATCCTGATGGTAGGGGACGCAAGGAGGCGGTCGCTTGGCTTGCGTGCAGAGTGTTCGTTAACGTTGGCTTTGAGTGGGCTTGTCTTGCGTGTGGCCTTGTTCGGGATCGTGGGATGGGTGGGATTTGGGTTAGTTTGGGATGACAGAGAAGAGTGAATCGAACTCTAGTGAGGCACTAGCTTCTGGGTAAATTTTATGATAGAAGCACCTGCCTTACTTTAAAAAGGTTGGCTGGAGGGAGGCTAGTAAAAACTCATACTGATGTAGGTATCAACATCCCTACTTACTTGAGAAGTTGTTTGTAGCACTGAGTCTAGTTGTTTTGTTTTGGTGCCACAGAAGGAACTGGGATGTCTGAGACCTGATTTCATGGAGAGGATTATCAGAGTTTATCTTTTCAAAATTGTAGGAAGTTTCCACCGAAGTGCCAGGAATTTCATTTGTTGGTTTGTACTTGTGGGGTTTTCTTGACTAGGCCACATGCATGGCAGTTACACATTTTTTACATAGTCTAGATAGACCCTTCCATATCTAAGGTTTCATCTTCGTATTAAATACCTCTAGCTAGCTTTTATTTCTCAAATCTGTATAGATACCTTTTCTAGAGTTATTGTTGCTTTGGGGTCACAAGGTAGACCATCTGGATTTTGATTTGCCAGGTACTAGAAACTAGAAAGCCATATCAATTATTTGTCCGTAGCAAAATTAATTATATTTTCGGTTGTAAGAATTTAAAAAAATATATAGGTCGTAACTTGCAGTAAATAATGCTTCCTTGACCAAGACATGGCTATTCAGTACCTGCCGAGTTTTAATACGGGTACCTCTACCTCGTGACTCTGAAGCAAGCGTCTCCCCTTTTTCTTACCCTGTTTACAAAAACCAACTAGACAAGTTGCTACTCAGCTCATTTCCAATCTGCTCTTTGTCCTGCTACATTTTACAGTCAGCTCTGTCAAAACCTTTCTGCACTCGATGTTTTTCTACATCATTCTGGTTTACAAAATGTTTGTTCATGTTTGTGCCTGTTCATGGCTGCCACATCCTTCATGCTTTTTAACTTTCATTCTTCATCCTTCGACCATTGCTAACTGAGAATCATTCAATCACAACTTAATACAACCCCTGCAGTAGTAATGCTAAATACTGAACAGGTTCGATTCCTAAATGCTGAAATTTGCAATTGACAAGGTTTGTTTTGTAAATATATAACCTTCTCCAACAAAATTCATCCAATGTAGTCTCCAACACTCAGATCTAATACCCAGCTGTCTCAGCTGATGTCCACATAATATTGCATTATAAAAACAAAAATCTGTGTGTTGACATTCATTATTATTCAATAACTATCAAGTTACGAATTCCCCGACAACTAGCATTGGTCGAAGCCCTTGCAGAGCTAACTGTGAGTGTAAACTAAGCATCAATCACTCACCGCCACCGCCATTTGCACCCCGTATCTGGTTTGTTTACCGCACGCTACGCCCCCACCCCGCCCGCTTAGCATTGCTCCCCGACCCCGCCCCGTGTGTTGACTCTGCGTGTCTGTGTGTGTGTAGATGTGTGTACTAGTTTGGAAGCCGCTAGCGTTGGCAAGTACGCAACGCTGCCCCGTCACAGCGAGTTTGCGCTGGCCGGCGCGCTCAGGAGGCGGCCCGTCTCCACCGCAGGTACGTTCGGAGAGGGCTGGTGGAGGAAGTAGGCTCGGGAGGCTGGGATTTTTACGGAATGCAGTAGCTTAAAGTTTGACAAAATTTTCTAGAGTTCACTGGTTTGAGATGTACAGTGTCGTTGTCCACACAGAAACTTATTATGAACCTAACAGAATACATATGTTTTTCCATTTAGTAATAGGTTTTTACGTATTGACATGACTCGAGACGAAGGTGGCAGTGCTCAAGTCAAGGGCAACATTAGAGGTCCTGCTGCTGGTTAGCTTATTGTTTAAAACCTGCTTTCTGTTCAATTAGTTGGATAACTACTTGGGTTATGCAACCAATGGTGCAGCCCTCCTCTCCTAAAATTTTAATAACAGCGTCTTTGGGTACAAAATGCCTTTTGCTTGAATTTATAAAATTTGGTGACCAAGTGCCTGAACATCAGTCGCGTGTTTTCTCAATTAAAGTTGTTGCTAACTTAATTGGTACCTAATTTAATATTTTCTAACCCTGTACTCCGCCAGTGGTCGTTAAACTGTTGCTAATCGTGTGCTCTTCACTGGTCGTTTCTGATGTTGCTAACCTCCTGTCCCGTGGTCTGTGGTGATCATCTGATCGCAATCAGTGTGCCTCACATTAATATTGCCTAGAACCATTATCTGTGGTGGTCGTTGCCAAGCACCAAGTCGTTGCCAAGTGACCAGTTGACACTCACGGTTGCCTCGCTCATCGCTCACCGCATCCCGCGCACGTTCTGCAGGCTACCCGACCGGCTGCGCCATCCGCAGCACACTCCTGCGCCGCAGCTCGATCCAGTGCCACAAGCCGCCGCCGCCGATCCGGCGCACGTCGTCCATCTCAACGTCGTTCCGTGCGCACCTGGCGCCCGTCGGGGGCAGCATGGAGCACCTGCCGCCGCCCCCAGCCTTCCTGCTTGAGGGGGGTGGTGCAGGGGGCGGGGGAGTGGCGTCCGTCGCTGACACGGTGAGTGCGGCATTTTCGTTGGTCCCTGCTAGAGGTTTGATCCTCGGGCGCAAAATGACCAACAGATTGACGCGCCTCTAAACCTCCACCGTTCATTAATTCATTTAATCACTTGACGTTTATCCTGAGGTGCAGATATGAGTAGCAGATTATCCATTGATTTGATATCTTAACAAATTTCGGGGATTCGATTTACCTGTGCCGTTTGAAACGACTTGCACCCATACTTTATCGACCCATTTCTTTTAGGTGACATCCGACATCATGTCCTACGGCTGCAGTTTTGAGTTGAGTTTTGAGTCAAACTGTGTCTGTCTGTTGGCTAGTGCACCCCAAATAAACCTTGTCAAATGGCAACGAACTTAAACAGCAAGCTTGAACCTAAAAGCAATAAGTTTGTTGATCATTCTTAGTGCAGTTTGTATAATAGTTGCCCTTGCAAATGGCAGGTGCGCACACTGACGGAACTGAACCATCAGCCGGCCAGCCCGGGCGCCGCACGGCGCGGCTCGAGGTCGCTCAGCGCAGAACGGCGCGGTCCGCCAGAAGGCCTCATCGCGGCGCTCAGCGCCAAACTCTCGCCGGCGCTCTCCCCGCGCACGCAGCGCAGGCACTCGGAGGACAAGGTAGGCAATGGGGATGCATATTTTTTGATTTTGTGTTTGTTAATGTTTGTGCTGCAGAGTATTGACTACATAAAAACTGTTTGTAACACTCTTACCAGTCGCAGTTTTGCCTTTTTGCTTGGAAAAATTAGATTACTCAGCCACCCACTGCAGTTTGCATTGGAGGTTGCCAGAAATTCATCTGCAATATGTTCGGTAAAAGCCACTACTGTTAACGTCGCTTCATTCCTTTGTGTAAAAAATCTAGAGAGTGCCACCTGTTTTAAATTGGGACAGTGCAACAAATGCAAGCAATTGCTGCATTAAAATGTTCAACCATGCAAGCCGCCACCCGAATCACTGCATCCCTATCCTAAAGTAAAACCGACCAAGTGCCCCCCTCGGTTCCCAGCACAACGCCATCGGCCGCGGCCCGGGGCCCGGCGCCGGTTTCCTGCACGCGCTCAACTCGAAGCTGGCCGCGCAGCACGTCGCGGTTACTCAGCATCAGCAGCAGCAGCCCAAGGCCAACCGGATACGGCAGTTCATTAGCGCGAGGATCGCGCCCGACCCAACGCTCTGTCACGAGTCGCTCATGGACCAGATAAAACGCGGCACGCGGCTCAAGCGCACGCGGTCGGTCAACGATCGTTCGGCGCCAAAGATACGCTAGCCTGCGGCGTGCTGAACGTCGATATGGTGGTCGAGAGTTGAGGGTTTTAGCGGCGATGGATTGGTGATTCTACTTCTTGGGTCCGGTGTATTTTATTTTGATAAGCGACAGGTTTTATGTGAATTTCAATGCGATAGTCGAGAGTATGGACATTTTTTAGATGATAATCTGATTCTGTTTAAGAGGAGTCTTCTTATCGTTCGTAATTCACGGCTGTAAAATACCATGGCTAGGATTAACAGAAAGCAAGGGCTAAAACCTTTTTACTATTTTATTTTTTAGTCTCTGGAAAGGTTTTTTGCTCGGTGTTACCTGCACAAATATTGGCCAAACGAAGGCACTTTTTAGATTCTGGGTTTGATTGGTTGCATCAGCCTGACCAGACAGGTCCTAAAACCATCGGCTATAGTTTTTATATAGCTTTTTCCGATTTCATCTACTTTGGTTATTATTTAAGCTTAGATTCGTCGTGCAGGTACGATTTGCGAAGCGTTTGACTGAGACACTAAACGAGTTTTTCCGCCTCGATTTCCTGTCGTTCGTAATTCCACGGATGTTGCAAATCGTTCGGCCGCTTGTTTGTCGTATGCTTTGATGTTTCATGTTAGCGCCCAGTTCCATAAAATGTGGGCGTGTTCGTATTATCGTTCCCATATTTAAATGGTGTGACGATAATTGTGACCTAATTGGGACTGTATTTGTACACAGTTCTCTGATCTACGGTGTCAGCTATCAGGGTCGCTAATCAGTATTTATTTCAAACTATTTTATAAAATGAGATTTTTTTTCATGTCGAAATATAACGTCTATCGAAACTACATACCCACACACAGAATTGACTAAGAAAACAATTCTGCATTTCAATCGGTGTCCTCATAAAATCAAAATATCGTCGTGTAAATACATCGTAAATAGAGTGTAAATACGTACATAATTATTAATATCGATCGTTGGTTTTTGCAAAACTTGCCAATGTCTTTCAGTGGCGGTGCGAGGCTAAAAATATCACGTAGACGTCGTTTACGCAAAGCTTTTTGTATCTGTATGTTACGACGGTACGCACGATTTCCATTGACTGAGAGATCAGGCTAGTCAATTCACTTTTGTAGACTCGAAATCGTCAAGACTTTATTACCTATGTAAGTGTAGGTAGAGTTAGGCTCGTTTGCGAGAGGTTTTGTGCAAGTTATCGGTCCGTCTTGAGCCGTCTCATTGGTGTAAACTTATAAAAGACACCTACGTTTATATGTAACTGTAATTAAGACTATAATTATATTATATTTATCTAACTCAACGGATTATAAGTATTATAGGTTGAGAATTTTGTGTAGGATGGTGTAGTTTATACGGTGACTAGAATACTCGGTAGACAGTCTAGAAGATTGTCAGAGTTGTATCCCTTCGGGGGAGAAAAGGAACGTGGAGGCGTGAAATGTTAGAGTGGAATCCTTGAGAGGGCAAAAAGAAGGCTGACTTGGAAGGAAGTGACTTTCAGTGTTCATAAATAATTACTGTAACTAACTAACTAATAATTAATAGTACTATATAAATATCATTCATACTTGCCCCATCTTGCCATCGCGTCTCTTTAATGTTAAATTTTCGGTGAACGATTATTTGGATATGTTTTCCGTTTCGGTATTATGCTTGGCTAATAAGTAAATAATCTCTTATCACCTTCATCTTGTATCATTAATGAAAGCAATGTAAGAGGTGTTTTCATCATATGGGTTCATTGAAGCATACAGGTCAATAGCAAGCAACTGGTGTTGTAGGAAACTAAGAATCTATAATCTAATAAATACGTGATTTTGCAAATACATTGGAACTCTTTTTTACCTTTTCCTATGAGAAAAATACTTTGTGGGTATGGTGGTCTATTTGTTCTTCCTACAGAAATCTTCCAAGGGACTATGGGACTGATAATGTAAGCTGGCTTGACATAGTACTGGTAGGCTGAAGCCACCAAAATATTAGCTAGCGTTGTGAATGAATTGAAAAGGATGGAACCTAAATGATTTTTGTTCTGTTGCAAATTTTTGGCCACTTCTACCTACCTACCAACCATTAGGCGATAGAATATCTAGTTTTTCTCCTTCCATAGTAGGATTTTCTGATAACTGATTCATGTTTTTGCTTGTAGTATAAGGGACAGGTGGGACCGTGGCCACAAAATTAGTATCGGTTTACTGGTATGGTTAAGATTACTGATTAAGGTACCAAGCAGGGTTATCAGGAAAGATTTAGGAGTGGAAATGTTGGGATTTAAGTTGGGAAGAGAGAGATTGCAATTGTTAGGGCTGACAAATGTTGGGAGCCAAAGAAGGGTGGGAAGACCAGGATTTAAATGGATTGGAATGATTAAAGACGATCTAGAGGAGAGAGGTATCGATTGGAAGGGAGTGGAACAAAGGAATTGTGGAACGAGAAGTAGTTGTGGGGGATGACCATTGAAAAATGTGAGGAAGAAGAAAGTGAAAATATGGAATGAAGGAAGAGACAAGAAGCGTCAGGCGTGGCTGGCCGGCTTTAATAAATTGTGTTGGGCCTAGATCCCTTATCCCTTATTTCTCCCAGGGTTCAGTGCCAGCAAAATATTTCGAAGAAGATTGAAATTCACTTAATTTTCCCATCTCTATTTGTCAATACTTTGGCTTTGCCGGCGACACGAGCTCGAGACTACTCGCTCTCCTGGGCGCCTGGTACTAAAGGCGAATTTCACGTCGAAGTTTTAGTCGATTTGACGCTGAAGCTGCTGCGGCTGGTCTCTGGTGCTCGCGTATGGCTTGGGTAACCGGCAGGCCAGGAGGTCACGAACAGAAGTGCACGGAGAATGTTTCGAATTTTGATTTGTGGTGTCTAACGACGCACAGGCTTACAACGGGGTGTACTTGATTAAGTTATAGCCTAGCCTGGAAGGGAGCCGAGAGTGGACCCGCTGAAGACCATGAAGTACCTCTGCCCTCTAGGTATGAGAATTTGCGGCGGCAATCATGTTTGAAGATTTGTTTCGTCATGTTTGTATTTTAAAATAATGTATGTAAGAGCGTAGCACAAAAGTCTTGGAATGGATAGTTATAGATGTGAGGAACCACTCAACATCGGTGACAATAAAACAATGGCAAAAATAAAATAACTCTGCAATCATAAAGAAACCCTATTTAGCGGAGTTACATGTGAGTTCCAGAATAAAAAATATATAATACACCTAAATATTTAACCATAACTCCTTATTTGCATCTTCTGTTCCTGAACACAGTTAATGTACCGACCTTAGATGGGGAAAGCATCTCACAATCACAAACAAAACTAGTATATCCCCAGCCAGTCTTCATCACAACGCGCTATCGAGATTTGACATCACCACATAGTGTTGCTCCTCCGACTTCTGCTCAGCATCCTTCAACCTGTCAAACCTACTAAAACCCAACCCCGGCGACATTGGCATGTAATCCGGTTCCCCTTGCACGAAATCAGGTTCCACATACTCTTCCCTATCGCATAGTGCCTGCGCCTCTGACCTACGAAACAGGCTGCGCATGGACCCAAACGTCGCGCTGCGCACAGGCAAAGAGCAGTGACTTCTTGGGGGCAGCGGCGGGGGCGTCAACGCATTCACATTCGCATAAACAGCTTCTGTCTCTAAGACGAACATTTCCTCCGGTTTCGACGGATCCTTTATCTCTTCGTAGATATTAGAGATTACCGAAACCGCAGATTCCCGGCGCTGCGCTACCAAAGGCGGGATGTGTACCAGATCACCGACCAGATCTTCGAAACTGGAGTAGACTTGTTCGAAATCTTCTAGTTCTTCGTCATCGTAGTCCTCCTTTGGGGGTGGCGTCAGCATCAAGCCGAGACTAGCGTTGATTAAATGTGTTGCTGATTTATTTTTGCCGCGGCCGGATAGCGAAGAGAGACGTTTACGCAGGTCAGGGGACCGCGTCAGCATTCCAATTCGACGGCCGACCATGTGCAGCGACGAGGTTTTCAGTGTGCGCGATTGATCGAGCGTGCTGCGGATGTCGTTCTCGCTGCGACTGAGTCTGCGCATGTTACGCAGCGGTAGGGGTGGGCTGCGCGGCTCGAAGGAACTTTGTCCGCCGGCAAGGAGACTCTGGAGGAGGTCGGGGGCGCGCTCGCAGTACAGGTAGATGTTGCCAGCGCCGCCAATGAAGGCTCTGGTGACAAGCGTATCTTTTCAGAGCATTTATCATCTGGTGGGGTTTTTGAGAGGACACAAGTTGACACAACTAATACATTCCATTGCTGATATATGGAATGGTGCATATCTCATGCAATTTTTCTTCGAAACCTTAGAATAGAACCATAGGTCATGAATTAGAAAAACGATTTTTGTCTGGAGAAACACTGAGACGAGACAATATGGAGAGGAGAAATAATGATAATAATATAGGATAGGGTGGAAACTGAAGAAGGATAATGAGCAAAAACATAAGTAACTTATAGTGTGGAAGGGAGAAAATATGGTGCTACCGCCCACCGGTGTAAATTAAAATATGCAAAATTGAGTGGTAAAATAAAATGTTGGTAGGTAGGTAGGTAAATAAATAAGCTGCAGCACAAGTACTCATAGCCTTACGAGTAACGATAAATTTCAAATACGTTATCTACCCATAACTTGCAATTTAAGTGGTGGTTGCATTAATCTCTTAAGATGATCTTTGTGCGATGGATGGCCTCCAAGCCAAGGCCAACATAAGTTGCTAAAGTGCAGGTCGAGGCAATGCTAACAGAGATGAACCCGATGGTTGAAACAAACACAATTTGTAAACAGTCGGATTTCACTACTTACCTCGAGGTACGTATCAGGCAGATCTTTTCCCGGTCATCCGGCACCCCGTTTGCTACCAGCTGGAACTGCTGCAGATGACCCCACTGCCACTTGGCCTTGACCTCGTCGGTGTAAGGATCGACGATGACAACGTCTTGAGAGTTGACCTTGAGGTCGCCGTAAGTTCCCGTTAGGCGAGCTGCTTGCGTGAACTCATTGTCGATCAGGGATACGTGGTAGATGGGCCCTCCGCGATCCATAGGCTTTTCTACGACATCAGTGACAATGCATTTTTGTTATCTTTGTGTGCATATATCCACGAGAGTAAAAATTCAAGTTTAGCTACATGCCAAAATCCATGTTTTATTAAAATCGACTACACCTTCACCTGTGGCTATTTCCCAGCCATAAGCCAATCTAGCCATAGGCAGCCGTTTTAACTAAAATCGTGATGAATGATTTCAGTAATGAATATTCAATTGGGACTGAAGAAGATATGAAAATTGAAACCTTGAAGGTCGATGACCTTGAAACCTTGATCGATGACTGACAAAATGCTTACCTTATACTTACTCGCGGACTTCAGTGACCTATCCACGTATAAGTATATTAATATCTGCAGGAGATGAGATGAATAATACTTGAGAACCACACGTCATAAAATCACCTGAACCTTGCTGACTCTAAGAGTGAGCGGTGCCTTCAATTTGATTTCAAACACAGCAAGAAGGCCAACACCACTCACTGTTCGTGCTGACGCCGACGCCTCGAAGTCGTGTCATGTGCCTGATCCTATGCATCCAGCGCTGAGTCTCTGCCTCGTTCCTACCCGCTAGGAACAGCACGGGGCGCTGGTCGCCCACCTCGCCGCAGAACACCCCGAAAGCGAACACTCGCGACCTGCAAGGGAGTGATTGCATGAGTTCCTGATAGGGATAGATGGGGTCTCGCACTCGGGGTTGGTCAGAACGCTCGAGTATTGGGATCCGACAACGGGTGTAGCTATACTGGGCTTGACGCGGTGGTTTTCACCACTGTCCAATTCGTAGGTACCTTTATGGGTTATTGTACAAGAATGTTCTCCAGTTGCCAATAGGAATAAAATATTATATAATATTCTGTATTATATAATCAATCAAGTTTGTCTCGCAGTGCTGTTTATATTTTATGTAGGTATTGTTAAACCCACGATATAATTTATTCCACACAGTAAATATGTATTTGCCATGTTATTTCGGCACATATTTTCATTTGAATTTTATTCAAGTATAACTTGGCAATCATACTGCATTGTGCAACTGCGTAATTTACATTTTGCCAGTTTGTCAAATGGCTGGCTGTAATAGCTATAATCATTGCGTATTTTTTTGTGGAAATGCCGGATGTCCCACTCAAAATGTGAATGGATAATAGATCAAAGGAGCTCCTTTGAAACTCAGGACAACCGACTCAATTCATGGCACAAGACTTCGTCCTTGGAAAATGGACACAATAAAATATATACGGCATGGTATTCACTTCAGAAGATTCCCAAACTTGTATCTCGACATCATGACTCCAAAGATTGACTACGATGACTAGCCGCTATTTGGTCATGACCAGCAAGTATCAAACTTCGATAGGTTGCGTAAAAATTAGCACTCACATCGTTCGTGTGTTCTTTTTTATTCGCGTGTAAATATGATTTATTGTTTACACCGCGACCCATGCTGTGCTGTTGTACCAGTCATGCCCGCGGTGCTTTGTTGCCTGTGCAACTGCACTCGCTATCGCAGGCTCGATCTACAGCTCGGCCAGTCAAGGTGATACCACGCCGAAGGTACCTACCTGTGTGGCGGGTAGCGACATAATCGGAGGATGATAGCACGATCGCACCGTGCGACATGCACTGTGCCTAGAGAGGTGTACAATAGACAAATAACAATAGAGTTGCGACAGTATATGCTCGTATCGAAGTGTGTGTGAGATCACAATAACATCCAGGGCTTTCATGGTGAAAATTAAAAATAGTAACGAATGAAAGTTGCGAGGGGTAATTGGTTGCGGTCGATGACGACGTTTCGATCATGGAGATAATTTAATATTATGCTATTTTGAACAGAGCACCCGTTCACAGCGTTTTTTGCCGATTCTAGAAGCTGCTTTACATATTAGTGACCATTAGGTATTCCCCCACTTTAGAAATCGCTCGATTATAACTTCTTTGGTAATCGTCATGCAGGTATTTTATTGGAGTAAAAGTAAAAACTGACACTGGATAAAGAAGTTTTTTGTGATAAATTTATGAAAATATTTTAATAATTGTTTTACGTATCTCTTGCAACCCATCGAGTGAATAAATTTCTATAGCATCCTGCGTCCAAGGATCTTATTGAAAAACCCCGCGAGGGCTAATTATATTTTAGAATCACTTGCTTTATCAGGTCTGCCTTTGATCCCTTTTGACGTTTGCAAGGCCCCAATCTTCTGATTTGAAAAATGCAATTAAGGGGATGGGCGGCTCACCTGGACTGCGTTCTCCACACGGCGACGTTGGAAGACACCTGAATCCTCTGGTCCGCCCCGAACCCGATCTGCACCTCCAGCGGCGCGCCTTCGTGCATTTCGCGACGCACCGCGCACCACTGACGACGCCACGCCTGTTTATCGGGAGCAAACCTACAATTTATGGTCGGCAAGTGTTTCGAGGTTCTATCTCGGCCAGCTGAGAAAAATTTGCCGACCGGAGATTGAAGCATTCAGCTTATCAGGGCAATTCGTAAAGCCATCCTCCTGGGAATTGCAATGTTAGTGGATTAAGAATGCAAGCGAATTTCAACTGTCAATTTTTTCCCGGTGGCTGGCTGAAATGTGGGGAAAGCATGCAAGTCAAGGAACATCATATGGTTAGCAAAATTTCCGATACGACCAACTCAAATATTTGTATCCGCAAGTTTAGAGACAATGGCTGGTCACAGCCTTGAAGACTGTGGAAAGGAAACTAAATAATGAGCTTACCTTCCAGGGAGCGAGTCCTCTTTTCCGAACGTCGGCCGGGACTTTGACGTCAAGAAAGCCATCGAAAACTTCGACCCCTGATCCCGGCATGCTACTGGCTCATTCTGGAACGGGATAAAATATCTTTGCACGCTGAAAGATCTCGATAACGATTCCATTTGATTGGTTGGGATTGAAGGTAGTAAATAAATTGTGTATTCGAACAGCTGTTTATCAAAATCTGATGGAAAGAAAATGTAAGCCGAGGGCGAGAAGCAGACAATGATTCACTGTAATTTCAACTGAATCAATTGATAAATCATTGGCTGATTATGGGCTTCGTCAACCTGATCGCGATTATTTTTCACAGTAAGTTAGCTACCAATTATGGAAAGACATCAATTCTGATCTGTTTAAACAGTTGTTTAGATTCAAAATTCTGTCGTCATTGTTTCAAAACAACACGTTATACTGCAGCTCAACAAAAACTAGTACCTACACTATACAGGTAACAACTTCATATTTTTAATCCCACAGCTTAACTCAACCTAATTACAATAACTTGTGGCATCTAAGGTCTACTATGCTCATGATGTAATCCAATTACCATGCGCTGCACATTAAAATTTAAACTGGTCTAAACACAACAATTTGGGTGGAAATTTAAAATGTAATTTACTTACAGGTACATGTAAAAACCACCGCTCTATTTGAAGTCAATAACATATCACTGAAAATAAATAAATTGACAAATAAAATACCAAAGCATCGCAATAAACGTCAGATTCAAGCATCACAAACACAGTAGAACAACAAAACACTCAACCTACAACCAATTGACTTTACGTATGTGCCGACAAATCCAAAACTTCCACACAAACAAACAAATTAGTGTAAAAATTTTAACAACGTCCTCATAACTTCTCCGAGTTAACCTCTACATAACGCACACTTGACTTGAAGCCGCCGTCGCCGCCGCAATGCACTGTTCCAATTACATTATTGCACAAAATGCATACCAGCCCAGAACACAGAGCAATAGCCATGCCTTTCCATACCTTTCCAAGACTTGACGTTCCAGATAGCACCTTATAAGCGTGTCACATATCACAGGTATACAGCCTTCTTTTTCAGCGGTGTTTTTCAAGTAATCGTGGCCCGCCACACCAAGCAAGTATGATTGTTGTACACAGTAATTCACGACATGCCTGTTGACACAGCAGTCGGCAAACGCCTACCAGCGTCCTATAGGGGTGGGGAGGGAGGGGGATACACATTTGCAAGCCTGTTTGGCTTTCTCCTAGACGTCCTCGAGAGCGTAAAATTCATTTACGCCCATTTCTATCTCGTTTGATTCGTTGCGGCGTGCCTTGTGTGATGCTCGTTGCAGTTTTCAAGTGGGCTTGCATCGGGACTGGTTTTGTTTTGATTTGTTGTTTTGATATAGTTTTGTTGTGTGGTAGCAAAGAAGCACTCATTTGGAACGTAAATCAACTTTTAGCTTTATAATGTATTTAAATAAATATGCAAGCTCAGATAGTGGTGATTTGATCTGGTAGGTTGGGTTTGCTTGGCCATTATTTGATTATAAAATCGCAGTCCCAAAATTGGTTAGAGGATGCGAGCTCGGAACTGGCGACATCATTATCGAATATGGCGTCCAAAGATCAGGGAGAGGATGCGTTGAGGTTGGGTGGCTTTGGAAGGACGATGTCAGTTTCCTGTTTTACATGGTATGATGGTTACTTTGTTTAGTATAATTGAATTCTATTGTTATAACACCTCGATTGATGATCGCGCATGGACTAGATCATAAACAGGAATTTCGGTAAGCTAAAATTAGCACGAGTGCAGATTACTACATACGATCAAGTCTAAAAGATCACGATTCTTGAGATGATCATGATGCCATGACTTACATGGAGGCGTTTGGGCAGTCCAGTGGTCCCAGCGTCCCTTCCAATCGATTTGAATTTGAGCTGATTCATCCAAAGAGGTCACGCTTGTAAGGGAGGTTACATGAGGACTCGGGTGTTGATTAGACTAGACGGTCTCCAAAATACTCAATACTTTATTCATGAAAAAAAAAAGTTTTCAAATTCACTTATGCAATTAGTCGCATCAAGCATGGTAAACATAATGGCACAAAGTAGATTGTGAGCAAGGCAGCACCGGAACTCACAGAAGATCTGTTGACAGTGATCAAGTATGTTCCTTGAAACAACTATACTGTTATACGTAATCTAACCGATCCACTTTCAGATTCTTGATCCTTTTTCTTCCGATGACGAGGGTGTCAGTCCTGCAGTTTCCTGGCCTTGCTGGCATAGCTTTAAATCATGGTTAACTTTTCTGGACAGGAAATCAAAGTTATGTTGAGGCGGTGGATGGACTGGATGAAAATTAATCATTTATGGTTGGTTACTAAAAATTAGTATAGTAGAAAATATAACGTTGTACTTCCTGATCGAAGAACAACTTAAATTACAGTCTTTTGAGTACGTGCAGCTTATACTAAATAGCTTTTCGACACACAAAAAAGCCCGTGTTTTGACTCTGTTTGTTTACAAGTTACAGCGGAGTGTCTTTAAGGTAAGGCTGCCGTGCAGCATCTATAACCTTTCCACGCAATGGTCGCTCAGTGTCTTTAAAATTATACCTCGTTGGCTCAACAGTCTCCTCCACTTTCCTACCCGAATCCTTAGTAGAATCAAACACGTTCTCCAAAGATCTCTTTCCACTCCCCAAGTCAAGCACTGTGGTCCTTGAAGCCTTCGAGGCTCCGAGAGATTCGGCGCTCTCACGAGTAGTGCCCCTTCCGGTCACAGTTTGGACGCGCAGTATGAGCTGCTTGTAGACGTGCTCGTTGCAGCAGAAGATGATGAAGATGAAGACTGCGCGCAGCAAGTTGACGGCGTCCAGTACGAACCAGGCGCGGACGTCACCCCCAATGGCCCAAGACAGCACCTCGAACACCCAGGTGACTCCCATCAGAGTCGACAGCTTGGCGTATACCGCGAGGCTGGGGAACAAGGGGTCAAAGCTACTAACTTTTTCCCATTTGCTATTCGTATCTTACTATTCTCCATAGCTGTTGATTAGCCGTTCTCTTATAATTTTAAAGAAACCGTTTTGAATAACTCAGAAACTAGATGGTAATTTTTTCAAAATGATTTCCCCCAAGGAGAGAATTTTTTTGCTAACATCCTCAAAATATGAAAATCGAGAAAGCTTGAATCTCTTGATGTCTTTACCTCCCTATCATTGTGAATTAAGACTATTGGAGTGAGTGTTTACTCGGGCAGCTTCCCGCTCAAATTTTACCTCCTACTGGATGCTAACTTGTGGCCTCACCTTTTGCCGATCGTAACGAAACCCATGTCTACGGGATCCTCACACTTTTGGCATCAAATTGTGTGTTTGCAAATCTCAAAAATATTTACTCATTTAGTATTTTCAAGCATTATATAACAACCCTGTTACGTCGTATTATTGAGCGTATACTCGGGCCGGTTCCCATGCGCAGAATTTACCTCCTACTGGATACTTACTTCTGGCCACACCGTTTGTCCGATTGCGACGAAACCAGGGTCTACGAAATCCTCACACTTTTAGCAACAAATTGTATGATTTATAACCACGAAATACAAATTGAAAGTTCAAATAAAACTTGATGAAATAATAACCAACAACCGTGCCAATAGCCTTAATAGCAAGAGCTATACACAGAAATGTCTTCCAAGGGGTATAATGCTTTTCAGATAACACAAAACGCACTAACGAGGCTCCAGTCCCGTCCACTCTCACCGAAACTTGATCTTCCTAGTCGACCTCGAGTCCAAAGAATCCAGGACCATGCTGGACTCGTGGGCCGCCCTCTTGATCTTGACGGCCGTATAGATGAAGAGGGCGACGTTGGCCACCAGTAGCAGCGCCATCGGGCCGTAGAAGAACAGAAGCATGGCGGCATCATCTGCAGCAAAACAGAGCAGCGCTGAGATAACTCATCTATCCCCATGGGCTAGCTTGCATTGTCGTGAAGATGAAACTAATGATCATGGTATCCAGTGCTACACCACATTGAGAGGAGTTGAAGTAAACGTATTTCATGGTGAGACTATGGGCAAACTTTTGACAAGGTAAAAAAACATTGCTTGATTCAGTCACTAAAGTGAAATTATTATATATATGGAATGGCACCAACACGTCGAGCAGACCGCGCACTCGATCAATTTCGAGGGCATGAAGTCCCTGGCCGCGGTGTCCCACTACACGGCGCGGACCATCCGGGAGGCGATCGAGATCGAGAGACGACCGCACAACATGAACAAGCGCGACGACTCGATTCGCCTGCCGCACGCCTGGCGACCGGTCACCAACAAGATCCTGGTGGCCCCCGCCAGCCGCCCCGAGTCCGAGTCTTCAGTCGGGATGCCGAGACCGAGCGGGGGTCAGACCACCGGCCCCGAGACGACGAGGCGACGATGGTCCCGCCACACGCACCCGTGCGGCGGCCGTCCGAGCCCGGGCGCGGATGGGTGACCATGTTGCTTAACCCGAGCCGACCAATCCAGGTCGGTCAGGGCTCTGAGTGGCCGGTCCCCCCACCCCCTCCCACACGCTCACGGACCGAGCAGAAAAACGCCGTCTTGACGGCTTATAAGCAGTGAACATCTGCTGCTCTTCACCAGTCCTGAAGATGTCGGCGCCACCGCCGACGAAACGTCGACCAAGGTCCTTTTCAGGACCGAAAGTCTTTTCAAACAGAGCAAAACCGTACTACACTCAACCATTATATATATATGTGTGTGTTGTTTTTGTTGTTGTTAAAAATCGAAACCAGAAATGTGCCAGAAAGTATGCCTGGGATTTTACGCAGACTAATTGTGGCACTGATCCAATGACGTCACAACTCACAACACCAAATGGGTCCAACTGGACGAAGCCACGAAACCAAAAGAGCTGCGCTACGTCAAACCTTAGGAATGTTGTTATGGGTATTCAAAATAAAATTTTAGCAGCGATAATCTAGTCTTGACACTTATGATAATCGAGTTACACAATGAAACCGTGAACAGGGACAAAAAAGTGACAATTCTGTTGTACATCGCGAAAAGAGTCCTGTCCCGGAAGTACCTGTGAGGTGTGAAGGACCAGCATGAGATGACAGTTTCATTTTTTTCGTGTTTTCGCATGCCTGGTTTGCATAGTCAACGAAAATAGGTAATACGAAAAATAGGTAACGAAATAGGTAATATGTTAATTCAAATGTTTTGAAAGTAAAATAAGAATGGCTGTACTCTGCGGCTAATATTTTTTGTCAATACTTCTTAGACGTAAATAGAAGTTAGTATACACTTTAAAGACTTATATTTACTTATGATTTAGAAGTGTGAATACAATATGTTGAAACTTGATTGCAATTGTAAGGATCTAAATAAATTGAACATTTGTGACAAACTTGACACTTGAGTATTGTCTGAATCGGCTGTGCCAGTATACTAAACAGAAGCAGTGTTGGCCACTCACTGTTGAAGAAGTATTTTGTCGTCTCTCCGAACGCAGGCCGCGGTCTGGCGCCAGGGACAAACTCCGCGACGGCCGTCGCGACGGAGATGACACACACGGAGCCCCACGCGTACACAGAGTAGTAGAGGAACTTCTTCTCTTCCTGCTGCATCGCAGTGCCTCGCACGGGACGCCAGCCCCTAAGAGGGTCAAACGTGACATTCAGTGGCGTCACGAGTAGACGTCGGGATGTGGACAAGTGTTGGGAATAAAAGGATCCTCCGCGTTTATCAAAATATATCCCCTCTGCGAATATTTTATTTAAAGGCTTTTGATTTGAAATCAAAGATCATAATAATGCTATAACGGAGAGATATCATAAATTACTTCATTCAGCGCATATGCACTGCTAATACCGGATCTGCAACCCTTTTGACGTAACTTCTGTTTGCATCCTGCACCCTGTGGATACTGCCCCGACTCCGAGAGCAGATGCTAAACTTTATTGCCACCGCTTTTTAAATACTGCTCCAAACTAAAACTCGTACTCTTTTGTGCCGCATTATCCTTACTGTGCGCTATACCATCGTCTCATTTTCGCGGCCCTATTGGTACTAGTATGCATCTCACTGTTTAACGTGTAAGTTGGATGCACGCTTATGATAATCTCATTTAGTCACAGCATCTCATATTTCATCCTCGAAATGTTAATGCCTCATAGGGGAAGCATCCATAGTCCTCCAGAGATTGCTTGCCTTCAACGAGTATCTTACCTATCCGTGATGGCAACCAAAAAACACACATTCAAAAACACACATTCACTACCTTTCTCATCGCTACTGTCATCTTGAAAGGAATAAATAGCATTTTAAAATTAACTAACACCGCAGCTTTTCAAAAATGAATAAGTGTGTTATTTTTTTCTTCATATAAGAAGAAAAACTAGTGTGTTTACACACCTTTCGCGAAGTTAATCATCTAATTATTCAATGCTCATCGTTTCCTCCAACGTATAACGTTAATCATTCTCGTTAGGTAATTACTTTCTTGGGTGATGCCGTCAGTGGAAGTGGAAGCTGACGTATAAGATCAGGTAATGCCACCAGCCTGACGTAAGGCCAGGCAATGGCATCCTCATCGCAAGGAGAGTCCCAGCTTGGTGTGTGAGTGTCACAACTCACCTGAAGACCATAGCGATGTCGATGCACATGACGTTCAGCCAGAAGAACGCCGACAGGAACGAGAATTGAATCACGAAGCCTGCGAACGCAAGCCACGCAAAGTGCAATGAGGTTATTGCTTTACCTTGGCTGGAAATAGCAAAATTTTGGCACCTTATATTACAGCGCGTGTAATTAGAATGTATTCACGGCTTGCAGTTGCAAGTCTTGTACGCTGATGAAGTAGATCCACTTGTCGAACGAAATCAAGAGCACATTTAACTAGAGTGGATGCTCAGTTGCTAAAAAAAATTAGGCGTAATGGCCTAGTCAAACGTTACATTTACGTGATGTCTACATTATGTCACGTTGAGCTCTTTTGTTTGTTGTAGCTAGTCTTATGGAAACCCACGTGGCAAACTATACAATTATTGCTAAGTTAATATTATGTTAACGGCTATGTTGGTTGTAGATGGGCCAAGTCATAAGTGCAATTTATGACCATGCAGCAAACCCAAAAATATTAAATAATGTTTTTTCTTTTAAGAGCTGAAATAAAAATGCACCTTAAGGATATTTCCAATCAAATATTGAAAAGCTTATTTAGTGAACGCTTATAGGTACTATCTGCGGACCCCCTTTTTCTGTAGACGTAAAGCCTACAATACCTAGGTATATTCTGACGTACGGATACGAACACAACCATGTACATTATTCACTTGGATTTCCCTATAACAATCAACCAGAGTTGAATATTTAAGATTAGATTTTACAAGAACTACAGGAAAACGTTCTACCGAGTATGCGTTATAAATCTGTTAATTCTGAGAATTATCAATGAAAATACACCACAACACGAAAACGTACTAACAAGGTTCGTGCACAACAAGCAGTATATCCACTATCCAGACATGACTTACTCGCGACTTTACTGGCGACCACCGACATGCTGGTCCACGCAGCAACCAGGTGCAACGCCCCCGTGCTGACGTAGCCGACGAGCAGCATGAGGTTGTGCATGAGCGCCATGCGTCCGTGCAGACGTCTGTGTGTGTCAGGCAGAACGCACGAGATGCACACTGTCGCCAGGAGGGCCAACGAGCCGATGGCGAGCAGCACCCCCATTGCGATGGATATCGCCCTCTCGTGGGGTAGCGTGGACGTCTGGCACACGAACAGGGTCTCGATGCGCGACGGCGTCAGTTCGCCGCAGTAGCTGTCGCGAGGGAAGAGCTCGCCCGTCACAGAGGACTGATGGGGAAAGATTATGTTCATTTTCGACGACATGTAAAACAATGTTGTAATGTGGATGCTTTGGGATTTTTACTGCGCATTATACGACTAATATTTAAGACACCAACCAATGTTTATTATATCGTGCATCGCTGTATGTTGCAGCAGGCAGTAAAGTGCGTAAAGTTTGGGAAATCAGCACTGCCAGTCTGCAATGGTACATTTTCTTCAAAACCACACATGTTACATATTCACTGTTTTAAACACATGCCGTGCTTTTTAGACTTTAATATACAACACCCATGAGGGCACGTCAAAGTCACGGCCTAAGGCATCTAATGCTTAGTTTGACCAAGTTTTTCAACTCCTAGTTGAGATCCCAACTAGGAGTCACAACTGAAATCGCTGCATATGATTGGCTGACATCAGCTGTAATTCCCAGTTGGGATCTCAACCAGGAGTTGAAAAACTTGGTAAAACCGAGCATTAGTGCGTATCAAATTGTTGGTACTGAAAAAGTTTCTGACCTTCATACTTCCATTGCTCATCAAAGTTAGGGTCTGATTCGACAGCATGTCGTGGACAGTGTATCTTTTTTCATTCGCAGCGCATGGTAGAAACCCCTCCATCGTATAATACTTCTGGTCCATTTTCTGAAATACAGAGCATTTCACTTCTACCTGGGATTCGCGCTACAATGTTTAGCACAAATAAACCGTCATCATCAGTCACTCACCCAATGCTCGTCAAAGGCAGGAAGCCAATCGTCGTTTTCTTTAGCTGCCTCCACACATTTCTTCTTATCAGGATCGAACTCGTGGCCTAATTCGCAACACTTTTGCAAGCACAACAACTCCTTGCACGGGCAAAGAATCGCGAAGTGACTGCCAGTTTGGTTAGAGTCCAGACAGAAGCTGTCATTCGCGAACTCGTGGGTCGTTTCATTCCCGCTGTTCGAAGTCTCAACGGCGACCTCCAGTCGGATCCCGTCTCGGCGGCGGTGTAGCTTTATGTCTCCCTCAGCGAAGTACAGAACTACTCGCTTCGTCTTGCCGCAAGGAGGTCTGCCGTATAGGACTTGGATGTCAGTGAGAGTCTCTAGGTTGAGATGCTGGTGTTGTGCCGGGTCGATCCACCACCAAGGGTCACTGATGTTTCTATCTGGCTGTGACTTGCAAGAATTGTTGCCTGACGAGTACTCTCCTCGCGGACAACACTTGCGGATGACGTACGACGAAGATAAAGACGTCGAGGAAGAAGACTTCAATGTGGTAAGCGTCTCATTACTGCGGATCTCTTTGACATCATTCATGTGAATGATTTTGTCTGAAATATTATCCGTGGATGTAGTTTGTTCCAAATCCACTTCAGTTCGCACTGGAGAAATCGTTCTGGTACTAGACGAAATACCATGGTTTGAAGTCAGTAGGTTCATACCATGACTAGCGTGTTTTTTGGATACCAACGGATTTCCAGTGCTTGTGAACATTGCAGGAGTTGACGACATATGCAGCTCGGTCTGGGCATTGTTCAAAGATGTCTCAGGACTCGATGGCGTATTGGATTTAGAGTGCAGACCCGGGCCAGAGTGCAAGCCAGGTCCAGAATGCAAGCCAGGTCCTAAAGTCAGGCCGTGCGCCAGGGCAGGGAGCCACAAGGCGAACAGTGCGCCGACAAGCCAAGCCCTCATGACCCCGGGCCGGTCACAGCACACGTGGTCTACGCTCCGTGGATGTCTTCGCGACGCCTGAACATAAAGATCACCTTGGGGCACGCTTTTATCGCGATACACTGTGAGCCAAAATACAGACGAGACGACCTTGCTATATGGAGGCTCAGATCAAACATCATTTTAACTAGGTGTGCGTTGTGGTTTTATTCTTTTTGTGTGCCAAGTGGAATTGATTTAGCGAAATTGTTGAAAATGAACTGTACAGTAATAACAGGAAAAATTTTTGATGTAGGTGCAATGAGTCACACATTTCTTCTGTTATATTAATGACATTTTCCTTGTAAGTTACCACTTCCTTGTACCTCCTTTCTTATAGTTTCTTGTTGCATATATTGTCTTGCTTATCCTTGTATCCATAGCAAAAATATTTACCGTGCATTGCATTCCCGGTCATAAAATGACTTTTCACCGGCTCTATATTAAAATGGGATAAGTGCCACGATACCAGGTCTATATATATATATGTGTGTGTGTGTGTGTGTGTGTGTGTGTGTGTGTGTAACGTACAAAGAAAATGGTGAAACGATGGTACCAATTGAACCTATTGCATTATAGTTTGGTTACAGTTTGGTTTGGTATGTAGTTCAATTCATCTACGGTAATTCTAATACAAATTTCATGTATTTATCTCGTGTTATTCCAACACGGTAAAACCGGCAAATTATATTTTGGTAATACAAAGTTGTTTTGTTTACAAACAAATAACCCTATATGTGTCATGCCATGGTTTTGCAGTAAAATAACTCGTTATCAACGTACGATGTCAACCAGAAACAATTAAAACAGATATAATTTAATAATGATAACAAAACCAATTACCTCTTGAAGCACTGGCGACATTCGAACACCATTTAAAACTGGCTTGGTCTTGATGTACGGAAGCACATTGACATTCACAATGCATTATGCCATTCTTTCTGTTCAACGAAGAGTATTTGATCGTTCACTTGTAAATACAGATGCAGGGTATCACCACATACGTGGACGAACTTACATGCAGATGCTCGAGATACCCGATTGTTGGTTTATCAAGAAAAAATTATCAAGAAGTTAAGAAGACACGAACATCACTTCCCACTCACTTCTGCATGGCAAATATTTCACCATGGCTCACTCACCATATAAAACATTTCGAACAATTAACATCAATTGCCCTGGTACTCGACACAAAATTGAAACCATCGCTGCTTGTTGTCTTCATGCGTCTCGCAACACGAGCACTAGCCTCCGCGAACGCTTGTGATGTACCTAGCTCGTCTCTCGCGTCGATTCTGCACTCCCGTCGGCCGCGATTTGAGTCAATTGCCAACGCCTCCGAGTGTCGGTTACTCTGAGCGAAACCGCAGCTTCCAGCTTCCTTATAGTTTCGAAGATACGCTCTGAGATTGCTATCCGGCGTGTCGGATATGCTAGCTTTAAACCGAGTTTTCTTTATCGACTGACACTTTTCCTTGGTCTGCGTCTCAGGAAAGAAATTAACATATTTTGTTGCTGGAGTGTATTTCTGTAAACTGGCTCAAATCCAAGTGTAGGCGAAAGACGCGACATTTTTCATTATTCAATCAATCACGGATGATTATTGAACATAAACGTTGTCAACGTTTTTGAACCGTGGGTGATTTAAGACCTACCTTCTAACAAAATAGCATGTCTTTATTCGCCTCATTTGTTATAGCAGTTTTATGACATGAAATCTCTTTGCTGGGGGAAAAGATGAAGATCTCATAACTGAGCATCGTGAAAACCGTGATGACGATAAAGCTGGTAATCAGCTAAGCGCCCGGGCCGCCGTAGTGAGTGACCAGGTAGTGGCTATCCCAACTAGGATATTCTCATCTCATTAGTTTAATTTGTTCCAATTTTTTTAAACTATATTATGTGTCACTGACATATCAATAAGCTTGAGATTCCATATCAACCTTTTACTGTATAGATTAGGAAATAATAATCGAATTGCTATCACATAATTCGATGTCACTTGTCAGGGCTAGTGCAAAGAGATAAGCTGCAATTACGATCTGCTTTGAGTGTTTCTTAGTGCATAGTTGACATACTTGACCACCAAGGGAGATGCGTGTAATTGAAGATCTGGTGGAGCTCAGAAAATCGCGATTATAATATAATTAAAATGGAGGAAAACAAAGACATGTCGAATTAGCAGATTGTCCACGGTCGCCCAACGCATCGACGGTGCCAATATTGCGTGTTGTGACTCAATTTCATCATACGGTTCATGTTATCTCGATGACTGATGTCTCTTTGAGTCGAGCTCCTTAGATTAATGTCAAATTCCTACGAAAATCTGTCCGTTTACGATCGTTTGGTAAGCCAGAGTGATTTTACAAGTCGAATCTCAAGCCAATTGCTTTGTTAGCGGATCAATTTGTTAGCGGATTGCTATTTGTCACTTAAAAATACACGTACTGGGATTACTTACTTCAATGTTTGATTTATATAAGAATAATTCGATCAGGTACATTGATTAAGTCTACAAGCTATTCAGTTAAGCACATAGTTTCGGTTGCAAAATTTATAAAATAATATCATTTTATCATCGCAGTAGCAGTTTTTTGCCGTACATACTCGCAACACGATCGCATAACACTTGTAACCAACCACCAATTAGTTGGTATAATTCCATGTGACACGGTGCACCAGAAAAGTCGTGCGCGTGATAGGCTAAAGCATATTAAGTGCGTGTGACATTAAAACGTGCGTGTGACATTAAAACGTGCGTGTGGCGGTCAATAGTGCGTGTGACATTCAATAGTGAGTGTGGTGGTCAATAGTGTGTGTGAGGGTCAATAGTAAGTGTGTATACAGAGGGTGCGTAGGGCGCGGGAAACATGCAGGGGCGAAGGGGCACTTTGTACCACGTGGAGGCGAACTCCACCCCGGGAGGTGTAGCTGACCGTCAAGTGCGCCAGAAGTTCGCAAGCGGACGCTTCTTCTTCTCGAGCGCTGGGATACTCAACCTCGTGGCGACTGTGAGTTCACGAGTTTATGGAGATGAATTGAACCTGCAGTTGGTGTGGATGGAATTGACATGAACTTCATACTAAATTACGATGCATTTAGGGCGTGTTGAGAAGCAAGAAAACAAGTACCAGCTATGTTTTTGTCATAGAGCGTACGATTTAGAGAATAGAGGCCTACCTATGTAAAGATGCATCCTTATCACAAAATGAATCAGTCTTCGGATCAAGATTGGAATGTTTTCCATCACATTTTATTTCAACTCTAAATGTATGTCAGATAGAAATTCCATGCCGAGCATCTACACTAACAAGTGCTGCCATTCCTTATTCCTTTCTGGTAATAACATCTTAAAATTTTTGGGCATCCAGTAATCTATTTAGAAAATATATTCCCAGCTCTTTTGTAGTTCAACATTCACCACAAGTAGGCAGCAATTTATGCTAATCGCAAACTTTACATAAAACTTAACCAATTAGAAAAATTCTCTTTTACATGTGATTTGGTGACTTTCTTTGCCGGAACCAGAAGAGCCCATAGTGTATGTTTTCCCCTGCAGGCCGTACTGATTGTCGCAGCCATCATCTTCCTCGCGACGAGCACGTCCTGCCGTAACCCTCCTACCTGGTACCCTTGGCTGTTCCCGCTGATGACTCTACTTCCGGCTCTGATCACTGCCGCCATCTTCGCGCTGTTCGTGCTCGGGGTTGCTGAGGAAAACCCGGACGTCTGGATCAAAGTGGTCAGTGCAACGCTCGTTACTAAGTGTTTTTTTTTAAACTTGTACCCATGTTTACTGCATTTCATGTTTGCCCGAAGTGAGATGCGTCTTTTGTAGAGGAACCGTTGTACTAGCTTCCACTAGCCAAAATCTGGAGCTGGAGTACGGATCCTTCGAAATCTTTTGGACCTCCCCCGTCGATTTTTATTATTCTTTCAGGCGCTTGGGCAACATTGTATTAATTGCGTGTTTCAGGCGCTTGGGCAACATTGTATTAATTACGTGTTTCAGGCGCTTGGGCAACATTGTATTAATTGCGTGTTTCAGGCGCTTGGGCAACATTGTATTAATTGCGTGTTTCAGGCGCTTGGGCAACATTGTATTAATTGCGTGTTTCAGGCGCTGGGCATCATTGTATTAATTGCGTGTTTCAGGCGCTTGGGCATCATTGTATTAATTGCGTGTTTCAGGCGCTTGGGCAACATTGTATTAATTGCGTGTTTCAGGCGCTGGGCATCATTGTATTAATTGCGTGTTTCAGGCGCTTGGGCAACATTGTATTAATTGTGTGTTTCAGGCGCTGGGCATCATTGTATTAATTGCGTGTTTCAGGCGCTGGGCATCATTGTATTAATTGCGTGTTTCAGGCGCTTGGGCAACATTGTATTAATTGCGTGTTTCAGGCGCTGGGCATCATTGTATTAATTGCGTGTTTCAGGCGCTGGGCATCATTGTATTAATTGCGTGTTTCAGGCGCTGGGCATCATTGTATTAATTGCGTGTTTCAGGCGCTGGGCATCATTGTATTAATTGCGTGTTTCAGGCGCTGGGCATCGCTTTGGTCGAAGTTGTCGCCATCGTCGCAGTGTCGGTGCTGACAATCAGTGGATGTGACGTCAGCTCGCCAGCAAACAACGTTCCTGCGGTAAGTACTAAGTACTAACACGGCACTGCTGACAGCGAAGAACTGCAGAGTATTTCGATACATGTTTTGAACGTCAATGCATATCTGTGTTTATAACAGAGAACGTCTCGAACTCGTTGAAAACAAATCCCACGTATATAGAACAGACCGACTGGAAGTTCGATGCCTTCTGAAACTCGTGAACAGAGCTTCTGATGTTGCCCTTCCTCGCCTTCAAGTTTAAAAAAATTACAACAATAGGTATTCTATCAATGAGACCCGATAGTGACGAACGTAAAAGTTACGTAATCGATATACGCTGTCATTCAGCATACTATTATACTTTATGATGCCATTGATCAAAGCAAGAACTTTTATGTTCTATTGCAAATTTGTCGTTCAAAGGGCACGGGGGAACTATACAAACTCTATGAATTGCAATGAATTACAGAAAAGCCATCCTGGTTCTGGTGGGTGTATCGCAACTCTTAGCAGTCCTTGTTAAAAAGAGGGTGAGAGATGAGTGAATGCCATCTCGTGTTGACAGCCTCTTGGCCTGGGCGGCGCGGTGCTGTTGGCGATCGCATCTGCAGCGCTGTTCATCATGTGGAAGTATCGGAAGGAGGAGAGCAGCGAGGTTGCGCAGGAGCCAGCTTCCGCGCAGGAAAGCGCTCCGCGGAAGTCCATCTTCATTTGAAGCTGTGTCCACCCACCTGAACCTGAATCGTCGCTATACATGTATTGAAATCGACCTTACGAGAAATACGTTTTGGGAGTGAATATACGTTTTTTTTTCTGCAGAGGATGTTGTGATATGTCCCAAACAAGCGCAACGATTGTCCCAAACAAGCATTCTTCCTACGGTATAGCTTGCCTTGAGCCAGCTCCTCAAAAGTCTAGTAGAAATTTTATAAATTTATGGCAAGGCTCTGTTTACTGCATAAAAAATTGTAATACAATGTCGAAGGTGAAATTTACGCATGTACCTACCAATAAAGATTCCCGCGAAAGATTGCTTCGAGTTGTGATGATTCTATGTATGGTTTACATGCTAAAGTTCCTAAAGTTAAATTGCTAAAGTTACATTTCCTTGTACGGCGTTCTGGCCGTGTCATTGCGACAAGGAAAATGGGGCAGCCGTGTCGGGGCACGAAGGGAGACGGGGCAAAAGAGCGCCTGACGACACCACAACTCCTTCCCAGTTAGCAGACGTCGTTCATATTGATGCCGTGGAGCTGCAGGCAGGAAACGAAGCAGACGTTTACGCCATAAGTGTCGATGGGCCAAAAGTTAAACCACGTTAAACTCGTGCAAGGTGAATATGGTTGTTTACTATCAAATCACGCGGTTTCTTATATTGGTTTTAATAACGAATCAACACAAGGCGGCCACACATCGGCAATCACGAGCTTGGTAATTTAATGTCGAAGACCGGAGCGAAGACGACAATCTCGTCTTATCAGACCTGATTGTAATTAAATGTAAATATTCTTGACTTTCAGAATCGTAGGAACGTCTTTTATTTGTGTCTTGTGTAAGTTGTGTTTTGTGTCTTCGGAACGGCTTTTATCCTATCTTGGAATGTCAAATTGAAGCCTGTGTCGCAGGCTGCACCATGAACTCTTCCGACGGCTGCACCGTGAACTCTTCCGACGGCTGCACCATGAACTCTTCCGACGGCTGCACCGTGAACTCTTCCGACGGCTGCGCCATGAACTCTTCCGACGGCTGCACCGTGAACTCTTCCGACGGCTGCACCGTGAACTCTTCCGATGGCTGCGCCATGAACTCTTCCGACGGCTGCACCGTGAACTCTTCCGATGGCTGCGCCATGAACTCTTCCGACGGCTGCACCGTGAACTCTTCCGACGGCTGCGCCATGAACTCTTCCGACGGCTGCACCATGAACTCATCCGACGGCTGCGCCGTGAACTCTTCCGACGGCTGCACCATGAACTCATCCGACGGCTGCACCGTGAACTCTTCCGACGGCTGCGCCATGAACTCTTCCGACGGCTGCGCCATGAACTCTTCCGACGGCTGCACCGTGAACTCTTCCGACGGCTGCACCGTGAACTCTTCCGACAGCTGCACCGTGAACTCTTCCGACGGCTGCACCGTGAACTCTTCCGACGGCTGCGCCATGAACATGAACTCTTCCGACGGCTGCGCTGATACCCGCACCCGGCGTTGCACCTTCCCCTCAGACCTCGACGGCGGGCCCCTGGATTCTGCCGAAGGCTGCGCTGATGGTTGTTCCGACTGGGGAGCGTTCTCATTCGCCTCACCCACATTACCAGCGTCACCCGTGTCACCCGCGTCGCCATTGTCGTCCGCGCCACCCGCGTCACCACCATCACCGCCATCACCGCCGTCACCGCCGTTATCCGCGTCACCGACGTCACCCCCGTCATCCATGCCACCCCAGTCATCCCCGCCATCTCCCCAGTCATCACCGTTATATCCGGAATCACCGAAGTCACCAGTATCACCCTATAGAACAAAGAATATATTCCACAATGCACCATAATACATCGCTAGCAAATAAGTTTAGTGCCGAAATGATAATGTCTTTAGATAAACAGTTACCTACCACTTCTACCTGATAACTTGAGCTCTCGTTGTCTTACAAAGAGAACGAAGGTGCGTTTTCGAATGCCGGTACGTGCATAGATGAATAAAGTACTACATTCATCTATGGTACAGGGGTAAGTATAAACATACTTGTCAGCTCCCTACAAGTAATTGGGGATAGGCGAGTGCGACACAGCATTCTACATTACCCATCTATACATTTATACCATTAATGCATTAGATAATTTGCTCAATAAATGCAGACTGCAGCATGCAGCATGCAGCATTAATCATATTGGGATACAACTTATTCAGTTTTGAGACAATTTGAATCCATCTATATATGCGCATCATGGAAAATTGTCTGTGTTGCTTATCCCCTTCCATATATGTAGTAGTATACAGCAAAGTGAGTGGTTGGTGACCTTTGACTTCGAGTCAATAGTGTGTGGTCGAAGAATAAATCTTCTATCAGGCCGAGATGACCACTATACGGTGATACGTGCGTACGAGACAATAGCCAAGCAGAGCGTGCAACAGCCGCAGAGCGCGACAGCAATAGGTACCCCTGAACTGCAACAGTGTGTAAGTATTTTTATATACAATTGCAAGTAATACTTTTGGGTGTGTACAGGAAGGGGTGACACATTATTTTAAAATTGGTTAATTTTCTTACGAATATAAGTACTACTAGGATAATATTGAAGGAAAAATTGATTTCAATGCGAAACTTTTGCCACTCAAAAATATTTTAATTTTGACAAGAAAATCAGAATATATTTGCTAGTGACATTAAACCAATTCGAATCCGAATATATTTATTATAGAGTTTGGGGTTCTGAGATGTCAACCTGACATCAAATCTACGGAGAGGCGTTGCCGGGTGTATGGCGCAAATGAGTACCGACATGAGCTACAGCACAGGGTTGCAGAGTAGAACGGTTTCTTAGGATATTGTAATGTGATCTGTATTCAGTTCATTAGTTCACTTGGCAATAGTTTTTTTTACGTTGGATTATTGATGTTGGTGAATTACTATCATTTGATGCATGTTATAGCATAGCTGTTGTTCTCTGTGTACTTACAGCATAGCCATATTTCAATGCCATTTTGTTCCCGAAATCGAAACTAGGAAATGTTTCCTGGGTGTCAATTCTAGAACCGTTCTTTGTCAGTGGACAGATAATTGACTATAGGTAATTTGTCACACAATTTCATTATTGGCAATATGTATAGGCTCCTACAAGTATTTAGCATGTAAGTATAAGCTACAAGCTGTGCTATAAGTTGTGCTATAAGTATAATATGTTTATAGTATTTTAATTGGTTTGACTGCGATGGTTGGGATAATGTATTTTCAAAATATCTCCCTGCACCACATGTAAAAGGTATCCTGTGGCAAGCGTTTCTTTCACTTAAATTTCATCCATGGCTTGCTATCAGATGAGAGCATTGAACACCAATTTTGTGCATGTTGCTAAATATTCAATAGCACTTCCCCTCAAAAAGTATCCCGGAAAATCGATTGAATTATTTTTGAGCTCTATTACTTACGATACTTTCAGACTTTCTCTAACTTACCCGTTATTGCTTGACGTTACTGATAAGATTTCACAGAACTTTACTAGTACCTATATGTGAAGCTCATGTCGTAGCGTAGATAACAGCTGTTATCAAAGATGAGTTCTTTTTATTTATAACATTTATAATATTTTTTAAATATTTCTTGTATTGATAACAATATTTGTTTGCATGCTTAATTCAATCAAAATTGATAAGTAATTTAGATTTTCTTTTGAGGTGGTAAAATTTAAGATTTCGCTCCACTCGCATCGTCCGCTATTCTCATCCCTAACAAAATACTTGAACTTCACCTACCAAAGACACAATTTTAGTTGCAAAAGAAAATACTGTCATAATCACAAAAATGTTTATTAAAACATTATTTTTGACTGCAACCCAGGGTTCTTCCTTAAACACTTTGTGACATAAGAAAATCCATTAACGCGTCTAGAATGCTTCTAGTATATGTTCATAATCATGTCGATCTTTCGGCGACAGATGGGGCAATTGTGCTGAGGCTTGAACGCAGAAATGCAGACGGGGCAAAGCTGCGCATGACCGCAAGGAACAAACGCCTTCTTGGCGATCCGTCGGCTGATGCACACTCTGCAGATGTCGTCGTCGTCTACACCCTCCAAGTCGTCCTCTGGAGCTGAAAACGGCAAACGGTGCATGCGTTTAACAGCTCTTATAATTAAAGCGGAAAATCACCTTCAGATGTTGGTTTTAGTAAATCACTTCCTATCAGCATATTAAGACATGTCACGACGAAAATACGAAAATAAACACATATTATGAGCAATACACATTTTTAGAAGTTTGGTCGTAATGTTGTTTTCAGGGTGGTCAAAATCGCACATTTAGCACCCCCCCCCCCCCCCCCGCAACAGACACAATTTTGTAGGCGGTGCAAGGCACACTGTTGAAGTTCAAAACGTTCTAAAATTAGAGTATGCTGTAAAAAAATTTCATGCGTTTGGGTGAACAAAGACCGTTTTCGATTTATTGCTTGCACTTTCCTGTATACTTCCATCTAAAAGAAAATAATTCGATTTAGGGATAATTTAAGCCTACCGGGGCAAACTTTCGAAAAAGGGCTTTTCAACAAAAAGTCTTTCGTCTACAACATACTGGAATGCTGGATGGATATCTTCAGCAGTGTCCTTGAACCGCCAGCAGATTTTAGCCTGCAAGCCTCTTTTCGAATGGAGGATCTCGCCAAATATGACATGGGACTGGGAGAGAGAGTAATATAGAGATGATGACATGAACACTGAACAGTGTTCATTTTTGCACCCAAGTACCAAAGGACCTTTTTGAACCTTAGAGAAATAATGACTTGATGCATGATATGCTTACCATCGACAGTCGGTTGTTGGGGGTCTTGCGGCGTTGAATCGTCAGCAGCTGCTGGAAAAGAGACAATGTAAAGACGACTTGCATTTTACGCTTAGGCCATAATTCACAGCCTTACACCAAACACAGATTGAAATAAAAATTTTGTTCTTCATGTCCTAGGAACAGCAGTTTTAAACCCCCGTGCTGATTTCAAGTTGCATACTCTATTACTGACATATAGTGTGCCATGATAGTGGTGATCGATATGCCATGATGACAGCGACAGCGTGAAGTGATATCTTTTAGCCTCGCAAACAATCAAACGTGTACTTACACATGGCACTTGAGCCCGCGCCCTGCAATGCAACATTTATTACTTCAAAAATCACGTCTTCAAATGATATTCCAGAGCCCGTTCCAGAGGCGCTGCTTAGCTCGAAATGACTGTGTTGCGGCTGCGACCCAAACACCAGGCCCATGTAGTTGGGGCCGGTTCCGGTTCCAGGTGCGCTGTTGGAGTTGTACGGATTCTGCTGCGGATGTGCCCAATACATCGCTCCGGTGTAGTTTGGGTCGGTTCCGATTCCAGGCATGCTGTTCCAGTAAAACGGGTTTTGCTGCGGATGTGCCCAATACATCTCTCCGGTGTAGTTTGTGCCGGTTCCGGTTCCAGCCGCGCTGTTGAGGTTGAACGGGTTTTGCTGCGGCTGCGACCCAAACGTTGCACCCACGTGGTTTGTGCCGGTTCCGGTTCCGAACGCGCTGCTAAAGCTGAGCGGTTTCTGCTGCTGCTGCGACCCAAATGCCAAACCCGTGTAGTTTATGCCGGTTCCGGTTCCAGCCGCGCTGCTGACGCTGAACGGTGTCTGCTGCGGCTGCGACCCAAACATCGCACCCGTATAGTTTGTGCCGGTTCCGGTTCCAGCCGCGCTGTTGAAGATGAACGGTGTCTGCTGCGGCTGCGACCCAAACATCGCACCCGTGTGATTTGTGCCGGTTCCGGTTCCAGCCATGCTGCTGAAGCTGATCGGTTTCTGATGCGGCTGTGACTCACAGTCACACATAGCACCCGTGTAGTTTGTGCCGGTTCCGGTTCCAGCCGTGCTGCTGAAGCTGAACGGTTTCTGCTGCGGCTGTGACTCACAGTCACACATAGCACCCGTGTAGTTTGGGCCAGTTCCGGTTCCAGCCGTGCTGCTGAAGCTGAACGGTTTCTGCTGCAGCTGTGACTCACAGTCACACATAGCACCCGTGTAGTTTGGGCCAGTTCCGGTTCCAGCCGTGCTGCTGAAGCTGAACGGTTTCTGCTTCGGCTGCGACCCAAACGTCAAACCCACGTGGTTTGAGCCGGTTCCGGTTCCAAACGCGGTGCTGAAGACGAGCGGTTTCTGCTCCGGCTGCGACCCAAACATCGCACCCGTGTAGTTTGTGCCGGTTCCGGTTCCAGCCGCGCTGCTGAAGCTGAACGGTTTCTGCTGCGGCTGTGACTCAAACATAGCACCCGCGTGGTTTGTGCCGAATCCGGTGGCGGTGGCGGTTAACGGTTTCTGCAGCGGTTGCGCAGGCGCTCCATACTGCGCTCCCGTGTTGTTGATACCGGTTCTTGTTCCAGGCGATGTGTATGACTGGCCTGAGCCGAAGCCTCTAAAAGGCGTGGTGCCAGACGTGGAAGCAAACAGGCCAGTACTGCTACTTTGATTGGGTCCGGAGAGGTTGTTTTCAACCTGGTTTGATTGGGTAGTTCCTAAAAACAAACGGAATGTTGGGTACCGGAGACCACCACACCCTATTTTCACATACCAAACATTGTTGTTTGGCGCTTACGACTATTTTCACTTGGGGTTCACTATGGAACACGTCCACATACCTCGATTTGCGCCTTAAAGGTAAATGGATAAATAGGTAGTGGGTAAAATGGGTGGGTGGGAAATGGGTAAGATAAGGCGAATAGGTATATAAAGTGTGAAATATAGAACACGTAAGAAAAACTTGCAAAAGTTAGATAGTTAAATGCTAGAACTTCGCGTATAGGTATAACAACGTATACCAGCGTATTTCTTTAAAATAAAGGTGAGTATAAATGATAATTTCGAAAATAAAAGGTAAGTATACGCCGTATACCTGCGTATACCCTGGACTCTAGTTTACACCACTGGCTATAGAGCCGAAAGTTCTGAATGTCTATTACGAGACCATGCAAAGATTATAAGCATAATATTATACGAAATCATATCACATGTGAATATGTAAGGCTTCCATCGATATTTTAACTTAAAATGTTAGGGTTTCATACAACATTTTTTGAATTTTATTGAAGAAATAAACAGGAATTTTACACGCGGCCTACTGTTTACTAAGTTCCACGTTCACTTTTTTATCCTCTATAGTATTAATAGATGTACCTTTTGATGACGGCTGAGGTTTAGCTGAGCCTGCCTTGCGCCGTCTATTGTCGCTTTTGTGGGGCATTTTGACCATGACTTTGATTGCTCCACAGGATCGATGCTTAGACTGGCCCAAAATAGGCCACTTTCTCGGCTACTGCACTCCCTCTCTCTCTCTTTCTGTCTCTCTTGCAAGAGAGTCGTCGAAATATCAATTGCTAATTTCGGTTAATGAAAATGAATTTACCGAATGCTACCATGGAAATTACATTGTAGCATGATGGAATTTCATGACTTTGTTGTAAAAACGGGAAATATTTGTATCTTGATTGTTTCAGTCTGTACCATTGATATATTTTCCTGCAAAAATTTGTTCAGCTATTCATTAGTGACGTTGAAGCTTTCGCTACGCTCATCAATATTGTCCATAAGGGTGGGAGGGAGGTGAGATAGTGAGGTAGCAGTATTGTTCCCGAGTGAAATCGTAATTGTAAATTGAAACCAGTCGAGCAAATTCCCATCCCAACAATCAGCAAATTATAAAATATATCAGTACCCAAGCAACGAGACGCATGTGAGCCAAACGCCAAACCAATGAACGAGACGACAACGTGCCAGCCAGTTTAACAGCCACCTTAACGACCCGTTCAACGTCCAAACTATAGCAGCTTCCGTAGCGTTCTGTTAAACATCGCCGACTTAACGCCCTTTTTATCGCCCGACTTAACATCCGAATTAATGATCACCTTAACGTACGAATTAACAGACACCTTAACGCCTTGTTAAACGACTATACACTCTAGGCCACGGGCCAAGAATATGCGAGAGCGCGGTAAGTGGCAATAGGTAAAGAATGCCTAACAGGGCTGTATTTTACTTCCAAAAACCCGTTTCCAACCATCTTAGGTATGGCATATCTCTATCCGTTATTTTCGTGTTTAATTTGATTAAAAATAAAAATAAATATTGACGGGAAATGTTTTTATCATGCTTATTGGATCTGTTCCAGATAGCCAGCTGTTCAAATTTTTGAAGGCTAGGTTTTTGACAGCTTCATTTAAAATGTGTGAAAGTGTGGAAACTTGAACCACAGAGCTCATTGAAATACTTTTACGTTATTGGAGTACAAATACTTTGTTGTAAGATGTAACATCTCCGGATTACGAAAAATCATGGCACGTGATTGGCTAGTAGTCGTCAATATTGACGAAAAGTTGAACTTTTTCAACTTTCTGTCAACATTTCCCGTCAATATTTCCCGAAACTTGATCGTGTGAACGCTGACCGGCAATTTGCATGTTGTTTTACCTGGGCCAACTTGATGTCAACATTTCCCGTCAATGTTGAGTCAACATGTTGACGTAAAATGTTGACCGTGTAAAGGCAGCTTAATTCATTCGAAGATGTAACATAAGAAGTCAAGGCTCATAAAACAGCTTAGCCATACGCGTAGCCATACAGATAGCCCAGATAATAACAGCTGTCACCACGTGAAATGTCCCACTCCCCTAGGCATCCCACCCGCTCCCCTCCGAATCCCTCGCTCCCAAATGCTCGGCGTCATCGTCGTCATGAGCGGCGGCGTCGCTATTGGTTTCCACTTTGCCCGCTGGGCGTCCCGACACATCACGGAGTTCTTGGGAGTACACCGCGAACGCGAAGACGCCGGCGAAGAGGACGACGCGCCGGTCTCGCTGCATCCCAGGAGGCTGCTCCAAGACATCGAAAGGGAGATATCTGTGTAGTCAGTGTACTTGGCGGAATGTACTTGCAATAAATGCTTCTTATAACGCTCTCGTTGAATGGTGCTTGCTTCATTTATTTATGTTGTTGCATAAAAAGACGTAACAAGTCACTAAACAGTGTCATGCCAGAAATATATATTAAAAAAGAAACAAATAAGTTATGGCCAAATTATGGTCAAATTATGGCTTTAAAAGCTTCATATATTTGCTTTATTTCAGAATATTTAGGTTTTCAGTGTTGTAGGACTTTTCGTTAATAATTTCGTGAATATTTTAATGATTACGAAACTGTTTATTTGAAATTATTTATCAACAAATTAGGGGGTCTAAATAGTGCATCGCTCTGCTCTCGCGACGACTGTCATAAAATCTTGATAGATATGTACAGTGAAGTGGTGTTCGAATTGGTGTTAGAGTTAATTAAACTCTTATATGCACTTTGATTCTCCCTGTGATTTTACGGTCGACGCACTGGGCAAATTACCACCGTTTGATATTGTTATGGTGATTACGTAGATGACGGTGAAACCGTGAAACTATTCTGGATCGTGAGGAAAGCAATCTCGATGAGTGCAGCTACACTCAACTGGAAAAAAGGGAAAATAAATATACGTCCCTAAGTAAATACTCATATGGGTATTGCCATTGGTATTACGGTATTGCCTGTACTGTTTAACGAAATTTCCGAATCTTAAAGCATAGAACTATAGCAGGGAAATGTCATCATTTATAACATACATCACACATCACATCACTACATCACTACATCACACATTACGTCACTACATCACTTCACCATTTTAATAATGTGAAAGTGTGACGGGAAATAATTGTGTACATCAGTCGTTCTGCTGTGCACCATCGATCGATGGAACGGTCACATTTCGATGGTCCCAACGAGTCGCCGTTGTTGGGTCGATCGCACCTAGCAACGGAATGCAGAGAGGGTGTCTCGTTAAAAGGGTGCAACTTGCAGCTGAGAGTCCTTGCAGGGTGCATTGATGACGAACAAGAATTAATTATACGACACCGGAAATGCTGAGGGTGGACACGCCAGCGGAAAACCGGTAAGTCTCCGCCCGCTGCCTGCACTCTGCCAGTCGGCGCAAAATGTGTAACCATCGGTGTATAACATGCGATATGAAACAATGGTTCTTTCTCTCAATTCGTTCTCTCAATTCGTACTCTCAATATGTGCATGTATTGTGAGTATTCATTTTGACAAGATCTATAATATTAACTAGATGAGTTTCTTGAGAATCTACAAAAAAATGAACATGGTTATGATCCAAATATAAAGCAGAGTGTATAGCTCAGTTCTACGGGACGATAACTTCAAATAAGCCTTAAAAATGTTCTCTTTGGCGAAAGTGTCTACATGGAGGTGTGAGTGTGTTAAGCTCCGGATAAACATTTCTCTCTCAATGTATTATTAGACTTCTTTATCATTCCTTTTCAAGTTCCAATACAGTCTTCGTTAACTTTTCAGCCCAGTCTTCGTTAACAACCACGTGACCCAAGGTTCCCACGGCCCCTTCTTCCCCCCCCCCCCCCCCCTCCTTCAAAAGAAAGTGGCAACTATAGTTTGTAACTTGTATCATGTCTTCAATGTCTGCCGCCCCTGGGCCTTGCTTTGCAGCATGCGGAGAGCCAGCGACACCCGCCGCATGACCATCTTCTCCCAGCTGGCCAACTCCGACCAGGACGTAGGCAGCGAGTCGTCCACCGAGGAGGACTCTTCCGAAGAGGAGGATGAGAACAGGCGGCGTCCCGAGATGTCCAGGGGCCCTGACGTGCCGCCCGAGTACTGGCTCATCCAGAAGCTCGTCAAGTACATGAAGGTGCAAGGGGTGGACTATGCATTACTGAAAAAGATAGCTAGTAGATTACGACCAGCAAAAAAGCAGATGCTGTTGAAAGATATACCTACATACTTTTAAAGATTAAATCTTCCAGGCAAATACCATATTATTACTGTAGCATCACTACATCTTAATTATGATATGATGCACATAAGCGTAGAATATGTTTTCCACTGCTTCAAAAGTCAGAACGCATTGCATAATATTTCAGCTGTGATCGTAACATGAGCTAAAGTATATTTCAAAGCAGAGACACAAATCTCTTAAATCCAGACTGACGTTTAATATTAACAAATAATTTACCGTTTTCCATCTCATATGAAATTTTATGATTCTCCCACTCCTGAACTCCTAATTTTGGCATGCACCCCCTGCAGGCTGGCAATCAGACGGCGACCATCGTGGCGTTATGCTGTCTCAAGGACCACGACCTCTCGACGGAGATCAACCAGCAGGCGATTAGGGAGAGCGGCGGCCTAGAGGTCCTGGTCAACCTCCTGGAGACTGCCGACGTCAAATGCAAGGTACGAGATAGAGTAAGGATTACCGATTAACCGCATTCCTTTTCCTGTAAGATAGCGTCCACAACTCTGTTTCCTTGCATTGCAAACGCGTGCCACTTGTATATGTTCCTCGCAAGATCGAAGCTGACGCACGGAGATTTTTAGCGGAGAGTTTTTTTTTTTTTGTTTACATTCTTGCACAGCTCCATGAAAATTAAATGTCGAGAATCATGGCGATCCGAAAAATATACTTTTGACGATGCATCACATGAAAATTTGCTTACAATCAATTTTCAATTTTGCAGTACCAATATGTAATACATTGCCTCTACAACCCTCATATCTCGAAATGTTTTTGTGAACGAAAACAATGTCATTTGAAGAAACAGATAAGAAAACAAACAAAAATTACATATTTTTCGTGACTGCCTAGCCCTAACTAATGTTCGCTGCCCCAACGCGTGCTCCACGCCCTGCGCTGCGCCTTGCTGCGCCTTGCTGCGCCTTGCTGCGCCTTGCTGCGCCTTGCTGCGCCTTGCTGCGCCTTGCTGCGCCTTGCTGCGCCTTGCTGCGCCACGCAGCTGGCCGCGCTGTCCGTGATGAGCGCGATCTCGTTCAACGCAGACGTGCGTCGCAGCGTGACGGACCTGGGCGGAGTGCCCCTGCTCGTGCGCGTGCTCAGCGACCCGGGCACGCATCTGCAGATCCTCGCAGCTGACACGCTCGCCAACGTGGCGCGCGTGCGACAGGCGCGCAGCGGCGTGCGCAGCTGCGGGGGCATACCGAAGCTGGTACGAACGAACAACCATGGCATTTTTAATGGATAACGAATGTTGCAAAATATAGATAATTCTATACTCGGTAGACCAGAAGAATATGCTATGAGAAGTCAATGCGGTGTCGAGTTTCTTACTCCAATTTGGGGCAAAATCGTTTGTTTCCTGCCATAAGATTAACACATGTAGCCTCTTCAACCCAAACCCATTCTTTTATCTGCGGGAAATCCATTTCCTTGGACGGATAATCCCCTGTGAGCATTTCGATTGAAGAGGTTCGAAGAAATACTTTGCCGTAGACTTAGCACATAGCAGAATGCCATGTATAAATGTCATCAACTGTAGAAACGAAAGAAAATGAAATTGGCAGTCAAACATGCGTGCTATAACCAGTCGAGAAAGAAGGTAATTTTATTCCAGACCTCAAAAAATCTGGTTCCGTAAATAGATCTTACTCTGAAGGACCGAAAATCACCTAAGAGATCAATAAGCAAACCAAACATCGCACAGGTTGACCTGTTGGACGCTAGCCCGACCGCGCTGGCCACGCCCATCGAACAGCTGTCTCTCGAGGAACGCGAGCAGGTGGCGGTTGCACGTGCAGGTGCCAAGGCGCTCTGGTCGCTGTCGCAGTCACGCAGGAACAAGGAGGCGATGCGCAGGGCTGGCTGCGTGCGGCTGCTCGCGTTGCTGCTGCGCTCAGTGCACTTGGACCTAGTGGTTCCCGTCATGGGGACCATTCAGCAGTGCGCCTCCGAAGTAAGCAAACTCCTCGAGGGGGGGGGGGGGGAGTTGGCATTGATGTTGGCATTTGGAAGAGAATGTAATAAAATTGTATGTTTTAGGAAACAAGAGTCCACAATCACGTACCCTTGTCGTGTCTGAATTTTAAATCAAAGTTCAAAATTAGACTTGATAGTACGTTTTTTGAAAAATAAGGTTCTTCTGTTAACTTGACATTCTGTTGTTCTATTTCTTCTTATTTTTTCTGGCGTATGCATTTCATTCTAGACTTGCTCTTCATGCGAGTGATTAAGAATCCTTAAAGGTTAGGTATCTATTTTAAGTAATTTGCCCAATTGCAGGCAATGTGCATTTTAAACTCGATAGTACGTTTTTGTTTCTGTTCTAAAAAAGTTGTTTAGAAGTTGTTTAAAAAACTCCTCGTGTTTCCCGATCCAGATTAGCTACCAGCTGGCGATTCAGACGGAGGGGATGGTGGTGGACCTCGTCCGGTACCTGTCGCACTCGAACCGGGAACTCAAGAAGCACTGTGCGTCTGCGATTTTCAAGGCAGGTACCAACGTAGTACGACCCCGTTAAGAACTGACAACTCGGCTGAGTTTGTACGAGAACACTGAGGGCAGGACCTGTAGGTGAAGTTGGCCAGGGAGTGGCACGGGAAACTCCAACACCTTGCCAACGCTTTGCCAACGCTTTGAGAACGCAGGCAAACCTAACCTCTAACCTTCACTCTCAACATGAGACTGAGACCACAGCCTGCGATCCGAATTGAATATGAGCCAGATCCGATGAAACTAATTAAAATATATGATTTATGTAATTAAAATATATGATTTATATATATGAAATATATGATGAAGTTCTCTTCATCTAGCTTCTCCGTTCCGCTCATATCGTACAGCTAACTGGACCCTTTCTTGGCGCTGGCCAACGCCTCGCAAACGCCTCTCCAGCGCACGCATCACTAACCTGCGCTGTCGTGTTCAGTGCAGCGCTGCCGACGAGGCGACACGCGAGCTGGTGCGCGAGCACGGTGGACTGGACCCGTTGGTGGCGTTGGCCAGTGACAAGTCGATCGTGGAGGACAAACCGCTGCTGGCGGCCGTCACAGGGGCGCTGTGGAAGTGCGCGCTGAGCGACGCATGTGCCAAGCGACTCGACGAGCTGTGCACTGTCGAGGTGCTGGTCACGCTGCTGGACGATGAAAATGAGGAGGTTTGTATAATTTGTATTTTTGCTTTCATGTTGGCCAATCTAGAAACGCAGCGGTTCGCTCTGTCATCCTTTGGTTCGCTAATGACTTAACGAACCGTTAACATTAATTTCTGCCTTGAAGTTACAATTTTGTCAGGTTGTTGCCAACCATCGTAATTGTGTCGTTTTACGTGGTGACATCGCTATACAATGGAGGCTGTCAGCTTTTCCTACCAAAGTTTGAATAGAGTAATACCTGTGCCTTCATGTATAGCCATTCTACATACCTATTACTGTCACAGAGCGTTACAATGAAACCAACGTAACGATCCATCCGCGACGTACGGTAATGTTAACAAAAGGATTCCTTACTAATTCCTAGACTTTGCAATCAATGAACGTGTTAATGTGATGCTATTGTGAGTAGTTGTTTCTCTATCGATCAGGTCCTGACAAACGTTGTTGGAGGGCTCGCTGCTCTGACCCGGTTCCCCGAGAACCGGGTGGCACTCCGGCACTCCGGCGGTCTGCCGCCGCTGATCCTGCTGCTGAGCGGCACCAACGAGCCGATGCTAGAGAACGTGGCCGTCGTTGTGGGGGAGTGCGCCAACGAGCCACAGTCCATGCAGCTGATCGACGAACTGGACGGCGTGAGACTGGTCTGGTCGCTGCTCAAGAACCCCAGTCCTCGGGTGCAGGCGAGTGCCGCGTGGGCGCTCTGTCCGTGCATCGACAGGGCGAAGAACTCGGGAGAGATGGTGAGTGGTGGTGGGTGGGGTTTTCTTAATAACGCATTGTGTAGCGCTTGTGTGGGGAGAAAGCTTGCGCGGTTGGGAATTGGGGACACTGGATAGTGGATACGATACTATATACTTCTGAGACCAGAGACCATGGACAAAATCCAAAAAGAGCTACGCTTGTTTTACCAAAAGACGATGTCTTTTCTTTTCTATACTGCAGCTTACAGTTCAAAGAAATTGGCGAGTGGTGTAGATAATGCGCTATCTAGGTTTGTGGGTTAGCACAGTTTGGCCTCTCTCTTTCTTTTGATGATCGACCAAAGGGCCCGGATAAAGTTCAGAAAGAAATCTGAGTGGTTTCCGATGGCTTATGTTAATATTTTCCCGGGTGTTTTGATATAAATAAATGCTTTCATAGACAAATCTCGCACACCAATTCGCGTAACACATAATATTCTCACAGCAACGAGCTCCTATATAACATCTCCTTAACCAGGGTTTTCACTGCGCCAGGTGCGCAGCTTCGTCGGCGGTCTGGAGCTGATAGTGAGCCTGCTGCGCTCGCCCGACAACGCGGTGCTGGCCTGCGTGTGCGCAGCGCTCGCCAAGATCGCGCAGGACAGGGAGAACTTGGCAGTCATCACCGACCACGGGGTGGTCTCCAAGCTGGCAGAGCTCGTGCTCACGGTAAGCCGGGGAACCGGTTCGATTTACCAGGGAAACGTTGCTGGTGAGCCGGGGGACCCGGTTTGCTACCGTGAAAACTTTGCTGGTAAGCCGGGGGAGACAACTCAACCTGCTGGGTTCGAAGTTTCAAATGGTAGCCGATAAAAGCCGGGGAAACATCAGCAAACTGGTCTGGATCCGAAGAAACAGCAACCTAACCAGCCGGTTAGCAAAGCTGACCTGCCCTGCCGGTGTTTCATAATCATACCGGTAAGATTCGAGGATAATGCAGCGACAAGACGCACCTCCCAGCCAGATTATCTGGGAAAATGACACGCTTTCTTCGTAAAAAAGGAGACAGGGTCATTAATTATACCTTACAGAATAACACTACTACAGAAACTGCTTGCTAATGGTAGGTATACGAGTCCGTCAGAATCAACCCGCAACTTGTGTGTACCGCACTTGTGTGTACCGCACTTGTGTTCTGTCTATGTGCGTGTTGATGTCGTGTTTGTACCGTGTTTTCTTATATACCTACATGTTGATAGCGGTCAATGTTGTAACTGTATGTCTTGCTCACTGGTCTCGATATACAAAAATGGATAGCTGAAACCAATTCGGTTAGATTCTGACACGAAATTCCCTAATTTGCGTCCAATTTTCCAGCCGCGCAATTGACAGATTTAAATGTGGAGTATAGAAGATACCTATCTCTGCGATTGGCTGAGTCAAACTGAAATAGTATACATAGTATTTCCACTAGGAATGCCAAATGAGGACAGGATCCTCAAAAGAACCACGAGTCTATAAAATCTGGTGATATAGGTATAACAGATTACAACAGCCTACTTTAATCCATGGGAAAACTGTAGAATAGATAAAATCGATCTGGTTCCGCCATCCAATGGTGTATGCACAGACCAGTGGTGATGTTGTGTTAGTAGTGTGGCTTGGTGTGTTGGTGACGCGATCCTGCTTTCTGTGTACCCGTGATTGCACGCCCTGGTGTGCAGCTTGCGGGCAGGCGATCGGCCAAGTCGGAGGTGCAGTCGAAACGCGGCAGCACGTGCAGTCGCCGGTCATCCAAAGCGTCCCGGCCGGTTGAGACCACTCCAGAGGTGACCACGCTTGCCTTGCACCAGCTTCGCTCCCAAAAATACATCGCAACTTTTCTTGTTTATTCCATTCTCTTAAACTTTTATACTTAGCCTGGAGTGAATTAAATTCATTATTTTATTCAACTAAACTTATATTAGGTCTACATTTACGGCTTAGCATAATATAGATTCCAACTCTTTTAAATCTTTTAACTCACTTGCAATTCAGAAAATCATTAGCTCATTACATAAAGTTCATGTTGTGACTGAACTCAAATATTTAAATAAGTGCTATGCTTTCTTGCTATACTTATGCCCTGTTTTACCAAGCTTTTCAACTCCTAGTTGGGAACTCAACTAGCAGGTATAATATTTGGGGAAACTGGGCATAAGCATTCCTTCCACAAAAACCATGAACTATTCCTTACCCGGTTTCTACATTTTCTACATGCTTACACAGATACAGATGCCACCAGATCGTGATCTCGAACACATGAGCTTACAAGTCACATACGGTACCAATCTACAGGAGAAGACGAAAACTCTGGTAGACGACCTTCAAAGTGAAACATCTTGCATGCGATTGGCTATGGGCATGGTATACGGTGATGCAAAATCTAACAATGTGTGTACGGAATGAATGATATCTGTCTCGTCTTATTAATAGTCGATTGTATTGCAATGCGATAACTGCATGGAACATGGAAAGCTTCTGGATGCATGACAAATTACTATCACGTGCGTGTGCCTGATCAATAACTACTGCAACAAATGGAAACAATTATTTGACATAAAATACTAATAATTGTAACATATTGCCCTAATGCGATGCAAAAATGTTTTGAATGAGGATGGATCACACAATACACAAATTAAAAACACTTACCAACACCAACGACCAATCACAGCTCAAGGTCAAACTATAATGTTCCATTGTACTGTCTCGATTTCATCCTACAGCCATTTCAATTACATTTTAATGACAAAATGGCCAATGGCAAATCATAGCTCAAGGTCAAACTAAGTTCCCATTGCATAATCCCGATTTCATTCTTCTTGTTAGCAATTTTGCAACATTAATTTTGAAAGACATGTAAAAATAAGTAGGTACTGTAAATTGTAAAAACCCACCTCCCTCGACACCTCTCCGTCGAAACATGATGTTGGAGGGGGGGGGGGGGATTAGAGAGAGAGAGAGAGAGAGAGAGAGAGAGAGAGAGAGAGAGAGAGAGAGAGAGAAGGGGAAGGATGTTTGAAAAGCGTGGTTACTCGGCGAGCCATGGAGCCTCGATAAAGATATTCTCCATCAGCGGCGCCGTCTTCAGCATTTGTGCTGACCGTGAAATCCGCCCCTAAACAGGAGGACGATCGACTACGTCAGCATCTGGCAGAGGCTATCTCCTACTGCTGCAGCTGGGGTGGTAACGCTCACGAGTTCGGCCGCCTCGGCTCCATCGGCCCCCTCGTGGGGTACATGGGCTCCACCGACGCTGGGGTGCATCGTAGCACGGCCAGGGCACTGCACCATCTCTCCCGCGACGCGCAGAACTGCATTGCGATGCATCAGAGCGGGGTGGTTGCGGTGAGCTAGCTCCAGAAACTCCAGAAAGGAGCATTTTCTGATCCATCCCTACTTCGCTTCCATGCCACTGTAACCTCTTTAGAATTTCATGAGTGCATCATCAGTATTTGTATTTATTTTTTGCTTTTGAAAGGTATACATATATCTTGTTTGAGCATATAAGCTCATTTGATTAGAATTTAGGCACGACCAATCCCCAATACCACTAATACGTTAAAAATAGTGAAACAATTCGTGGATCTACTCGCTTGTTCCCATTTTTGAACCTATTTTGCTCATTTTTAAGGAGGGATCATTTGAAAGGTACGATAATGCCAAGATGGGTTATCTTTTTGTGCTAATCGAACACTCATTTATTGACGTATACATTTTAATTTTTCCATAGCAATGCAACAGGATTTTAAATATTCCGTTGTGTTATATATCTGCCTTCTGTTTTTTTGGTCAATCTAATATATTTTATACCAAAACTTGTGTTATTCCAGTACCTGCTCCAAACCATTGGATCTGCAGACGAAACTTTGCAGGAGGCGTCGGCTGGCTGCTTGAGCAACATCAGGAAGCTCGCCTTATCTGGCGAGAAGTTCTACTAGAGGATCGATAGCTTTTCAGTTTTCACCATAAGAAAACTCACATTTGTTCTAACTTCTTTCAATCCTATACGCTTAGACTAGGTTCTAAAGAGAGTTTTATACATTTTCTCTCATAGTGTTTATTGTAAGTTTATGCATTTGGAAAAACATATCATATATATATTAGAATTGGCTGTAATTAGGTACTAATATCGTAGGTACTACATACTTATAGAGCAAATAGGTGAGCAAGGTAGGGAAGATTCTTGTTATTATATTGTTACTGTGCAAAATATAAGTAATATTGCAAATAAATAGGCGTAGATATAGTGCCTACACCTACAATTATTAAAAAGATAAATATATATTACCACAGTTTAATGACAGTTAAAAATAAATTGAAGATTATTTATCAATTTGTTAATCTATCCTGTTTTCACAGCTTTCAATCAAAATTCAATTGCTTTCACATGACACAGTTATAGCTCAAATGTATTGTTAGTTGGAGGTGACAATCAAATTATGTAAAATAGCAAATATACAAATAATGATTGTTCCTAATGTGTGTACATGGCAAGTGGCGGTCTTTTCATTCTTCTCTTTCGATCCTAGTGATAAACTGAAAACCGGGAAGAATGAGAAAATTCAATCTCATGTGAACGGTAAGACGTGAAGCAGCATACTTGAATGCTTGAATTAAATTTTTACCGGTAAAAACCCATGCTTTTCCAGGAGTTTCGACCACATTGAAACTAGATATAGGTATACTTCATCTGTTGCATCGTACCTACATTTGGTGTGAAATCAGGACCTGTCATTCGAATTTAACGTTCTATAATTTGAAATTTAAATCTTGCTGGGCACGAGCAATAAGTTGGGAAACTTCCCGTATGCCTTTTGCCGTTTTGACACAAGTTTCAGTGAAAACTCGGTTTAAGACTCATTTAGTTCTTGTTGTTGATAAAAATCTTTTGTTGTTCCAAAACGCTTAGCTCCTGTCTAAACTCCATTTCATCGTTAAGAAGGAGAGTGGATGTGCATCTTACTGCTAGACACGAGCTAGAGTTCCAAAACTGCTTAAATAGCCTTGTGTCATGCTCAAGACATGGCTTGTAAGTTTTTAAACTCTTACATCCTGTCTAGAAGCAGTGCGTCCTCGAGGAAGATGCAAATCCATTCTCATTCTTTTCTTTTCGTGAAATGGAGTGACACCAGTGACACCAGTGAGTCCGTTTAGAAGATGCAATTAGCAATCATACTCTGCGTCCTCTTCGTATCTCAGAGATAAAGTAACGTAAAATATTGTTATGGTGGGGTAAACTCTTTGGGGCGCCGTGTAAGTCAGACAGTGTCATGTGTGTGTGAATACTGTAAATCATGTTTTCGTGAGGTCATAACATTATCTTCAATGTAAATGAGTAGTATAATGCAAATACATATTTTTGGTGTAGAAAATGGAATTATATGAAGTTCAATGTTTGTTGGGTAAGTGTTTTTATGGTCCATGATACCGGGGCATTGCATTGGACATCTAGTTTATGCGACATCAACTAATTACTCTTTATTTGTCAATAATATCAGGTCCGCCAAATTGGGAAATTCGCCAAACCCATTACCCAATCCAATGCATTACCCTGGCATAATAGACCATAAAAACACTCTTACCCAAAAGATGTTCAGTGTTTAAACCGTTGGAAGAATATTTTGAAAAATGTCAATAATATCAGGTCCGCCAAATTGGGAAATTCGTCAAATATTTTTGGTCCAGTGAATTGCCCAGGCCTCGTTGACCTAAAAATTCTTACCCAAAAAATGTTCAGTCTTTAGAGCCGTTGGTAGAATATTTTGAAAAGTGTCAACTATATCGCATTTTAAGCTGATTGCGCTGTTGAGGTAGATGCTCAGACAATTCAGACGTCGGCGACTCGGTCGGGTCTGCGTCGCTCAGTGCTCGGCTCGGCTCGGCTCGGGTACGGGGTACTGAGTTCGATCTCCTCTGTTCTCGCCGGATTGACATTCGGCAACATAATTTCCAAATTTCTTGTTGGTAAGTGAATGTTGGCTCATCTGAGTCTGTTTTATACATGGAAATATGTGGTTGTACATTGCTTATAAATTATTTGTAATGTTTATGCTTAGCTGTGTGTCGTTTTATTGCTAAACCGCGTACGCGACTTACCAGGATGCAGCTTCAGGTTAAGGCTGACTGGCACAAACCGGCTTTTTTGGACCTCTACCCCAACCCCTTAATATATTTTTAAATCCACAACGTGGCCGCATTGAAGATGAATAAGTAGGGTGATTTCTTATGTTTCTGCTTTCCTTTTTGCAAGCGATAAGCAACGGTTTCAGTTGGTTACCAACTTGCCATACTTCATTTTCTGTGTGAACCCACTTTCATTCCATTAAAATGTGATGTTTGTGACAGGTCACATCTGCGGAAGTGTGTACCTTACCTACCTGCAAAATTAGCAACAAACGCAAAAGCACCGCTATGGAAGTAGATGATACCGAACGTAAACCCACCATCCCATTGCCTATGGCACCGCAAGTTGACTCAAATCCAGGAAGTCCAAGATCTCCAAAAGACCGGCTGATTGAATTGCTTGACCAAGCAGAAGTACACGTGGAACGTTTGAGAAGAGATGCACTCAAACTGGAAGAAGACAAGGATGCAATGCTTACTACACTCGACACTCTAAAAAACTCGGAGTTGATGGTCCAGTTAACTGAAGGTAAACAAACCATTTAGAAAATTTACTGTGTGCTTCGTAATATTCAGTGATATAAAAAACTTTATGAACTAAATATAGTCCTGTTTCTTGGATTGTTTCTGAATATGCCTGCCTGGCTACAATTTTTTATGTTATAAACTTTGCCTATGGTAGGTTTCCACCAAAATCTGATCTAATATCTAAAATCTACTCTTGACACCCCAGGTGAACGGGAAGACGTGAAGCACTACATGGAGCTAGTGTCAGCCCGATGCCACACCGTCGAGGTTTTTGTAAAGACGACTCGTGATCAGACGCAGGAAGAGTCGCTGCATCAAGTGAACAGCTTCATTGACCGGCTAGTAGTTGGCATGCAGACCGATCCTAGTGGCACCAAAGTTCGGTGCATCTCGTACATGAACGCCTGCTCGTCACAAGTCCAGGGCAACTCCGATAAGATGTTCGAGACAGCCATTCTAGGCTGTACTCTCGACGATCAGAAGCGTGTGAAGAAACGCTTGCAGGGGCTTCTCGACTACATTGACAAGACTTCGAACAAGGTGGAGTTACAGTCATCAATAAGGTACAGTAAGCTAACTATTTATTTTAAGACCGCACTGAGCAACACTCTCCTTGCACTGGAAAAATCGGTAAATAGTAGTCTACATATTTTGTGTGTGTGTCTAGATTTTTAATAGGAAATTGTCCTTTTTCTTTTAAAAGTATTTTTCGGTGCTGCATTAACAAATCTATTTTTGGTATTGTAGGTGTATCTTGTGACTAACTCACGATTAATACCGATGGGGAATTGAGGAATCATCTAGGGTAGCCAACCTTTTAGTAGGTTTTTTCTACCTACCTGCAAACCTACCTGATCAAGGGAAAATTTTTCAATTGAATAAACTCGTGCCCTAACACTAACGGAATTTGCAATCTCACCTACCATTTGGGAATGGGAAAAAGCACAATTGTAAATGCTAATAGAACTACACTGACGACCACTTCACCGTGAATATGAATGAATATTCACGTATGACATATGAATATAGATTGGTATTGAAGAGTTGTTTCAATGCTGTTATAACCAGGGTTTCAAAGAATATTCAAATAAATCATTAGTACGAAAAATAGGTGGAGAATAACATAACTTGTAGAACACGCGCAACTCATTGCCATGCAGCTTCCTTCATTACCTAAGATTTACAACTTTCCACATTCATTTCATAGATCTTAGCAACTAATTTCTTGCAAGTACTGGCATCATGAAGTAAACACATGTCAATAATTTCTCTCCCTTTCCAGCGATTGAAACCAGCATGAGTTCTTGACGTGACTGACAGCACCATTGGCCATTACAGAGCTCGATACTTCCTACTCAATACGGCTGATCTCTAATGATGAAACTTACCGTTCAATGTTCTTCATGTCATAAAGTAATTAAACTTATTGTTTCGAAGATGTGACCCGTCACTAAACAGAAAATAAAGCCGTCAAAATACTTAGTCAAATGAAGGCCATAACAAGTTAACTATTAATTCTAATTTTCTTTAATCACTAACCAGTTCAACACTATGGGCTTACCCATGTACCGAGTTATTTATGATTGTAGGTTATAAATTTAATATACGCTGTTCATATGAGAGGTAACCAGGGTGTACACTATATGCTAACATATGTCATTGTTACGAATTAATAATATCTATGCACTGCCCAAATTCTGTGGTTACATTCCAGGATGAGGGTAAGTCCTTTCAGTGATTGTGAGCAACTTACCTGACATTCTAATTTGAGTTTTAATATGAATGATGAATACCTAATTAACAAACATCGCTGTGCCCTTTAATAATAAAACTTTTAAAGACTTATTTTTTATTTTTTCTAGTTCCATGGCTGTTTTCATCCCTGTTCAATATTTTTTTAGATGTAAGCCTGATGTGTTTTTAAATTATTATGGAGCTAATTTTGGTAACCGAGCTGTTGTCGTTAATTTCTACACTTATGCTGGACTTCATAAAATTACAAGCTGTCATTAGTGAAAATTTAACTTGGGTACATGATACATTTGCTTCTTCAATTTATGGATTGAAAATTAAATTCCAGCAACTCCCATTTTATTACAGAACAATATAAACAAACTTTATATTTCCTAACTTGTACTTGCACTTGTACATGCAATACAGAATACCGTTCCAGACAGCTGCCCAGTTGCTTCGAATTTTTATCCGAATCTTGATGTTCTGCCCATACGAGCATACGCAAATAGCTGTTTGTACACCATCTGTTTGCTGCTAGTTAGATTGATCACGGATAGAACACAATCAGGATTTTCGGAAATTTTAGAATAAAATTAAACAAATCAATTTCAAATGCGAAATATTTTGCACAAATTTAAGTGTGTTACTTACAAGACGTAGCAAGAAACTTTCAAAATCAAATTATGTAAATGCTAATATCATGTTGAGACCTTTAGATTAGCACTAATTTGATCATTTGATTTATTTTTGCTTTATGCTGGATTCTAATGTCATGGCAAAATACACAATACTCAACTGAAATTGTCAATATTCAGCGATGTTTTATGAAAAAAACGCAGACAATTCGTTATTTATTCACTGGGCACTCAGTCACTTGTCAACGTTCTTGCAATATCATTTACTACAATATCGATCTGCCACTCTTGTTTCTGCACATAAAGTTCCACTGGTCCCGTTTCTTTCTCAGCCGTGGCACTATCATAACAAACTGCAGGCACCACGCAACACGTTCCTCTTTTTCCGAGACTTTTGTTTACTTGATCCTAGAATGATGGTCCCCTTGCCGTTGTGGGCGGATGGACTAAATGCACCTGAAAACAGCCACAAAAATTTCAGTTTATTTAACATGAGAAAAAGAAAAGTGTAATGTGATAGGAGTGTGCGATATGTGTAAAACAAACAAAGTCATCATTGGTCTTTGTTATATTTAAAAGTATTTCCTCAAGCATTTACATTAGCTATCATCGGCTATACAATTACAAAATGTACCTACCAACCTACCCATATTGCCACCATGCAAATCTACATTATGTTTGCCATCGAAGCTATATTCAATCACAGCCCCCAAACCAAAGGTCCCATACGCCAATGCTCAACTTGCTTACTGCAACACATTATTCTTCGACTGCAGGCCAGAACAATCTGGGGCGATGGAATAAAGTATCATGGAAAACCCTCACATTTGCATAGCAATCTGAGTCAACAGGTTCCATTTTTCTTTAAAAAATAACAAAGTGCAGAGTTCAGTTGTTGATCATTTGGCAATAATGTTCTCCAGATTTTCAATTATTTACTATTTTACACTTCTAATATGTGCATATTATTATGCTATAGGATTATATCATATTGTCTCCCCCCAAATTCCATTGACAAAATATATGTTCGTGGCTGCTCATTGCCGCCTGTGGTTGCTTGCGTTTAAAACCCGAGCCGCACGGTTCCCCGTGCCGGTGCTAGCGATGCACACTGTCAGACAACCCAATGCATCATAGGCCAAAGCATGGCCTATGATGCGAAGCTAGAGCGAGTACCCGAGAGCGAGCGAGTGAGCGCCAAGTACCCTCCGCCTGCCTGCTCATGCAGAATCCACAAGGCCCACGCCATACGACCAGGACTAGTTATGCGCACATTCCCGCATCATGTGACGTCAAGTTGTGCTGTGGATATTTCAACGTCGGTCCTGGTGCGTCACTCGTAATAATAGTGAAAGCTAAAGATATTGATCCGATTTTTTTTCCCCAGCCAAACTTGTACATGATTATTGGAAATAATGGAATAACATAAAAATAAACCCCTGGGTGATTTGGTCAGGGCATACGCAGAATGCCCCACATACCCTGACTGAATGCCCATGGCAGTCAAGTGAAGCGAGCCAGTAAATATCACCAAAGAGTAGGTAATTTACAGTGGTTGTGCATACTTATCGCGAGTGGGTGCATCCCACCGTTGCCTGCCATGGAGTACTCCTCCTCCTGGATCTGCAGCTCGGCCAGACAGCTGGCTGCGAGGTGGCGGAACACGGCGTTTACGTTGATGTCCTCCTTGACGGAAGTCTGCAGCAGACGGCAGCCGAGCGCTCGCGCAAGCAGGTCAGCCTCCTCGCTGTCAAGAGCAAAACAAATCAAGTTAGTCTGACTCACTTTTGTAGGTAATCGAATTTCAATATTCTGTCCAGCTGGGTGTAATATATGAAATAGCAGTTAGCACGGTATAATGGTGCAAACTTCTGCAGCATTTATGACATGCGTTCTAGTGTAATTTCGATATAGTTAGATCGTTTAGCAACTTTATTCCACATTGGCTGGCATTGCTGGGGTGCTGGATAATTGTGTCTAAAACAGATACATCTTATGCCTAACTTATGGCAACGTTGGTGCACACACGTGTTGTTCATCTTATATAAAACGCAACTACCTACTCCATTTGGTGTGGCTTGGAACAATCTCATGCATTTATGTAGGTACCTAAACTATTGTACGGCCATTGTGCAATTAGCACATTGGATATTTACCTTTTGGGAAAAAAAATTAATATGTATCGAAAAAATCTTACGGGTCGACTACGCTTTGATCGATCAGATCAATCTTGTTCTGCACCAGAACCGTAGGAATTTCTCCGCATTCATTCTCCACCTGCAATCGAGAAAAAATACTGTTAAGCACCACTATTGACTTAGTAATTCTGATGGCAATTCATTGGAACTGTTAAATTTCCCTATTGTGCATACCCTTTATCTATTACGCCCTTCCAGATATATCTTTCTAATGTTGCATTTCTCTTTATCTAAATATCCTGATGGTCAGAAATTATGACCATAAAACTACATACTCGTTTTAATGGTTCAAAAACTTATCCCTGAAAACCATGATTCCCTAATAATGACTCAATGCAACTGTAAAGATATTACTATTCAAATTTTGCATTCATCAACATCTCTACTAAATAACAGAACTGGGTAGCAAGCTACTAAAGGAAGCTTCCTAGTTTACCATTATCAATTTGAATTAACTTAAAAAATCACTATCGTTGATATATTTGCTTTAAATTGATATTTTGTAACCAACGAGTAACCAACCAACCTTGAGTTTCCACGAATGAGCCGCTTCGAAGGAGTCTCGGTCGGTGGTAGAGAAGGCGAGCACGCAGGCTTGCGCCCCGCGGTAGTACGCCTTGGTGATGGCGTCAAACTCCTCCTGGCCGGCCGTGTCCCACAGCATCAATCGAACCTCCTCCCCGTCCAGTCTGTAGCAGGAAAGTAGCGGCGTTATACGGATAATATGACTATTGTATTGTATTTTCTGTTTGGAACAGGACAGGCGCACAGAGTGCATTTTATTAACATGAAAAAGAGCTATGGGGCAGCTTTCTGAGGCTGCTGCTGGGAATGTTAAAACTGAAAAAGTTGAAAGAAAACACACTGCAGGCCACAGCCATAGCTAGAATGTCTTTTTTAATCAAAATAAACTTGCAAACAACAACCCTTCCAATTTCAGGAAAAGGGGTTGAGGGTTGATTAAAGCATTAGAGGAAGGGGACTCTTTTCAGGCACTCAGGAGCTGGGCTGAATCGTATGTTTTGCAAACTTTCGAGTTACCTTCAGGGAGAATAATGCTGTCCTTTTGCAAAACATATATTACTCTATTTCAATATACATATTAATTTCTATACCAACGTCCCGACGCCTCCCACGACGAGATTGTCCAACCATGGAAATTGATTGGTCCAATGAAGATGTCTCAACGCTACTCTGTCGCAATAGTAATGCACCCTGCCGCGAGGCTGCGACTCAATTGCGTATAGTCTACTCCACAAACAAGCTTGCTGACTACACGTGCGCGATGCGATAGGTTTTATAGGACGAAACTCCATTTCGCGTTGAAAAGGAGAGTGCACTTGATTCTTCCTCGAGGATCCACTGCTGCATGAGCTAAGCGTTTCAAAACTGCCCATTGAGCTTTATATCCGGCTCAATACATGGCTTGTGTGTTTTGAAACTAGTCCAGCAGCAGTGGGTCCTCGAGGAAGATGCAAATCAACTTGCCTTCTTAACGTGAAATGGAGTTTAGACAAGAGTTACTTAGGAGCAGCAAGAATATTTTCCATCAACCTCCACCTGAGAATCGAGCAAACACTCAACTGTCGGCATCTCAAGTCGAATGGAGTAATAGGTGCTCGACTTGAGGATGGATCTTCGCATCGCGGCGTCCAGTCTTCAAGGTCGCCGCACACTTGCTTGGTGCAGGCACTAGCTCGGTCACGTGACTAGCCGGCACCGGCAGGCAAGTTCAACGCACCGATGAGCGGACGCTACGTACTACATCTCGTGAAATTCATAATGATATTATCACGGACTGGACGCGGGGAGTTTCGTTCCATAGATACAAAAAAGTCTGGCTCGGAATTCTTAGCAAGGAGATCAGCGTTAATTAGGATATAATTTGCCCAAATTCGGTCGATCACGTTACGTTACGTCGCTCTTGGTCGTGGAAAGAAGTTTATAGACGCAAGAGATATGACGACTAGTGAGCGGGAGAAGTTGAGCACGACTCGATCCAAGTTTCTCATTTTCTTTCATCGTGGTCTCATATAGATGAAGCATTCTGATTGCAAGCAGGTACGACTTACGGCGTGAAACTTGAATGCCATCGTTTGTTACGCATGTAAAAATACGAAAATCGTGACTTTGGAGTAGCGTACGGGTGACCTCCACGTTAATAAGGGGGGGGGGGACGTCAACATACTTGCCCTTTGTTGTCCACCTAGGGGACGCGTTGGCACATGGTAATCCACAGCAGCTAATAGTCGAAAGGTCTTCAATTTTGTACAATAATTATGTCGGCTGATGGCATACAATGAAAATCGTGAGTAGGGCTTGCAGTTTGTTTCTTCGACACTGGTTTGGCGGTTCTTGTGCGTTTCATGCACGTTTGAGGTATTTCCTAGAAATCAAACGTGGCCAGTTTTCACAAGCATCTAAATACCCTAAACCCGCCCTAATAAAATCTAGTGCGGTTCTTTCTCTCCCACACTCAAACGTACTGCTCTAACACGGGGGCAGGTTAGCCTTCCCCACTGGGCTAGGAATATAGTTCAGGCCAGTATTTGTGTGTTGTCTTTGTGACAAGCTATGACAGAGCAGACTGCGTCGATGTAGGTAAAGAATTTCCCGGCGACATTCCAGGAATGGGCAAGAAAAGACCATTCAGGTTGAATCTGCGTCCTTATATATATGGGTAAAGGTTTGAGATTTCTAGAACCTAGTTCGTGAAGAATGCTCGTCAATTAGTAATTTGCTGTCGATATAATGACCGAAACCACTACCTCATAGCTCGAAGCGAACTGATTAACCGCCGTGATACAGGATCCGTTTATTTTCTCAACACGAAAATTAGTGTCAGCTGCGGAAAACTCTAATTTCTTTGAAAACTCTACCGTATTTATAATAAGCTCGATATATATATATATATATATACACACGCAAAGAGTCACGCCAGGAAAATGAACGTGTGCGGTTAGAAAGAAACGTAGCACGTTTTGTAAGCTTATGTGACTCTCATGCAATATTCATTCTTCAATTTTTTATTGGTACTTAATTTATCGTGTCGTACATTTCATGTCGAAAGAGACCCATTTAATTTTTTGTAGTTGACAGGGCCTATATAAAGCACATGTCTGGCTAGCCGCTAGACTATAACAATGCAATTCGAATAATATGTGGGCTGTTTTGCGTCACACGGGGAAATTTTCTCCGAACTATGCTCGGCTAGAATCTATATTCTTCAATCGGCGCAGGGCTTGGACTTAAAGCTAGGGGCACTTGACCCCTGTGAGGTCATGCAACTGACCCCCTGACTCGGCCGCGTAGGGTTGGGGGGTTTCGCTATATTTGTACGGGGCCCTGGGTTATCGCGTTAGCATATCAAATGCAAGCCTCTTATACATCCCACAGGGTCAGCCAGGTCTATAGCCGGCGTGACGTATAAATCAAGTTCAAATTGATCAGACTGTCATTAAGGGTGCTAAGTTGACCTTGCCAATTCGCATAATATCAAGAAAGCGATAAAAGCAAAACTAATGCTTCTACGAAGTCGAATTGTATAATCTGAATCTGAATACTAATAAATGGCTGCACAAGTTACCTTTTATCGCACATCCATAATTTCCCGCGTTCCCCACACATCTTCGGGTGCATATTTTAGGTTTTCGTTCCTATATTACAAAGTTAGTAAGAATGGAGGCATGCCAGTTATTCATTTAGATATTTTCTAATCATTCATTCTACGTGTGGAACTAACTAAATTCCGAATACAATCATTCCATATTAACACGCATGATCAATAAATCGCAACTAAGCGCTCATTTTGCGTTACGTAGTACAGTTATGAAGATTTAAAAATTTGCTGTATTTTCCCTTTACCTTCACTCACACCATGCATCACACTTGATTATCACCCAAATTGCGTGACATGCACCTGCCAGCATAGAGGCACACAAGCAGCACAATATCAGACTACTATCTTGATAAAGTTCTATCACAGATGGTTCTATGCCGAGGTTCTATGTTCCCGTCGCCTTCCTTCCCAGCAGTAGCACGTTGACCTTGCCCATTCCACTGTCGAGTGAAATGTTAAATTGGCGTCCCTACCGCCTTGATAAAATAGGAGGCGTTCAACCATAATATACCCAAGTCCGTGGTAATTTCAGAGTGCGGACAATGCAAGCACAATGCGGTTCCTTCGGCTTCATAGCTCAACGGCTAGCGTAAACACTCATGTGGTATATAAAGCCAATGGCTGGCCCTGCCAATGAAAAGTGTTTGTTTAGGTTTTCTACCGCTGACAAGGTACCCACGCACTTTTTTTTTACTAATTCGTGTGCCTGTCGTTTTTCTTGTGATTTATAAACTGAAATGACGTACCAATGTGTTGGCATTTAGGATGCAGCGTCATAGAAGATGATGAATTGGTTTTAGATTATAGCTGGAGGGTTTTAGTATGGTTTTACCATGGAGGTGTTTTACTTTTCGTTTAGCCTCCAGCCATAGACGAGCGAACTATACTTTTTGAGGCTGAATCTTGTAGTGCTTGCGGTTTCCGCTCATTTCCAGTTATTTGAAAGTTTTCAACCCCCCGAGTTTCACCGATCATTTAGCAAATCGACCGACCACCTCGATAACATTTCTTCGGCCGTCAATCACGTTCCATTCCACTATGAAAGCTGTCGATTTAATTGGGAGGCAATGATTATGAGAGCTAAAGAAAGCTATATGTATGCTAATGGTATAGCTTAATCGAGAAAAAACATTGATTGGCTTGTGCTTAACATCATTTAATGGTTAATATGGCAATTTGAAATGAAGTGTATTCTTTCTTTAACTATATACTTTTATCAGAAAATATTTACTCATACAAGAAATTGCGTATAAAAATGTAACTCAGTATAAAGTTAATTATTAAAGAAACGGGAGTAAAACGTCTGCAAAGGCATACTCCCAGCATACAGATCGGCTCGAACTTATTTGCTTTATCACTTTAATCATACCAAAGCGGCAAAGCAACGAAATAAACCATCGCAAAACTGACAATCGACAGAAGCAGATAAAAATAACAAAGCTCCTCGTTTCTTGTAACTCAATGCAACGTAATAATCGATAGAGCGACACAACCCTAACATCGATTAGTTTATTAACATAACTAATATCAAGCGTTTGTCGAGTACAAAGCTAGTTCATTCCTCCTGTCAGTGTCAGTCGGATATTAATTGCCATCGACTGAATGCACCAACACACGCCTGTTGTGTCCTGAAGGAAATGGTACCTTGCACCGAGAAGTGAAATAACATAGAGGAGTCACAGGGGCCCGCTGGTTTGGTGGGCTTGAAAAAAAAATGTCGCGCGAAAAATTAACTAACTGCTTGAACTCGTAATTTACAATGGAATTGGAATGATTATAAGCAAAATTCAACTCAATCTAAACTAACAGTCACTGAAATGAGTAATGTAGGTAAAGAGAAGCTATTACCATCTATGATATTACTCTAACCACCGCCATCCATATTGTGTTCTAACTCTTTGACCTATTCAGTGCAGTGTAACTATAGCATAGAATGTAATTTTTGACTTATAAATGGATGGATGTAAAAGGAAATATCAGGAATTTTACCAAGCTGTTCGGTGTCGCTTGTAGAGTGGATGGCGGAGGTGTCTTTCAGGCAGTGCATGTTGCACCAACAAAGCACATCCTTGGGGCGTTCATTCATCAATGGGTATCGACCAGATGATCACGCGAGGGTGAACAGCCACCAGCCAGCTACCCTCTACCTCTACGTCACTCGTCACACTCCGCCTATTCAGTAAATCGCTTAGTTGTTGTTCCCCGTTGTTTTGTGTCTATCATGTATTTCCCTAATAATTGTACACGAGTATAGATGATTGTCATGCACGTCATTATGGAGGCGGTCGATCGCTTTACGGATTAACAGCTATAGGCGCGATAATGCAAGTGCAAATAGTGCAAAAAAACGCCCCTGTTGTCGATCAAGCGTAGCACGAGGTACATAAGGTGATGGTCCTGATCGAGATAGACGCGATCAAGCTTGAAACACACAGAGTTTGTTTGGCCTGCTCAGCCAAGAACCATGACATTATTTGGTTACCCAAAAAAAAGTAGTGGACCGAAGTTTGCGTACCTTACAATTCAAGTCGCGAATTTTCAATGGCATGTCAGACACTAATTTTCTCTCAAAATCAGGCCCGGAAAATTTGGTACCACATTTTTGGATTAGGTACCTTCCTGGCAACAAGCTGTTTTAAATCTTGATATGCATCCACCCCAGAACAGTTTCTGTTTCTTTTTCCACATATGTTTTTATGGATTGTGAATGCACATTACATGACTCATTTAATATACGTACCCTAACTCTTATATCCATTTTTTTTGTGTGTCATGTTGAATGTGTTAAAAATTAATTTAAAAGAAAAGGTCGAGAGCGCAGACGTTTGATCGACCGCCGTGTTTTATGACATTCTCGAATCAAATATGATCGCAACTATTGATTTTCCTCGGACATACGATGCCATTGAACCACATGAGCCTTGGAAAGGCTTGCTAGTCGAGCAAGAAAAATGCATAACTGGTAACAATAAATTACCCAATGTCGTGCAATGAGTTTACGAGGGTGATTTGGCACGTTGCAACTTGCAAGTAATCATTGTAATGCGAACGATGCGGGACACTGGAAAATAATCACAGGCCAGAAGCCGCTATCCACGAAATATTACTAGGAACTGTTTTCCTTATAGCGATGTGCTGAATTGTAAGAGCCTATATAATAAATTCGACCGGACAGGAACTCCGTTGTTTTATGTGCAGGTGGCACGGGAAGAAACAATAAGGGCGGCATGGTGCTGGTGTTTAGTACATGAAACATATGTATACAGTAAATAAGGATACTCGCATTACTGTGCCATTGTTTCAACTTGAACTTCAACTTGTTCTGCGCAAACAAGTATCGCAAAAAGAATGTATTTTCGAAGATTCAGAATATATTCCTGTAAACTATAGTACGCCTCAGGTTCTTTTACCAGTGCCTCGGGGCATTGGGCATAACATTGTAGAATACCGGTTTGGTGCTGATAAAATAACCTGAGACGTACTATAGTACATGCATTATACATTTTTACTTCAAGTAGAGTAGGTAATCAAAATTCGGTCGCTCATTTTAGCTTCATGAGCTAATCTATAATGTAATATATTATAGGAACGGTATATTTATTTAGGCATGCTAAGCTGATGTACTGAGTATAATCCTAATCTTTCAACGCCCTTCAAATTGGAATGCAAATAAAACAGGAAAATTTCTTACGATGTAACTTAATGTCTTCAGCAAGCAAGCACGTGATCTTCAATTGATTGTCAATACAAATAATTTTCCGAAATGTTCTCATCATGCGCCTCAGTCATTACCAACAACAGAGGACCTTCACGCACAGAACATTAGCGGCCTCATGATTCTCGAGCTAGAGGTATAAGAATATATAGGAAATAATTGGCTAATTTATTCGTGATAAGAGGCAGGTATTTTGTAATTGGCTAAACCACGATTCACAGGAACTTCTTAATTGGCTGAGATTTCATCTTTTTAGTACATTATATACTATTATTGACTGCGTATTTGAGGACACGGCTCCGTCTTGGGATGTCCGCTGTCATAACACAACTAGAAGGTACAATATCTTCGTGTACAATTACGCACTGTTTTGATATTGATTTCCCCTTTGGCGCTGGTCTATTTACATTGCGTATTGATGTCAACGTGTCAACGACTTGTTTTTGTGGATCACCTGTCACCACAAGTCTTTCCTTCTTGTTGTGGCATTGAAAAAAGTCAGAACGACCAGCTAACCTTATGCCAAAATGAGACGTGCAGACCAATTGTTCGACCAATTGTTTATCTATATTTTCTAGTATCTTGTGCACTTGCGAAAATTTTGTCGATCCACCCCTTTTTTCGAAAATTTGCTTCCAGATAGCCAAAATGTCAATTTCGAGCTGTGTTTAGAGCAATGGATACGACTACAATCTCAAAGAATATTTCTAAAACATGGGCTAAGGATGACCACATTTCAATCAGGTACTCGATATACCTATGTAATCAGATGCTAACTTCTACAGTATGGCCTTGATTCCAATGGTCTTATACTTAAATGACTTCACGCTTGAAGGGGGGGGGGGGGGGGGGGGGGGTGCCAATGTGTGCCAGTTTGTGGCAGGGGGGGGGGGGGTTGGACATTTTATGTCTCATTTGTTAAATATGATCGTGTGGTGCTTTTTCGTCAGTTTTGTTTCTTTTAGGGGGTGGTTGCCAATTTGTGACAGTTTGTGGGGGGGGGGGGGGGGTCAAAAAGTGACATAAAAAGTGTGACAAGCACTGTAAGTGTTGACAGTGTAAGTTTAATTTCAAATTCGTTCCCTTACGGCGATATACCGAGGCTTGAGTAACCAAAACCATTAACGAAAGAAAGTGTCTTATAGAATTGCAGTAAGATGCACCAACTAAAGAAAGATCCTAAAGGAAATCGGTTCGTTACTTAAATTTAAAATAAAGAGCCATGTATTGAGATAACTGGCTTTCCACTGTGCCACTACTCACTCGATATGCCTTTCCAAGAAGTCTACTCCAATCGTCTTCTTGTAGTCTTTGGTATAGGTGCCCTTGCAGTATCTCTGAATCATGCTGGACTTTCCGACGGCGCCATTGCCGACGATGACAATCTTCAGCGCCACCTCCAGTTCCTCCTCCCTCATGGCGTCGCGGGCGTCGCGGTAGCCGGGCGTTGGGCGTCGTAAGGCGTCTAGCCGCGGGCGCCCCGACGCCTCCTTGCGCCGAGTCTCTCTTGCGACGACGTCATCGTGCTGTCGGCGTCGAGTCGCTCTCTGGATCTGGAATTGAGAAACCAAATCTCTGTTACTGTCAATTTGCGAGATCTAGTCTGGAATCTGGATACTGAATGTGCGAGCCTGAGCCAAATTCTGTGAATGAGTGATCCCTGCAGATTGACATACACAGGACAGGGATCAGTGTAATTTCAATATCGATATATTAGAGCAGTGAGATATAAAGTAAGTTATAACGAAGCTGCGCTCAATCGTTGCCTTTCAGTTTTGGAGCGAGTCAGTGGCGTAGCGTGAATATGATGCCTCCCCCCCCCGCAACAGTTTTGATGGAGCCCCCCATATATTTCTGGAAAGAAACTAATTACGCTTGGGAAACCCCGCGCCGCTGGGGGCTGGTTCTAGTTTCGACTTTGACGACATGGTATCTCGTCACGAGGCGCAGAACGTTATAGGAACTACACTTGTGGCCACGAAAACTTGGAGCTGTGGTCTTGGATATTATTTAAAAAGAAAAGTCGTCCTGTGGTGCGTTTCCGGGTTTCCGGCAAACACGATTCGAGGTGCCCGGTGTTTCGGGGGCACGGGCCCTGGCGGCTTGGGACGAGACTTCGGCTGGTATGATCGAGAGTGCCCGGTACTGTAGCAAGTGAATGCAAGTGACGGGCGCCACGTGGTGTATGGCAGTGAGCTATCTACATAGAGGAACGATTCAAAGAACCGGGCGCTGACGGTTCTCAGCTTTGGATGACGGGTGACAGAGCGAGCGCCTGACATTGGGCCGGGCTCTTTGTAACGTCACGGAACTACGGGTGACCGATGCTTGAAGCAAGTGCAGGGAAAGACGGTGTACCGTCTCTCCGGCGTTTCCCAGCTGGAGGCATGCGCCTCCCGCAGTGAATTGCACAGAGACGTTACAAAGAGCCCGGACAAATGTCAGGCGCTTGACGCTCGACGCCGACTCCTCGCGCCGGCGTCGGGAGGCCAGAAGGCACCGTCGCCCCCTGGGCCTCGACGCCCCCCAGCGCCGCGGGGTCAGCGGGGGCGGCCGCTACGCCACTGGAGCGAGTATAAGGATCGAAATTATGCACAGCATCACTCTCAACTCCCAAGTGTAGCGGTTCTTACTACTTATGTGAACTGCATGCGTGAGAATTAACAGTGTCAACGCTTTCGGTGGACGACAACCTGTTCCTATACCTCAGCGCAAGATGCGGTGACCAACTAAAACACGTTTGTATTATGTTACCTGGGTGACGTTATTCGAATATGAATTGTAGAATTTAGATATATTCACCACACGCAAGCCTCATGTCAAACATGCATGTTTTAACTTTCTTCTGTTTTGTCTGTTTCTGTTGCCTCATAATGCGATATCTTTGACACAGTTGATTTATTATATGAAAGGCTCGAAACTCCACTGTAATAATTTGACCTGCATCTCAATCTTTTGACCGAATGCAGAGTCGTCACTGAGTGCGTGCACTTAGTGACGTATTTGCATTCGGATCTTGGTCTTTGAGACGTTTTATTGCTCTCGCGAACTCATATTACAACCTCATATTACAACCTTATTACTTAGTGACGTATTTGCATTCGGATCTTGGTCTTTGAGACGTTTTATTGCTCTCGCGAGCTCATATTACAACCTCATATTACAACCTTATTACTTAGTGACGTATTTGCATTCGGATCTTGGTCTTTGAGACGTTTTATTGCTCTCGCAAACTCATATTACAACCTCATATTACAACCTTATTACTTAGTGACGTATTTGCATTCGGATCTTGGTCTTTGAGACGTTTTATTGCTCTCGCGAGCTCATATTACAACCTCATATTACAACCTTATTACTTAGTGACGTATTTGCATTCGGATCTTGGTCTTTGAGACGTTTTATTGCTCTCGCGAACTCATTACAACCTCATATTACAACCTTATTACTTAGTGACGTATTTGCATTCGGATCTTGGTCTTTGAGACGTTTTATTGCTCTCGCGAACTCATATTACAACCTCATATTACAACCTTATTACTTAGTGACGTATTTGCATTCGGATCTTGGTCTTTGAGACGTTTTATTGCTCTCGCGAACTCATATTACAACCTCATATTACAACCTTATTACTTAGTGACGTATTTGCATTCGGATCTTGGTCTTTGAGACGTTTTATTGCTCTCGCGAACTCATATTACAACCTCATATTACAACCTTATTACTTAGTGACGTATTTGCATTCGGATCTTGGTCTTTGAGACGTTTTATTGCTCTCGCGAACTCATATTACAACCATCTGAAAATGACTGCGCTGAGTCTCGTCCTTTCATTTTCTCGACGTCGCATTCCTCTGTAATTCGCATCAGACGCCAGCGTGGGCAGTGGTATCCTGATTCCCAGCATCATGGGTATCATATCATGCATCGCAATGAGTGCCCCTCGATGGCGGCGTCTAGGTAACTCACTCGATAGATCATGTTGACGGGACAGGGGACAAATACGGAGTGCATTCATAAGAGCACATCTTATATGGAATCTCGTATCTTTTTAATGATGGCCTCAAAATTGCAGCTTCTGGCTCAGTGCAATCAGGCTGTGCAGTAGAAATGGGGGGGGGGGGGGGGGGTGATTCATGGGTATAGTATGGTGGCGTCAATGAGGAAGAGGAATTAAAAAAAACAAGATAACAATTTTCTGTGTCCAATAATTGATTGGCTACATAGTAAAACAGTTCAACAGGGTTTCGAATGCTCTCTATTGTAAATTCCAATTTATTTGCTTTTTAGTTTTGTGGGTCGCCCCAAAAAATATTTCCCTAAAAGCGAACACACTGAAATCATAAGTGGTCCTGTGCCACGATCAAATTTTCGAGTGAAACAGGAAGCTATTTTATGCAGATGCAGATGATGTTCACCTTCACTATCTCCTTACAAACAATATTTCCTCGATCAATTCCTATCATAAATGTGCCTTTTCTGAAAACTACGAAACCTCCGGCGGTACATCATGGAAAAAATGAGCCATCAATAATTCAAGACAATTCTAACTGCAAAGCATGAAATTTTAGAACAGACAAATCTCAATTGAACACAATTTAAGTGCTGAGCGCTGCAATTGCATCTGAATGAGTGCAGATGCGCTCGGGCAGAACGATGCCACTCACTCACAGGTCGAGTATTATGCAATTGCGCGTCAATTTGCGCCGGTAATAACGACAATGAGCGGCCCGATGGTCTCGGAGGTCGATGCGATGTCAGTGAACGCTTAATTGCTGATGAATCTCCTATCAGATGAGAGATTTAGCCAGATTGAAACAGGTGTACACGCCTATACCTAGTGTGATGAGAGGTGAATATCTGACCATGGCCTGCTGCTGGCAACTAAGATGCCAGTTTCAGAACTGGTTCACTTTCTATAATTAGGCAGAAACGTTCATTGAAAAGTTCAAAAATCACATTCTGGCTCTTGATTTCTGATCCAATTGTAATTGTATAAAAAACAAGACGTTGAAACTCTTTTCTGAGACTGGTTTAGTTTGATTGGATTGCATATATACGACACCTTTGGTTAGTACGCTCAATTCTAATGGTTCGAATGATTCGTTGCCCCAGGCATCAGTATAACGAGATGTTACTATGGAAGACTTCAAGACGGTCAAACCATTGCCTGATGTGTGAGATGAGGCTCCATACTTCCATCTCTTGGCATCCTAGGCGAATAGTGTGTTAATTCGCATTCAACCAACACTTCACGTTGCCCAACGACCAACGTGCTCTTTTACAATCCTTTTCTGCAGCCGATTGAACAGCTCCTGTCCTGGAACTCGAGTATATATAATAAAAAATGACTCAAGAAAATGAATACATTTTTATCCATAAAAATGTGAATTGTGACTCTTGTGGTGGGTGCAATTGCAATCAATTGAGCTTCTCAAGTCTTGGGTGCCTCTTGCAAGTACTGAAGTTGCAGGAAGTTGAGAAATTAAACGAAACAGACATAATATTGAACACTTGCTAGTGACCAGTAACTTGCTAGAAATACTTTTGTTATAATATACATCCTTGCTAAAGCAACATACCCTATAGCATTGACACACCTTATTATCAGACGCTCATAAAATGTATAATGGCGTTTATAATAATTATACGTTATACCTCGTTTTGATTCAGGACAACACAGGCCGTTGTAACTCTGTGTCCAATAGCTAGGATGCCTCTAAATGTCCGTTTTCGTCTGTGGGTGACCGGATATTGGTGAAACTTGAAGGCCAATCGAAACAAGAAACGGTACACCAAAAATTAAATTGCGCTTAAAACCGATGGTTACGAACATGTAGTGGGTGTGTATTACCCGGAGGTATGCATGAATGCTGCATTGGCCCATTTACAGGCTCTTTCATCTCCTCTTATTCTCAAGCAATCTTCTGTCTTCAATTTGATTATTGAGATTTGATCAAGTGGATATATGATTTTATAAAGGAGATTTTCGACGGCCATTTGTCCACCAAGCGGTGTACAAATCAAACAAAAAAGTATGAAGCATTTTCGACAACTCATTCCCAATTACCCTCATTAAGTAGGTCCTCTATGCCCTGAGGGTCGGACTTCAATTTCAAGCTAGAAAAGTGACGTTAACGTCCCAATTAAGTGGATCTTTATTATTTAGCTCTTCTATTTACACAATAGTTGGCTTCGAATTTTTTAAATCCATAATTTATCAATCACACGTCGAAACTCAGTAAAACGTAGCTAGTCTGCTGGCATACTATTTACTCATACTTAGTAAGTACAAATAACTATACCTTTATCGTGTGAGACGTTTGTATAAATACATGTTTGTGTTTAGCTAAAAAATATATATCGAGGACACTTCGCTCTTTGCAGTGACAGGTGCGAAAGCAGAATGAATTTTGGAACATACTGACTGTTACAATTACATGTAGCCGACAGTGGATGAGAAAATGCAATAGGCTAAATAGAAATCGTGTGATTTATATATTTGTATAATGTGAACATCTTTCATATAAGTCAGTAACACCATACGTGTTTACCTACAAATTACAAATTTTTACAGTTTTACTTGCCTCCATGGACAGATCACAATCTAGGCCAGGCCGCATTGTAACCACATTGTAAGATGATGAGCGTCTCTCAAATTGAACGTTTTCATTCACTTTCGTTTACATAAATCCCACAAATTCATTCTTATAACAAGATAACTATACCTATTCGGTATGTACCAGCGAGCCCTGACTCCTGAGTGAATATGAACTCTAAAAAAACATACAACGGACGGATTGCTTTGGGATTTACGGATCTGTTCCCTTCCTCGTAGTTAGTACCTATATGCATTGTTGGAACGTCTACTTATGATACCGTTACCGTTAGATGTACATGCAAGTTGCAACAATTCGGTGTGTTATAAAATTATTATCATCACACACCACGATGATTTCTCTTGTTTGTGCTGTCAAACAATGAAGCAAAATAATTATTGGCCTGTTGGCTGGCAGTGATAGGTGTTGCCGGGCATGACTGCATGACAGAATGCAGACGTTGAATGCTGGTATTCTTTGATGCTGGCTTCGCCAAGAGAGCCTAGTCTCTTCCATGACCCTAATCATCAGCAGCCTTTTCTCGCCCGGCGTGACACGCGAAGTATGCGGTGATTTATACCGATCACATCTATTGTTCTGATGTCCGATAATCACTTGGCTAAGAAAAGCCACACTAAGTAGGCATCTACGAGATATGGTGTTATTGGGTTTGATTTCCTTGCAAAAAGCTAGAGCGTAAGAAATTGCGGTGCCCGTAATAGGTTCGACTGTTGCAACTTTGACTGGGGGGTGGGTACTTCAATCTTCAACGAAACATAAACAAAAGCGATCACGCAAATTTTTTGGCAAGGGTGAGATATAACGTTTTTTCAAAAACATTTGATTGGTATACGCATAGAAAAATGTAGCGCAGCGGAATAGGAACCTAATATGCATGTTCTAATATCTTTATTATATTTTTATATCATTTCATGTTGCATTTTATATTAGGTACGCTAATCAATTGCAATTTCTATCTCACTATAAATCACGCTTTTAACCCAACAAATTGGCGCACTAAGCAATTCACATGCCATACACATGAATCACTTTCCGAGCGAATTGGATGGTAATTCATTGCCTCCTATGCAGATTTATTCACGTGCATTACTGGTTTTGTTTTTGCACAGATCTATATCTACCTAATCATATTCTGACTACAACGGACATTACTTCAATTAGCGAATTTTTAAAATACTTCACGCAAGATTGAGCTGCACAAATCACAATGACAAGTCAGCATAAACATAGCTATGAAAGGAGAGCTTGACCCGGTGTGTTGTGTCAAATTATTCAGAAATCTCAGGGCCAGATACGAAACTAGGAGAGTGATATCAAAGTAGCCCCCCCCCCCCCACACACACACACTCTAGCCCACCGAAAACATCCCGCCCACCCCAACCACTGAGTATACCCCCAAAGAAAAAGTATCCAATCCCTAAATAATAGGTATATTTAAAAATTACAGGAGCAGAATTGCATGCTTTTAGGCAAAATGTGACTCATTGCTAAGAGTGACTCAAAAATATTTGAATTTAGCAGCACCTGCAAATCAAAGATGTTATTTTCTAATAGGTAGATATACTGTCGTTATATATTCTGTGTTAAACTATCCTACACACATAATTTTGGGAAAGAGCTGTCTGCCCCCTTCTTTGCTAGCTAGGGAAACAAAATTTGCAATTTTTCACGGTCATATCATTCGCATGCTACCTACCTACCTACAGAGTACGGACCAAGGACTACCTTCCAGAATGAATAAGATCATTGGCGGAAATCAGCAGATCGCATAAGATTATTCAGAATTGACACTTCAATCTAACTCCTAAATCTGTTTCACTAAAAAGCCCGGGGGTATTACGTTTATAATAGCGAAGTAAACCATACTCAACCACAATAAATCAACATTATTTCCATTTATAATATGTCTACCGAGTAATTTCTCAAACTCGCCTCTGATAAGTTCTTTTTCAATGCATGACTTATTTGCACCTAACACATCCATCCGACAGTAATTAACCAAGAGGAACCACCACATGAATCTAATCATCCTAATCAAGTACGTTTCTATTGCCTTGCAATTGCTGTCCACGTTGTGAGCAGTGAGCATTTTTCATTTGATAGTATTCCTACCAAGTATACCAATTGGATAATGGAAATGAGTAAAGAAAACTTGAATGGGAACATCGATCAACCAACCAGCATGGAATGCTCACGCCAAAGAAATTCACACGATCGCTAGCGACGGAGGTTTTGCTGTTTTGCCCTTTTTCTACAGCCGTCGTAAATCTGACCCTTTACAAACCCAAAACCAATCCGACGAATTTACCTGTGAGTCGAATATACACCTCCGAAATGATACGTGTAAAGTGTAATCCCAAAACCGCCGAGATGAACCAAACAATTCGTTGATCAACGCACGGTATGCAGCCAATTCAAATGTGTCCTCAAGTGCAGCCAAAAACTTTGACACCTCTCAATTTAGCACAACACGTAACAAAATCCAGATAGGTAATTAACACATGCACATTGTCGAGTACTATTATAATTCCGTCGGCTGTTTTTCAAGTCACGCTAAGGATTCTAGCATGACCTGCCGATGCGAGTTAACGCGATCCCGTCGCACGAAAGACAGCGTTTGAGGGGCCCTGTGCCGCGCGGTACTGAAGATTGGAGAGCTTAGAGGCGCTCTTGGACGATTCTAGCACCGCGTTCGCACGATCGACAGGTGTGCAGAGGGGGCGGGTGTGGAGGTGGAGCCCACAGCCCACGAGAGGGCGCTACTTTACCTGCCTCGCGTCTCCTTTCTCTTATTTGTACATTTTTATTTACAAAATATCTACTGGCTGAAAAACAGAGCGCTAAAACAGATTACTCATTTAGACTATTCGGTTAGTCAGTCGATGAAGATGGGCATAGTATTATTTAACTTTAAAAGGCTTTGGTATTTAAATATATCGCCTCTAGACTACATTTTGCAACACTGTAGCGAGCTGCCATCTGCCACCGCCTTGTAGTCTGACGTTTTGTTGATTTTCACTGCCATCTAATGTTGTGGTGACCGATTTCGACCAATGACGATTGACCATTTGTTCAGCACATCTAACGCCAGTGGTGACTCGCCGGATTGTTTTTATCGTTTAATTTGTAATAAATCTGATTAAAATCTCAGGAAATAGGCATTGTTAGTTAGAAACACTGTTAAAGTTTGTTATTCTTGCTAACTGCAGAAGTTTTAGCAATGGGCACTTATAAAGGTAAATCTTTTCGATCCTAATATGTCCGACCTTAACCTAAGTTTACTCGCTAGTGAATAAATTTGAACCAAGCCCCACATTTATGACCTACAGTAGCTGAGTAAAGAAAATCTAAAAATTTATGAGTACTGGAAATATATAAATACCTTTATTCGGTTCTAGAATCAGAGCTGGAAATATTAGTAATCACACAAGAAAACAATTTTTCATACTGAACACCTAATTTACAATTTGAAAGCATCATTTTCAATCCTGGACCTACCTCAAAATTAACCTTATGGTTTACAACAGTATGCATAACTGAACGCTATTTATCCAAAGATGTAGAAAATAAGCATATATTGCTACGTTTGTCGGTGAAAATGACCTAACCAGCGCTTTTTTAACATCCATTTTCAGTAAAGGTAAAATGGGGAAAGGAAAACTATCCCGATGTTGAAGTCAACATGGATGAAAGCCCTCTTGTTTTCAAAGCACAACTGTATGCACTGACTGGAGTTTTGCCTGAACGCCAGAAAGTAATGCTAAAGGGAACAACGTTGAAAGATTGTGAATGGGGAACTGTGAAGCTCAAAGATGTAAGTGCAATTCCGTGTTACTAAAATGTACTTTCTGCTTAAACCTAGGTACCTATTACTTCAAATTCAATGGTATTACTATTTGGTATTGTAATGCAGCTGTTACACTTCCATTGATTTTGATATTTTTTTCAGGGCGTTACAATTCTCATGATGGGCAGCAAAGAAGAGGACGTACCTATCGAACCCAAAGTGAAACAACTATTTGTTGAGGATATGAATGAAAGTGAACTTGCTACTGCTGTGAGTTTTTTTAATAATGTCTAATCTTAGTACTAATCAGCAGGCAGCCCATAGTCTTAACTGATTACTACCTAGATCTATACACCCCTGCCAACCATTCTCCGACAGATGGACCTACCTGCTGGACTGACTAACCTTGGCAACACATGCTACATGAATGCAGTGGTACAGTGCTTGAAGACAGTGCCGGAACTTCGTGAGTCTCTGCGAAGTTTCAGAGGAGGGCTCAGTGTGGCCAGCACGGGTATGGCGCCGGCACAATCTATCACCGCCTCCCTGCGTGATCTCTACGCCAACATGGACAAGGGGTCTTCCGTCGACCCTATCATACTGCTGCAGGTAAGATACCCTACAGATACTATAGCCTGTTATTACTCTTATTCCAGATTCCAGGGACACTTATTCCAGATAGACTTTCGTTTGCCTTCATTGACGTTTGATGGTTTGCCTGGTTAAATTGCCTTAACTTCTTGTAAAACTCTCTCCTTTTCTGTTTAGCTAACCTGCCACTGCCAAGCCATCTGCAGTGCAGTCAATACAATTGCTATAAATTGCAATAGGTACATACATATGTTGAAAAGCAGTGGTTAATTTGTATAGTAAAAACTGCATAAGCTATTTTTTTTTTTTTACAAAACGAAGGAGAGCGTGATATTTTACCTATGCGTATTTGATAAGATTGCTAGTGTCTGGACATCAAGGGGAGTTGTAGGTCGTACAAAACTTGCAAGATAAGTTGCAGCAAGACATCCTTGCATTTCTTTTTTATTAGCTTTAAAGTTTAAATATCTTACATTTATACCCTAAATCTCATTGGTAACATAGGGCATACCGCATAACCATCAAGTTTGCGACAAGCATTGTCATTTGTAAAAAAAATTGTAAAAACAGTGGTATACTCATTGATAAATTTGTAAAATATATGGCTTGGTTACTTCACGTCGGTTTTGTCCCAAAATAATTCCAGCAAATATATTATAATATATATGTATATATATATATATATATATATATATATATATATATATATATATATATATATATATATATATATATATATATATATATATATATATATATATATATATATATATATATATATATTTACTAAGTTAAAAAAATTCATCATGTTATTAAGAAAGGTAGGTGAGGTCGTCTTAGCCAAGCTGAGCTTACGACAGCTTATGCAGTTGCAAAAGCGAGGTGTTTTAAATCAAATGTTGCAAAAAACAAAATTGCAACCGAAAATCCCTCACAGCATTCTTGAAAGTTGCATCATGTGGATCCTATATGGACTTGATATCAACATTTTTGTATAGGGCACTAAAACAAGGCCAACTTCTGCATGCTTGAAGATCCCGAGGCTTATCTCCGTGACATGTATTTTGGGGTAGGTGCTGCACTTGGCGTTCCCGCGGTTTGCGGAGAAAAGCGACCACGGCGGATTTGCCCAGCAGGATGCCAACGAGTGCTGGACCGAGCTGGTGCGAATGCTTCAGCAAAAACTGCCCGCGCAATCTACAACAGTTGCCGCCGCTGGGCAAGATTCTGCTGTCGGCACAAGTACGGAGTCGTAAGCTTTGAGCATTTCGTTTTAACCAGTAGTTAGGTACTTGACATTGTGGACTTGTAATTTAGTTATTGATAGTTCCAAAACGGGCTGCCAACCCACAGGTGCTTCGGGTGCCAATGATTCAGAATTGTAGTGTGAGGTATAATTTACTGATTTAGGAAGTTCTTTTTGTACTTTGGTACCTACCTACCTTACTACTTGCTGTTAGCCTAGTAGTTGGATAGTAACTTGCAAAAAAAAAAAAATACATTGATGGAAATTAAACCCAACTATAAAGCAACTATCTCATTAGAATATACCTAACAGGAACCAAAACCCATATCAATAACGGTTCTGATTCCGGTTCTGGTTCTGATTTTTTTTAAAGCAGTTCCGGTTAAGGTTCTTTATTAAAATTGCTGCTCTGGTTTGGGTTCTGGTTCAATGATATTTTGAATAAGGGATCTGGTTCTGGTTCCGATTCTTGAAACAATGTATTCTGGTTCCAGTCCCATGGATCAAAATTTAGGTTTCGATATCGGTTCCAATAAAAATAACGGTTCTAACTAATAAAGGTTCCTATGAAAAAATTGCGTTTTGGAGTTTTCCTTCCAATTTCTAAAAAACAGTACTATCTATTACGTTTCTGCTAAAGACTACGATTTCCGTCGCTGCCCATCCCATGACAGCACTTTAGACATTTCCGTACTAACCAACTAACAGAGTGGCAGAGGGAAGAAAACTAAGTATACATCTAAGTACTGCTACTAGGTAGTAACTGCATTCATATAAAGGTCTAAAACTTTCTCCATTTCGATGCCAGGCGCTCGTTATTCCGTGATCCTCTTTCATGAGTGCCGTCTCTTTATCGTTTCCTCCTGTGGCTAGGCTCCAGCAAATCGCTGGTGGACCAGTACTTCGGCGGCACGTTCGACGTGGAACTCAAGTGCGTTGAGTCGGAGGACGAGCCGCCCAGTCCGAGCAAGGAGAACTTCTTGCAGCTCAGCTGTTTCATCTCTCAGGACGTCCGCTACATGCACTCTGGCCTTAGGAACGTGAGTGAACCACACTAGCCATGTTCTGCTTTTAAACACTACGTTTCGTCTGAGGTGCAATAATTAGCTGTAGTACTGGCTTCCTTGGTTGGGTAGGTACTTGCTGACATGTATAATGCCTACCTTTAAAAGATTTTTAGTTTTTACTAATAATATCCGTAGTTTACATGCAGTGAGGTATGGGATCAGGGTTGATTTGGTTCTGAAGATAATTCAATCAATCGCTAATTAGTAATTATTAATCAATCATTATGTCGCACACTTTTCACTATGCATGTAGAGTTAAAAAAGTGAACTTCTAATGTGGTTTAGCTAATTAGACTGGTAGGTGTGGATTGGGTATCTTATGGATGGGTTCAAGCAGTTGCAGGACAAGATGGATGTAGGAGCCAGAAGACACAGGTTTTACAGGTTTGAATTCGTACTTGTAAAATGGAATATGATCTATTTTCCCCAGAAAATGCAAGAACAACTCACAAAGCTTTCGCCAACATTAGCCCGCGACGCTGTATACAACAAGACGGTAAGCATTTAATGTTCACTGTCTGATTTTAATTTGATTGAATCTGTCTCGAATCATGGTTCTGGCAGGTTCATGATTTTAATTCATGATTAAATTAGACTTCTAGTAAAGCAATGTACCATAATATGTATAGCAATTGTGGCGTATTCACTTTAGCCTATAGACAATACATTTTGTAGCATTTGTTGAGAATTGCCTACAAAATGTATGAGTTCTAGCTCGGATTTTCAGCTTGTGCGTTTTCGTTGCAGTCGCGGATTAGCAGACTGCCCGCCTACCTGACGATACAGTTTGTGCGGTTCTTTTACAAAGAGAAGGAAGCCATCAACGCCAAGATCTTGAAGGACGTGAAGTTCCCGCTAGACTTTGACGCCTACGAACTGTGCTCAACGGAACTTCAGCAAAAGCTGACTCCCATGCGATCGAAGTTTAAGGTTAGACTTCATATATGTTTTAAACAAATTTTCCTAAAAGTCCTTTGTCATTGGTTCAATAGTAGATCACTTGAGAATCATGAAAATATGTGCAATTTCTGAAAGTGAATGACAGTTTTGAGTTGTTATTCAAGTAGGTTTTGACAACCCAGGAAAAAGAGCCGTAGTAGGCGATATCTGGCTAAATTATGATTTGATTACTTCACTTTTTTCCCTATCTTTAACAGGAGATCGAAGACAAAAAAGTGGAGGAGTCATTGGTGATAAAAGGAAAGAATGAGAAAGGAGAACCGGCAAAGGTGGAAATGAAATCGGAACCGTACTGGTTTGAAGATGGTAAGCTAAAGTTTGCTGTTTGTATTTTTAATTGTTTGTACCCTTGTGACAATCACCAGCAACATCATATCCTCAGTAGGCTGTACTTAGAAAAGCAACTCATCAAGGCAAGCAACTTCTTTACCTACCTTCAAATTTCACTGTCAGTCATCGACCCTTGCAGACCTTGACCGATGACAATGAATCCTTGGAAAATTAGCACCCATATTTTGTGGCCGTCGGAATCAATTAAAACTTGGATAAGCATGCATGCTTGTATACACTAGGGGTTAGTGAACACAATTTATGTTGCGTTGACTTGAAGATGAGCCTAGCGGTTCTTGTGCCCTTGTAAGAGAGTATACCTAATAGTGACAAACTAATTTCTTTATTTTGAATCAAAGCGGCGCGTTTTAACTTGGTAATCAATATGAAAACCATGGAACTCCAAGCCATGTACGTGAAATCGACTGCGTTTGATAATGAAATCCAGAGCGCGCGCCGCACGTCCACCGAGCACACTCGGTCGTGTGGTCTGGGTTGAGGGTACAGCAGCGCGCGCAGTGGACACTCTGGGAGATATCAAATGCACGCATCATTACCTTCTTGAAAATTCTGATCATTGATCACTCGAAAATTTATATGGTAGTGACCTCCTTTGCTTTTCTCCCTGAGCTCTCAGATACCGTCAACCGGGGCTACTTGGTCTTTGAGGGGTAACTAGGTCCGGGGTGTAATTTTGTGACATAATAGTTCATTTCCTAAAGTCTGTGTCCAAAACTAGATGTCTATTTTTTTATGTGTTGGTTTATCTGTGTGCCAATTGCTGAGCAGAGTGCAAGTGCCATAGATCAACTGTGTAAAGAATGGCACCAATTTGTCTGACCGGCGGCAGAAGCTCAATTTCCGGAGACATGAAAACTTTCAGTTTTTGGGCACATTCACACATACTTCTAGGATTCAGTCCCCTTTGTGTTTTTTATTCTTTTTAGCTTCTGTACATGTATGATAAATACACACATAATTTTTAGAGCAAGTTTAGTCCCTTTTAAGTAATTGGTTTCAAGTAAATTAAATTATTTCTGAGCTGTGGACCAAGTAGCCCCGACCCATGGGGTAACACGGTCCAATCGATTATATTTTGTATTATACATTCTGTGCACCCCAGAAAATAATGTTTGCCAACAACTGATGGCCTGATGACAACACATCATTAAACAGTCATAAAAACATTGATACTCCAAGTAGATTAGAAAATATGCTTAAAGGTGAGAAAATTGGACCAAGTAGTCCCAGTTGACGGTAGCAAAAAATACTTTTATTAGCTCATTGTGTAATGAGAATGTGATTACATAGACATCACGTATGTCTGAGGGCTTTAAAAAGGTTATAAAAAGTAAAAATCTTTAATCCGAGCACTGCTTGTTAGGAGATGAGATATAGCCATTAAGAAATTTGACTTTTATAGAGCATCAAAATTTAAATAATTGATTTATTATAAAAGTTCTTAACCGATCTTTTCCAAAAACGCAGGGGGTCTAAGTTGAGAACAATGGTATGTCCTCTGAAAATTAAGTCAAAATCGGTGCAGGCATTTGCGAAATTGACAACAATAGGTAGTGAAATTAAAGATTTAACTTTGCTTGCTACTCTCATCAATAATGCATATAATTTTATGCTCTGTCCAATTCCATGAGGGAATATTCATTCTGCCGTGAGGATCAAGTATGAAGTTAATTTTTCCTGCTATATGCCTTGCATCGTGAAGATGACAGCCCTTACTGCGGCACTTTCTCTAACGGGATAGTGTCGGAACGTCTTTGGCTTTCTGAGGCTTCCTATTGCATTGCCGCTAACTCTTGACTTTGCCGTCCCTCAGATCTCGGCTCCAACAACAGTGGCTACTACACACTGCAGGCGGTGTTAACCCATCGGGGCCGGTCGAGCTCTAGCGGCCACTACGTTGCGTGGGTCAAGCAGTCCAAGGACGTCTGGCTCATGTGCGATGACGACCAGGTATGCATTGCCTTGCGCTTTGGCTGACAAGAGGAATCCTGTTCGAGCCTGTTTTGTATAGGGTTCGTGTAGGTCGTGTGAGCTGATCGGGGCCGAACTTGGTTATACTATACAGATTGGTTTCCGAACTAACGGACACTCACATCAGCGTGAATTATTTCCTAAAATATTGTCTGCAAACCAAGGCGTGATTCCCTAAGCTGATATAATATAGATTTTTTTAATGCAAATTAATGAACATTGCACTAAAATCACTGATACTTACATTGATAGTTGATCATCACAAGGAATTAGGGCTATGGCAATGAAACACCAATGTTAGATCTAGGAGGAAGACAAGCTACATCTTGCCCTTGCATTGGATGAGTCGTGAGACAGTAATATTTAGTGATGATTGGCAGAGCGAGTGAAACGAATAGCTGTCTAGGAATTCTCGCAGGGCACCATTCACACAGGATTTCGCACTGCTACTTTTAACATCAGCTTGGTCTGTATAACTAGTTCTGTGCTAAAAATGCCAACTTGTCCGATAACCGTGTTTGTGTGGCATGTCCTCAGGTTTCACCTGTTACTTCCGAGGACGTTCTGAAGCTGTCTGGCGGCGGCGACTGGCACTGTGCGTACGTCCTGCTGTACAGCCCGCGCGTGCTAGAGGTGCCACTGAACCCAGCCGAGCCGATGGCCACCGACCCCTGAACGCTAGACGCCCAATCCCAAACGTCTGGCCACCAATATCTCTGATCTCGGGGCTGTTGACCTCCGCCTACGTGGCTTGCAATCTTTGATCAGATGGCCGTTTGTTTTGGAATGTATTTGTATCGAGTTTTAAACTGTTTGGCAGAAAATCATTCATCTGGAGGCTTTAATCCACCAATCCATTCTGCACGGTCTATGTTCACCAGTAAATGCAATGCAAGTTATTCTCTAAAGTCGGAACGTTTCCTAAAATTGTCCACCTTCAAGGAAATTGGATAGGGTAAGATTTTTTGGATTGGTGGATGAGTGCAAATTTCAATAAGATTTTTGAGGAGCAAGAGATTTGGATGTTGTTGTCACAGTCGTGTGGGATTTGGAGACGATCTGGGAAGTTATTTGATGTCGGCTGCTTTCCTTTCGCTGTTTACATCGCCAGGGTTCAATGTGTACCTAAGTTTTGCCCAAAATTGTTCAGAAATTAAATATGGTAATATTTCTGAAATACTTACAAAGTTACATGATAATAATTTATTATTTAAATGATTGAATAAATGACTGAATCGGAAGCAGATACATGATCAGGCCTAACATAAAGATACAGTAGAAGAATCACTTTCCTTTTTGCCCAAAATAGGTTTTGGGTACTGCATTTTCATGCCCCGGTGATATTACTCTTTCTTATGAAATCGTTTTAGCTGAAATCAGATACTTTTAAAACTTCATTTTTATTTGTCTCATTTGTTAGCTTGCTTCACCAAGTTGATTGTTCAACTTAGAACAAATACATTTCAGAATACATTGATTTATACTTATTATTTTTTATTTACTGATTTCATTTAAATGTTCCTTGTCTCCATTTATTGTTCCATGGTCCATTTTTTGAAAAGTTGTTATACCTACCTTGTGAGCCGCATTTTTATTAAAACGTTGAGCAGAGAATCCATCAAATCAAGGGTGTGGCAACACTGTACAAGCCCGTAGGCGTAATTTAACCCAACCCATCGAGTAATGGCTGCCAGTGAAGTATTTGTGTTCCCGTAAACACTGCCTTCATTTTATTAGTGTGATCGTTTATAAATCAGGACTAGCGAAGTGTTTATTTATACCGTGTGCATTTTGATGGACGTATGAAATACGTAGTTGTCGTGAATTGCTTGCGGTTATTACCGTGAGAAACCCTAATCCTATCTGGCTAGGGTGGCTACTCTTGACAATAATGGACATCTCTCCAAGGCTACACAAGTAGACAGGTGCCTATCACATATTGACAGGCTGAGATTCCTACTTCAATCAGTGCAAGTGTCTTGTCAATATGGGCAACTGTTTGAGTCGGTCGCGACCGATTACCACGAAGAAAGATGGGGGGATCCCAGTGCCAGTTCACAATAAGGATCCCACAACTCAGATACCACTGAACCCTCCGCAGACTTTGCCTGATGTTCCTACTGGAGCTAGAGAACCTCCTATAATTAGTGAAAATGAGATTCAAACTAACACAAATGCCAAGATTTTTGTTGCCCTTTACGACTATGATGCTCGTACGGATGAGGACTTAAGTTTCCGTAAAGGTGAACATTTGGAAATATTAAATGACACTCAAGGAGACTGGTGGCTTGCTCGCAGTAAAGCAACGAAGCAGGAAGGATACATTCCATCCAACTACGTAGCAAAGATCAAGTCAATTGAAGCAGAACCGTAAGTATTACCTGGTCGTATTGTGTGGAATTTTTTATTTTTTTCGAAAAGTTTGTAACCTCTACCTATTAGGTAGCAAGTTTCTTGAGAATTTTGGAGTGCACCTATAATAGGTACTATTTTGCATCCAATGGTCAATTTCCAGATGTTGCTTTTGTACATTTTGGTAGAAAATGTTGGTAGCAATTAACAACTTTGACAAGTTTCTGCAGTGAGACTAGAGTTAGGTACATTGTACCTGGGTATATTAAGTAGGTAGGTAGTGGCATTTTTAACAATATGTTTGGCTTTATAGTAGGAAATTTGGAATTTGCCTGGATTTTTTATTCTGCCATAGGTAGGTATATATTTGTCTGTTAGGTAGTTAGTTAATGTTAATCCTGTTCAAAACTAATATTGCCTACTCTACAGCTAATAATCTTCACTAGGCCCACGGATCTGATGGTCAACAAGGACTTCTATTTTGTCCACTTAGATATCGAAATTAGTAGGTACCTACCTACTTTTCTTCTGAAGGCATTTTTTGACAAGAAATTATTTTGTTTAGATGGAATCAGATAATACCAATTCTAGAAGTAGAAAATGTGAACATCCAGTCCGGTACATTTTCCGTACCTACTTGGAAGAGTTTGTAATTAGGAACCAAATTTTCTGGGATAGTAACTTTTCCATCGAGGGAGTTTCCCCCCTGCAATCGAGGAGAAAGTGTGACAGGTACCTAGCTCAGTTGGTTGCCACCTGATAAGCAAGCAGAAGGTCCTTATTTTGGTTCGGTTGCTTATTTCCCAGCTTCGGTTTTTGTACAAAAATAAATATGTGTCATTCATGATCCTGCCAATGAATCTGTGAATCAAATTGGCCATTGGTAGTCAAATACGTAACAGACCTTGCATTATTTTGACACTGGCATGAGTCCAAATTTACTACAATGTTAAACAATATTTAAAAATAAACCACCATCATTAGGCTAGCAAGTATCTATGGTGCCCGGTACCTACTCGGTACTACCTAATACTGGAAGACTCGATATATTTTAATCTGTTGAACATCTGTAAAATTAATAATTAAAGAAATAAAAATTGCATTCCTAGTTTAATATGGAGGTACCAAGTTACTTTTTGTAGGTGGAACTTCTTGTCTGAACTGGTAAAAAATAGTTACATTTTCTGTTCTGGGAATTGTGCATAATGAGCCTAAAATACATTTCCATCTGTAATCTTGTTCTTGAGGTGTTTGTTATGTATGTTGTATTAGGTACTTAGTAGCGGCAGATATATAAGTGCAAATTTACCCATACATACCCAACTGGTAATAAAAAATGGTTTCTTCTCTTTGGCATCAGTACAGATACAAAAATTGTGTACTTTCTTCTTTCAGATGGTACTTCGGAAAAATAAAGCGAATCGAAGCAGAGAAAAAGCTTTTACTTCCGGAAAATGAACACGGAGCGTTCCTGATTCGGGACTCGGAAAGTCGGCGCAATGACTACTCGCTCTCTGGTTTGTTTATTTTGACCAAATATTTGCACCTGTTTTAGGACTCATAGAGCTGCCTACATTTTGGTTGACTTGAGTAATTCCTAGTTTATTTAGTAGATAGTAGATTTTGCATTCCCTTCACTCTAGGTATCTATAGTGGTATCTACTGCACTGCCAATTCTACCTGCCAACAAAATAAAATATATTTTCACTGGCCAAAGGCATGACTGGCTAGCAATTAAGAGTTCAGCACAGTCTATCTACAACGCTCCAAATAAAATAAATACAGTTGCAAGTATTAGCATTGGCTATGCTAAAAAGAACCTCAATAATGTATAGGTTTTAATCAAATAAATTGGGAAGTGCTGTATCAAAGGCAGTGTGTGCATCACTGCTGGTATAGTCATGCATTGCAATATCACATTCTTATAATTATTGCGTTTTGCTGAAATGGGTAAGGTAGTAATTTAACTTGTAAACTCCTCCATTCAACTGAACATCCAACATCTATAACACTGAAAAGTCTGAACAACATCAACAGCTCAATTTTTTTTTACACAGTTGTGTAGCCATTATTAACTGAGTACTGAGTCTCAATATCTAAAGATACCACACCAACTAATCAAGCCCAAGGAGAGAGATTCAGGAGAGAAGGAGATAATGAATGAGGGATCGATAGCTTGCCAAAGATACTATGTTGGAATACCAGCATCATTTGTATGTAATGGTATTTTAGGACAATAAACAAGTTACCTAGGTATCATTATTATACCTCTTAGTTCTTACACAAACAAAATCAACAGTATGCTTACAAATTTACACCAAAACCTACTTTCAAGCATGACAATATTATATTTATGTGTGTGCAACTCAAACATCAGACTGAACAAAGATTAGAAGTAGTAGTTAGGTGATGTGAATCATTAATTGAGAGCTAAATAAAAATAGCAATTATGATTGTAAAATTAATGCCTGCTTACTTTAATGCATTTTCTTAGAATAATGTTATCTCATTGACTGTATTTACCAAGATAAAGACCAAATATAACATTATTTCCACTTCAGCATACATGTCTAAACTGATGGAATAATAAACTCCACAGGAAAATTAATTAGGTGTCTTCTTTGAGTATGAAATGGTAGTAGCGAACTGACGTGCCAAAACAATGGTTTGCTGCTCTTGCACGACAATTTAATTACATTTCTTCCCTTTGTCAAATTGCGCAGTTAAGCAAAGCCTCCGATTCGCCAGTACACCACTAACTCCCGCCGGCACGTAACGCTAATTGTTTTCTCGGCAGTGCGCGATGGAGACACGGTGAAGCACTATCGCATCCGGCAGCTGGACGAGGGCGGGTTCTTCATCGCTCGGCGTACAACGTTCCGCACACTGCAGGAGCTGGTCGAGCACTACAGCAAGGATGCCGATGGCCTCTGCGTCAACCTGCGTAACCCCTGCGTTCAGGTAGCGTTAGACACCAACGAACAATTTTACCGATTTTCCACCTCCAGGTCAGGCATCTCAGTGCAAGAATCAAATGAATTCCTCTGCATGACATTGGATAATAAAGTTATTTCTCGATCTAACTCTGAATTGAGAAACCGGTAAAACTGGATACCTACTACGGTGTGCATTTCCGATTAACGAGTTCTGAAATCTCTATCTGGGTTTATGGGGTAGGGCAATATTGGTTGTGTGTGGCGGGGCACTTTTAACTTTCCGTACTAACGGACCAAGTGAGGGTTTTTCCTAATTTTAAGAGTTAAAAGTCGTTTTGGGCCAAATAAGTGCAGAGCTAGACTGGAGATCGCAATCCTGAAGGTCAGTGAGGCGTTCACAATTTAGTGTCGAGACAGTGTAGTCTTGTGCACCGTCATCATTTCGTATCTAGAATTAGGTAAATGTAATTGCTTGTAACTTTATTGAATTATTCCTTCACATTCTAAAAGTTTCATTTTTTGTGTTAACAAAACATATGCTGAAAACTGTTAGCTATCTAAAGTGATTTTGTGTATCTTGTGCGACCTACCCAAAAATTGGCCAACAGTCAAAGACAGTTCTGTGAACTGCCATACCAAATTGCTATCGTGGTCATGAGCCGCGACTGCAATCTAAGGCAAATAAGGATGCCCTGGAAAAAAATGCAAGCACACATTGATGTTTGCTGCCTAGGAAGGCCTTTCACTAGTGCACTGATAAGGGAAAAGATAATAATCGTACAGGCACTTCAGTAGTCTTCTATAGACTATATTACTCTGAATTTCCTGTTTGCTGTCTTGGCCTACTTACCCATATGATTTTTTTTTATAGCTAAAATTAGGATGCTCCTTCTGAAATTGCAAAATATGTCCCTTTTCTCTGCAAGAGTTGTAGGTATAATCAATTAAGTACTACATTTAATATTGAATGACACTGACAATAATTTTCAGAGGGGAACCAAAAGGTTGTAGGGAGTTCTGGACAGCCAAGTTCAAGTGCACAAATATTATGGTTGAATAACACCACTGTTCAAGTTTGTCGCATTTGAAGCAGTTTTGTTTTTGGGCAGTCGAGGTAAAAGGTTATTAATAGTAATTACAAATTAGTAACTTTGGTCTAGGTAATCTCTTCCCAAAAATTAATTAATTTTCCATTCATTGGCACCCTTACACAATGTTTCTACCATTCAAATAATTGAAATTTCACAAGCATGTGAATGTCTGTCACAACTGTCCTGCATTCCTCACCAACTACATGACATCTAAGTGAGGATAGCAGCGATCTTAACCTCGCCGAACGTGGATGCCCGCAGATAGAAAAGCCGGTGACCGGGGGACTTTCGCACCGCGACCAGTGGGAGATAGAGCGGTCGTCGCTCAAGTTTGTTCGCAAGCTCGGCCACGGCCAGTTCGGTGAGGTGTGGGAGGGGCTGTGGAACAACACCACGCCTGTCGCCATCAAGACGCTCAAACCAGGTATGAGTCCGCAGTCTGCATCTGCCAAAGATATGGTTTATGTGGGCTGGTAGTCGGCAAAACCGACACCTGCGTTGCGTTGTACATGCAATTCTACTAACCTATTATCGATACAAAACATGTAGATGTTTAGAGTTTGGTCAAAAATTGAAATTTTCCATCAAAAATTTGCCAATTTTTCATCAATGGCTACAGTCAACCGTTGGCTGTTATTCTGCTTAAACGACCCCCGCGTTACGTCGGGCACGCAATTTTACGAACCTGGCATCGGTACAAGACATTTAGGAGATGATAAGAATCCGGTCAAAAATTGAAATTTTTCATGATGCATCACAAAATTTTCCAATTTTTCATCGATGGCTTAAGTCATCCGTTACCTTAGGTATGTATTTTCTGGACGCCCCATTATTCACTGCCTTATTTCATTCGGGTTGATCTCGTTTTGGCCTTGCCAATGAACCTAACAACCAACCAACTTGAGTTGACAGATTCAAATACTGTTCCAATGTTAGTTTACTGTGCTACAAAAATGAACCATCATGTTAAATAGCTGATTACTGATTTTGGTCGTACGTTCGATGGAATGTTGAGGTTTTACTCATAACTTAACACCAAATTACTCTTAGTGAACAGTAGATACAAGACAAGCTGTCTGGTGCTCAAGTTATGAATGAGAAAAAAATTTATAAGGCCAGAGTCTCATTTTAAGAATTATACCTTTGTACCAATCGTCCACCAGTTTTGAGATTGGTGGTTTAATGTACGGTTGTGCTCTGTTCTGATTGACTTTTCGTCCTAAAAAGCACATCGGTTAACATTCATCGGCGTTGGCACCGACATCTTCAGGACTTCAGGATTGTGAAATCCATGCACCCTCAAAAACCACACTCTAACCAACTGGATGTGCTAAAAGAAGTATAGCATAGAAGATTGTGTATCGTTAGAAAGTATTTTGCAAATCAAGCGCCCAAATAGCCTCCAAACATGCAATCGAGTCTGGGGCTTTGTTAGCCAACTAGTTAGCGATATGAATGTAGTTATTTGAGACATTTCATTGCGTTTCAAACAGGCACGATGGACCCGAAGGACTTCCTGGCTGAGGCGTCCATCATGAAGAAGCTGAGGCACCCGAAGTTGATCCAGCTCTACGCTGTCTGCACCATGGAGGAGCCCATCTACATCATCACCGAGCTCATGAAGAACGGAAGCCTGCTCGAGTTCCTGCAGGGTGAGCGCTCTTTACATTCAACTGCTTTTGCCTGATTGTTTAGTCTGGTAGCAAACTACACACCATCTTGATGAAGTAGCGATTTATTTATTTTGGTAGCGCATGAATTGTGTTTAAAAACTGTAAAGAAATGAATGTGAAGTGAGTTTCTCTGGAGATAGGAGCTGTGAAGCTGCAGTAATTCTTTAACTTTTTAACTTTTTAAAAACTTTTTTAAAAAGCTAACAGAGTACCGGACTCTGGAGGCTAATTTGAGTAAAGATGACTGATAACATTATTGTATGGTGTTCTTACAGTAAAAGGCTAACTAAAGTGCAGGGCACTGTTTTTTTAGTCCAGCCAAGAAGTGAAAATGTAAGAACCTTACTCAGTCAAAAAAATGTGAACCACTTTCATGCATTTTACGAAACAAAACAGAAGAGCATTCAGCAGGCCATAGATAGGAAATGGTTACAAAACATAATGCCAACAAATTGGGCAGGTTTCAACCCCTTCTTTGTTCAACAAGTTACATAGAACCCAAGCCCACCAATCCCTCTAAGCAAACCAAGCATAGAGACAGTGTTTTATCAAGCACAATGAATTAGTCTCCACTAGGTACACTTCTGAAATCATAAAGTGCGCCCGCAAAATTTTACAAGTCCCGACGTTTGGACTTGGCTGAAAAACAGTGTAGTTTGTACAATTGCATAGTGGAGCCAAAAGGTAGGGGCTTGTCTAGATCAAGCCCGTGACTGGTTTGGGCCGATCTGCTTTATTGAATAGGCAAATAAAGTAATAGCCGCCAAACATATTCCGCATCGGAATATATAATTATACTAATTAAATTATGTAATAAACAATTGTTAAAATTCTCAACACGACAGTCCATCCAGTTAACCTTTTCCTGATGTATCGAAGTAATTTGTGCATTGGATCATCAAATCTCCTGTTCTTGACATCTCCGACCTTGGCGAGCAGCCATCCTAAAGGTCGGGTCTTGGTTCGATCGGCTACCTTGATCGAGAGATAACAGACGCAATTAAATGAAGCATGTGAAATTACGTTCAGAAAAACTACTTTATCTCAAATAATGGAGAAGTAATGCTAGATTTGTGTTAGTAGGGGGGGAGGGGGAAGATGAAGAAAATTTTTTTATTTTAATTGTGTCTTCAAAATTATGTGTTTTAGGCAAGTATGATATGTGCTAACATCGTGCAAAACTCCAGAGTGAACCGAATCATGAGTCTTTCCGTTCGTCATTTTCCAGAGCAAAGCAGCTACTGATAACAAAACAGGTTTATCAAACTAGTCCCAGGCCCGCAAAAGCACATGGCTAGCCACGTGTTCAGTGCCCGGCCCATACCTACACTGTTTTCAACCGAACCTGGAAATGACTTCCATATTTTTTCGGCCGGTGCACTATAAGTTTACGCAAGTGGACACGTGTTGAAAAAACCATTTCAAACTGGGATTTGAATGCTAAATCAAAAGTCTTACTGGTTTCCCGACGTTTCCGTTTCCCAGGTTGAAATATTTTTTTCAAAGCTAGTGCTAGAGATAGGAATTACTAGGCATGAGTCCAAGAAATTTGTACACGTGTTATTCAATCGCAGGAATTCTTTATCTTCTTACATCCTCCCTTCGGTGTGATGGCAACTTTTTCCGGCATTTTCCTGTGTTGTGGTTATTGATCACTTTTTTCTGTCTCTGTGAGTCATGACTCAGTCATAACCTGTGATACTCAGAGATATAAGGGCTAGTATAGTGACTCGTGATAATTTTGCAGTACAGTCGTAGACTAATTTAAAACTTGATGGCGAGTCATTTACCAAGAAATAACAGAAACGGTAATGATGGTACATCATTAACATGATGGACAATTCAATAGGTACCATTGTCCATCAGGTTTACTTTAAATATTGAGTTACAGCTTACAATACAAACTGACTTTTATTTTATTTTATTTTATTTTAGAGTCCTTAAGGCAAGAAATAAGCAGAAATTTCAGTTCAGTGTAGAACTGAAAACAATAAAGAAACATATTATTATTATTATTATTAAACAGAAATGTTGATGATGGTCCATTAAAAACATGATGGACAAGTCAATACCATCGACAATCAGGTTTACTTGAAAATTTCAGTTACAGCTTACAATACAATCTTCCTTATATTTTATTTTAGAGACCTTAGGTACGGGGACGGACTACCTCGCTCGCAGCTGCGAGATAGCGCGAATGCAGAGTCTCACGAGTATGCGTTTTTTTACTAAACCATAAGAGATAAACTATTAAAGTAAGCCTGGAAATCGATCTGTGTCGGTAAGGGATCCTTTTTTCCATTTATTGGGTCAAAAAGGGTCAAAACCGCTTCTAAAACTGTTGTTTTTTGCTCGTTTTTGCGTTTTTTTGTGAATAGATAAAGAGATGAAGGAGATAAAAATTGAGGAAAAGGCTTCGTTACCGACACAGATTGATTCTTTATCTACAACTTCCTCACTTACTTCAATAGTTTATCTCTTACGGTTTAGTAAAAAAGCTCATACTCGTGAGATTCTACATTCGCTCTATCTCGCAGCTGCTTGCAGTTGCTTGCGGCTGCGAGGTAGGCCCTTTAATATGTTAATTGTCACACATTCCTAATTAGAATTACCTTTCTAGATAAGTATATGTGTTATCAAAACATTTAAAGATTACAGTTTGTTTTTGATCAGTTAAATGCAATTGCTTAGATTGTATAGTTATGAGTTACTCATAATTTCAAACTGATATGATAATAGTGTTATGATTTTATTTTTATAAGTGTTAGTTTGAGATGGATTACTCTCCATTTTACCCTAAGAAGGAAGGGAACTTGCATCTTCGAAGATGACTTCTGTAGCTGCTGCTTGACATAAGCAAAACCTTTCTAAATTAGTTACCCATTTAAGGAGACAGATCAGTTTGCCAGATCAGTTCGCCAGAAAGTGGCTTTCAGACCAAAAGTTGCCGACATCTCGAGGCTTCATCGTTGAAGTTATAATTTTAATATTTCAGTATGTTACAGACAAAAGACGGAAATAAGGGCAAACATGGGTTTTTTTTCATAAAATTGTCCCTGGAATGCCAGAACATACCCCAAAACTCTTTATTTTATACCCTTTTAGAGCCTTTTTAAGTGCAAAGAAAAATTTGGAAAAGGGCTATGTTCACCCTTATTTATGTCTTTTGTCTACAACATGCTGCAATATTGGAGTGATAACTTTAATGGTGTGGCCTTGAGATGTTGGCACCTTTTGGTCCGTTAAAAAATTTTAATTGATCAATTTTTTACTATAGTCACCCCATGTGTAAAAATAACTAAATACTTAATACTAAATAACTAAATACTTAGGGGTGTACCAAGTTTCAATCAACTGTTCAAAAAATTTACAATCGGAACCTTTGATCGGAACTGTGCTTGAGCCTTAATTCACCAAGCCTTGAAGACCTGGGTATTTGAAACTCTAGTTGGGTGATACTGATTGTAACAGCATTCTTCGTGGGCAAACAAGAATAATTCTTAAGACAATGGCTAATGGTGGACAATGGCAAGAAAATAGTTCGGAAATAGATGCTTGAACGCGGTGGTTTGTGTTACAGGCAAGGGCCGGTCGCTAAAGCTGCCGCAGCTGATCGACATGTCGGCGCAGATCGCGGCCGGTATGGCGTACCTGGAGTCACAGAACTACATCCACCGCGATCTGGCGGCGCGAAACGTGCTCGTTGGCGACAGCAACGTGGTCAAGATCGCCGACTTTGGCCTTGCGCGTCTCATCAAGGTACGTCGTGTGCGGAATCGACCTTGGTCATCTTGCTTGCACTACCTATGCGTTGAGTGGAACCCCTTGTTGAGACTAGCTCAACAAGAATAATAATTTTTGGACAGAATATATTTCGAACCTTGTTTAAGAAAATTTTAATCTTCTGTTGCTTTTTTAGTCATTATTTACCAGACAGAATTGGAGAATGAAACATCCTGTTCATACAGTGTCATTCGACTGTTGTTTAGCTACGGACGCATGCAGCTGTAAACAGAATAAAGTTCAGTTCTTAGCGGTCATAGCACTCATAGCATTACTTTTATTCCGTAGTCAAAAGTAATCAGTATTATTAGTAGTCATACAATTGCGAGCGAACTAAGATTGCCTGAAAACTTGAGTCTCACATGATCTCTAAAACACCGAATCCAGCTACGTAACCAGTTTCTAACCCATGTTAGTTGTAAAAGATTTGCTTCTAACCTCGTTCCCTGTGCCGTGCCTTGCAGGAGGATGAGTACGAGGCACGAGTGGGTGCACGGTTCCCCATCAAGTGGACTGCTCCCGAGGCGGCCAACTACAGCAAGTTCTCCATCAAGTCGGACGTCTGGTCGTTTGGCATCCTGCTTACTGAGCTCGTCACATACGGGCGCATACCCTACCCAGGCATGACCAATGCCGAAGTGCTGCACCAGGTGGGTTTCACATTCTCTGCTGATCTGTAGATGCCATACTAGCTTCAAAGACACTTTACCCATTTTGGGTGGTGATTGTTTGAAATTGGCGATGAGTTTTCGATTGGTATATAGCGGTACCACGGCCTATGGATATAGGTACACTCATATTTTAGTTTCCGATTGCCGAATTATATCTTTTAGTTTAACAATATCAACAAGCAGGTCCCCTTGCTTTTACTGTATTTTGGATCTGGAGTAAACATGTTTTCTCGATTGGCAAAGTAGACTTGGTTTTTCATTGGTATGTTACAAATCCAGCAGTCTTTTAAATTGACAGGTGAATGATATTTGGAGCCACATGAACAGCTGTTTTGGATGACAGAAGATGTTCGACAGTGGAGATCAGTTGCTCAAAAGCGTGCCGTCTCGTTTTGCAGGTGGAGCATGGCTACCGCATGCCGTGCCCTCCGAGCTGTCCGAACGCGCTCTACGAGATCATGATCGAGTGCTGGCACAAGGACCCGATGAAGCGGCCGACATTCGAGACGCTACAGTGGAAGCTCGAGGACTTCTTCACCATGGAAGGCTCCGAGTACAAGGAGGCATCAGCCTACTGAGACCACACCCACCTCCCGGGCTGCGCTCGAACGCTGCGCTCGCGCCCTCCGCAGCCGCAGTACCGATAGCGCCCGAGGGGGTGGCGCGAAGGAACGCCCGATCGCGCTGACGACGGTGTGGTCGGGCAGGGAACGCCGAGTTTCGACTTCGGTTCGACTAAACGATGCGGCTGGCCCGACGGTCAGCCTTTTAATCTGCTGGTTGAGAATTTGATTGTGCGTTCGCGATAAGAATGACAAAAGTTTGTTGAATCGAACGATTCAGGTGGGTCGGCTTTTTAATTCGCTGCTTGAGAATTTATTGGGCAATTTATTTACGTTTAAAAAATAACGCTTCGATCGAACAGCTCAGAATGCCGACTACGTAGCTAATGTAAAATCGGTGGCTGCTTATTTCTCCTTCGTGTATAAAAAAGTCGACCCTCGGTAGACAGAAAGCCAAGCATAATTTTATTCTAGGTTAGCTCGATTTTGCTTGATGATCACCATTTTATCTTAATTCTTATCCAATAATAACTAATTAATTAAAGATAAATAATTATCATGAGAATTTTGGAGGGTGCTAATTTGATAAAGAGTTGGCTAATGTTTTATTGTAAATAAGAATTGGATACGCCTTAATGGTGACCGCCGCTTGCATAGAGCTCGCCACGTGCGCTGCATCAACCACTGGCTGGTGCGATCCCGATCGAATACTTTTCTATTTCCTGCCTTCTCAATAGCGCCTGTCTGATTTTATCTGCTCTTGCCAATGCACTAGGCTTTCGAGGTACGCTCTCGGCGCAACTTTTTTACGAATTATTACTAGGCAGTTAATCACGTCTCGCTTCCCTTTAGGAAAACTTACGGCCGTGGACTTTCCTCGTTTTCCTTTGTGGTCCTCACTGTTGCTATCTTTGCCCTGACCAAATGCTTGCTTCCAGAGAGACCAAAACTAGGGTAGACCTGCTTTTTTTAACCTGCTTTAAGATCTAACTTTAAACCTGCAAATTATAGGTAATCTGCAGGGGCTGGGTTCCACATAGCATGGTTAACGCTTACCTTTGAAGTAGAAGGTTGAGCAGCCAATTACGGATGGTGTTTGCAAATTTTTTTATTTAAAAACTGCACGGTAATAATAATCTTACCCCAGAAATAAGGATAACCCTATCATGTGGATCTTGGCCCAGTTATATTACCCTGTACTTAAAGTAAATTAGATCAATAACATTCCTCTCGTGTTACCATTGAAATTAACAAACCTCTTAGTCTCCAGATTGTTAACGTCTCCTGTAATATTATTTATAAGACCGTTTTGATGTGTTTTATTCTTTTCTATGCCATTTACAATTTGTAATGTTTTATACGATGCTATTGGTGGTAAATGGTGGGCCTTTCGGCTCTTGTTCCTAGCTGAGGTAACGATTGCAACAATTCACTTGGGCAGATTCCACAGGGCCGCCGTAGGAAAGTGTTTTTTATCGCGAGATCTAGACAATGTTAGCGAAATGTTAGTTCACGAGTTATTCATTCGTCCTGTTGAGCGAAAGGACACCACTTCGGGTTTAACTCGTCAGAAGACGGCGTTATTGGGAAGGCAATTGTACTATAAAATAACAATACTCAAATCTAGTTTCTAGACATATCCAGGGTGTTGACAGCAGGAATGTCTCGATTGACATTCTTTTATAACGGAATTGTAGTTGTACATTTTTTTGTAAATGTATGTACGGAGTTATTGCATTTTGCCGCCTTCTTACAGTCTCCAGATAGTTACTGGGTTTGGCATGAGTCATGGCTCATTCAATGGATGATGATTCTTTGGATGGCTGCACTCAATTGATTGCTCAGGTAGCTTCCTTCTTTCGAGATTGTAATCAGGGCTTGCATGCGGATTGTATATTGAGTAGAGATTAAATAAATAATGGCGGAAGCACAATTTTTTGAAAACGTTGTGTTACTAAGAAGCCAAATCACATTCATAATTCCTTCATTTCGTTGGGCCTTGCAGCAAGAAATAGATCCATACCTTTGCAGGAAGCAAAATTTACAGGTAAAATGCCTTATCTATTTGTGAGATGCAAACTTTGTATTCCAAACTGATCCTACTCTACTGTAATTTTAAAATATATCTATTTGTCTTGCACTGCATCTCATAGCCGTTTTTCAGCGACGGGCGTTGGCCAGGTACCTACTGAAAGCTACTGAGCTAGGTGTTGCAGGACCCTTGTGCAAGATTTTAAGTCCCCCCCCCCCCCTCCTGTAGGAAAATTTGGTTCAGTGAAGGGGACACTTGTCTAGTGCCTCCGTGGCCTAATATTTTGTCCACATTTGGTAATTAAACTGTGATTATCGTCAACTGTGTTGCGAGGCAAATCTCATGAGATCATCCTTTCCGAATGAAATGTCCGACGACCATTAAGCAATTAAAATTGCCATCGAATTTCGTTGGCGAGGGATAATACGACGCAGGTAAACAAAAAATTCATCCAAATCATTTAAATTGCAAAAATAACTTATGGCTAGAATATTCAGAATGCTAGCGAGTCGGCCGATCTTGCAGACTCCCGCGGCTGTGCGGTCATGGCGGGGACGTCCTAAGTGCCCCCATCATATTATATTTCATTCTCTAAAAAAAGGTCGTCACTATATTTTTCGGTTTCAACAAAACTCAAAAAGTCGCCTACTTTGGGGGTCCTTGCGGTCAGAAAACTGGGGGCTCCTGCAGTCAAACAGCTCGGGGCCCCGGCGGCAATCGTCGCCTAGCCGTGGGATTAATTGATTGTAAATCAATTAACGTTTATCATCAATAATTATAAACTTGCACATCAGCGTTTGGTGATTGTAAGCGCTTGCTCAGATTACTTTATTGATTGCAGTTTCAGACAAAATATTCCTAAAGTAAAGGGGTTGAATAAATTAAAAATTAAGCTGCAGAAAGAGCTAATATCTGCCGCTGAAGAAAAAGGACAAACGAAATTACATTTTGGTGCATTGGGTGATAAACTCATTCCTGCAGCTATAGCTACGCTAATGGTAGTGACACCGTCAGCAAAGTGGAGACTGATAGTGAATGGAGTTTTGGTTACAGCATGATTACAGTAATAACAAAGGCACAAAATAAGTGTAAAAATAGCGTTTTCGCGGGATAAGGTTGCGCCCTCTAAAACAACGCGTATATGCATTTAAAAGTTAGCGGGCCTAAATTTTCTACAGCACCGCGGGCTTTTTCGAGCCAGTCCGCCCCTGGGTGGATGAAAAAATCTCCTGGGCCCTGGTGTGGCCTCACCCGCGCTAGCTATGTCACTGACCGTGAGAAAAGTTATGACCATTGAGGTATGGCAAGGATAAAACAAGTTACTCATACTGGTATATTTGTCACAATCGGAGAGTAATAATGACTAATGAGTGACTCGAACGATTCTCTCAGAAGTATCAAAAAAGTCTGGAGATGAATGGGAGTTAAATGTACCCCTATGGGAGAAAGTACAAAGTCCTTGGTAGCAGTCTTAAAATCCTGGACCTTGAGAATATCTTGCTATTAGGGTAAAGGATTGTTGAGGTTTCAATAGGTAGTAAATCTGCCTACCTACCCAAATACATTGCAGCACTGTGAAGATTTTGTCTCCTAGGGTCACGGTTAATAAATAAGAAGGTACTTCCTAATACTTATGATTGTAACATTACTATCAGAGAAAATAATAGGTATATTTTGCAGTCAATTTGCAAATGTAGTACAGAATATTGCAGTCTCCATATAGGAGAAATTAAAAGCATCTCATAAATCAACCCATTGGGCAGTAAAACACAGGAAAGTAATAGATACATTACATAGGTATAAACAATAAACAAAACAATAATGGAGATACATTTCACACACTAAAACACCAATTACATTGTGACCGATTCAGATGAGTTACTTTAAAATTTGATGGATATAAATTATATATTTGAAATTATTTTTTCTGTATTCTGGTGCATGAATGATAAAGTTGAGCCTAATATTAGCACGCATTTAAAAATGTGTAATAGCTAATAGTAAAAGATAATACAAGATGATCAATATGAGAAGAAGAACACAACACCACAGCAGCCCGATAAGTTCCCCTTCAAATCCCCTTCAAATCTTAGAAGTTGGTAGCAAATAGCAGCTCAATATGTCCTCATTATCTTTCCCGTTTCATCTCCAATATCACAGATCATTCACGCCGTTGCCCCCACTAATCACACTGAGTTGTTGAATCAGTCTCGAGTTCTCCTCCATCATCTCGGCTATCTCGTTTGTGTCGCCCCACATCACTTTGAGCCCATTGCGTATGGCCCGGTTGTCAACACTGCCTGCTGCCACCTTGGGCGCTTTGACCCGACCCGCGACTTCTGCGACCGCGGAATGGAACGCCTGATTGGCGTCTGCCAGGCGGCAAGTAAAGGCATCCAGTCGCCGCTCGTACGCGTCCACGTCTTTGTCCAGGATCCGTGCCTGAACAAACACCGTCTGCGCCATCTTGTACCTGTGACAAAGAGGCATGACACTTAAGAACTTTGCTGTTACTGATGTACCCTACCAACCAAATTTGCCTTCAATCATATTCGTTGATATCTGCTCTCCATGGCTACTCAGGCAGTACATTGACAGTTTCAAAACTGCTTATGAGACTTTTGTTTACACCAAGACATAGTATGTAAATATTGAATCAGTCTAAGTCTCATCTGCATCTCCCGAGACAAAGTAACTACACATATTATTATTCTACATCTCCCCTCCGATGATAACGAGAGTCCATCCTCGGCAACAAAACATGGAGCGTTTTCCTCTAGCAACAAACAAAGTATGGGAAAAGAAAAGCCAATTTGATTCATGGCACCTATAATAATTGCTCATGGTCGATGCTTGCGATTAGGACAATCGCCTAGTGGGAGACAAAGTTGGACTAATAGTTTTCCAAGGTGGGTAAGACGGTATATCAACCATACATTCTTTAAATAAAATTAGAGCCAAGGCTACGACAGGCCAAGCCATCACTTACCAATCCGCCAAGCTCTCGGCCAATGCCGCCACAGCCGGCTGGCATTCTGCGTCCACCAACGCTCGCAACCTTCTCCCCGTTTCAGCCACCTTGATCCGTTCCAGCACGTGGAACTGCTCGTCGTTGTACGTGAGACTCCGCGTGGCTCGGTCCCGAAGCAGATGTTGCCATGAGTCGCGCAGCCGCTCCAGCAGACTCTGAGCGCGTTGCGGCGCCTTGCTACTGGCCGGACATGTCATGTCGCGCGTTGCAGCCGACCACTCGCGTCTCAGCGTACGCTCGGCAACGTAGCGCTGGTGCAGCTGGCGGACTGCGGGCGAGACAGCCGACTGCTCGCGCGTCAATGCCGCCAACTCTGTCCGCCAGTCGACTTCGGGAAGGAGCTCTTCGTTGACAACGCGAAGAAGCGATTGGATGGAACCCTCGCTTTGCACCACAGCAGCCACCATATCTTCGACGCACTTGGTGACATCACGGAGCCGCTCGATCTTGTTGAGAACGTGCTCGAGGTCCTTGCCGACGGCAGCCGTGAACTGATCGACGCAGCGGTGCATGAGCCGCGAGCAGCGCGAGAGTCGGTCCACGCGGCGCTTGCACGAATGGCCCACGGAGCACGCGGCTTTGGCCAGCGTGGCATCGTTCTCCACCGACACCAGGTTCGGAAATGCGGGGAACTTGCCAATCTCGACTGGCGGAACGAGGCCGATGTTGTTGTCCTCCCGGCTGAGTAGCATCACCGGCTGGTCGGCTGTCGTGTCAGGGTAGCCCCGGCCGGGCGTCCGCTCGTCCACCGCCGAGAGGAGACTCGCTTCCTGGTAAAGCAGGATCTGGCTCGAGTGCGAGATGTCGGTCTGTTCCATTACCAGGCTCTGCAGTTCCTCGTAGCTCTCGTCTGGGTGCAGGTACACGCGGATGCTTTGCGCCTTGTTAACGTGGAACACGTGGACCAGTTTGCGCGAGAGGGCGCTCGTCACTTCCGCAAAGAACTTGTCAAAGCTCCAGATCTTGTTGGGGTCGACTTCAAGCAGACCTGCGAGTATTGGAGTCACGTGCTTCTTCATGCCGAAGCTGATCTGGCAGTGCGTCGGAAGCTCTTTTGCCCATTCTATGACGCCGTTCTCGGACGTCTGGGTTCCGGAGATTACGCCTGAGGCTTTCTTTGTCGTGATGTAAAACATGGTCTCTTTGTTGCGTCGGCCGCCGAAGGGTCGGAATGGCAGGTTGCCAGTTGCGACGTGGTAAAGAGTGACACCGATGGACCAAAGGTCAACTGTAGCGCCAAATGTTTTACCAACAGGTTTGCGCAGAACGGCACGCTCGTACATGTGCGGGTGGAGGTACTCTTCGGTTCCGTACAACGACATGAACTGCTGGTCACCTTCCAACTCTCTTGCTGCACCAAAATCAGTAAGTTTGTAGATTGTTGTGCCGTCGTCGGAAATGAATTTCATGATGTTGCCTGGTTTCAAGTCACGGTGCACGAGGTTGTTGTCGCGAAGATGTTTCATTCCTGCCGACAAATGTTCCAAAACGAGCAGAAATTCTTCTTCTTGAAGTCCATAAGTGTTTTCTGGATCGTCCAATATGTTGAAGAGACTGCCACCTGTACAGAGCTCCATTACGATGACTTTACCTCTGCCTTCTTGTTCTTCTTCAATTGCCAGTAGCTTTACAATGTTTCCATGGTTTACTTTCTTGAGAACCTCAAACTCGCGGACTTGGACATCGTGGGGTCTCATATGGCTCAACTGGTTGAAAGTCTTGACGGCGACAGGTTCACCGTTGTTTTTGTTGACGCCTTGGAAAACGGCACCTGTTGCTCCCTTCCCCAGCACGCTTGTCGTGCACCAGACATAATTGGCAGAACCTCTTAGAAAAGATGTCATTTTGATGGTTACCTGTTCTCGATGTAAGGTCCGAAAGCTTTACCTTCCCATAACAAATTTTAACATAGGAATTCGATAGTGATGGTAGCAGTAAAAAACTGATAGCAAAATTCAGAGAACTTGGCTATCCTATCAACTTGTAAACTCAGTGGCCTTACTGGGCGTTTCACAAGTTCTTAGATTTGTAACGGCATATCAACTGTATTAATCTAGATTTACGAAAAGATAACAATACTATTGATATGTTCCAAATACTCCTAAAACATACTCTGCCTAATACGACGTTGTTTACAGCCAGTGACAGAAGATTGACACTTGGCAGTTGTGTCTTGTCAGCTGACGAACCGCCCACCACTCACACTTCTGTAAATCTTAGGCGGCCGGTGTACAGAAATTATTTTCGGAAATAGATAGAAAGCTAATATTTTGTGACGATGTCATCAGAAAAAGACTTTTCACCTTTAAGCGCAGCGTGTGTGCGTGCTCTCAATGACAAGCTTTACGAGAAAAGAAAGGCGGCCGCGTTGGAAATCGAAAAGTGAGTGTGATAATGACAGTTACAGGTTATGACAAAATGCTCTGAAAAAGGATCAGCATTTCGCACTATTTACACATTTTATTGCCTTTTTGTCTCAGAGACACAGTAATTTTATCCTAACTTCTATTTTACATTTATAGGATGGTGAAAGAATTTGTTGCAGTCAACAATACAACCCAAATCAAGCGGCTACTGAAAGTGCTAGGGCAGGATTTCACAAACTCACAGAACCCACACACGCGTAAGGGTGGACTAATCGGCTTGGCAGCCGTTGCGGTTGCCCTTGGAACTGACACATCTAAATACATCGATGAGCTGGTCAAACCAATACTCGCCTGCTTCACTGATACAGATCTACGAGTGCGGTACTACGCTTGTGAGGCCCTCTACAATGTCATAAAGGTACCTATTAAATTGCTTTTTATTTATGATCACATTAATTTTAGTAATTTGCTGATTAACTATTGTATGTCCCATAATTCAATGACTCTTGTCATTGTCAAATGTCAATGAAGAATACTCTTCATCAAATTCCTAATGGTTTGCTGAATTGAAATTAACTTTTCATTAATTATTGATCAGGTTGCCCGAGGAGCCGCCCTACGCTACTTCTCAGAAATATTCAGTGCATTAAGCAAACTTGCTGCAGACCCTGACCAGAACGTCAAGAACGGCTCAGAACTTCTTGACCGACTCATGAAAGATATCGTGACTGAGAGCTCTGCATTCAACGTGGTCGAGTTCATGCCTCTGTTAAGGGAACGCATCTACACGAAGAACGCATTTGCGCGTCAGTTTGTCATTTCATGGGTGTCGGTGTTAGACAATGTGCCAGACATCGATTTGATCCTGTTGCTGCCAGAAATCCTGGATGGCTTGTTTCGGATCTTGGAGGATCCCACGCTGGAGATCAAAAGGATGTGTGAGACAGTTTTGGGGGAGTTCCTGCATGGAATCAAGAAGGATCCATCGCGAGTTGACTTTGCTGGCATGATCAACATTCTCATCCTGCATGCGCAGGTGAGTAATTCCTGAAGTTGACATTGATATGACCCAATGCACCTAAATAAATATTATTCATACTCATAGTCATACCATTACTCTATGGTCATACCTTACCTTAAGCTAGTAACTTACCAGGTACTTCCTGGTTCCAATTTTCAAAATACAGGAAAATTGTTACAGTCTATTACAAGTTCATTAAAGGCCGTATCTAATCTCCTGGCAAACTGCTCAGATGAAAGATTCTTACTTTTTATATCCCATGGCAGAGGCAAAAAGTTAAAAAAAATGTTTTGGGGCCCCAAACAGCATTTATGTTCTAATTAATTTTCAAATTGGAGGGATTAGACAAAACGGCAGTTGCTGGACTAAAGTTTTTTTTTCAACTTAAATTTCTTCTGTATTGGTTATAAAATGGTAAAATCTTTAGTCAGGGCACAACTTGTGGGAAGGTGAGAAAATTCCTTTAATTACAACCAATTAAACTTTCCATTGTGCCGTTCATGGACTTGAACTAGATTGATTTGAAGTATGTTCATCGTTATATGTTATAACTAGATAAAAAGGACTCAAATCTGCAGTTAGTTTGATGGTTGTGAAATTTACGTGTGTAGTACCTGCATTTCTTCCATTGTCAAACATTTGATAGGCTTTTAGGTACCTAAGCGCTAAAATAGCTAGAAAACTCTTTCGATCTGGTTTCCACTAATTGTTAATTGACTTAGGTCAACATGTCGTTACGTACTCATTTTACATGTCGACTGTCTTTCTGTACTAAGGAAAATGTGTTGCTTCTAAGCAATATACCCTAAATTTTTAATTTTATCTTTGAGAGCAGTAGACGGAGCCATTAATTTACTTTCATTGGTCGGCGGTACTTTATTTCTGCTTACTTCAAGTAAATTCTTAAATACTACTGGCATACTACTGGGAATACTGGGAATGCGTAAGAAACATTGCCATTGCCTACGTCTTCGCATACAAGCACGTCTTGAGGAAGGCGACGACGTTCCAGGCAAACGACGAGCTGCTCCAGCTGACGGCGATCACGTGGATCAAGGAGTTTGTGCAGCTGTCAGGCCGCGCAATGCTGCCGTTTGCGTCGGGGATTCTCATCGCTGTCCTACCCTGCCTCTCTTTTGACACCGACTCCCGCAGAAGTATCCTTACGCTCAACTCAACATTTGCTCAAAGTATTGCTTCATGCAGCACTTGTGTGAAACTTTTGTGTACTAGCCAGCTAAAATGCAGGCAAAACCTGTGATTCCCTTTCCTGAGTTTTGTACAGATATCAAGGAGACGGCAAAGGCCGTGAACTTTAGCCTGATGAAGTTGGTCAGTCTCGAGGACGACAAGCCACCGCCTTCTACACCTGCCCCAGAGGGGGCAGTGGAAGGGGGCCCTGCAGAGGGCTGCGCTTCTGACCCCCCGATGGAGGGGATCGACCATCGGCTAGATCTCGATACCGTCGTCGACGTGCTCACTAAGCACTTGGCTCACTGTGCGGTTCCCACCAAGGTATTTGGGCAAAAACAAATCCAAATCGTAAAACTCAATATCTGTAGAATTTTAGTCAGTTGAAATTGGATTCCTACTTTGTAATGTCCAATAATTACAGTAGGTATCACCCTACCCTATATCCTAATAGTTTCCTCTGACTCAAGAACAGTGGCGGCTCGTGAGTGTTTTCCTCGGAGGGGCAGCAATTGAATTTCATATCCCCCCCCCCCCCCCCCGGCTCTTGGCACCCATCGCAACTTCCGTAACAATATACATTTTTCGACACCATTTTCCGTGGTGCTGAGAAACGGTGTTGCCTGCCATCCGCCGTTATTTGAAGCGTTTTGGTTTAGGATGAGATTCCTGAACAAACAGTTTTGTATTGAACGCTCGGTGTTCTCCAAAATGCATTTTATTGTGCCTCCATCGCAGACACATTCGAGGTTTGCATGTGTATCGCTCTGTCTCTCTCCCTCTCCGTTCGCAATCCTCGGCACGTCGCCGATGCACCGCCCGCGGCGAGCCCGCAGCTTGCCGAAAGTGGCCGAGGGTACCCGAGGGCAAAATTTCTGCTGCCCTCGGCGGACTTGCGAGCGACGACGAGCGGCTCGCGTTCAAGGCCATTTCCACGCACTCATGGCTGGGCACGCAGGCCGGCCGCGCTTGCCGCCCCGAGCGAGGAGGGTTGCGTCCAGGGTGAAGGCAGCAGACGTGCGGTGCTCGGGCGCTACCAAAACGTTTCGTTGCATTCGGCAGCTCGTGCCGTCAGCGCGACGCAAATGGCGTGATAGTTCTTAGCGAATAGCGAGCTTTAATAGTTACAACAAATATTTACACGCAACAAATTTTAAGAACAATTAAAATGAACACAACATTAAATATTTGAATTATAATATTATTATTTTATTCTGTCAAATTGCCAGGGGGGGCTGCCGCCCCGCAGCCCTCCCTCACGAGCCGCCCCTGCTCAAGAAAGGATATAAAATGTAGATGGCATTTTGTCATCAAAAGCTGCACATTTAAAGTTAAACTATTTGCACAGATGAAATGCGTAATGCATTTACCTACCTAATATGAGAATATAAGCCACCTACCAATCTACCTACATAAAACCGAGTACCCAACACTTTCGCAGTCACCTAACACAATCACGGTTTTTCCCACAAATAAACCAAATCGAGCACTAGGGCCATAATAGCACCAATTGCGATTCCCGGCGAGTGTTTGAGATGCGTGCTGTGGTTAGGTTTCCGTGCTGCGCTGGCTGCACCACCTACACCTGCGCCTGCCAACGTGCATGTTTGGCCACGCGGACGAGCTCTTCCCCGTGCTGCTGCGAGCCTTGCACGACCCCTCGGACCAAGTCGTTCAACACGACATTGAGGTACGTTCAAGCGTCACGTGCCAGCTCAGGCAAGTCAAGAGAGGGATCCGTACCGGGAGGGCCACTTCGAAAGAAACCTTATTTTTCATGCGACCGGAACCGTTATTAATTATTTTCCACCCTCCTGAATTGGAACTGGCCAACTGTTATTTGGGTTGAAAAATACCGGTTCCTTTACAGTTCCATAAAGGTTCCAAAAGGTTCCATAAACTTGGAGTTTTTGCTACTGTTTTTATTGTTTTGGTATGATTATCCCAGAGATCGGAACCAGAATGAGTTCCGGAACCCAAAAGGCCCGTTATTTCTATAGAACCGCAACTAAACGATCAGAAGTTATTCGTGATTTGTTTTGAACCGGAATCGGATCCTGTATTTCGAATGGTGTACTATTATATTTCGTATTACGAACTGAGTAACAAACACATCAGCATCATTTTCTTGAAATTGTTCCTACCCAGGTTCTGGCTGAGATAATTTCACCGACGCATAGGAAGTCAGCTGCCGGTGGTGACCTTAGCTGTCACGCCGATCAGACCACATATCCGTACTTCTCCAAGTTCATCATCAGCCTGTTGAAAATATTCAGCTCAGACAAAAACCTCCTCGAGGATCGGGGCCCTTTTATCATTCGGTGAGTGGATTCAGCAAACTGGTGCTTGATATACCCAGCCAAACTACTTTTTATTTTTTATTTTAAATTACTTTGTCATTTCTCATTACCCATTACATTTAATTTCTTTTTGATAGCCACTAAATGTGCACAGCCAAGGGCAGCTTGTCTCTAGAAGCAGGCTAACCAAAGGATCGATTCCAACTTCTAATAATCTATTTTCAAGGATTCTACTAATCTAGCTGACTGTAGGCATTTATTTTCTGGTCAATTTTAGCAGTATTTTTCTCGGGCAGGATGTAGTGGCCACTATTCCACCTAGTTTAGTGTCTTTTGACTGATGCAACCTCCTTGCAGCCAACTTTGTGTCTTGCTGAGTTCAGAAGACATCTATCGAACGCTCTCCGAGATCTTATTGCGAGAACAGAACCACAAGTTTGCCAGCATCATGATTGAAACTCTCAACGCAATCCTTTTGACTTCCCCTGAACTCTTCGAACTGCGAACTACCCTTAAAGACTGCAAAACCAAGGTAAATGAAAATCAAGTAGCTATAATGTAAACAGGAAATTGCTATATATACTTGTATATATTTACTGGGTACCAAATACCAATATTGCCACAGGGGTTGTGGTTTAATTTTTCGTTATGCAAGATTAAATTATGTAGATGTTCGTTTTCTAACTATTATTATTTCGTAGATACAGCTACTTTAAATTATAATCAAATTAACTTCATTTGAAATATCCATTTCAATATTTAATGCTTTTCTGTTATTGTGTTGTTATTTTACACACCTGTCGAAATTTGCTCCAAATTGTACACAATATAAAAAAACGTGACTCAGACTGTATTTCTAGTTTGTTAACTTGTTATTATTTTCCATGATTTAAATGAGCATACAACAAAATTACAAATTACTGTTGTCATTCATGGCACTGTTTCGTCTGTTTTTGCAGGAAAGCTCCGAGCTTTTCATCTGCCTGTACAAATCGTGGTGTCACAACCCGGTTGCCACCGTTGCCCTGTGCCTCCTGACGCAGAACTACGAACACGTCTGTGACCTCATCGCGCACTTGTATCCTTGGTTTTTTCATTCTTGTTGCAAAAGCAACGTTTTTATTTGATCAAATCTTCAAACAAAGTTGTCATTCAATTTGTTTATAGACCAAACCATAGTTTGAGAATGTTATCTGCATTTCTACCATCAGCAACCCAGCATTTATATGTGTCTGTAAAAATCTGAAATGCAAATTGTGCCCTAAAAAATTAAAAAAAGAGAAGAGGTTTTGCTATATATTAAATTTATAATCGTCATGTCTGTTTATCCTAACTTCTTTTTGCTCTAAAAATGGAGACATGCTACCTCTAGTTTCTACCCAATGATAAATGATAATGTTATTTTGTGTTTGTATTTGTTTTATGTTGTCCTTGACTTAACTTTAAGTGCGGAACTTGAGGTGACAGTGGAATTCCTGATTGAAATCGACAAGTTAATCCAACTTATTGAATCTCCAATATTCACGTGTGAGTTGAACGTAAACCTTTCTGTGTCACTGTATTCAAGGGCACGCATATTTCAAAATCCCAGATCTTCGATCTCTTTGCTAGTCCTGGAGCATGAGGCTGATGATAACCGTGCCCCAATCGCTGCATACACTGTTCTCACATTGTCACTGCACTCGCAGATCTGCGGCTGGAGCTGTTAAAGGTCCCACACAACCAGCACCTCGTCGGAGCACTCTACGGCTTGCTCATGTTGCTGCCGCAGACAGAGGCATTCCACACCCTGCGAAGGCGACTCGATTGCGTGCCTAGTCTGCACCTGCACTGCTCGCAGTATGTACATAACTACCTACCTACCTACCTACTATTACAGATTGCACAACTATACTGTTTGTCCCTCCTGTACAGAGCTAACGCTAATGTAATAAGTAATAACTAATAAACATTTAACATTGATGCTTTGTTGCTAGGTTAGAATTCAAGCTAGTAGACTAACCTTATTGATATTAAATTCATGAAGTTGTAAAAACAATGTGCCAAAAACAATAAACAGATATAATATCGTAATGTGATCTGTGCATAATACGATTAACATAGCCTCAGGGCAGCCCTTCATGGGAATTTCAAACTAAATTATGTTCATGTATGCCACTGTATTTTTCAGAATGCCCATGTCAGTGAAGGAGGTCAAGCCACAAAGAAGCGAAATAGACTTTGATAAATTGTTAGAACATTTCATCGCGGTTCAGCAAAACCATACGATAACTAAGCAGACAAATCGAACTTTGGCTTTACTAGAAAAGGGAGTACTCAATGTAGAATTATAACAGTATACACTAGAATTATGATTCAATGATTGATTTGATACAGATTTTATTTTCATATCATATTGCACTATCTCATTAAGATATGTTTAATGTCAATTTGGTATGCCATATGTATTATAATTTATAAGTATATATTATCATACCCTAGAAGATAGAAAATTGGTATATAGGCCTAGGCCTATCAATATGTCACTCATGTAGAAATATTTCAGAAATAGATTCTACCTGTCTTAGCTTTACAATACAAATCAGTTACCAATTTTGCACTATGTACTAATAGTCTATTATATTATATTAGAATTGTACAAGCAAGACAATTTGTTCTTGTTTTGGATGCAGACATTCCAAATTCATTCAATAGCAGGCATTGTAAAGACTGATTCCTTTTCTGAAAATAATAAGTTTCTAGATGCACACATGATCTGGTGATGATAAGTATATCATACATGGATTCGTTTACTATTTCTTTGTAATCTAAAATTGAATCAATTTGAATGTGAGATGACGTCATTTGACAAGGCGTCCATGCGCAAGATCAACTGAAAATTTATTTCGAGTGTATATTTTGTAAAATATTTTAAAATTAAAATATACGTACTTTAAAAGCTGTAAAACAAATAATTATTAGTTGTTTTCACTACAAATGAGTAGTTTTAAGCAATTTAGTGACCCTTTTACTTGTTGAGCTCGTTTGAGAGCTGTTATGACTAGGGTAGTTCCGAGCGATGCTGAAAGTATAATCATGGCGGACGGCTGTGGGAGTGGGGGTCGGTCATGGTTGGAATCTGGGCCCCTTGTGCTCGATAAATGACATTTATCTTGGTGATAATTTGAAAAAAGTGATGACTGCATGATTAATCATAATTAAAACTCAAACTCTATTTTGCGGTGCGTGTATTTTACGCCTGTACGTGCGTTCCGTGTGGCAGCGCGTGCTGAAAACATCAATCTCCAGTGCCACTGAAGCTTGGAATAGGCCTAATCCGGCAAACGTATCTTCGAGTGAGATAAAAGTGCCAAGTAGAGTACCGAATATGAAATTAGATGAGTTTTATCCTTAAGATCACATCAAGTGGTAGTTTTTACGGTATGCTGTCTCCTAACGCGGTTTTGAATGGAACATTTCTCTAGGGAGGCATAGGCCTATTGGCTACATTTCAAGTCAAGTGTGGGTTAGTGTTAGCAGAATAAGCAAGTCTGTCTTACCTAGCTTCGGCTCTAGGTATAGGTTTTCTTTTTGACTAAGAACTCCAAAGGGAATATTAATGATTAAAGAGTGACCAAAACTGCATAGTGTGGTGATCCCCGTGTGGAAAATGGGGTCGGTGTTCACTACTTTTGCGTAGGAAGGTCATGCAGTCTGAGAAAGGCTCATACATCAACTCTGTGTCTGATCTTTACGGAACTGACGAAATAGAAGTACTACTGGAGGAGATACGGGACCTTGAACCGGCGAATTGTCGCCCGGAGGACATCCAGGACTTTGAAATAGCCGGCAGCCAGACAGGAGTGGCAGCGATCGCCGAATGTGAATCTCCTGTCGGGACCGTGCGGTCCTGGGACTCCCACGCCAATTATCGACATGATTTGCCAGGATCATCACAGAATCTTTCGTTATTCTCAGGCGTCATTCTTTACTGTGATGAAACACACCTCAAGTCATCAACAGGAGTTATACGGGTCTTACTAGTGGTAAGTTCTGCTTTTGTAATTGCATGTAGGTAGGTAGGTACCTACCTTACTTAATGTAATGATAGCATTGAGTAAATTAAAATGTCTTGATTTCAATGTTTATATCTCAAGATAAGCTTAGCCACAGGCCACAGGACTCAGAATATGTAGAAGGTACTGCTAGGTAGGTAGCCTACCTACTTTGTACCTTTACTATAGGGTGCTAAAACTTTACGAGGTTACGAAGCATAATGAAATCAAGAATTTGTACATTTTCAGGGCGAACAGCTGTGCATTCTCTGTTTTCTTTTATTAATACCATCTTGTCACATTATTTTGGTAAAATTTTGATGTAGTTTTGATAATGGATAAGAAGATGTATTTATTACCTACAGAAGATATTTTTTATTTTTTACTTATAATATTTCATATGGCATCGACACCTGTAATGCCCAACGAATGTTAAAGAATACAAGATTTCAAGAACACTTTATTAGAGAGATACTTATTTCACACATTGGCCTACTGTTTGCAACATTTGATCTTTAATTTTTTATCTGTTTGGTACAAACTGTTGCTCTCGTCTTCAACACAACATAAATTGAGTCCGCGAAGCTTTAGTTTAATACAGGGTTGGGTAGTGACGCATAGAAAACTAGTTTTCGACATACACATCGAAAACTACGTAGGAAACTGTTTTCGCATTTAAACCAATCATGGCCGCTGTAAAAAGGCGCGAATTCAACCATGGCGGGAGGCAGGCAACTTCATAAAGTTTGTGCTCTGCAGGGGTTAAGGCAATTAAAGAAGATAATAAAAACGTGGCATTTTGCATGGTCTGCCAAAATACGTAAACACTGCGACTGCTGGCTCACAGGTGAGATTTTTGTTTTCAGTAGGGTTATGTTGAACATCGCACATTTTCACCGTGTTGTTAATGTCACTAACTCGAGCTGGGCTCCATTCAATATCAATCATCTAATAAAATATATTGATTTATATCGATTTTTGTGGACACCTCATGCTTTATTCCGATGTGATCACAAATTTATAATTCTTCTAAAATGATAGGTAGGTATCTTAAAATTACCTTGTGTGAAGCCAAAAATTATATTTGGAATATTTTTTAAATTAATACATTCAAATGTATAAAGTGAATTTAAGTTTTGTGTTAAATCATGCATTTAGATTATTTTGTAATGGTTAAAGGCTAAGTACCAGGTTAGTGAATGCATGTTGATGTAGAAAAAACTACCTACTTTGCGTGTATGCACTGTCCGAGATGCATCTAAGCATCAATTTAGTTTTTTACGTGTAGAAAACGTAGGAAACTCAGTTTTCTACATTACATTTTCTACTGTAGAACATACAAGTAAATTACCTGTTTTCTACGCCGAGTTTTCAACCTACCCAATCCTGGTTTAATATCATATGCTGGACGTAATCAATGCCTTTATCACTGTCCTCATGCCAATAGACAAGTCAAGGTAGGAGAAGCGACCCTTAGAGCCATGCGTTTTCGCTTGAAGGCCGATGCCAGGTTATGGGACAGATTGTGAGGTTTTGTGGACTTTGCATTAAAATCGCCCTTATTTCAAACCTTTCAAGATACGGAGATATCCATCAAAACTATATAAAATTTTTACACGTCGCCTTACTCCTAACTACTACTGCCTTACTCATGTGTTGTTCGTATTCCGTGACCCACAAACTACCAGTTGAGCAAGTCTGACCGAAGCGCCGTGACATCAGAGGGGCGGACCATCAGGAGTGGTGCATCGATTCTCAGCGCAGAGGGCAAAGTCTCGACAATTCTTGTCGATGGAAATTGTCACCCTGGAACTTTGTTCTCGGTTAAAATTTTGCCAACGAGAATGTATATGAGAACTATTGTTGATGTAGCCGAGTTGCCAATAGGACCTTCACTCGTTGGATTGAGAGGCTCTTGTCCTTATAAATTTGTTTATATTGCTTAGCAGGTAATCTGTAATGCCATCTTTAGAACACAAAGGGCTTCAGTCCATGGGCAGGGCTCAAAAGCACAGTGTGTACTAACTATTAGAGGTCGTGTGGGTTACCCCGACCTCCATCCACGTGCTCAGTTCTGTTTGTGTGACTTATTTTGGAGCTAATGAGTTCTAGAGCTAACAGGAGGGTCAACCTCATCTATCTATACTAATTGGATAATGGCCTAACAGCAGACGCACTTGTTTCCAGATCTCGTCCGTGGCTTGCCTCGCCTGCCTGTGCACCTCTGGCACAATGAAGGTTGGCCTGTTCATGCTGCCGCTAGTAGGCCGCCTCCGCCTTATGATGTTCGTCACCGTGTTCAGCCTACTCGTGACTTGTTTACTAATATTCCTGGACATATCACACATAGTATATTTGTTTCCGTTTAACTGGGGAAAGGTGGTAAGTTCTAAAATCTGCATGCTCTCTCTCTCTTAGCTTAGATGTGTAACTGGTGTTCTTGCTTTCCTAGTCGCAAATTTGCATCTTTGAGCACGTTGGTGTTTGCTTGTTATGGCTATGGAGAGCCGAACTAAGCAATGCTTTTGTTTGTCAATAACCTCAGGAAAATGATGTCACAGAAAAGGAAACTTATGAATGGGCTAAATTAGTTAAATATTTTAGGCTAAGGTGCATCTTCTTGCTTTTTATTTTTGCTTTACATTCTTGTGGAACCCTATTTCATGCTTAACAAATTCTGGTGTGCCTAGTGATGGGAGCATGGGAATATTCCCAAAACTGGGAGTTTATTTTAAATATATTCCAGCAATGAAAGGGCTGTAAGAGCCAGTCGCTGTGCGATGATAAACTCCAACTAATCTTATAGTGTTACATTTACACAAACTGTAAAAAAGATTTTTTGTCATTTCTATGCCATAAAATATACTGTGGCAATCAAATATAATTTTTCATCCGTTTGTTTGGCATGTCTTATTTAAAGTAAACATTTCTGCAAAATTCCCTTTAGGAGCAACGTGCTGCGAATTCATCCTCTGTCCCTGGACAAGTTTTTAAGTCTCGTTGCTGCCAACCTATTAATGCTATTGCCTTTGCAGAATGCGGTTGTCTACGTTAGTGTCAGCGTCCTCTACTTGGTTGGCTCGTCACTGTTGGTACACCTGATTCACGAGTATCACGTTACTTACGTGTGGGTGCCACGGTGGTCCCGAGATCAGCTCATTGTCACTGGGGTGAGTTGGCGTACCTGGCTGCCTTGATCCCCAATTTAAGAAATAGCTCCAATTGTCTCAAACAATATTATCAAGTGCCAAAGGACTGGCTGCCAAACTAACAGGAGTGGTACCCTATCAAATTGCATGCATAATCTGTGCAATTTTATACTGTTGTTGGGCTAGTCTTTTATGAATCTGTGCTTTGTTGTATCTTGAAGTCAATACCTTAAGAAAAATATTTAAGGCAGCAACTTTACTGTCATTTCGTAGTATAATGAATAATTTCCGCACCGAGCTTGCTTCGAAACCCCGTCGCTGCCGCTCACTTACCCTCTGTCGCCCTGCTGTGCAGGTCCTGGGCTACGCATGCGCGCTGGAGGCGCTTGCGCTGTCGCTGATGTCCAACTGCACGGCACCGCAATACCGGCCGGTCAACGAGGATCCGAGCTCGATGACGTTGCGCGAGCGAGATCCCGTCACGCCGCTACCGTCACCGCAGCTGGCCGGTCGGCGACCTCAGCAGTGGCCTGCCACGCCTGCCGCCCCCTATGATGATGTGCAGCCCTGCTCGTCCAAGTACCCCGACCCGTACGCTGTGGCATGATAGCGGAAACGTCGTTCGCGAGGCCGCTAGCGTCATATCACCTCACCAACGGCGTGCACGGATCGCGTTGCGGGGACAACGTGTTGACGGCCTGCTAAGACAAGACTGTTTGCCGGATCGTCAGTGCAGCTGGCTTCGTGCCGTTGCCGAACGCGGTTGTCCCGGTTCTAGGTTTGTTTTCGTGTGACCGATGGGCCGGTCATGTTGCAACGTCCAGTTTGTTAGCTCTCTTACTGGTACCGTAGCTGGTACTGGTAGCACGCAAGGTAACAAGTCTTTGGGTTCTAGGCGGACCACTTTTAACTGAGCGTTGCGATACTGACGTTAGGTCCGGCATGCTGTTTCATTCTAGCCTAGCCGCTCTCTAAATTCCACCCACCGGAGACTTAATAGATTATTCTTGCGGAAAAAAGTACCTAAAGTTTTGTGGCCTACATTTTTATCCGGTAGGATTATTCCCGTAAGTTATCTTTGCTACTTACGATTTACACAGTACGATAGTCGTTAGGTCGGCTTCTAGTGCTGGCCGTAGAGTTTAGGCGCGGTTTGCAATCGATGCCGAGTTCTCACTGCCATTCAGAGTTAGCTAGCGGTCAGTCCCATTTGGAGGTACAGGGTAACGTTTAGCAGGCTTCCATAGTACCCTTTCATCGGCTAGACCAGGACTTTGTGTTTTGGTGCCAGCTCCCTCCAGTCGTAATGTCCGAGATATAATTGAGAAAAGTGGCGCACAGTGCAAGTTACATTCAAAACTCGGCCATTTAGACCTGTTGATTTGATTGTAATACGACTGAACCCACAACCTGCCAAAACGGCAACTTTCGGCCATCGACCGGCTACTTAAGTGGCTGGGCGTTTGAATACTTGATCGTAATTCGTAATGGAAACAGTCTTGTTTTAGCATGCATCAATGCCTTTCCTGTCTGACACTAGCGTCTGGTGGGATGTCAAGGAAGGTGCATAGGACATAGTACTCGAAGTAGGCAAAAGAAATCGAAATAGAATAATTGCTAGGTAATCCGACAAAGCTGAGAAGCGAAACAGTTAACACTTGGATACAATGACAAATGTACCTGTCCGCAGACCTCCTTTTGCTGCCAAATGTTCGAGTACATGCTGGTAGCTCTGAGGTCACCTGATAAGTGGACAGCTGTTCACGTGGCCAACCACACAACTATATTTACATTGTATCAATTTCAAAATCCTTCAGGTGATCTTTTGGCAACACTTATGCAAGTATGCTGTTGTCTGTTTTGGTCCTGAGACTGAACGCTTAGCAAATAACTTAGTCTGTTGCATAAAAGATTGCTTTGCTAGTAAAGATGTGAAGATAAATCAACAACTTACCAATTCTTGAATTGAAAATTTAGTGTTTTACTCAAGTATTGGTGCCATCAACGCATATTTTGAAAGATCACTTCGAAATTATGACCGACACCTTTGGATGGCTTTAATTTTGGTGATCTCGTAACTTTGCTGTCAGCCTGTACTCGATACACTTACCTTTGTTTAGGAATCCATCCTCAACCTCACTGACAATCTAGACCTTACGATTCACCGTGGCACTAGAAACCGACTAGCTAAATCCGTTACCATTCCAAAACCAAAAGCGATGCGGAAATTATGGGAGGTACGAAACACTAGTTCATCAAGACACTTACCAGATTTTAAGTGATTTAATTGTCATGCATTACTCTCTTCTACAAAAGTATTTATACACGTAATTATTATAAATTATTATACAATATTATGATTAGTAATATTGTGACTAGCAGGTTATTTTGATACATTGAGAAAAAATGTCATACTGCACAAAGTGTACAGTTTTAGTGAATTATGTATTAATTAATGAGTACTCATAATGATTAGGTATTATTGTCCATTCTTATCACTTGGTATTAGTAGGTATCGTCAGCTATGCTAGCATCTTTTCCTCAAAGTCAAAAGTTTTAAATTTGGCTTAAACACACAATTCAAGCTGAATCATACTTTGCTGTGTATTCCTTACAGCTACATACTCAACAAACAATAATTGGGCTATTTGTTTTTATCAGTTCCTATCTCAGTTAATCCATAAGTGAAGTACTATACTTGACCGTCGGAGGAAGATCTCTTTGCAAGTTTATTTTTAAATACTTGCCCGCTTTCTGATTCTTATACGTATACATTTCCCAAACAAGACAATTAAAGTATTTTAATTGTTTAATAAGCTGGCAAAATGATTACTATTATTTTATTTTGCGAACTATTGATCTCTAGTAAAACATCAACATAATTTGTTCAGACTGGGGTGCTATCCTATTGCTACTTTAAGTATTTTCCTGATTTTGTACAAAGTTTACTTTTATATGCCTGTCAAAGTACTTACTCTAGTATATATATTTTTTTTTGCCTCTGCAGGCTATCTACACTTTGTTTTGGTCCTTATTTTGGACAGTTTATTTTGTCTTCGTCTACATCATAATTCGATTTTATTCATATTTTTAGAATAGAATCTTATTTTATTACTTTGAAATAAAATTCATGGTACGTACTGGCGTTTTAAATACACACTTCTCATACCTAATAATAAGCATAATATACATTGGACTATACAAAAAGTTACCTACAGCTACAACAGCATGTAAAAGTACAAAGGGAAAGAAAATAGCAAAATGTTGAAACCTGGTTTCTTGAAGGTACAGCTTTCGATGGTATCTGATACCTAGTCATTAGTTTCGCTGATCAAACTAATTTTTCCTGCCATGGTTGTGATGTATTTAGTGTTCAATGTCGTTTTGTTTTTATGTGTTTGAGTAACCGTGTGGATTCCGTATGGATGGCATTTGGTATAACAATCGTGCATGCATAAGCTAAGTATATCGAGACATAAAAGGTTCTTTACTTTCTACTGTGCGTAATGTTTGGACGGTAATCTATCATGGCTGTTTTCATTTCAAGAAGATGATAATCAATTCAAAATAGTCTTCTTTACTTGTAAATGTGCGAATGCGTATGTATAACTGCAGAGATTGGCTTAATTTCGACTTGCCATGCTTTTCATGCATGTTTAAGAGTTGCAATTTCATCATGTCTCTTGCTTTTGTTTTCGTTTGTTATCTTAAATGTCATCCATCGAGTGAAGAAATTGATATCAATCGCGAATGTGAGGCAGACATCCAGAGATTTAAGAAAGCTTTCTTTTGGAACGATTCTCAACTAATGGATTGTGAGAAGTTCGAATCATTGGCGCATGCACAATTTGTATTCCATAATTTGTATCTCGTGATGGAACTATAAGAATAAAGAAATAAAGAAACTAAACCATTCTACTTTTACTGAGTCTGACAGGATTGGTAAAAAAATATATTCTGGTTACAAAGGATTATTTATTTGGTATTTTATTGTTCCATTGTTTTTGTTTTATTGTTGTAGCCTTGTTCTATTTAATACTATCTACTGATAGTAATGGCCGTGTTCGTCAGCACGTCTGGTCACTCGATAAAAATTCAAATCTTTAGAATGTAAAGAGATCACTGCAATAAGTCACTACAGAGAGATCGCAGCGAATTGCTGGAAAGGGAAGATAATTACGGCCAAAGATACTATTATAATAACCTATACACGTCCTCAATGACTTCATTAAGGGCCTTGCATACCTAATGCTGTTTTCAGCCTCAGGTAATCAAATTCAAAACATTTTATTTCTTCTGTACATCTGTTTGTAAAAACGTTTAAAGAGAGAACTAAACAGATGTGGTTTTGGCCGATTTTCACATAGATTTAACTTAAAAACGGACCTTCTCTTGGCTACAAATATTAACGTAAGATTTTTAAAATAATATACACATATTGTTAGAGTTCCTGGATGGTTGATATTATATTTTTTTGTTGCGTTTTGAAAACTTGCAACGTAGGGAATTTTCGAGAAGTGCCTAAAATGGCACTTTTTGAAAATTTGCATTAAAAAATGTATATATATATATATATATATATATATATATATATATATATATATATATATATATATATATGAATATATATGAATATATATATATATATATATTTTTTTTTTTATTTATTTATTATTTAATCTTTATGGCGGACAGGTAAGTACCCAGTTGTGCCATGTAATATGGGGATGTAAGGGATCAGTAAGGGATGGTGATAGGAGACGGCCGTGCCCTTTTGGTGGCGGAACTATCGCAGCATTAGCCTGGAATGGTTGCGGGAAATCACGGAAAAACCACTACCAGGATAGCCGGTCTCCAGGATCGAACCTGGGACCTCCCGAATGCAAGGCAGACGCGCTCTCATTACGCTACCGAGCTCGGTAGCTCGGTATATATATATATGTATTTATATATATATATATTTATATTTATTTATTTATTTAAATGAGTCAATATCTAGGAAAAATACGGAACAAATTCAAACAAGTCCATTCAGTCTCAAAAGGTAGTTATCACACGGGTCGGTGTGCGTACTGTTTCCCAGGACGTGTTATTTGACCACGCTGTCTTGCCACGCTGGATGCGGCAAAGGTGCTCTCGCCTCTGGTAAACACAAAATGCTGGAGTCTTTGTTCCCTGAACATGAAGAGCTATATAGACAAGACGCAACGCTAATTATTACGGACTCTATAGATCGAGTTCTAACTTTATAACTATATAGTATACAGATGAATAACTCGTGCACAAATACAAAGAAGAAAGTTTTGAACATGAATTACTGTACATGATACATGAACTGTACATGAATGACTGCATTACATGAATTACTGTACATGAATTAATGTACATTAATATAATAATCTAGCAACCACCGGAGCAATGCTTTTGTATTTTCTTAAGTTGTTAATAAATCGGATACATACATACATACTTAAATGTGATCCATTTTTTTGCATAAGGGGTAGCTAATCACCCTGAACACGATGGGCTACTCGGTTTTAACGCACACCTTTCATACTTGGGTCGTTAGACAGATTTTTAATTTTAAATCCTTAATAACTCACATTGTTGTTTTGATTTGAGAAGGAAACCAATGTTTTCTTTGGACTTCCCATGAAATTCTACCCCTAAAAACATAACTTAATTTTTATCTTAAAATAGTGAATACAACTTCCTCAGTTTTCACTCGAGAAGGAAACTGGGGTGTTCATTGGACTCTCCGTAAAATTCTAAGCATATTAACATCTCTTGCGGGATGAAAAGAGCAAGTTGAGAATTTTGACCTGAAAATATTGTCAGAAAGCATGATGCATCATGCTTTCTGACGAACCATGGTTAGGTCACGATTTTTATCGAATTATCTCGACTTTCGAAGTTTCGCCTATACTTTTGTCTTAGGGGTAGTTGACCACCCTGAATACGTTGGGAAACTCAGATTTGACGCAACTTAAATACTTTGGCCGTTAGATCGAGTTTAAAATTGTATCTTAAATGACTCTCAGTTTTGACTTGCGAAAGAAACGTGGGTATGCATTGGACTTCCCATGTAATTCTACCCTTTATTATGCCCCATTGGACAAAACAAATTTTTCAATATTTTAAAGGGATCCCACAGGTTAAGCAGCACTGCTCCGAGTCGGGCGTAGGATGGGTGACCGCCATGCACTCGGCCAGCTCTGTTCAAGAGAGAGGTTGGATAGTTAACTTCCAGCCAAAGCGCTCACATACTTCGGTCTGAATGGGGTTCAAAGCTTCTCAGATTTGACGCAACCTTAATACTTGGCCGCAAGATTGATTTCAAATTTTAAATCATGTGTAACTCCCCTAGTTTTGACTTGCAAAGAAACCAGTGGTGTGCATTGGACTTCCCATAAAATTCTATCCCCATTGACACCTTTTGCTAGGCAAAAAAGCTGTTTGATTTTTCCCCCTAGGATTAAATGCCGAAGAAAGCAACACTTCGCCGAGTCGCGGCGTTCGATGGGTGACCGCCATGCACATGGCCAGCTCTGTTCGAGAGAGAGGAAGAATCAGGTTTTAATTTAAATTTGTGAATAATGCGCACAGTTTGATTCAGTTATGAGTTTTTCATTGGCTACCCATAAAATTCTACCCAACGACTTAAAATGCATAAAACATACATGTAATATTTAAAACGAAAGCCACAGCTCGATATATTAAAGCGTACACATCGACTCAAAACAATGGAAATACAAAATCGCTGGTTCTTGGTCACCCCTAATTCCGTATGATGGGGATCTATTTATTAATGATTATTTTGGCTTTATTTCTGAAATATAATTGATAGATCATTATCATTATTATTATATTATGTTTTTTTTCCAGAAATCTCGAATTTTGGCGCGAGAAATGAGAATAGTTCGTTGGATTGTTTTGTTGGTACCACCTACATGCTCTTGGTTCAGTTCAAAGTACAAGCATTGGTACAATGCAAGCCGGTTTGTTTTGTTGATTCTTTATAGAAATGGACTGGGAAATAGATCAGCTAGTTCTAAATGCCGTTAGTGCAGTGACAACAGATTTATCAGTTTTAGTGAGTACATTAAATAATGTGTTGGTATGATGATATATTTTTCTTGTTTTTGAATGTATAACGGCTATAACCTCACCTGGTTCCTAACCCATTAAAATTAAACCATTGAAACTTTAAAAGAGCCATTGAATTCGGGGATTTCAATGTCAGAGATGTATGGAGCAGGGTTACTTTCAATGTTACAATCTTCGGTAGCAATTCCAGTTAGGTACATACATTTTAGGTAGGCCTACATACTGATCATCGATTTATATCTCTACCCCAGTGTTGTTTAGCGTCAGTTACGTCAAATTGTGAAATAATGTCAAAATATGAAAGATTTTGATGGCTAAAATTTGCATATCTGATTGAGAGACTGGCTTTGATATCCTGGGTTCTTAAATTCCGTCTAGCTTACAATGGGTAGGTATCAATTATCGTTTACAATCTTTTATCGTTTACAATCTTTTTTTCAGATAGTTTCCAAAGATTCGTATGGACATCATCTAAAAGAAGCTTTAAATGATCAACAAGAATTGCGAAACCTGGGTTACAAATTATCAGTTCATCTTACTGATTATGTTGAGACAGCCTTGAAAGTGCTACCAAAGACAGATATACACTTCATTGTTTTTGTAATTGATCCTCAAAATGACACCCAAAGATGCCTTTTCGATGTTAACCGGGAGATCGGACAATTAAATGAGACCTTATTGTTTGGCCGCACTTGTTTAGTGCGTCATTACGGTGGTCAACAGAATCCTATTGACGTCTCAAGAGATATTGGGGAGCTATGTGAACTATACGGGCTGAATCTCCTTGTCGATAATCTAACGGTTTCTGCAAGTTTTGGTAGACTTGCAGTGCAGCTTATTCAACTGATTGAGGCAGCGTGCGGTGTCAACACTGGAATGCCGTTCTTCACGGGACAACTTAGTTCAGGTTACGTAGAGCCTGATAGTGGGAGCGAACCATGAAGCATCTCATTGTGTAATCTATTATTTAAAAAAATAATAAACGTCATGTTGTAATATTTACATTCTTGACTTTTGATCCTGTGCATCATGATCCAACAGTTAATTTTTAATAAAACAGGTGGGAAGGTTATTATATAGTATCTTTGGGTGGGAAGGTCCTCATAAATAAATGGTTTAGCCAATAAATGCAAAGCAAATTAAGAATGTATTGTATGTATAAATCATGGGCCAAAAAGAGGCTGTCAGACAAAACTTGTGGTTGTGGATTTGGCCAAAACTGATTTTCTGGCTACAAATATTAACATGAAATTTTGAAAAAAATATAAGTGTTGTTAAAGAGTCCCTGGATGGCTGATAACAATGTGTTATTTTGTTGTATTATTAAAATTCCCTCCACTGTAAGTTTTCAAAATTCAACAAAAAATAAAGTACCTATACCGAAGGTTATTATATAGTATCTTTGCTATCAGACATCCAGCAACTCGCTAACAACACATGTATTTTTATTTAAAATTTGACGTTAATATTTGTAGCCAAGAGGAGGTCCATTTTAACGTTAAATCTATGCGAAAATCTGCCCCAACCACAACCGTTTAAGATGACAGATCAGTTTGCCAAAAATACACTTTCAGACCAAAAGTTGACTAGTTCTCAAGGCCACATCGTTGAAGTATCATTTCAATTTTTCAGTATGTTGTAGACAAAATGTTGTGATATAGGTACCCTGAAACTTTTCATTTATTACCCTTTTAGAGCCATTGTATACAAAAGTGCTAAGAAAAATTAGGGGGAAGGGCCATGAGCACCCTTATTTACGTCATTTGTCTCAACATACTGAAATATTGAAATGATAACTTTTACAATGTGACTGTGAGAACTTGGTGACTTTTGGTATGTTTCACAAATTTTAAATGATCAATTTTCGACTTTGGTCACCCCATGCGAAAGAAATAAGACACGAGGACTTGATCATTTCTTAGGGGTGTACCAAGTTTGGGTCACCTCTTCAAAAAATTAACCATCAGAACTGCTCGAGCCTTCATAGTCGATTACACGTGATAATGTACACAAATATAGATTGAAGCATTGTTTTTACTCCAAATATGAATGTGTTTTGAAGTAGAAATATGTTAGTATGGTAGTTGGCCCTACTTTGTTGAGACTAATTTGATGATTAAAACTCAAGCCACAATTCTAGGCAAAGATACTAGGATTACAATTTGATTGATGATTACTGACTACTAATAGCAAAGAAAGAAGACATTTACAGCTAAGAAAAAGAACATGTTTCTTGTAAAAGAACAATGCCTTCTTAGTCAACATCACATTTAAATATTATGATTTTGCATATTTTTTAATGCATGTATGGCATTTTTATCCTTGAAATCTTTCAAAATGTTGGAAATTCAGTAAAATCTCAGATATAAGGTTACCCAGATATTCTGCCTTAGCTAGGTATGGCTACAACAAAATTTTGAAGCTAGCACAGATATAGGGTGCGCTTGATATCTCCCAGAGTGTCAGCCGCGCGCGCTCTGTAGCGTTTGATAATGGCAGAGCGTGCTCACCGCCAACACTCCGGCAATACCCTCAACCCAGACCATGCGCCCAAGCGTCTGCGGTGAACGGGCGGCGCGTGCTCTGGACTTCATTATCAAACGCAGTCATAATGTTACTCAGATTTTCCACTCCCATACTAAATCAGCTACGCAAAAGCCCTCCGCCCGCAATTATAGTTTCGCTGGCAGTCAAGGGATGGAGCCACTGTTTGTTGATATATCATTTGAAACAAAGGTAACTGTTACCACCTGTGGAACATTGGGTCCCTTGATTATACTGACCTTGTGCCATACGACCTGGCAGATGATGTTAAAACAGGTTGCCAACACACAACAGTGACTGCCAGTGAAATTATAGCATCAAATGTTTGCCGTAGCCATATCTAGCTATGGTAGAATACCTGGGGAACAGGGAAACCTTATATCTGTGATGCTAGTACCAATGCCAGCAGGCAAACTAAGGCAACCTGTTGAGCAATAATTAGTGGTAGGATCCAATAAAAGATTAAATCAAGTAGTTGATTTCACATTTATAGAAACACAATGCACACCTTCCACTATCAGTATTACACAGGGGCGCTGGATTTTAAGTTTGACATGAACAAAATCCAAATATCAAGGAAATCAAGTAAAAAATTAATGAAATATGGCATACATTAAGAATAGGCAACACCTGAACATAGTGATTAACACCAAAGGGGCATTCTAATCAAAAAGCTAATTTCATTGACTAGTTTCTTCTTGGTGGCAAATCCCATGAATATCGTTGGTAAATGGTAAGTGACTTATCTCAAGTAATGCTAAACAACCAGCACAACCCACGCTTAGGTTTAGCCCATGGTGTATGATAAAGAACAGTAAGAATGACTATGAAAACTAAGCAAACAAATATAAAGCAACATGTTCAATCCACAGCTAGAGGAACGTCGACCACAGCTCTTACATTTTTGCTGGCTTAAAATTAATACCTAAATCTAACGACTAAAGATCCCAGATTTCAATTTTAGTAAGTCACTTCTTGTAAACAAGCGAGCCACATTGCAGTTAGGGCAACCATTGAAACCAATGATCATCATGATAATTACAGGGCAGCCAGAATTGCAAAATGAGCATAAAGATCATTTGCAGAACAAAATGTATGGATAGTTCCAGCTCCTACCAATAAGTTAGCATCACAAGATTTGACTCTAAAAGATAGAACATTGTTGGAACAAAATTTATTTTCAATTCTCTTCAAATTTCAAATACATTGTCCTGGTTAGGGCCCACACTAAACATTTTTAAGGTAGGTAATTTAGAAATTATAGGGTGTATTCCGTTATGTATTCCGTAACTATCTGTCAAAAGCCGTTCCGTAATAGCAGCCAATCGATAGCGACCAAAATGATCGACGTTTGAGCCTGGTCCTTTACCTAGAGTGGCCATCGACTCAGTTATAGTGCAGGGGTTACTGATTTGCCATATGTTTTATGGCGGTAGACCCTGGCTACTAAAATCCTGCCGGGGCCCAGGCACATAGCCGCTCTAGGTACGGGCCCTAGACGTTTTGTGTGCTATCTAGAAAGCATGCTATTTTCAACATCTTCATGGGGTTGACATTTGACGTCTCTACTCTATTATGACTAAAACCATGAATTTAGTGCCCACATTCATTTAGTAATCTATTTTAAGCAAATAGATATAATAACTGTTATTAATAAGGGTAGAAAAATGTAAATTACGTTTAAAATTGAAGTTTGCGATATTTTCCGTGACATCAAATAACATGCGTTCCGTCATTATGCAAGCATTTGGTGACTTAAATGATGGACAAAACAATCAACCAATCAGCGTTCTGTGCATTCTAATCGAATAACGGAATACACCCTTAGAGAAATTTTTGTAAAAAAGCTGTTTCCAACAGATTAAAATCTTTGTCTACAATATACATGGATGTTGGTATGCTTACTTTAAGCCTAGATCTGCATTTAAAAAATTGGTCTGAAAGTCTCTTTTTGGCTAGATGATATTATCTTTTGCCTACAAGAAATTACCCAATAATCACCATCTTTCAACAATATAATTAGTTATATAATAATCAGTAGGTAGGTACCACTCTAAGCTTTATCAAAATAGAAGTTGTATCTTATATTTACATTACTCGACCCAAACAAAAAAATAAAAAAATCACTTGAGCTTTTTAAAGGCAACAAGCGTCACCCCACAATGTCAATTACGGTCTGCAATATCAATGATTCATCTCAAGAATCATATCAAACATTGGAAAGCACACAAATGTCTAGGAATAGCATTTTGGTAGCTCATCGATAATCACACATTGCTTGCGTGGCTGGTTGCCCAGCCCGCCATGGCACCTACTCGCATCTCGCTTTAATCCAGGGGCACTGTCGTCGGGGAGACGTCAAGCCCGTCGTCTCGCTCTCATCTCTTCGCGTACTGAACCACATACTCGCGCACTTTGTCAATGAATGCATCCTTGTTCTTTAGGTAGAGCTCGGCTGCGATGATGTTCAAAGGGTCGTCGAAGTTTAGAAGATCCTGTTGATAAATGGAGCCGGTTTGATTAGAAAGCGTGCAATTATTTGTGAGGGAGAACTGAGAAGATACCGAAGGTAGGTAGGCATTGCCAATCAGTCTGGTACTATGCCGGACATTATGCAACATTAATGTATTTTACAACTTACAAATACAAATAGAAATCCTTCCTTCAATGAAAATAAATACTATTTGAGCTGCTATGGAAAAAAGCATATCTATTTATAAAAAGTTTCTAACGGGGAATATTTTGGCGAGCGTAGCAAAATCTTCAATTTCACCACCCCCAAAAAGTCACTTGTTTTTTTTCAGTGTTTGCGCGCGCTCTACAGACCAAACGCCTGAACCGATTTGAATGAAAATCGCAGAGGACCTACCTCTGCTCTTAACTTTGATCCTCTGCATTTTTGAAAAAATTCGGTTCAGAACTTATTTAATAAATCAATTTTTACGAAATTGATATATTTTTTCAAAATTTTGAATATCTGTAAATGCCAAAGTTCTTTATATATCTTCACCAAAACTTATAAACATGTCGACCTTATAGAAATGTATTACGCCGGAAAATCTGAGGTCAGTAGGACTTTCCGATTGGTTTTTATTAGCATTTTTGGAGTGTATTTTCGCAATATGACGCCTGATTCAATAAAAGTCCGGTTTCCTTCGTTTCCTGGATTACCAGCTTTTTTTTACTTCAAGTCTGGCCAAGGCATAGATTTGAGATAAACAAAGGAAAGTCAGAATCGTCTAAATTTTCAAGTGATCGGAATTTTCGAGAAGGCAATGATCTGGCATGGTGCTCCGTTGTTTTAGTATTGTGTCTTTGCTTTATTTATTTATTTATTTTGAAATACTCTGCAAATAATACATGGTATTGGTGGCTATATAAACCACTACGCTCATCTGCAATGCAACACAAACTGCGTTTGAGAAGCCCTAGTAATATTACCACAGATATGTTGCCTAATACTTATACATTTACACAAGTCATGAACTAATGAATAATATTAGACATTAATTTTTATTACTAATTTTTAATTTCCTATTATTCCGGGCTTACGGGAAGAAGGTTGTACGCGCTAAATTTTCGAAAATGGGGTCATGGTGGGTTTGGATCCTAGATACCATTTTGCACAAATGTACTTGCAATCTTTGTCAGAATATCCTGAGTCTACAACACAAACATTTATGTTTTGTAGTACCCTTTTCAGAGAAAATTTCCCACCATTTAAAGGAGTAAGTTAGTGAAAATCATAGAGAACTAACCAAGGATCGGAAGTCACCTAAATCAAACCAGGAACTTCATAATGGAAGGGAGCTGAGCATTTTTGCTACGCAACAAATAGTGTCAAGACGTCGCGTCAAAGGCGGCATTATCAGCCACAATTACGCTACTGAAATACTAACACAATAGAGAGGCATAGCAGAGAGCTTAGCTTACTGTGAAAAGAGAGTTTAGACCCCAGATGACATCCTTCAGTTTCCGCGTCGGTGCCCAGCCCATCCCGTCGATAGAGTTTTGCCGTAATAGACTCAAACAGATGTCACCCTCTTCACTGATGTTTGGATGCCAAAGCTTGGTCAAACATTTCACCACTGGCGGCTACAAGTTAAAAAGATAATTCAGATTTACTGGCAAAGGATCTTTAAAAAAATGCAAAATAACAAATACATAATATTATGTACACCTCTGGACTAGGAAATCCCCCTAGTTGAATTTTGTGCTCAGAAAGGTTTGTCTGAAAAGAGCATAGGTAGGCCAGGTACCGACCACGTGGGTGAACACATGGATGAACTGGATGCCATGCTTAGGGGAACATTATCTCGTTTGGACAAACCAGTTTTCTTATCAGCAGCTGCCTGGCTCCGTGAAATGAGGATCGGCATGGCTGATTGATCAGTGCAGTGTGGAGAATACAATTATTTCATGCAAATCTAATGGCCTAAAATAAGTAATTTTTAAGCTAGAAGAAAATTCAAAAAGTTTGCTGCATTTACTCTGTACAAAAAACACATTTATGGCATCACTTTTTCAGTACTTACAAAGAAGTTGGTATTTGCAATGTGAATTAATTAAAATTGCATAATTGCTAAATTGTCATCTCACATTACCTCCGACCCGCCTGGACCATTAAATTGATATCGAGATAACGGAAGCAATTATTATAAATAAAATGAAATCGAGATATGGAAACATATGTCTTCTTTAATATTAAAAAAGTGGTGACATGGAAGTGTTCCTATCAAAGAAAGGATTCGATTAGTTTTTTATTTTCTCTTCTAACTATAAAATTAGCTGTTGATGCCAGTGGGTGTGTGTGGAATCGGATACAAAACTTCCCAGAGGCCAGGGCAATGTGCTCATTCAGGTGGTCGATACCTGGCCTGCCTATGCTCTTTTCAGATAATCCTTTCTAGGCACATAGCCGAAATTCAACTAGGCGGATTTCCGAGGCCTGAGGTTTACCTATGAAGGTAAAATTTTAAAGTAAGTACAAATGTGCAGGGTAGGCCGCAGTCTGAATCTCTCTCTGGAGCTCCGATTGGTCTGAAACTCACTCAGAGTGCAAGTTCCAAGCATCTCCAAGAGTTGCGGCCAGAAAGACGAAGCACCCGGAGCAAATTTCGGACGACAGCCATAAATGGGAATTGTTCGTAGACCACTTTAATATGTAAAATATCTCTGGATACACTTACTGCCATGTTGTATTCTTCAGAGATAAAGATGTGGAAACAAAATCTTCCCCCTAGCCAGTATCCCTCATCAGGAGAAATGGCAAGGTTGAATTCATGTAATTGGTTAGGATTGTTAAATGTTACTAAACATGTAGCAGGCATTGTTTGTTCCATTTCTTGCACCTGGAAAAAATAAGAAATTTTGGAAATAAAATATGTAGTAGTACAATCGAGTGGGTAGGTAGTATATGGTAGTATGTATATGGTGATTGGCAAGCTAATCTTGTTAGAACGGGTACGTGCCTCTTTTACAAGCAATTTGTCTCGTATCGAGACTCGCTTGTTAACATCAGGAGTAGCAGAGCTGCTGTGCATGTCTTCTTTCTTTTTTCTCATCAAGCTCAACATTGCGACCAGTGCTACAGAAACACAGTTGAAAAAAAATGCACTGATTGTGTACAAAAGTAAGGTTATAATAACTTGAAATTGTTAAGGTATTCTGATACCATTATTAAAATAATTTGAAGAAAATATTTTGAGCAGGACCCTTAAAACTCTGAAAGTGTGAGGAGTTTTGATTTATTCAGGACCCAGTGAATCTAAAAAAGTAAACTTACGAACAATGTCAAAAATGGTCAAATTTAGGTCTACCTCAAAGATTCTAATCTAAAAGTTGCTCTATTTGATGGCTCCCCACCGCCTGCACTGTGCGACGATGCGTGACTTTTGCGTTTCGCAAGTCACCCTTAGAAGGCAGTGAATTTAGCCGCATGTCTCACCTGTCAATGTCAGATCCCCTATTTCGCTGAACTTTGAACTCGGAACTATACATGATGAATCTTTTATCAGTAGTTTACTCTCACTTTCTTATATTTTCTAGTCCAGCGTGTTTGGAAACATGGAAGTGATTGTGAAATTAAACAGCCAAACGGCAGGTCGGGACAAATTAGTAAGGTAGGTAACCACAAGCATAGAGTAATAAAGGTTTCATTACTCTCTGCCACAAGTGTGCAAGTTTCAGATTGTATTGTATTGTATTGTATTTATTTTCAGTCTAAGGTACAATAATGATTGTGTCGACCATGTCTGTAGATAATTATATACATAAATATATACATAGATATAATAGCTTATGCTTGTAAAAAGTCTGTTATGCTGTAAAACATGTTCTTTAAAAGGTACATCTTCAATAGTGTCTTGATGTTAGAGATGTCCCCAGTGTTTTGAATCTCTGCTGGAAGGGAGTTGTAAAGGCTTCTGCCAGCGTGCATGACAGACTGCGATGATACTTTCAGCCTGCAGAATTCTGTGGCCAGTTTGCCCGTGCTCCGGGTCTTATGCTGGTGGGTTTCCCCAACTTTTGTGAATTTTGCCTGATTCTCAAATACAAAGGTGCACACCACCAGTATGTACAGGCATGGGAGTGGCAGGATCTGAAGGTCCTTGAAGCCCTGCCGGCATGATGTTCTTTGACTTATGTTCAGAATCGACCTAACGAGCCGCTTCTGGGCACGGAATACTTTCGATTGCAGATCGATTGTAGGCTAAAAGCTTTCCTGTTGGTTTTCACTCGAATGGGTAGGTAGGTCTCCAATTTATTGTTTTCGGCACACAATATTTTTCAGATTATTACAATATGCAAGCAAGACACTTGGACACCTTCTGATATTGAGAAGAAATAATGGCCAATTGATCGATCAGCTCAAGAGCTTGGAGTATACATTCAGCTCGTTCAGAAAATGTGGGTATACACTAGAATAAATTACCATTACAAAGCGTTCTAACTGTAGCTGTTATACGTGGGCTCTTAAAGCCATCATATTGCTAGAAGGTAGAGGGAAACGTTATCCATAAAAAATTCTACTGTACACATTGTTAATATATTACTAACAGGTAATGGCCTTGGAAGCTAATGAATCTTACAAACTCGGATCAACAGCGTGAACTGAGATTTCCCCATGTCTACAGTACTACGCCTGGGCCGGTTTCTTGACACACTTTACGGAAGCCTGTCGCTACTCCACTATCCCGATGTTGCGGTCCGGGTCACATGCATCCTTTCGAAGATCGCCAATGCGTTGTTCCTCTTCGCCGACCATATCCTTTGGATCGGCCGCACAGGAATGTTGTCTGTTGACAGCGACAAGTGGAACAACATGGCCAACAAATACTGGCTTTATTCTATCACCATGAATCTGGTAAGTGGTTCCAAACCTTAATAGATGGTTCCAATACCTGTTCCATGAAAACAATGATTCATTTGGTTTCTGATCCTGGTTCAGATTCATAACAAAATCATACAAAAAAAAGTAATGGAACCCTTATCGAACAGAAAATCTTTATTTTACCAACAAGAAATTTTTTAGTACCTAGGTATACCAGAATATGCAAATTAGGCCTTGTATACCAAAAACCAAAACCCACATGATTAGACCTTCTTGAATGTAAACAAGACTGCAGAAACAAGAAAATATGACTCAAAACTCCAAACTGGATTAATTGATGAGCGAAGCAAAATCTTCAATTTCACTGCTGGTAAAAAAAAAAACACTTGTTTTTTGTTTGTTTGTTGAACGCGCCTGCTTCGATTGGGATAACATTTTTAGGGTGTGTACTTTTGTTCTTAACTTAGACCCCCTGCGTTTTTGAAGAAAATCCTCCACACCCTCATCTTCAAATAAAAAAAATTGCAATATTTGAAATTGAGAAAATTAGGAAAAAAACATAAATTTTTCTGAAAGTGCATATTTTTTCAAAATTTTCCCAAAAATTGCTTGTGACTTTGTGTGTGTGTCCCATTGACATCAAGGAAGCTCTGCTTCAATTTTGCTGTGTAGGGAAGAATCCTATCGAAACGAACTAGGTAATCTTAGAACTACGATATTATTTTGCAGCCACAAAACCCAATGTCAGTACTCAGTGTTAAAAATCTCGAAACATTTCCTTGGCAATTTTGAATATTGACAGAGAATTAAAGTCAAATAACAGTCAAATAACAGTTCCAATCATGATTCCATGGAAATTAACGGCTAATTCGAATTCTGCTTTGGATCACTGTAATCAGATTGACTACAGATTGACATGATGTAATTGACAGTAAGTGAATGAATCAGCAAATGTACACCTGGGGCTGATTGATTTACAAAAAATTGTATTTTCGTTCGCAACGCTTTCGCTGATTCCCATCCACCTCACGCCGCAGGTGCGCGACATGTACGAAATCTACCGCGTGGTGGACCACGCTAACCGGCTGGATGTCCAGCGACGGCGCGCCGGCTCTTCTGCGCCACCTTTGAGTGCAGCGGCGCTTGCGTTGCGTCACAAAGACGTGCTCGTCGACACGGTCAAGAACGCGTGCGACTTCTTCATCCCGCTCACCGCTCTTGGCCACACGCGGCTCAGCGCCGGAACGGTGGGCGCACTGGGAGTCGTGTCGTCACTGGCAGCACTTGTGAGCCTCGTCGATCCGTCAGCCAAACTGACGCCTGCGTGAGAGCACGAGGCAGGTGGTTATCTGTAGCCACAGATAGAAGGGCTATCCAGAATATTCACTCCTATACTAACATACCCTAAACGAAAGCATTCTCGTCGTAAGATTCGCGGAGTTGCCCTCACCTACAATCTAAAATAGTTTTGCCGGCAGGCACGGGATGGAGCCACTGTTCGTTGTTATATCACCTGTAACCGAAGCGAACAGGTTGCCAATGCACCTCACTGTCCCCAGTGCCTCCCGGCGAAGTTACTGGCATCATTTTTGTGCCGTAGCCATACCTAAGTAAGGTAACCCTTCTATCACAGTCATAAGGTTATCCAGACATTTTACCATACCTAGCTATGACTTCGGCAAAAATTTGATGCTTGTAGTTTGGCCGGCAATCGCTGGGGCGCGTTAGTAACCTGTTTCAACATCATCTACCAGGCCATGGCACAAGGTCAATTATAATGAGGGACCAAATGTTTCATAGGTGGTTACAGTCAGCCGGGGAACTATTATTGCGGGCGGATGGCTTTCACGTAGCTGCTTTAGTAGGGGAGTGGAACATCTGGGTAACCTTCTATCTGTGCTTCTATCTGTGCTGTAGCTGCTGACTTTGATGGCATTTTAGTTTCGAATGGTAGATGTTGGCCGAAGTGATGTTCATTTGAGGGCACGGGCAGTGGTGTAGTCGTAATTTTATTTTTGGGTATACGCTGAGTGACCAGACTATCATGGTACTACCTAGCGGGAGGGGGGGGGGGGGGGGGGGGGCGAGGGGGGGGGGGGATGATTTACTTTTTAAATTTTTAGTTTGCAAGGTTTTAACCTGAAAGGCTTAGTAAGAATCCAAACCATGACCAATGACTAAAATAATACCACAGATAATACGACCATAGTACCATACTGTACTGTACGAGGCCTACTGCATCTACTGTACTGTACACGGGATTAAAACTATGGAATTTGAGTTGCACTAAATTGCATGCATTTTGGCAAGAGTAAGAATTGTCTTTGCAAAACACGTATCAAAGTTTTGCGAATATTATTTATTGAGCGTATACTCTGCAATTGTTTTTCGGTATACGCTCGGTGTCGAAAAGTGTTTTTGGGTATACGGCGTATACCCGTGTATACCCTCGACTACACCACTGGGCACGGGACAGATTGTTATGGCTGTATATTTAATTTAGCTGCTGGTGACATGGTGCTTTTGACTAGAATAATCATAATTTTATTCCAATTGGTGGAATCTTCCATCAAATTGATTCCCATTTGAGGTCACAGAGCTGATCTAGGTTTTTATTGGCCAGGCTTTATGATGATTATTGAAAATAAAACGGCAGTTATATTTTGAATGCCAGTAGTTATTGGTTTTAATTTTTTGTGAAACTTGTTACCAAATCAGGCAAATTTCATATCAATGGTTGTAATTTGTAAATAAAGCTCTTGTTTTTTACTTTGCATCGAACCCTTTAATTCCAAGGTTAAGGCTATTGGTGTGGTTGTTGGTGATTATTTCATGAAGCTTTATTTTAACTTTCTGTTGGTATTTCATTGTTATAAATCACACAATTTGTTGCTAAAAGTGTGAGGATTCCGTTGACCCTGGTTTCGTTGCAATCGGACAAACGGTGTGGCCAGAAGTTAGTATCCTGTAGGAGGTAAATTCTGCGCGGGAAGCGGCCCGAGGATACGCTCAATATTTCGACGAAACAGGCTTGTTTTACAACGCTTGAAAATACTAGATGAGTGAATATTTTTTGAGATTGGCAAACACACAATTTGTTGCCAAAAGTGTGAGGATTCCGTAGGCATGGGTTTCGTTACGATCCGACAAAAGGTGTGGCCACAAGTTGGTATCCAGTAGGAGGTAAAATTTGAGCGGGAAGTGGCCCGAGTAAGCACTCACTCCAATAGTCTTAAACTGTAAGATTTTTGCTACGGAGCTTTTATGTGGTTGCATAACGATATTTTCGATAATGAACTGATTATTCTATTTATTGATATACCTAATTTTGTACGTGTTGTTTCCTCTGATTATCATCACCAGCAGTAGGTATCATTATTTATCATATTATTTATCATATTATTTATCATTATTTATTTATTGGCACACTCCACCAAATATTGTGCAGGTCCTTATCCCAGGAAATAATAACAAAATAATAATTACCGTGACGACAATTGAAGTCCTTCAAAATCACCCCTTTGCGGCAGCGAGCAGATATTCCTGGTCACGAATCCATAGCCGTTCGCAGATGACGTTAAGCAGTGGCGCCACTTCATGGGCCTCGTTCCGGCCGCCTGCCCAGTTGTTGTCGATCTTCAGGACCGGCACATTCCATTTCAGCTGGAACTCTTTGGTCTCTGCGGACGATACTTGTCTGTTGGGGACGTTGCAGCTGGAACATCAATGAGTGGTCATTGTGTGGGTGGGTACGGGAGAGGTTCTGGAGAAACCATGTGATAAGACTCAAATATAGGCTATAATAATATACTATTATATATATATATATATATATATATATATATATATATATATATATATATATATATAATATAAATATCATATCTAGGTATATGATAGGTTTGTAGCCTATAGGCTGCAAATAACCTACTTTTTGAGTTTTGAAAGAATTACTCAGGTAGGTACGTAGGTTGATCTATGGAATTTACTGAGAAAACAATTCAAGACATTTGCTCCTTTTAGTCCTTTTGCTCCTTTAGTAATTGGTCAGAGAAACTTAGTGAAGATGAAACCAGTCCATCTAACTGAAAATTATGTTCTTATAATAAAGTTGTGCCTGGCTGAAATTCAGCTATTGGATTGCTAGCTCAGACAAAATTGTACTACTGTGAATTGAAATATGTGGTGGCGGATGCTTTATTTAAGTACTTCTTACCGAGTCCCAATCGCAATGTTTGTTGGATTATGTCCAGGTTCAGTCATCTGGCTCATAAGCTTCGGCAGATCGGAGAAGCTCTTGGCGTCCAAGAATGAGAAGACATACACAATTGCATCTGCTTTTTCTTTACACGCCTGCAAAATAAAATGTGAAAAGCTCAGTGATTTTACAAGAAGACATCTACAAACAAATACACTATCCACACAAGGGAGAGAACTAACAGGCAAAAAGTAGCTGTATTTCTTAATGCTGTTGTTTCCTGCATCCCAAAACTGAAGCTTGAAGAGGATGATCTTGTTCCAGATTTTTACAGGCCAGTAAATGTTCAGTTTAACGATTCCTGAGGTTTCAACGTATGTGCTTGGACACTTTGTTCCAGAAAGGCGTGCAATGGTAGCCGACTTTCCAACGCCAGATTTTCCCGCGATGAATAATTTGTATGAGACTTCTTCAATCCCCACTGGCATACTCGGTCTTTCAAGGATACCTACAAAGCAACCAATAAAAGGGTACAGCATATTAATTAACTCGTATATTTTAACAAAATCGAACTAAGTGCTTTATGAAGTATGGACATTGCCTTTCTGCAACAGGTGGTTGCATGGTCAAGAGTGTGATTGAGGTTACAAATGCATGTGAGTTTCCTTACCAAATACTTTCCTTCCTGTTGTGTGAGGATTATAGAAAAGTTGTAACATAGTTTCTCCTTCTGCCGAACTTTGCCAGTCTTTAACCACGATGCCTGAGCCCACACCAGCCATAGTATAAACTGATATAAACTGACAAAATTTAATACAACCAACTTGACAGATTGACACTTCACCACATACATCTGTCACAACAAATCCACATCTGATCGAAATTAGCCGCACAAAGTTTGAATGCATGAACAAGTGGTAAGGTACCTATTTGATGTGAATAAGATACTTTTAAAGGACCATTTACCACTTCAGTTCACTTCGAAAATCTAGGAAGAACGTTGGACAGTAAAAAAAACCACTTGAGTTTACAGCCAACCGTGCAGAAATTCCCAAAGTCCGCGTTTTTCGGCCTAGGTGCTTAGAAAACCAACTCCCGTAAGGATTAACCCGTAGCACTTTTTCAACCTCTAGCACCTAGACAAACTTCCCATCAGATAAAGTTCAAATAATTTTAGCATAGTCCTCCATTCTTCCTCTGTGTTGAAATAATTGATAGGATTATCCGTTTAGCCACGGTAAGCGGATTGCTGCACATATTTGCATGCTGCATATTTCTCGTGCACTCCTGCTCTGAGCGTGCCGCGCCGAGCCGTAGGGGCAGTGACAGCGCTCGTACACGAGATTCGGTAGGGAGGGGATAGCGTTTCAGAGAATCATACTCATCTCGCAGATCGCGCCGGGCGAAAAGCCAGAAATCGTAGATAATTAATTACAAATCTATTTTTTCAGAAAATTCTTTGAAATACGTCAACTTCTATTCATATTACAGTTACGAATCTATGGTAAAAATTATTTTCAAGTGGTAAATGCCTTCACTCTCAAGTCTTAACCACTCTATTCACACTGGTACCATGATTTTAAAAACATTATCCACAACAAAATGAAGACCATTTTATCAAGTCTCCACACATATTGGCCCAACGTATTGTATTTATTTTCACTAATAACTAGTACTATTACTAATAGTAAAAATATATATTAGATATTATTCTACATAATCTTATAATATATTTTTTTGGGATTTCAAAAGCCGGTTGCTTGCTAACCTAACCATTACGAACAAAATTAGGGACTGAGGGTCACCGTTTTGCTTCCAGTTGTGATCAAAAGTGAAGCTCCTGCTGAATCAACCGTCAATAACCGGAGAAGGTTCAAAAGTTCATGAACCATGGTTTGAGGAGCATGGATTTGAGCATGCAGCAGTGCTGGCAGGATCCCTCTCTTTCCAAGATGAAAATGGAGTTACAAATATTAGTGATGACAATTTTATTCACTTATATTATATACAATTTATTAACAATATAAAAATTAACACCATCGAAGAATAAAGCAGTAGACCCAAGTAGTCATGTTGTTAATTAGCTTTGGAAATAATATGGCATTTATAGCAATGATGATTTTTATTGATGCAGCCAATTACGGATGGTAACGTATTTTCATTTTCGAAGCATTGGGTCTACTCTTTCATTCTTTATTATTTCATTACTCCTGTTTAAAATCATTTTTATACAACGCAGCACAAGTGAAAAAGCTTGGCATATAGGTATTTTAAAAAAGGCCGGGAAGTCAGGGCCTCCCTGTTAACCCAGACATACCATAAATAATAGTGTAAAAACAGTTAATGAAAAGGGTCGCAAAATATATGAATACAAGACAATCAGTTTGAAGTACAAGAAATGAAAAAAATAGGCAATAAGAAATTATAAATTGCTTTTGGGGTAGGTATATATTCATTTGGCTCAAAAATAAAATTATAGCTATTAATTCCTTACAGGATAACAGCTGGTAACTTATTGCTTTTGAAGGTTTCAATATAATTTTACAATTGAATACAAAAATTACCAGAGAGGGTTACGGCAAGTACTAAAAAATCGTCTGCCGATGAAAGTGTACACAGATTTTCTTCGTTGTATGAACAGCAGACGTAAACACATTTTGTATATCTGAGGAATGGAAATAATCTCATTCACAGATTTGAAAGCAATTAAAGAAATTTTGCATCATTTCAAATCAGCCCATTTGGTGCAACTTCAGTGTACATTTACAGCTGAAAACTGCAGAAAACTGCCTTATGACTCATCTCATTGTTGACTCTTCAGTAATACCTACATCTAGCTTGTACTCTTAGTCGCAACTATTAGCAAATTGTACATCTTGCATCGACCAAATAGATACGGTTTGAGCTAATGATTGGAAGCAATAATAATTTAAATTTTAAATTTAAACATTATGAAAAACGCCTGCGTTGTTTTCTCCCATCGAACATACCGTCGAAACAACCCAATTGAGAAGACGCCATCTACGTTAAGTTTTGCCACTCAGTTGTGACCCGATATTATTTACAAATTACATAATCCTTAATCTTACGGTCTTACCCAAATGTTATTATCACACAACGAACTATACAATACTAAATTATCAATAGGGGTGGCTCGGCTTGTTAGGGTAACCAAATCGTGACGAACGCATGCAGTTTGGTAGATTTCCATTCAACGTTTAGAGGAATTTGTTAAGATCGCTGAATTTAAAAACTTGTAGACATTATCATAATTTAATTTGTTTATGCTCCTTCTTTTGCTGCGTCCAGTGATTGCATTTAATGCAAGTGAAGGAGTGTTAAAATTCCAACGCGAGACAAGCTAGCGCGACTCGAAGCGGAAATGGCAGTGCGGTGATGACATTGTTGGCCTATCTACAACCAAATAACCGGACACTCAGAATAAGGTTAACGGCACGGGCCAACTGTCTCATCCAAGTCCAGTGCAACATAAACCATGAAGCACAGTTAGCTGGAAAGGTTAGTCAAGTCGAGTGGTTCAAACTTTAAAATTTTGATCCAGTTGATCATAAAAGCAGCGTAATTGCCAACTTTATGATCATCGAAACACTGACTCTAAATACAGCCTATTTGATTATACTTTAAAATTTAAATGTCATCGGTCTAGATCAGTGGTACTCAACCTGTTTTTGCTCAGGCCACATGAAAGAAATGTGTTGCCTCTGCGGGCCACAAATGGTAATCTGACGTAAAACGTGCTAATTGCGAGATATATAGCGTTAACGTCTGGGTATTGATTGAGCGCATTTGTGTAACTTGTACCTGCTTGTACTTGATATATAGGGGGGGGGGGGGGGGGGGTATTCAATCTTCAAGAAAAATTTGATTTAGAGCATTTTTTGGTGCAAATCTATGCATTTCAGGGAGTTTTGACCTTACACTTATACCTTTAAATTACACACTTTTTAAGGAGGTTGGGGATATTTTCAATCAAAATGTTTTCCAATGAGAATCGCATGTTAAGTTGGCACTTGAAATTTAACAATACATTTGAAGGCGGGCAAACATGAGCGCCGGGCCGCAGATTGGGTATCTACCACTGGTCTAGACTTGGCCAGTTTCTCAGGTACTTATTGCTCGAACTTATTCGTGACTGTTAACTAGGTTAACTAGGTCCATCAATTAATTATACCACTCGATTTGAACAACTTTGCCAGCTCAGGCCAAGATTTTACAACAGGAAGAGCTGCAGTCTTTAAGGTTGTGTGTTTGCGTGAGCTCTCCCTTTTCTTTCACCCCAATTTAAAACGCCTCGACTTTGAGCCTCAATTAATTATTGCCGCCCGAGATCGATATTGTTCCAATCATTCTGCAGAAAATTAATGACAAAACTTGAACCGCTTTCAATGCACTAAGTAATCTCATTTCATGTGTGTTTTGATTTCAAAACAAAAATGTCCATTTAAGCCCAAGACTTTGCAGGCTAAACAATTAAAGTTATCTTGTAAAAAGTTTCAACAATTTAGTAAAAAACGAAAACGGCTTTTTAATTTCTCCTTTGGTATATTGCAGTTACATAAATTAGGTTCCCATTCATGAAATCTTCAGTTAACTGTTGCACGGATAATAAGACCGGTTATAAGTAAGACAGTATTCACCATAGAAGTTTATTGGTTATAGAAGGAAACACCATTCCATCTACTCCATACCCAGTTTGAAATAGTTTGTTTAGTGCCTATCTCGGGAGACACAAATCATGATAGCCATTCAAAGCCACGCAAACAATCGTTCGAGGGGGTGGCAGACAATGGAGGGGTGTGCGAATGGGACAATTCTAACTTAAAGGACTTCTCATCTTGCCACTAATTGCAAGATTAAAAATTTTTCCTTTTTAACTCATCGTCATAGCAAAAGCAAATATATTTCAGAATTTTTTTTTAAGTTGGCAAATATCCTCCATCTACGGCATTGCAGTCCATTTTCCGGCCGTAATTCACACCAAACGTTTGGAAGTGACTCATTCAACAACCGCAATCATCCAACATCCAATCCGCAACATCCAAATTGTGAATCGCTTTCCAATGAGATGAAAATTGTGGTAGGTGAACCATCAAGATGAGATGAGTCCTTTAATTGTGTTAGAGTTGGATGAATAAGGGTACATATTTGATCAACACTTGGTGAATTATCTTGACGATACTGCAGGGTCCAGAATAGTTCGACGGGAATCGTTAGTGCTCAATTCGGTGTTAAAGTAAAATGTGGAGTCAAAAAGGTTTTAGCCGGGAACCAGCTACAAAATAGCAAATCAGCTTGTCGAAATAAGCGACCAATTTCTGATGAATCCAAAATTGCATCTGTGCATCCCCAGTCAACTGATGCCTGGTTTTACGAACTTTTTAAACTCCCAGTTGAAGTTACATTTTTTAGACTTGTGTCTACATTCTCATAACATATGCACTAGTTAAAAAAAAAGTTTTCAATAGGTACCCACTTTTTGTTGTCGGATAACGCAATGGCAACAGCCAATCATCTGCGGTAAAATTAAATTGAAACTTTGAGTAGGTAAATGCAAGTTGGCAACTCCAACTAAGAGGCAGAAAAATTCGTAAACCGTGCACAAGAACAATCGCACACCCCTAAAAACAAGGCGTCCGCACCTTCTATCCGCGACGAATCGACTCTTCCTTACTCGACATTCTTTGGCAGGTGTAATTTATCAACGTGCGGCAGTCCGTCACTCGTTGCATAGTCGGTCTCGAAGTCTTTACAGACAGAGTCTATTTGTAATGGAGGCACTGAGCATTATTCTGAGGCAGCTTGAGATCGTGGTCGAGATGACGGCGGCGGCGGCAGCGGCGCAGGGAGGCGGTGGCGGCGCGTGTCAATGGCGCAGCAGCTCCTCCAGACTGGCAAACGCGCACGAGCCGAGGCCGGAGCGCGACATGAGACGAACCAGCTCCTGCGCGTGCGCCAGCGCCACCTCGAGCGGCGGCCGCCGTGGGAGATTGCTGGATTCTGAAACCGGTGGGCGGTCAGCGCAATACGCTCGGCGTTGAGATGTAAAATTTCCGGTAGTTTAAAATTTGGTAATATTATGGCCGGGTATGTTGCCAAAATATCGAAAGATGGGCGAGAAAGAAAAAGTTTTAAGAAATGGAAGAAAGACTTTTTGAAAACTTTGAAGTCTCACTGGCATTTTGTCACAGTGTTCATGTCAAAATCCCTTTCAGATCACTAGACACAGATCAATCACACGTACAGTTACCAACAATAATAAGTGACAGAGACCAAAGAGCCAGGGGCAGAACTACGATTTACAGGCCCGCTCTGCGGGCCTGTGATCTTGTTTAATGCCCACAGTTTTATCTTAATTGCCCCCCCCCCCCCCCCCCCCCGAAGACGTTCTTATTTCGTAGCCCAAAAAAATTTATTACTATGGTCTTATTTTGAAGTGAATCTAGGCATACTAAGCATGCTTTTCAAGCATTGGGTTTTTATTACAAACTGACTCATTGGGAAAAACAGCTCGAGCTTCATCTTGCAATCAGCAGGATGGACCCTTGGCTGGAAATATAAATTTAGTACTTTTCATCTCTCTGGGACCCTGCCATATCAACAACGTTTGCTCATGTTGACTCATTGGATTCAACAGAAAAATTATGTAATCTACGATTCTTTTCTTTAGTTTTATTGTATTTTCTGTTATGTTATACCCACACCTGTTCAGAGGGGCCCGCGGGTATCTAATTTGACGGGAGCCTCGCGTACATGCCCCAATAGTGTATTTACAATGTGAAACAAGTAAACACAAAACAGAGACTAGGAAGAGTTAGCTCGTTTCTGGGTTTATCGATTCTAACAAAATTTGAAAGCGAGAGACAGCCGACGGGCCCCCAAGAGACGCGGATGGGCCTGGGCCCGCCTGCGTCTGCGGACCCTTCGGGCGCCTAGTTCCGCTCCTGCACAGAGCATAACCAACGTACGCTCTTTGCGTAGACAGGGTTCATTATGATAACAGAAAATCCAGATTAGCAATTATTTTTGAAACAATTTTCAGAATGTGGTAATATTACCTATTTCACCTCTAGCTCGGAGGGGCTTGCACATGGAACACCTATGTATGCTCTGTCCAATTGGATAGCTCACAGTTTTAGACGATGTTTAGAGAATGCTTAATGCTGTGTGGTTTTCAAAACGACAACAACAAAGAAATAACGGTGAAGTCAAGTGCACTGAAAAATCTTCTTCAAAGCTCGAGTTGCACTCCAAGACTACCCAAGACTCCAAGACTGCTCTATTTTTTATGTAAAAAAAAAATACTTGTGTGTTTGACAGATGCCAGGTAAGAGTGGGGTTAAGGAGAAGCATAATGCAGAGTAGGCCTGCTCACCTAGGATAGCGGAGTTGAGCACAGCGCACACTTTCTCCCGCTGCATCGGGTCCAGCTGCCATCCTACAGGACTGTTCCACGGGTTGGAGTATGCCAACAAACTAAAGGCCTCCTGCAACGTCGAAAACAATGTGGTACCTAGTATCAAAACCCCGAGATCAAGTGTGTGGAAGAATGCTTGTGAGACAAAACACAACAATGGCTGGGTTAGCCCAAAACAGCTATAAATAATCACATTTATTATTTCACAGTTTTCCATAGTTTTTTGGAAGATTATAAAGTAGTTTCAATAGTGGCTATTTTCATGGTTCTTACCTGAATCATTTTCTTGTTTGTTTCGCTGGAGCCCTGATCGTTTTTTAGCCTTATACTCATAACGTTGAGTTCCCTGCCAAACTCCAGCATCTTTTCAACGGCCGACTTGCTTCCACCGCAGAGCAGCCGACTGCGGCCGAATGGACTGTCCACGTCTGCAACAGAGGACATTTGCCCGTCAAGACAGTGATAGGCAAGATGCTCAGACCAGTCGCGATCGTGTGACATAACAGTCGTAACACAGTTGTCAATCTGTACCTCCTCTTGCACACTGCAATTGATGAGTAGAGTACTTATGTCCACAACCTATGTAACTTGTGGGATAAAGATATGATAACGAAGGAGTATGATTTTTAGTGAAATTCAGTGGCATGACTTTCCTTCTTTTTGGTCACGGTCTAATTATTTTGTCTTTCAAGTACCCAAATAGGCATAATTTACATCGATTACCAAGTGTGATAAAGCTATTTATTCCAAGAGCTAGATTTTAAAAAGATTCTCCGTTTTCTTTACCCATATTCAAATTTGAAGCAAAAGCACATTCAGAAAGTTGCTAACTCCTCCCTTATCTAGCATTAAAAAAATTTTGCTAAATTTTGCGATCATATGTCCAACACTGTTTAAGAAACTGGGGAAAAATTGAAATTGCCTTTTGTTTGGTAGTAGCTAATAATTTAGCAGGAATTCAGTTCCAAATCCAGCACTCACCCATTTGCTCCGAGTCGTCTAAGTCGTGTTCGTCGAGGTCCACCTTGTGGCTGTTGCCGTTCTGGTAGCCGTTGGTGGCGGTGGTTCCGTTGGCCGGCTTTGCGAACCCGTTCCGGTCGTCGGCCAGCTCCATCTCGACGTCCTCGCCGTCGGCGTCGTCGTCCGCAGACAGCGTCATACCGATCACCGGCGGCGGCCCGGCAGCATCTCCGTTGCCCACGCCGTTTCCGACGCCATTCACGCTGTTTTCTGTGTTAACAGATAGGCAGGTTGAGGTTCTACTGCAGCGCAATGATCAGTACGCTTAAAATTATCAGACGGTTTTACAATTCCTACACTTAAAACTCGTAAGACTGGGTATAGACTATAGACAGATGTGAATAAATCAGAAGCAAATAAAATTTTTATTTCTGATAATGTTACTGTGGTTTTTGTGTAGTGAACATTTTTTGGGGTTATAAAGAGCTTTGGCTTTAGCCTGTTAATGCCATGACCTTAACATCCCCCAAAGACCCAATTCTGTGAACCGTTATGCCTGCTGAGTTTTACTAGTTTTACTAAAGAGTAGGAAGTGGTCAGGTAACTTTGCTTGATAAGAGTTCACTATTTTTTATTTCACCGCCCAATGCCCGTTAGTAAAGCGTAGGCTGTGAAATTGAAGACAAATGGTTTTAAATCTTTGAAGCTTCATAACAGCTTTTTGATATTTGAACATTTTTATTTCCTTTAAGTTTCTATTCATTTTCAATCCCCTATATGTCAGCTGTGACAGCCAGGGCATCAGGGCTCAAATTTGAAGGGCAAATGGATGGTTGGAAGACCATTATTAAACAGGCTTAAGATTGACTACTCTACGAGTATTTTTCATCCAGAAAACTCTTGCCGAGGAATGCCAATACCGAGTGTTCCCACTCACCCCTATTGTTCTCCTCTACAGAGCCCCTGTGGTTGTTGGTGTATCCTTTGGTGGACTGTATGACAGACGTCTGTATGGGGCTGGCAGGCCTGGCCGGCATCGAGAGCGGACTGAAGATGCCCGCCCCTCGCATGCAGCGCGGTGGGCACACCTCCGTGTCGGAGCCGTTGACCATTTCGACAAACTGCCGGCACTTGAGCAGGAATAGCAGGTTCTGGTTGTGCTCCAGCAGGCCCGGGTAGAGTTTCATTGTCGTCTCGATCGCTTCACCCATTCGACCAGCGAGAACCAGCTTAAGAATTCCTGGCGGAACAAGAAAACATCGGGTGTTTTACTCAAGTCATCACTCATCCAAGTGTAACTAGGTACTACGCAGTACATGCTCTAGCTGAGAGTAAAGATACAATATAGAGAGTCTATCATATTAAGTTTATGGTTTTTTATCTGCTTGATGTCTTGATTAATTTACTCACTTTGTCTATTTTTTATTGATGTGATTTCTTCTTCGAACTCGATCCCTGTACTGGAAGCAAATGATTCTGCAGTGGCGCAATAGCCGTGATGCACCAAATATGTTGAGACCATTCTGGAAACAAAGAAGTAACCGATGTTTAAATATCTTTGTTTAACAATAACACTCTGTAAGAATGGGAAGTCATAATTAGACAATGAATCTGTAAAAATCACATGTGTAATACCTGACAGCAAAATAAATATTAGTCATGAACTTTCATAGAACATACTTGTGTAAGATCTGTTGCCACTGCCCCTGATTGTGTGGCACTGGGTACTGGTGTATTGAGAGCTGCGTACGGGCGCGGAGTTCCTTCATCATGTCCTCGATGTCGAACACAAACGGCGCCTGGCCAAAGTTTGCGTCCACCACTTCGCCGGGCGTTTGTAGGCCGACCGTCGGGAAGAGGTTCGGCTGCGGAAAGTGAAACCACAGATGTAAGGTTACCCAGATTTTCCACTCCCATAGGTGTTAAAGCAGCTACGCGAAAGCCCTCTGCCCGCAATAATAGTTTTGCCGGCAGTCAAGGGATGAAGCCACTATTTGTTGTCCTTTCACCTGTATCCAGGTAACTATAACCACCAGTGGAACGTTGGGTCCCTTGATTATATTGACCTTGTGCCATGGCCTGGTAGATAAAGCCAAAACTGTAACCACCGGAGGAACATTGGGTCCATTGATTAAAATTGATCTTGTGCCATGGCCAGGTAAATGATGTTAAAACAGGTTGCCAATGCCAACACACCCCAGCGATTGCCGGCCAAACTACTAGCATAAAATTTTTGCTAGCTAGGTATAGTAGAATGTCAGGGTAACATTATGTCCTGCCCTGTGGTAAAACATTTGAAGTGTTCTCAAATAGGGTTTGTGACAGAACAGACTTTAAATCTTGTCCTCTTGAACTCTTTCTATTAATTAACCCTTTGACTGATATGCACAACTATAGTCGTCTGGTCTAGTTTCACAGTCTACCGCTGTTTATTTTCTCTGGGTCACAGCATTAAACAGTTAATTGGGAATTGCAAACTGTTAAATCCTTGAACTATTATTAGAATATCAATTATATACCTCCTTGACCCAAAACTGTAGGTAAAATGGCACAACCTGACGAGCAGGTTATTGAAGCGAAAAGATTTGCAGCAGTTTACGGAATCAATACCTTTACAAATAAGAACACAATTAGCAAATTGTTACATTCGATTGGGCTTTTTTAAACTCTCCCAGAGACTAGACGACACCAACAGCATACTTACGGGGAGGTCTGTGAAGGCGATGCCGAGGTTATGTCCGTTCTTCGTGTAGAAGCACGTGTTGTCGATAAGGTTGACTCCGCAGCCGATCACGTCCCCAGTCGTGAAGGTTGGCCCGTACGGCTGTCCCGTGCCCGAAGAGCAGAACGAGTGGCCATCATCACCGTGATACCCGTAAGAGTGTTTGTCCCAGCCTGCAACCGAACAAGCGCAGCATTGGAGGGTTGGTGGTTTTTGGACAGTATTGATTCGGATTCTTTCGGGGGGTAGGGCAAGAAACTAAGTGCCAAGATCACTTTAGCCACCAGCAAAACCTCATGGCAATAAGGTAGCATACTTTTGTAATTACTTCTTTATGGTTTCTTGTTAAAAATATTGTTGGATACATTTTTGCAGGCATAACCTGCTTCAGTGGGTGCAATTTGCCATCATGCTTAACTTTGGGCAATTATTGTAACAGTTCAGCCAGTAACCCTTGCACATCATGGAGATCTGCTGAGTCTCTGGGCTGTACATCGTGTGACTGTATTCTTGTATTTTTAGTCAACTGATGTCCTGTGTTAGAAATAATTTTGCAACAAGAGTTTTGAGATCACGCCTTAGAATCGCTAAAACGCTAAAACAATAGTTTGATTATTTTATTTTATTTAATATACCTGCTTGTGCTATACCTATTGTACTTGGCAACATTATTTGTTCCCAGCAATGGTCTAGATATATCTTGCCTACACTTGTGAGATAGACCAGGAGTTAGGCTCAATAACAAATACTAGTACAGGCTCAATATTCACAAGAAAATACACAGTACCTTTTCATAAAGAAAATAAATCAATATATCAATTTCATGGCACTTTTGGAATAAATGGGCCCTTTTTTCCACATGTACAAATACAATATCAATGCAAGAGGTGAATGAACACAAAGACACAATGACTCAAGCTAATCTTCTGATAAGATAATGGGATTCCTAGCTTATCTGATCACTCAGTGCTGAGCAGTCATCATGCCAAATGAAACTTGAAGCAGGAAGGGGAAGCAGGATAGAGTGGTGCTAGGTCAAAGTTTGTTCCCTGTACTCTGGCTGACTTGCTGCATTTGCACTAGCATGTGATGTAGCATGCCCATATTAATTGATGATGATGACTTAAGTGACCTTCACATTTTATCTTTTATGGGTTCTGTTGATACTGTGGTTTGTAGTAATTTTTCTTAGACCATAAGAAATTAAAGGTGCTAGCAACAAGATTTTTTTAACATAGCATAATATTTTTTGTGAATCCAGAGAAATAAAACAATGATCCAGCAAAACATGAAAAATATGTGGACACCTACACAATTGAAATAAGCTCTAATCTATAAATGTATGTGCTTGTGCATTGTTTGCTCCAAATCAAATGTAGCTGATCAGTGCTGATCAAAATTGGGGTTGAACTAGTTTGAAGTTAACGAGAGCTTCGCGAATGCAATTTGTGTTGCGTTGAAGATGAGCCTGAAGCGGTTTGTATATTCAGCGGATAAAAAGGCGGAAGGCCGATGAAAACCATGACAGCCTTCTCAAAAATTATGATCACTTGCAAACGTAGAAGATTCTGACCTTTCTTTGTTTCTCTCCGAGCTGTCAAGTAGCGAAAATATGCTCATTTCGAGCTTATTGAGCAACGTGTACATAGATGTAACTCATGCCCAAGGGTTTTTATTTGATTGGAGATATATTTCTGACGTGGATTTACTTTCAATTACTTTCGTGCACAGAATATAAATACACAAAGTCACAATGCATTTTTGGGAAAATTAAGAAAAAATACGCACTTATAGATAAATTACCGTATTTTTCCAAATTTTCTCAATTCTGAACTATGCTATTTTTTCTGATTTAATTGGGAGGGGTACGGAGGATTTTCTTGAAAAACGCAGGGGGGTCTAAAATGAGAACAAACGTAGACACCCTGAAAATTTAATCGCAATCGAGGCAGGCGTTTGGTCTGTAGAGCGCGCGCAAACATACATACACACAAACAAACACACACAAATGTTTTTTTACCAGTAGTGAAATTGAAGGTTTTGCTTCGCTGGCTACGCTCATCAATAACAAATAACAAACGCACGGTTCAAGTCATGATGTCTTACCTGGCAGTCGATTCATGTTGACCCCCTGGGCCGAAAGGCCGATGCCCATATACCCATCGCGTCCCTTGCTCACGATCTTAACCTCAAAGTAGTAGAGCCCGCACGCAGCAGGGATTGGATGGGTAGCCCTGACGCTCGCAGCGTCTTTGTGTGTCTTTCCGTGTCCTAAAACAAATAGAAGCATTACCACGGCGAGAAGGGTTAGCCAGATATTCTACCTTACCTAGCTAAGGCTACGCTACGGCAAAAATTTGATGAAAGTAATTTCGCCGGCAGACAATGGGGTGCATTGTCAACCTTTTTAAATATCATCAACCAGGCCATGGCACAAGGTCGATTATAATCAAGGGACCCAATGTTCCACAGATGGATACAGTAACCTTGATTACAGGTGATATAACAACAAACACCAAGTGCCGGTTTTCAGTGGCCCGTTAGGATGCTAACGGTCCATTAGGAGGAAAATTAAAAGCTCTGATTGGACGTTGCTAAGCAAATAACAAGTTAACAGACCGTTAGATATTTAACAAGCCATTGAAAAACCGGGTCTAAGTATGTTTGGTTGTCCAGTTCATAACAAGATGCAATGTAGTTATTAGCTAGATTTCTGTTTTCATCGTGAAGTCATAATAGGCAATCATGCATGCAGCAAACGAAATCTAGCCTGGACAAACAAATGCAAGAAATCTAGTTATCATCTAGAATTCGTGGACAACCAAACAGAGCTAGTGGCTCCCTCCCTTGACTGCTGGCGAAACTATTATATATAGTGAGGGGAGGGCTTTCACATAGCTGCTATAGTATGGGAGTGGAAAATCTGGGTAACATTGTATCTGTGGAGTTACGCTAATTCGAAACTATCAATGGTCGTATCCCAAAACTTCTGAAGCTATTGCGTAGCTCTGAGATCCATTCCGTAACCTATCACAGTGACCATTAGAGCCAGCAGATCTGCTGAACTCTACTGAGAGCTACTGAGCTCAGTAAGCTCGGTAGTTTTGGAATTGGTCCAATGTGACGTGTGTGTGTGCGTTATACTAGGGCTTCGCGAACGCAATTTGTGTTGCGTTGAAGATGAGCGTAGCGGTTGGTAGCGGGTAAACGAGTGAAGGCAGAACGTCAAGAACAGAGGGCCAACGCATGAAATCACTATTTTGTTGTAAAGGGTCAAGAAAATATTATTTCAAAAATATTTTGACTCTTGAGTTTTGCTTAAATCACAAAATTCTTCTTAAAAAAATGTTTCAATTAATGACAAGAAAACGGAGAATCTTAGAAGCCTGAAAACTTCAGAAATGGTTCGTTTCATCACGCTCCATGAGTTCATAAAGTTTCGTGAAAAAATGTTGACAAATTTTGGCGGAACACCTTGGACAAATATTTTGGAAGTAATCAACTTTCTTTAAAACATTGAAAGGGGAGTTTAAAAACTATCTTGTCGATTTTACTGGAAAGAGCTCAGGGTCTAAGCTAGAACCTAGCGAAGGACCCCTGAAAATTTTATCAAAATCGGTTTAACCGTAGGCTAGCACACCGCAAAAAAAAATAAACACTAAAAAAAGTGCTTTTTTTTTCTGGGGCTAATGAAATTGAAGATTTTTCTCCGCTCATCAACAAATAATACAAACCTATAAAGTCTCACTCATCTTGACACAAGTTGTGCTCAGATAAAAGATTTTGGCATTTTATAACCAATGGGCCAATGGCAGAAGCAAAAAATTGAAAAATATTAATTGTGTCTGCAAATAGCCTTCAAGTGGAGCCCTAGATGACATCATCTAGGACAATGGGATTTATTTTTTGACTGTAACTAATAACCTTTTGGTAATTAGTTCTAATAACCCTTTTGGGACCTAAGTTCTCCTTACGCAATCAATTCGGTAGGTAGGTAGGTACCTACCTACCTAAAATCTACCTAAAATCGTGATTCACTATTTCAATGATAAATTTAAAACAGCTTGTAGGACAATGTTGATGCATGTCACATGTGGCAATGAATAATGGGCTTGGGGCAATGAAATGCCCCAAGTATATACATTTTTGGTGTACAACAATCATTGAATTGCCTGTAGGTGCAATTTTGCCTGAAAATTCTGATTTTGCCCATGCTGTAAAACTAGGACTGAAAGTACCTACTACACAGACCATCACAGATTTTATTTTCCACAAAAAAGAAATTGGAACCTACCTATTTGAAATGTGACAGTTAACAAAACAGCAACATTGGATGCCACAGGCTTAAATTCGCTGACTCAGGAAGGAAGCTAGAGCAACAATAACGAAGCAAGCCAGAAAGGATACCTACTTTCTTCCTAATTTTAGAGATTCAACATTATTACAAGGATGATAAACAATTATTTATGCACAATTTGGCACAATATTTGTTTGCTAGGCACTTATTTCTATGTGAATGTTTTGTTTCCAAACAACAACATTTTGCATCCCAGTGTGAATTGCACCCAGCATGTGAGTTCAAGGACAGGCAGCACACCACATTTTGGCACTGGTAATGTAAAAGGTTGCCGACCCCAGCTCTGAGACAAACATTAATTTGTTATGTGTTCTACACAATTAAAGTTCCATCAATAAGTTTCGTGCTAGAAATTGAAATTTGTATGTAGTGCATGTTTTGCAATTGCAGTCAATGTTGTTCAATTAATAAACACTAACCACCAATGTGAGCCAATAGAAATTTGTTTCTATTAGGTTGAGCACCAACACACAGGGATACAAAGGCTTTCTCTAACAAATTGTGCAGATAACTGCTACTTATTTTAGCAAGCTTATGTTGACTCGAATTTACAATGAACATTGCCATCAGCATAAAAACATTTAATTTTGATTAAAATATGTAATTTACACTCAGGATGGGAGAAATGAAAATGGGAACTTTTTCCACGCGGTTACACATGTAATTACTTGCATTCCTAATTAGAAAGTAAATATCCTTTTGGTTAGAGTGTAACCATTGATTAATTAACAAAGCAATGGACAGTAGATTATACCTACAGGGGTCATAATACTTGTTGGGCTCATTGGTGGTTTTTAATGTTTGCTGGGAGAATGATATAAACATGGCAGATTAGAATACTTTTATCGTGAGGTCTTCCAAATCCTCTCTTTCGCAAATCCAATTAAAATCTGTCAGCTCAAGATTGGCAGCTGTCCAAAAGTACAGAACTGACAAAAACATCGACCTCCTAGTTCGATAGTGCAATGCGCACAATTTTCGTCCCTACTTCGCAGCTACAGCAACTTGACATGGGAAAGATCTTTCACTCGTTCGCCTATTGATTAAAATAAACTGCTGCAGCTTTACCTCAGAACTGCGTAGATCGCTGATTTGACTTTTCAGCGCCAAACAAGCTTAAGTTTATAGAGAAATTGACAATCTTCTTGTCTTATCACTGACTTGAAGCCTACCTTACGTCACAAATCTGATCAGCTGTTTCTTTGTTACAACGCCTGACGAGTTGAAAATGGACCTTTCTATGGCTGACATTGAACATAGTTCCTACGCAAATCTGGATATGTAATGGGCACACAACACTGAACAACAAACTGATCGCGAATTTCTGTAGCAAACGATTTTGACTAAACGGCCACATCACTGTCAGCACAGAATTTTATTGATAAGGGCAAATGACTAAAATCCATAATCATATGGAGTTGAATGTACTACATTACCTTTATAATGGACTCTGAGGTTATTCTGCGACAAACCAATGTAGTTGTATTTATCCTTGGGACTCCAAGCTCTTGGTAGTGGTGTTTCTGTTTCGTTTACCATCGGATGTAAGATTTTTATTCTGTCCACTTCGCCCTGAGGTGCCACTACTTGCTGTTCCATCGCAGGTCTCCCATTGCTCACTGCAGCCATTTGTATTTTCCCAACTTGTTCCGTTTTCACTGTCCAGTCCTGTTGCGCTGAGTCCCAGATTAGTATGAAAATTACGTCAGATTTCGTGTGCAAAGTGTACAATAGGTAGCAGAGCGATCGGAAAGTGATAACTGGTCGGTGGTTTCGGGTGGTTGGCTGGTTGATCGGCTGGTTCTGGTGAACTGATTATTCTCGTGGATTTTAGAGAAAAGAGGCAACAGGCGTATCTTGTGTGGGGCTGAAAACTGGTCGGCTACATGTAAAATTATCGCAGTTCGATACCGTCCTAATATTCATATTACTCGCAAGTGTTTCGCTCCGAGCGGGAAATAAGTACCGAACTAGGAATCTGAAAGTTTGTCATTTATTTATAATAAAAAATATATATATCCGTAAGTACCTATTTAAATCAGTCTTTATAGTGTCGATTAGTTTTAGTCTTCATAAAGTTCAAATAAGAATGATCCAGTTCCTTTTCTTGGTTATATACGCCCCCTACTTCTGTCAAAATCAAACTTGCAAGTCAAACAGTGACACTGTCAAGTGTCATTACCTCCTCCCCTTTTACTCACAGTTGTTGAAAAGTGGGTGTATTCATCAACGTTCAGTAACCGTAGACTTGCTATCAGTTATTTACATACTAATCGACTTGATATTTTCCAGGCGACACTAAACCATAATTATTTTGGTTGCAGTTTTTTGGTTATGGCTGACGATATGCAACCACCTCCATTGTTCGACAATGTGGAAATTGACAAGCAAGATGAAGATGAAGATGACTTTGACGATATGTTTACTTCGGCTGTAGAGGTAAATGCTGAAAATAACCTTCTCGTAGTAAATTAGGTTGTCTAGTAGCTCACTAAGCTTACACTGCACAGGAATCCTAAAGTAGCCACACTATTTTACGTAGTACAGCCTATCTGTGACCTATAATCTTGGAGTTGAAAAAGCAGGTTTTAAATTCACACATTTTTCTAGGACATGCACCTTCAAGATGATGACAATCTCTTTAACGGCGCTAGTGATACTCCAAAACTAGAACTATCTCAAGAAAGTCTAAAGCCAGTGGAAGCTCTTCCTGTTCCAAAGCCTTCCAAACCAGTTGGCAGTAAGAAAGCTGAGGAGCTGGAAGCTTTAGGCGGTGATCAATTTTTAGAAGTTTCTGTAACTGAACCACACAAGGTCGGTGATGGAATGGGTTCATATCTAGCATATAAAGTGATTACCAAGACGAACATGAAATTTTTCCGCAAAACAAACTTCACTGTGGTGCGACGATTCAGCGACTTCCTTGGACTTCATGATAAACTGGTGGAAAAGTATCTCAAAACTGGACGAATAATTCCACCAGCTCCTGAAAAGAGTGTAATTGGTAGGTTGAGTCAGAGGCAATAATCACAGGTTAATCACAAAGAGGGGCAACAATTCTTCCCCCTTGGGAATATTTGCATGCTCTTTCTCTCTGGGTGCACTTGGAATCTTTGAGTTTAAAGGTAAATTACTCAAAGGCAGCACCTGACAACTAAAATCACCTTCAGACATTCATTTTAACACCTATATTTACCTTAAGTAGGTACCTAATATAATATAGATTTTATGCTCTGTGATATTTTGCCTGTTTCAAAAAAACATGGACCTGAGAAGTGATTGTGTAAAAATATATCTATCGGTAGCTAGGGGTAACTGATAGACAGCTAAAAATGCCTGCTTACTTCAATGGGACGTGCTACCGATAAACATCGATAACTCGTCGATAACTTGAAACAATTGCTACCTTGGTACGAGGCACTTTTATTTGTTTTTAATAAGCACAATAAGAAATTAATTTAAATGGTTAGATGGGGACTGGAGATTATCAACTATGGCAAGGCCAGTCCCATCTGTTTGTACATTGACTCATGTCATGTCTATAGAACGATCCAATTGCTCTATTCTGTATGCTTGCTGACCCTTTAAAAGCTGGAATGGAAACCAGTAAAATCACGGACCCTTAATTGTAAATGTTCCTTGAACTTAGTAGTATGTACCTTCCTCCATTCTGGCAACCTACCCACCTTGCCTTTTCTATACTCTACTAAACCCAGGGCAATAGCCTCACAAGATAACACGCTAATTTAATTTGACACTGAATATATATTTTCTTTGTGTTAAATGTTTACATTTTTTAATTTCTAGAAATATTTGGTATAAATAATCATTGATCATGTTGATAAGAATAAGTGGTCTAGGTCACATGTAATATGAGTAAATGATTATATGGTCAATGCCAAGTCAGCACAAAGCATAATGCCAATGCAGTGTGCTTTAATTTTATGTTTTCTTACTAATAGAATTTGCAATGCAAAACATGATATTGAACACAAATCTTCACCTCTGCTTATTATCATTTTATGTCAACAAACATCTCAGGGCCAGAAATCTGATGTATCTTGATTCAAAGTTGCATATTCACCAATGGGCGGCTCACCGATAGGTTGATGGTTCAGTTATAAATGGTTAAATTGGTAATTTCCAAAATCTAACTTCTCAGGCACCACCAAGATCAAGATCTCTAACCAGGCGGAAGGCTCGTCCGCCGAGTTTGTGGAGAAGCGGCGTGCGTCGCTCGAACGCTACGTGAACCGCACGGCGGCGCATCCGGTTCTGTACGTGGACCCAGACTTCCGAGACTTCCTGGAGTCGGATGGCGAGTTGCCGAAAGCCACAAACACATCGGCGCTCAGTGGCGCGGGGGTCATGCGGCTCTTCAACAAGGTCGGCGAGACCGTCAACAAGATCACTTACAAGATGGATGAGAGCGACACTGTAAGTTGGCCACGATTAGATTTTGCCGATCTATAAGCTTCGGGTTTCTTTTGATTCCTTGCAAAGGACTTGATGACTTTCCAGTTGTAGCTCGAACACTTTGCTTCTATGTTAAACTACCTACTTCCCGAGTTACTTTTTTATATGCTTGCTCTTTTTTATGTGCTTCTCCATCCACCATTCATGAGAATTGGCAATGATGCTGTAGTCGTGCAACCAAACTTTGAAGTTATTAAAATTGTTCACAAGATATAATTCAGTAATAGTTTCTAAATTAATTGCAAACGTTTAATTTAAAACTGCAAGTCGCCCTGCTTCCTTTGCAACCCATTCTATCGCATCACCAACGCACAATCTCGTTAGAGTGCCTACAAAATCCTTGTCCACGTCTGTGCCAACACTATTCACTGCTTTGTTTTCTGTCTTTCTAATTGAGGCTCACCAGGTAGGCCTAACTAAATAACCGTTATCGTGCGTGTTTGTCGGATCGCTTACCGCAACCCCGCCCTTGTAACACTCGGCTTTTTCCTCGCCCGAGCGCAGTGGTTCGAGGAGAAGACGCAGCAGGTGGAGAACCTGGACGCACAGCTGCGCAAGCTGCACGCAAGCGTCGAGACGTTGGTGATGCATCGGAAGGACCTTTCAGTGTTGACTTCGAGTTTTGCGAAGAGTACCGCGATGCTGAGCAATTGCGAGGAGCATACGAGTCTGTCCCGTGCGTTGTCCCAGCTGGCAGAGGTCGAGGAGAAGGTAGAGATCATTTTATTGTTATATTTATAAACATCATATTTATGTAGCTCGGGAGTCACCTGCCGCGCCAGCTGGAGGACGGGTTAGATTCCCTGCGGAACAGATATTTAAAAAAAGAAATTAAAGTAAGGCTAGAAAATTGAACATTGGAATTAGGATTTAAGGAAGTAGGCATCAGTCAAAATAGGCATCAAGACTTGATGTGCGCAAACCTGAGTTAAGGAGACTTGCTCCAAGTCTCGCTCCCGGCTCATCACTCATAAGTCATAACTCATAACATAATAATAGTGAAGCTGAAAACATCGATCCAATGTTTTTTTCGAAGCCAAATTTGTAAATGTTGAAATGATAGAAAAACATGAAAATAAACCACTTGGTGATTTGGCCGGAGAAAGTGCCCTGGTTATGATGCCCCTGGTTATGAAAACACCCATTTTGAACTGTCTGCATGACTAACTCGTTCTTAATTTCAGGTGGAGGCGTTACACAACGAGCAGGCCAACGCAGACTTCTCTCTTCTCTGCGAACTGCTCAAGGACTACGTGGCACTCATCGGTGCAATCAAGGTAGGTACCTATCAGTGGCGTAACTTCAAATTGGAGGCCCCATGCGAAAAAACACCAAGGCCCCCTTCTCCCCGCTAGTGTTGCTGTTTCTGATTTCCAGAATTTATAAATTGCAGGTGAAAGTACCAGATGTAAAAATATTGATCTGGATTTCTGTCTCCTATGAGAAAATTCATTCCTTCTTTTTCGTTGCCTTTCATCACCTTGTTTTTGGATTCATTTCTACAAAATTTAATTGATATAACATCTTTGAACCCAGGGGGAGGGGGGGGGGGGAGTAAAAAATTTATAATCGCTTGCTCGGGGGGCCTCGGATCTCGCAGAGGCCCCCCTGAGCCCCCTGAGGCCCCCGAGCACTGGTACGCCTGCTCCCCTCTAGTTACGCCACCGGTACCTAAGTTGGTCGGCTCGCAAATGTGCACAGTTCGTGGGTGCACAGCCAAGACTAGAAATAAAAGTCGTGTTAGTTCTCTTCCAGTGAATCCAGGCAAGATGTTCTCTTATTTAGGAATATTATCTTTTCAGGTGCAATTAAAAATGCATCTGTTTTTGCACTAGCTCTGTACATTATATTTGAAGCTTGACCTTTCTCGATTTGGAGTTGTGATTTTGGGTTTCTTGACCGATGTAAATGGCTGTTCCTCAGAAAACACACTAGCTGGTTTCTGAAGTTTCGGTTCTTGGGTGTGGTCACAGGAGGTGTTCCACGAGCGAGTGAAGGTCTACCAGAATTGGCAGCACTCCCAGCTGATGCTGAACAAGAAGCGGGAGGCCAAGGCGAAGCTCGATCTCTCGGGGAAGCCCGACCCTGCAAACAAGGCAGCCATGGAAGTCGTTGAGGTGACTAACACGCTTTTAGAGTTACACCAGATAAACTGGTGTCCCAGTCATATACGCGTGTCGTTGGTTTGTTGAACAAACAGTTGAAAAGAAGGAGTAAGCATCTGTGTGGACCAAGTGGGATTGGCAGATCTAAGGCAGATTGCAATCCAAGTGCAAAATGGTGGCTAAGTCAAAAATTACTTAGGTCTTCTTGGTTGGCCCCTTAGATTTGCTGTAATGATATTTTATTCTGCCTGTATGCTACTTTGAGTAGGACTAGGAAACCAATATTCAAATGCTTATAAAATAAAACTATACCTTCTATAGGTACTAAAATAAAATTAATACCTAAATAAAAAAAATTTAACTAAATAAAAAAAATAAAAATGTTTATGTTTGTTCATGGCATTAGAAGTGGCTAAAATGGTTTTACAGAGTGTAGAAGAGAAGTTGTAGGGACAATACCGAAAATGGTATGATTTGTGAACTGTGGTCTGTGGTCCTGTCTATCTTGGAGATCAGTGCTTGGAATGTGCTTTGTGTGTTTCAAGTGGGAGTCGAAAGTGGAGCGCGGGCAGGAAGAGTTTGACAACATTTCGCGGATGATCAAGAAAGAGATGGAACGGTTCGAGGTGAACCGGGTTAAAGACTTCAAGGTCACAATCATCCAGTACCTGGAAAGTTTAATGACACATCAGCAACAGGTAACTACGCTGAAACTAACCGTAAAATGAACACAAACTGGACTCGGTGCACACTCGGAAGTACACTAGTTCGAGCCAACTGAATACGCCAAAAGTAACTCTATGAAAGAGTCTGGAATATTATTCAACCCTGCCACAGATTAACTGAATTCTTTATTTACAGCTGATCAAATACTGGGAGACGTTTTTGCCTGAAGCGAAGGCGATCGCTTAGATGTGCCCCACATTCCTCACGATGCCAGCAGCCTTGCGCTTGCGCCATTCCTCACCGCCGCCGCCACTAACGCAGCAGCAGCGCTGACTCCACGACAGTACTCAAGCAAATCGTTCGTTATCTTCCTCGCTACTGGCACGGCCAACAGGTCACCTAGCCTTCTGCGACAGTACACTTCACGTTTATTTTTATTATGAATATTTACTAGCCTAGTCCTTCATGAGAAATTTTTTGATTATTATGAAATATAATATTTTTTGTTTTTTGATACCGATGGTGTCATGTTTATTACGTTTGCTTAGAAAGTTACAAATTTATATACATATTTTAGATTGTAAGGGATGGAGACAGGTAGAGATGGGAGTCTGTGGCTTACCAAGAAATAGAGCTGGTGATACAAGAGCAGTAGTGCACAGTATTTAGGAACTGCTTGTGTTGGTAATAATTGGCAAACTCCTTATATTTTTGTTTTGGCTTTGTTGTTTGTTACATAAAAGTTGGATACCTATATGTTTCAAACTTTAATGTTCATCACCTCTTGTGACATCGGCGCTATTTCTCGATCAGTTGCTCAATTCCTACCATTACTTGTTCCTGATCGTAATTATATCCAGCCTCTTGGCATGCTACCCAACAACAAATTGTAAGAGGATGTTTTTTCAAGTTATGCAAGTTGATAATTAGAAATCAACAATGTGACAGAAAATGTTCAAAGATGCTTGTATTTTGAAAAATTGTAGTAGACTGGGATTTCTTATTGTAGGCGGGCAGAGATGGTACGATGAACGTTCAACTTTAATCATGCGATACGTATATCTCTTTGTGTTTTTTATATTTTTCTCTTTCTTTCAACTGCAGGCTTTCATGAAATCAAGTTTGCGTTTCATCGTGTTCTATATCTGCACGTGTACATGGGCAATGAAATGTATTTGTTGCTGGAAATTGATATTTCGGTGATCTTTGTCTTGGTCACTATGTTGCAGATGGATGTTGGATATTTTGTTTATGTTTCATATCAAGTTGGGTTATCCCAATTGTTAGAGGTAATTATGATAATAAGACAAAATGCATCATCGCTGTATGATGAATTCGTCAGATAAATTCGAGATGAATATACCACATAAGATTATTAATGAAGCGGTATCCTGCACTAAAGGGTTGCATTATGGATGAAAATAGAGTTAAAGCATTCAAATTTTGTTTTTACCAGGTAGGTGCTCTCTTCCTACCTACCTACCTACCTACCTACCTACCTACCTACCTACCTACCTACCTACCTACCTACCTACCTACCTACCTACCTACCTAAGTACCTACCTACCTACCTACCTACCTATTGTTCCCCTTTCCTTTAGAATTATGAGATCCTGTGGCAGAGAAGTGATAATATGCAAAGTGGTAAAGCGTAAAGGTGGCGCCCCTCATATATTTCTTGAAACAAGCTAAGTACGCTTGAAAAACTCCGCGCCGCACAGGGGCTGGTTCTAGTTTCGACTTTGACGACATGGTATCTAGTCACGAGACACAGAATATCACAGGAATCACCCTTACGGCCGCGAAAATTTGGGGATACTGCCTTGAATATTTTAACAGAAATGTCCTGCGGTGCCTTCCAGGTGTCCGGCAATCACGAGCCCCCGGCCATCGAGGGTGGTCTGCCAGGCAGGCAACGTGCTGTGTGCCCAGTGTTTTGCGGGCATGGCTGGGTAAATTGATGAAGAACCGATAGCACACGGAGCGGTGCGCTTGGGATGAGAGTTCGGACGGTATGATCGAAGTGAACCGGTGCTAAAGCATGTGAATGCAAGAAACGGGGCGCTGCCGCGTGTTTATATCAGTGAGCCTGCTACATTGAGGAATGATTGAAAGAACCCGGGAGCTCCCTGTTTTGTGACGAGACCCAATCAGCTTCGGAAACTAGGACATTCCTTACAATATGCTTTATCTAGGGATCCACTACGTCCCGTCTTTCCTGGAAGTTCCCGTTATCCGTCCAGGTCTTCCTGTGCGGTGTGGGTCAGTGCAAAGGTGCATGCCACGTGCTTTGCGGCACATCTCCATTTTCCCGAAATTATTTTGGGAAATCCTTAGAGCATTGCACTAGCAGTAGCATTGCATTCCATTGTCACAATAATTTCTCCTAACCCACATGCATGCTACTAAACCACATAGAAATCTTTGGCTTTGTTGTGGGGAATTACGATGAATTAGAACATGTTGAATTGTTGGACTAAACATACCAACTAGGAACGTAGATCTCGAGAAGGAACTGAAGCAATGTTCCATGCAAAACGCGGAATTAAAACGCATTGTCAGCAATGATCGCGGATGCTATAGAGAAAGAAAATGAACTGGGAGTAGGTACACTATTCAGACTGTTTGGAAGTTTTGGAATTAAAAAGGATCCAGAGGATAAGCAGTTAATCTAGAACATGAACTGGGGAACACAAAATTACAAGACCACAACTATAGGTTCAGATTCATCGTTTTGCGTGTCTTGATATACGGTGATGCTGATAGGTATAGGTAACGCATATGTTATAGGGTACGTACCCACCTAACTAATTTGCTAATTGTAACATCGTTTGTATAGAAAGCTTCGAACAAGTTTATAATGTGTACCTCAGAGGCGAAGCAAGGGTCATGGGCACCCGGGGCAAGCCCAAAAAATTGCCCCCCCCCCCCCCACCCTCACAACTCATTGGCGAAAATTCTAGGGTCATCATAACTGGAGGTTTAATTTAGCAAGTGATCTTTTTAACCCTCTTCTGACTAGATTTTTTTGGCTGATAATTATTTTAAGAGTTATTTTAAGAAGTAAGTATAGATTAGGTCTCAGCTATTAAATGAGCATAAATATTTCTCTTGATTTTTTCATCCCAGGGGCGCATTTGACTGTGGGAGAGTCGACGTTTGGACCCATACTTCCATAGTAAAAAAGACTCGAAGCAGAAATAAGAGAAGGAAAAGGGGTGCGGGTTCGGGGGCGCAGCCCACGAGAAACACAGTAGCTTGAGGTTGTTTGTGGTGACAATCTATGCGTTTGAGGGCAAATTTCATCTGGCTATGGTGACAGTTTAAAAGTGGGTTAAAATAGGTATAATCCTCTAGGCATTCAAGAGGGTCGCCGAACAGGGAATTAAGAACGACGGCGAAGTTCATAAAACCGGGGACGACGCCAATGGCGCAAGGAAAACCTTTTTTCGAGCAGTTTTGCAAAGCATGATCATGATCATTAGTGCTTATTTTCATTTTAGTCTTAGTGCTTATTTGAACATGCTGTTGCTTACACTTTATCTTAAACTGAGGAAAATCGGTTCAACGAGCCCCTAGGCCTAACGCGCACACGATCTACCTTCAACGTGATGAAGAGCATTTCAGGTAGTCCAATAGGTATGCAATAACAAAGTGCACCACTTGATAATTGACGGCACTCACGGCAGGATCAAGAGGTCATATAGCGACATTATTTTTTACTCCATTATTTTTAATTTTTCCTTTACTTTGATCTCTTTTCTCCTTTCTTTTTTCCCTTTCCTCCCCTTCTTTTCGGCGCCCCCCTGTGACCTGCGCCCGGGGCATCTTGCGGGGGGCAAGATGCCCCGGGCCCTCTCTCGCTACGCCTCTGGCTGTACCTTTCTTCGCCCAGGTGAACCTGTGGTGGAACCTTTCTTTATTCCTTCCTTCCAAGATCCAACACGTTACGTATTTATTATCAACAAAACCTAGACGAATATCAAAAATCTAGAATATCCAGACGTTCACGAGTAAAGAGGCACACGACACGACCACTCATACAGGGGCGCTTAGGGGCCCCAGTGGTCGAAGGGCCCCCAAATTCTTGAGGTTTGTTATTGCTATTGCGATGAAAATTCGTAACAGATTGAAATACATGCACAAATAGAATCTAATATATGAAATGAAGTGAAATCTAATATTTTGTAATGAAATGTAAAGCTATAATAATATCGCATTGGTTAGTGTAGGCCTGTTTCATACTTTCTTGTGACAGCCTGAAGCATTATGATCTGTGGAATGCCAGTCCTCAAGCCAGTGCTACAGCCAGCTATGGTTATGTTGATACCTGTGACTGTGAGCACTGTATGTTGATACCCACAGGTTGATATCTCCACTGTCGCTCGCGCTATCTGCTAGTTCGCACCATTCCACGACCACATGGTTATGACTTAGGTAATGGGACTGGGACATGGTTATTTGCAAAGTGAAATCACACCCTGGATTTCTCTCTCACATTGTTTGAACATCCGATATTTTGTTGCTGGGTTGTGACTCATTGTTGTGACTCATTGTTGTGTTTTCGGTTCTGAATGTGTTGTGTTCGGTGGTTTGCTCACTGGCATTTATTTTGTTCGCATACTGAAACTCAAACGTTGAATAGTAACCTCTACATTTTGGGTTAATTAACCTACCTGCTCGTCTGTGACATTTACTAATCATCAATTCAGGTTTTCGTTGAGATTCATCATGTTCAGAGTGAAACGTCGCAACCCTGGAGAAGAGAGTAAGTACCACCCTATTCAAGTTCTTTTACGCTCACGGGCTGAAATTCCTAGATCTCGCTTACGTTACCCAGAATCTAACCGGGGTTTCCGGGAGAGTTCGAGGTACAGTTCATTAGGTGTTAGGTGCCAGAGTGGAGTCTTTTATTGACCCTAAGCTTTAACACATTTTTCCTAATTTTCGTTAACATCTTCTATCACATTTGCTTTTGATACTGCAATAACGTTTCTACCTTCCCTGTAGAACCAGATCTCGCACCTTCCACGATCCAAAATTCAACTGATGCTAGATAAAATTAAATGAGAGTGAACACATAGGCAACCTTGGAGTTGTCACTCTCATTTCATGTCACCTCACATCAGGAAAGTTACAGAATGGGGTCCTGTGCAACTTCGGCTCAAAACACGCCCCAAGAACATATTATACTCGCCACAAAATCCGGTTCGGCCGGGCGCGAAGCCAAACCGATCCGTGGACCGTGATCAAGGTCGAGATTCCGTTGATCGGAGGAATCTTCCTACCCTGTATTACAGTTCCAACTTTGGCTACTGTGGCACTGTCAGCTTTGTTTTTCAAAATGACAGGCCAATTTCAAATTTGAACATTTGCACATTATATCAATGCAGGGGCAGTGCTCGGGGGCCTCGCGGGCTCTCGGGCTCTCGGGCTCCAAGCGACATAATTTGCTGAGTCTGGTTACTTCTCAATTTTGTAATAGTTGAACCGAACAAAAATGCGATTTTAAAGGGAATGGATTTTTGAAATATAGTACGCCCCCCCCCCCCCCCCCCCGCGACATTGTGGAAACCTGAAACGGCTACTTTTTTGCTTGGATGCCTCCGATTTGAAGTTACGCCTCTGTACAAATGTGAATTATACCCAGGGTGCTCTCATAGGATTATACCAGCATACTATGCTGATTTTTTATACACTTGCTTCTTCCGCTGACCAAACTTGTCTAGACTACATTTAAATATTTTTGTGTCTACCAAAATTGCACCACCCTTTACGTTATAATATAACTCCAGATACATTGCCTTGCAAAGAATACCTTACATGTCTATGTAAAACATTCCTCTTACGATAATATAATATATATAAAGGGTTCGGCTGACACTTTGTAACAAACTGGTCTTGCATTTTGGTCCAATTTGGGGCACTTGCCTACTGGAATTTTGCTCGCGGGGCCCAACAAGCTTGGTCGTAATGTGTTGCCGCATAGCAGATTCAAAGAGGAACAGGGATTCCATATCAAAATGTAGAATTTGATAGGGCTGGTATAATGGCTTCGGGTATATAGTAATTAATTTCAGTAACTCCTAATGGTTATAGCAGTAACCCACACCTATGCCATCATAACAAATAACCTTTACACCGTACTCACTCAGGAATTACCTGTGGGCGATCATGTAACTCTGTGATTTCAAAACGAATCGTTTTCAATATCACTGCCTATGGTTTAACATGTTGGGCAGTGATTTCAAATCGAATGATTTCGAGCCAATCGAATGAAAAAAGTTACATGATCGCTACCCTAAGCGATTTTATCAAGGAATTGTATATATCATGTTACAAGATACGATGTTATATAACCAAGGATTAACGTTCCAATTCCTCAATATCCAATTCCATGATGCCACATGGTGAACACAGGAGGATCACGTTTCAACACATAAGGTACAAGACCGCTGTCCACTAGTGAAATGGTAGATAACTAGATTACCAATGGAATTGAAGAAGTAAATTGAATTTATAGCACACCTTCAAATAATTGTGTTTCAATGTGGAAGCCTCTTGCATTGCAATTAGCAAATTATTAATTTTGAGATTGCCCCTTGCACCAGTGCGCTATAGAGGTCGTTTTGCATACCACCTACAGTTACGATGTCTTTGTTTCCAACAAAGTAGCAAAGCATTGCATACATTTCGAAGATCAATTACTGATTGAATTTTAATTTGTTTTCAGTGAGCGCGTTTCTTCGTGTGCCAAATAATGGATGGGTGATGAGCCAGTGCGCGAAAAGGGTGAGAGACGCGTGGAAAACCAAACGAACGGAATAAGCCTTTTCCCTGCCGTGTCCATTATTTTGAAATATTCGGATTATTACAGATTTCCTGGATGATAAATGATTTGGAGGACTTCAAGAAAAACAGCTATTACATTGGCGTCAGGGTACGTGTTGGACAAAAATATTGTGTATTCATGTTTTATTTTATTGACATGACGGATTATTTTAATTAACGGATTATAAGTATATTTAAGGCCGGTTTTACAGGTGCCTCAACCAGGAGATTAAGTAGGCTAGTTCAGTTATTTGTCATGGCAACCGCCAATGGAATACCGTGGAATTCATCTGTTTCTGGGGGTTGGGCCATGTGTTCATGTTTATACTGTTGCCACTGTATGAAACCCCCGTAAGAAGAACTCAAAATTACGTTGAATGAGCTGCGTTGCCAGAAATCTGTATAGTTCTGAAATTCCCATGTCGCTTATCCGTTCAAATGGTAGCGCAAAGCAATGATAAATTGGACGTGATTCGAGACTGGAGGAGCCATAACACATGATTTCGTCGGCCGCCGGGCCCCCGAGCCTTCGGCTCGTGGGCCCCCTTTCGTTGGGAAAACCTCTGGGCCCTGGGGCGGTCGCCCCGGGCTCCCCTACGGTAGTTACGCCACTGATTCCAACCTTTCCATTTCTGACTCTTTCCTGATAATGTTGCTTCTCGCATTGTCCATTTTCGTTACTCTCTTCACACTTCTCGAAAATTCCATCTCAGCTGCCTGCAACTGACTTTCTTCTTTTCCGCCCATATTCCACGTCACTTTCGAGGATGTCAGTATATAATCAATTTACATTTTGTGGGAAAATCTTCATCCCACAGCAATTTCCGGACAGATTGGAAAAATTATGATGATTTTTATTATTTAAAGATATTTCACATTCTTTTAACTGTTGTGTGTAATTTCCGATTGCATCGTTCAATGAGTCGGCTTAAATCCAACGTGCAATGGACCAGCAGGTTCATTATTATCATAATAAGGTCATAAACAAAATGAAAAAATGATGTCTTCGACCATGCTTCATGATCATTCAATCCCTACCATATTCAATCTAAGGTCGTAGCATAAAATATATACCGCCAAGTAAAGTTAATAAAGTATATTACAATATAACAATCATGATTTTCGCAGAACCGTCTTATGAGCGCCTGTCCTGACGTACCCGAGGCACCAGAAGAAGCAAAAGAAGACGAGTTGGACGAGACAGGAAGTGAGGAGACTGAGAGCATTGAGCTTCTCGAGAGCGTAGCGTGGCGCCAGTTCTACACCGTGCTGCTGATGCAGGTGATGGAGACGCGCAGAGTGCGAGGAATGACGGCCGAAGATCTGCCAACGCTGCTGCTAAGGCGTTGATGGATGCCAACGCTGCTGCTAAGGCGTTGATGGATGCCAACGCTGCTGCTAAGGCGTTGATGGATGCCAACGCTGCTGCTAAGGCGTTGATGGATGCCAACGCTGCTGCTAAGGCGTTGATGGATGCCAACGCTGCTGCTAAGGTGTTAATGGATGCCAACGCTGCTGCTAAGGCGTTGATGGATGCCAACGCTGCTGCTAAGGCGTTGGTGGATGCCAACGCTGATGCTAAGGCGTTGATGGATGCCAACGCTGCTGCTAAGGCGTTGATGGATGCCAACGCTGCTGCTAAGGCGTTGGTGGATGCCAACGCTGCTGCTAAGGCGTTGATGGATGCCAACGCTTCTGCTAAGGCGATGGTGGATTCCAACGCTGCTGCTAAGGCGTTGATGGATGCCAACGCTGCTGCTAAGGCGTTGGTGGATGCCAACGCTGCTGCTAAGGCGTTGGTGGATGCCAACGCTGCTGCTAAGGCGTTGATGGATGCCAACGCTGCTGCTAAGGCGGTGATGGATGCCAACGCTGCTGCTAAGGCGTTGATGGATGCGCAACGCTGCTGCTAAGGTGTTAATGGATGCCAACGCTGCTGCTAAGGCGTTGATGGATGCCAACGCTGCTGCTAAGGCGTTCATGGATGCCAACGCTGCTGCTAATGCGTTGATGGATGCCAACGCTTGTGTCAATATCTATCTTTGGCGTAAAATCAGAGAATTAGTGACTGAAAAATTGTGTAGCGAATAAAACAATACTGTCCTTGTCATACATTGAATGCTGTCTCATTTGAGTGAAAGCCGGGAAATTTTCATCCAGAAAAATTGCAGATATAACTTTCAACTTTCGTAACAACCCTTTCTCGCTCAAGACATATATCTTGTACGGTGACACTTCCGTGACCTAATTTTGTACTTTAAGTTTTGTTAAATGTGGAGCTCGATGACACTGAACCACAGCCAAATATTTTGAGGTAATAATAATGATCTTTATATTATTGGACCATGTACCAGATTCCCCATCTATTGGTATTGGTAAATGGTAACATACTGGAGGCCAGGATACTGCATATGCCAACAGTAGCATGTCTTCTCAGCAATGTGCGTGCGCACTGCGCAGCTGTGCGCATGACACGGCTCAGACCGCATCTAAAATCTTCACAGCAAGTTTCGTCGTTCAACATCTAATTGTATTGGAAATATAAATTAGTAGTATCCAGAATGCAAACTAAATGAAAAGATATGTATTTGAGAACTGATTATTTTAATAAACCTTGCCACTCGCCAGCGCCCTCTGAATTGATTTATTTCGATTTGCTCGTCTGGCAAATATGTCACTAGATTGATTTGACCTTGAGCGAGATTCCACCTAATTTCATCCGAGTGTTTTTTTACTGCCATTTTCCAGGGCCTCCTAGCCTAGCAACATTCGCGCCTTAGGTTGTGTGCTCGGATAGAAATTCAATGTGTGCTGTCGATGGCTGCTATGCCTTCTCACAAGTCACAACACTTGCTTTCGCGGTCACGGGCATAGACAACGACGTTCATTTTTCAACGATGTTCATTTCATAATTTTGCCCCCCCCCCCCCCCACCGTTCTGGGCCGTACCTACCCATTTACCCGGCGCACGCCTATGTTCTCAACAACATCAGCAGCAATAAAAACAATATAATCACCACATATCATCAATCCATCTCGTTTGCGTATGTGCAGGGAACTCCATGGGTGTCCTTTCAGTGTTGAATTGCGAGAAGTTGCTCTCGCCTGCTCAATTACACACACTTGTTGTACGCCGCGCAACAGAACTAAGTACCATACATCTAGAACAATTCAGGTGGCAAAAAATCGAATAGAACCACGAAGTGTGCAATGTACTGGACACACTAGCACCAGGCTATAGTGAAGCAGAGCTCGCTTGCCGGTAAAACACTCGATTCCATAATGCTGGGGCTGGGAATCCTATCGATCCACCGCGCGGAAGTTAATTTGTGGTCAACTTGGTTTATAACAAATTGTTTTGACATAGACAGACTAATCAAATAATCGATAACGCTTTAATAAAAACGTTATGATGACGGAGTTAATGAAATAAAAAGCTGTAATAATGTTGGCAAGAAAACAGGCGGCCGTTGCTTTCGATAAAATATCTACCTTAATCTCAGAGATATCAATTTCAGGCCCACCTCACTTTAATTTTAGCTACGTTTATAATGCAGCGCGCGAAAGATAATTAACCCAACGCCAATCAACGTCGCGCTGTGTCTGGAGAGGCGAAGGATCAATCAGGGAAACGTTGTCGCAAACAATAAGCGGCGGTGGGTGGGATTTCCACACCAACCGTCTCTAATATCCGTCACCTTTTTTGCTGTAAACAACACCTCCTCGTAGCACGGCCTCACACCGAGCATCGATTTTTATTTCAATCAAAACATGATCTTATTTATTGTTTTGACAATGTGCTATAGAGATAAGTGTACTGTTGCGGCTATATGACCACGTGACGTCAGCTGCAAGTTTGCTTTCTAGTCGTATTGATCTCGGGTAGGGTGCGCGGTTTTGTCGACACAAATACGCGTGCGTCGACACCTTACTCGCTGCAGGAGAATCATGCAGCTCAGGTGAGGCCGCGTCAAGATAACATTGAGTCAACAACGTCCTCGTCAATGTCTCACATGGCCTAGCCAATCATGCGTGTTCAAGGCATCGTGGACCCGGAAGAGCTTGTCGTTAGACTTTGGACAGCGGCCTTGATCGGAAGGTCGTGTATTTTGGTCGGCCTTGCCCTTTGGATGAGCAACTAGTCGTTGCAGTTTTGTGCAACAGATTGTCGCTGCAGACACCGAGGACGATCGCTGCGTCGGGGACCGATGCACTTCGATGTTTGCCGATTGCCGATTGCCGATTGGGAATCGAACAGGCGAAAGATCTGACTGGCAGGTTGATACTATAGGAGAAGAAGTGATGAAACAAATTGGAGAATGATGTTGTGATCGACGTCTGGATGGTTTCAATTGAGAATTTGTTTGTTTTCCTCTTTTTTGTCATTAGCCATGGAAGAAAGATGCAGTATCTTGGTATATACATAATGTCAACACACAGACGATCTATTCTTTTGTTAGTATTGTTGCTGTCAAACCACAATAATGATTTGCTTCACTTTCCACTATAATTTATTCCCTATAAAATGACAAATGATAGAAAAGTCTGTATAGTTAATATTACTTCGAAAAGAATTTGTTTGAAAATGTACGTTCGATGTAGTTCCCACTTTTCCACTGCGCAATATAACCTTTAGTAAGCTAGAAATAAAACATATTATCTTTCATTTCTCAGTTGTGAGTCTACAATGTCCTCAATATATTATAAACATCAATGTGAGTGGCTCCACGTTTCCCAGCCTGAAATGCACTTCAAGTAGCCAGGAGGTGATAGAATATAATTTTCGCTGACAAACGTGTGTCAGACATCAGTATTCTGCACAAATCTGAACTCTGCAAATCCAAAAGAAAACAACTGGGATTGAAAATTAGGATTGGCAACGTAACAGCTGCACAGACCACGCGAAAGGTGATCGTTTTTCCTGTCTGTTTTTCACTGACTAGGTGAAAACTCATCTGCCATGCGAGGCGTACCTGCACTGCAAAGATTACCTACGTGTTTCGCAGAAAAGTCCCCGAGATGAGACGTGCTCACGAAATCGGCGCTACTGCCGACAATCTAGGTGCCAATGAACTGCAACCTTACTTCATTCGGGGGTCTAGCCAGAACTCTGCGAATTCTACGCAAAGTCCTCATGGGCAACCTTTTTGGGTTTCTTCAGGGGTGGTTTAATTGTGACACTGTACACCTGTGAGAGCTACAAATAAAAAAGCCCGTTGTTATGGAAAGTTGCTATGGACATATGGACATAGAGGTATGAAAAAAAATCTCAAATTGAAAAACAAACTCACAACATTTTGAATTCTAAATAAAAGTCTCACTGATTTCCTGACGTTTCATTACATACACAATACTAATTAGTACTTCTTCAATAGCTTACCATTCGAACAAAGTAGTTTTTTCAAAAAAAGTGAGAAAGATAGGAGAATCAGATAAGTAAGTATTGTAAGTATTAGAAATTTAATAATATATACATAGTTTATAAACTACATTCTAAACATTCCGACGATCAGTTCCATGCACCACGTCATCTCCATTTTCCTCGCTTTCGCTCTTTCTTGTATAAGTATTCTTAAAATGAAATGACCAGTTTCATTTCAAAATTTAAACAACTCACGCATCACTCAGTCCTTAATAACACAACACGTACATAATTTTGTAAAATGATGTTCAGGAACGTGCGGTAAATTATCTTCCTGTCTAACTCAACAGTAATCAAGAATGCTGCTAAACTATCGCATGTTTGTTTGAATCACGTAGTAGACACAGTGAAGTAGGTGTATACGTCTAATTGGTTTGGACTGCGGAGTTATTAAAATACTGCAACAGAACAGAGGGAGATTAATAAGCTCTGCAAGACACTGTGCCCGACTTTAATGGTCTTCCCGCTAGCCTGACTATAGTAGCGCTACCGAACGAACTAAAACGAACGGGAATTTTACTATACGGATGCAATTAATACTAAAATGAAGCACTGGCCACATGGCTGTGCTGTAATTTGAAATAAGAACCCACCGAGGTAACAACAAAAATGTGCTACATTTAGGTTTAGGTACCTTGATTTTGCACATATACCGTCGTATCAGCGAGCTATAAACTTATACACATTATTAGTAACAGTATTAGCTTTGGTATAAGCTACGTGATAGATTTTGTGGTGGACATCCAGGTATTTTCATGTAAATCTTCCAAATCTTCATTAACCAAAGGCCAGGTTTGATTGGAACAATATAACTTTATTGCAACAGCTTTAATACATGGATTTTGTAAAACCTTTGTTTGATAGCGTCAGTCAAGAAATGAATGTCCAAATTACACATGCAGTTGTCTGGAAGTGGAAGAATATCAAAATTTATAGCACAGAATAGCAACTTTCTGGTTGGAATGTCGTATAAAAAAAACAGATATCTCCTAACAGAATAAGAGAAATGGAAAAAAGCTAAATACGATGATTTCACGTTACATTCTCAAGCAGCGGGGGTGCAGGTTTTCGATATTGACAGAACGGACTCGAAATTGATTCGGACATACCTTCCAATATTTTCCGTTATACAGAAATGCTTCGATGATAATTGTAACCTCTTTCCGTCTCAAAAGTATTTTCTCAACATATATTTGAAATATAAATTATTCTGTCATTGATTCTACAACAACATTGGAGAAATTCAGTGTTCTCAGTTTTATTATTTTTTGACGGGCTCGTATATTATGGACATTTATTGTGTTCGTATCGCAGTTCGTCTGCACTTTTCTCTACCTTTGATTTATTTCCTTCTAGCCCATTCTGGAAAACCAAAAATTACATTAGAGCGAAGAAAACAAGATGAAAATAGAGACAAACTCGATTAAATTGAAATTTGAAAGTAAAAAGGTGTTGGTATAAAAACACCAAGAACACTTCCTGTTTAAACCATCCCCCGTGCCCCCGTACCTCCCGCCCTCCACCCAAAATTTAACGGCGTCCTCAGAGAAGTCGTGCTCCGCCGCTGATTGTTGCAGCGGCGCGCGTGTTGACCCCATTCCTCGTGCGCGCTCGACGTCACGAAGTTGACGTGTCTTCCCAGGCTCTGCACCGTCTCCGCGATGGATGACGTGTCACATTAGCCCCGTGAAAGCGCGGTGAAAGCGCGGTGAAAGCGTGGAGAAAGCGCATCTGTCTGGCATCTTGTGAAAGCTTAGCGCGATCCTTATGTTGGGGGATTTTTATCGCTTTTGCTAAATTTTAGCGACCAACTCAGCTGGCGATTATTTAATTATTCTGTTACCAAAATGGTGTCGGATATCGAGGGTTTGAATTCATCCTTTCGAATTTTCCGATTTACCCGTCGAATGAGGATGATTTGACTACATGGCGTTACTTTCTCTACACTGTTCTAGAAGTATTATTAAAGGACCGTCGGAAGTTTACTTAATCTAACCTAGTGTTACCTTTGGATACCCTAGTTTGCAAAAATACTCACTGATCTCAGAAGTTAATTCAAACACTTTTTGAAGTGTACTTATTTGGATGCACACATTTTCTGTCAAAATCCTTTCGAAAGTTTCAATATAACATTTATGTTATTGATCTACCATTTGCCCTTCGTAGCCAAGCATAGAATTGGGGTGTGTCATTTTCTTAACTTACTTTTAAAATGTGGGTCAATTAAAAATAGCCATTTTCAAAAATTATTATAGTAATATTTGTCAATTTGTCACAGCAAATGTTTAAGCTGAAGTGAGAATCACTTGAAAAACATGACCATTGTTCGAAAGTCTCGCTCCGGGGAACTAAAGTCGAGCCAAGACACTAGACAGCGTCCATTCGAGAGTCGATACAAGCCTGGCCATCTTATCTTTGGCGGCTATACTCGAGAGATAAACTTCCTGGACTCGAGCACGGAAAACGTCCGAAAGAGTCAACACTTTTTGTCACCGCCCTCGCTGACATATTCCTCGGACGAACTGTGTTATGGGCTGAAAAGATCAGAAACGCCATGCCTGATCGCCCACGCTTGAACGTGAAACGTCAAGATTGAGGAGCCTAAGTCTTGGTTTTGTCGTTTTTCGTAGAGGAAGGGACACTCCTCACTGTTCGGCTTCACATGTATTGGGGTGAAATAATGTTTTTTTTTGCAGTCATATAAACTTTTAAAATTGAAGTTGAATTGGATTTATTTTCTCAAAAATATACTTCAAATCTGTTGAGAGGAATAACGATTTCATGGACCAGAATATTTTTCCATCAATTATTCTCTCGTACTCTTTGTATTAATATAGCTTCATGCTTATCTAAAAAATGGGACGCGTTGCCATATGTTGATTCATGATCGTTTGTCCAAATTTTTAGCGCACCCAGTGGACGATCGAACATATTTACCCCGTGTTGGGTACAATGGATCACGATTATATGTTTGGAAAAAACTGTGACATAAAACTCTAGCAAACAGGATATCGGAGTGCCACTTCTAGGCATAGAGACACCCTGTATTACTATAACGTGTAATAAAACTCGCGACACGATATTTTTGCAGTCCTGTTCATTAATAACATAGATTTATTAGTTGTGGACACTGGAAATCATCAGTCTAAGTCAAAAATGAGTTAAAACTGTCAAGGGATCGTGTCCGGTATAAAGCAATTCGCGCGCGGAGTCCCACGAACCTAGGCACCTGATGCCAGAACTAAGAGTCTGGGTATACTGCATCTGTGACGCACTAGTTCATTCTCATTTTTACATCACACATAAATTACACCGACAGCGGTCGAAGAGAAATACGTGGGGTTTGATGTAAACTACAATGCGATCACGCGCCGGCACGAGATGCGTGGCTGGGATTGGTCCATGGTCTGCGAGGAATCTATAACAGTGTTATAGGACTAATAAATTAAGGGGCTGTGAATTTCGCGCAGATAAGAGGAGAGTGGCAGTGGCATACGTGACCGGCAAGTCAATCTGCGAGCTGAGAGGAGGCTGGTGGTGGGGCGACTTCGCTGCACCGACCGAGATGAAGGAGAGCTCCTTTTGGGATAGCAGTCGGATTTTTTGTGTGTTGAAAATAAGTAAAACAAAAAATCGGAGCTTGAAAATGAAGTCTGTAAAGTCTTGTGTATCCAAGAAGAAAAATTGCTTTAATTTTTTGATGTTTTTCTTTACTTTTTCGTCTGACAAAATTTATGAAATATGTACGCGCGTTTAGAAAGGTTCGCTCTTACGACATTTGCAACGTCTTATGGAATTAAACGCGATAGTGAAAGCAATGTGCTGCTCTCGGCGGCCTGTAAGTTGCGCTTGTTAACTTGAGACGAATTAACAAAACATGCGGTCTATCCGGAATTAAAAATTGATGCGTGAAGTCTGTCAGAAACATTTTGCTTTAAAAGCTTGTTAACAAACACCGGCGTATAGCTTAGCCCATAACATAATAATATGCTGCGCACACATTTTGACGAAAGGGTTAAAATTGGAGCTAAAATATACAGGGTTGTCGACAAAAATATCGCTGTTGATAAATGCCTTTTCAATACACATATTTCCATAGGAACTTCAAAACAATTGATACCTTCCAGTCTTTGGACCCCTAGACGCAGCCCGCAGAGCAGCGAAGACTCGGCTCCTCCACCACCTAAGACCAGCTGGTTCCCTAGCGGTCGGACAGCTGAAGCCACAGATCTGCTTGTTTTTCTTTCACTATGAGTATGACATTCTGGAAGTTCATCGTGAGTTCATCGTGTGCTTAGTGACCTTTATGTGTTCGAACGTTCTCGAGGATTATTTTACATAACAGAATTTAATTACAAGTTACACTGACTTGAATATGTTAACATCACATTATCCTGTCTGTCAAATTGTTAATATCTCATTGACGCATAGTAAACGTTTGGCAATTATTCTTCCCTCTAAATTTGTACAGCCCTGCGCCTGAACGCATCCCGCAGAGCAATTTTGGCTCGGCTCCTCCACCAAAGCGTCTATCCTATATCGTTTACATTTTTTTATTATATCATAACCTCATCAAAGTTTACCAATTTTCTGACGCTTTTTATGACGAAAAAAAAATTCATAATAACTAACCGAGTGCATTTACGATACAAGTCAGTAAATGCAAAAGATAAAAAAAGTCTTATTTTGATAGCCAAGTAATTTTTTTTCATTTTCGGGCAGTTTCTATGAAGTTTGAATTAACATTTCATAAATTTGCCAGTTGATAAACATTAATCACACGGTTTACAGTGGCGGAGCGTAAAATCTGCATTCCCCGAAAGCGGTAATAACTTTGCTTTTGGTGACATGTTGAATCATTTCGCTTCGAAGAGACACTTTTTCGAACGATTTCATCAATGCAAAAAAAGATTGAGAGTTTTTAAAGTCTTAAATCTCCCATCACCCTTATGCACAAGCATAACTAAACCATTTACACAAACAGATCTAAAAAAGTTGAACTATGAGATTAGCAATAGGTACCAAGAAACTTACGATTCTCCCTAAAACAAAGCTAAACATAAGTTTCCCAGCCCGATTTGTTTCTCTGAGACGCCGTCCAGTCCACCCTGGCGCCAGCGACGCCACCACCCACGCATCTTAGAAACACTGCATTACTGCGCCAGCCGAGACAGGTTCAGCCCCGGCCGACGGGCCTAACTCCGACAACCGTACTAATTATTCATACCGTCTTAGTGCCTCAGGGTTAACTGCCTGACACTTAGGTCGAGACTAGGTGACAGCAGCTGGCACTTGTTGATGACTGCGGCAAGAGTGACATCTGCAAGCGATCGTCATCAGTATCTCATCTGCTGCTAATTACGTCATATTACACGTCAGCGGGTAAGATTTATTGCTGCATTTACACCTCGGTGATGATATAGGTACTAGGATGTATTAAACAGACGGATTAGTATGAATTGTTGCTATGATATGCAACTAAATACAAATGCAATTCGGAATATAATGGTGTTATAATGCTATAATGTTATTGTATTTGTGGTCAAATGTCTTTGTCTTTCACCAAAGATAGGAGTACAGAATCAGGGTGAATAAGGCCCTAACTACTCGATCAAAATGGGAAGATATTGGAATTATACAAACAACTTGGTTAAGACAATTTTATGCAATTTTTCTCTATAATAAGCGTCAATACTGTTATGACAGTCCTAAAGAAGTGTCAAAACTTTTTAAAATTTGTCTCTGCTATAAAGACAAGGCAAATAACATAACATTTTATATGAATAACTCGTATGGCTACAAGTCTCTAAAGCATGTGCCAAATAAGTTTTAGTAATTTTATTAAATCTGACAATAAAATATCTCTAACTGACACAGTTGCGACGAAAACAGCTGTTACTATCAAACACAGGTCGTTTAGCGGGCTTGCACTGTCTAGCACGCATATCTGCACCAGCGTGGGTGCTAGAATCCGGAAGGGGGGGGGGGGGGGGGGTGGGGCGGTGAGGGGGGGGGGGGGAGGGAAAGGGTGGTCCTGGGTCAGGGGTCAGGGGGCGCCCGGTACACAGACTCATACATTTATAAATCGAGACTGTATTTGTAACATTTTCTCCGCATCACCGTCGTGTCAGTGGAAGGTGGAAAATGTGGGCCAGACGTACATCGGAATAAAGATGTCGCATGATTTATACGCTAAAGTCTGAACGCTCGTGAGATACTGTTTGGATTAAATATGTTTTGTGCTGTGCTAAATGTGGTATAAAGAAATGTATGGCGCTGACAATCAAGAGTTTCCATGTCTACAGTTTGACATTACTGATTAACAAGGCACTTATGTTTATGTCCCATTTTGTGAGAAAAACCGTAACAGGGGATAGAGTGAAACTTTTATGTCCTATCTCTGAAAGTACAACTATATACAGTGGTGAAATCTGTCAATACTTGTTCATTAATGATTTATTTCTTGACTTACGCATGATTTCGACATGATTCTTATTCAATCATTACCAGTATAAAATTAGAATTTAGGATGAATGTCCTATAGCTTTTCACGTTATTTCCTTTATTCTCGACCGATTGGTGATTGGTGAATGGTGAATTGACACACTGACGATGAATCAAGGTGACAATATGCATTGTAGACTGTTCTTGCGGAGACCCTACAGTGTTGGACGCAGTATTGTGCACACAAAAGGTGATGTGGTTGATGTCAATTTTCATTTGCATTGTCTGTGTCGAGGAATGCGGATAATAGTTGCTTTCATTATGATTCGCGCACATTTCAAACATTGTTTGCAACTGATGTTTTGTTCTCTTTCAGAGTAATATGAAGTCGTAGGATCGTGCGGGCAGACAACATGTTGGCTGTTACTGCTGTTTCGCTATTCTACAAATGCGAAAACATCTCTTTCTCTTTTTTAAAATATTATTTATTATTCGTCCTCAAGGAGACAATAACCCGCGTCTGGTATTAAATGTAATCATAACGAGTATTTAACGACTTAAGATGTAAATTGCAATTAAAAAGCAAGAGAGTTTGTTTAAACTCTTGGGCGTTTTGTTATGTTTGCAACGGTCATTTCCGTAAATTCTTTAGTGCAAAAACCTTGCTCAACTCATTTGGGAACGTAGTTCTAGTGTCACGTTTAATAAAAACTGATTTAATGCTTAAAGTTTAAAGCTTTTAAGGTCAAGCAGCGACCAGAGTTCTTGATAGTTGAAACCTTTTTCGGTGTGGACACTCATTTAACAGTTGAGCTTGTTCTGCGCACAATCTAACTTAAGAGTTTGTTTTGAAATTATGTTTCTAACGTCATAAATACAAAAAGAACTGATCACTGAAAAGCACTGTAACCCCTTTGATATAACTGAGTGTTGTGTTCTACACCTTATTTGTATTTCCTAGTCTCAGAGAAATCCACGCCGAGATTCACATCTAACTTATTTGTCAACTGACAATAATTTGGCGACACATCCCCCAAACGTGCATCGTCCTACCCAACGTGCAACCCCAAATCTACGTGCGTGCTGCACAGTTCTAAACCAGCTGACAGGTACGAACCAAAAACGCATTCACATGCTACCATGTAAAAACATAACTCCGGTTAAATGCTACCCCCCATCATAACGGAGACGGTGAACCTCCGCATACATTCGCATTGCTACCACGCACTTCGGACTTTGGGCTACGCATGGCACGCACGTCTACGCTTGGCGACATTTCCCCAGGTTACCCTTTGGGAAGCTTAATTGGCCTCCGTCGTACAGTTATACGATTTTCGCGACGCTGTTTGACATACAGAACGTCCTAAATAGTGCACAGGTTGCAGCAATAAAGGTGCCTAGTCACGCTCAATGTTTAATTCATTGCTCGCTAGATGCGGGTGCAGCTAGCGCTATGTGGACGGCCAATCAGTGACAACAACAAAAAGTAGTGGACAAATTCTGCAAAGAAATCGGTGTAGATACGCGGGTACTTTGCAAGGTACGGGTGGAAATAAGAAATTACTGAAATTGTGGACTATGTAAGTTCGCATGGCTCAATTGAATGAAGTCACTGTGCAATGTGCATCGGTGCATGCATACAAAATGTATAGTATCCTGAAAGCAGATTTAATGCAACAGACGTGTTGGGCTAGGTTAGCTCATGAGTAATGTTAGGCTCGGTTTATGGTTTGGTTCGGTTGTGATTTAACTGAATCAGTGGTTTCTAACCTTTTACTTGGGGTGAATAGGGTTAGATGCATAACATGGTAACGCATTTAAAGAAGGTAAAAAATTTACCTTGAAAATCAGAAATATATCTAAGTAGGTTTTATCAAGTGTTATGTATTATCATTGAGTTTTTCGGTGTATTATTAACAAGGGATTTTGTTTTAGCACGAAATTCTAAAATGACGAACGACATAAAACTGAAAATGACGATAAATATGCCTACTTTTAGAATAAAACTTCCGAATACTTAGTTATAAGCAAAACGTATTGAAACCATTCCAAGCTAGTTATCAAAATACGTACTTATTATTCTCAGCGACTAATGCAGTGATTCGTGCAAACGTCCCGTCCCGTCCCTCCACCCGCCACCCGGGGCCCGTGCCCCTTCCCTGACAGACACCAAGAAGCCGAGTCACCCGCGCTTTGTGCCTCCGCGATCTCGTTTGAAGCAACGGGTGTCAGTGCCCAAAGATAACATCAAAGCATGGCTGCGTGCGTGCTGCGGGGCGCAGCGCACTGCTAACTCCCCGTGCCGGTAATGGGCGAGAGCGACAAGAGCAGCGTAGAAAATCTTTATGCAGGCCTCAAGACGGCGTCTTTTGAGTGTTTAATCTTATCCTCTCCTCGGACCCCAAGCGTTTGGTAGCATTTTTGTTTGTAATCGGTGGATGCACATATAGGGAATAGTTGACGCTTGGACCTGTTTTTGCTTTTCGTGTATACAAGTACACAATAACAGAATGTACAAAATACGGGGTATTTCTTGAATATTACTTGAGCGTTCAGTAAAACTGGTCAAAAAACTGTTACGTTGCTGGGTTTCCAAGCGTTTCTTAGCAAACTTGTAGCAGCTTCTTGAGTACAAAAAAAGAACTTTAATCCGTTATAAACGTAGCTAGTCCAAAATACAAAACGTTGGGAAAACTGACTTTTTATGTTTACTATTCACACCCCAGCTTGGAAATGTTGTTTCTGAAAACTTTTGCTGAGGTTCCATTGCAATTCCTTCAAGGCTATAGTTCAAAATATATAAAAATTGAAGAAATCCAAGTCGGGGACTTGCTAGTTGCTAGTCGATATCATATTTATGCACCCTATATTTTGAACGAAACTGTAATGAAGACCAATAAATCTCGCAGATTGCTAAATTGTAAACTATCATAATTAACGAAATAGTTAGCACCGAGATGAATCACCTGACGACAAACAATTTCCATCACATACATCATAATCACACGAGATACATACACATGCAGAGTTTTACGCTACTGCCCAACTGGCCGCTACAGCCCCGAGCGTTAGCGTCGCAACCGTCTCTCCGGCGCTGGCGACCGCCGCTCAGTCTGGTTGCAAACGCCGCGCCGCCACCATGGTCACTCCCGCGCCGTCGGGACGACACCGACGCCGCCGGTGCATGTCCACGCCGGTCTCTCCGTACCGCGTACCATGCAATCCGGCCAGTGCGTAGCGCCAAACCGTGTGTTTACCTTCATCTTGTTCGTTTTTTCCAAGTGTGTGTCTGTGTGTGTGTGTCAGTGCGTGTGTGAGTGTTGTGTTTTTAGTGTTCAAAAAAAGTTTGAAATAACGGTTGTTATGAATTAGTGTCATTCGAGCGGTTTTTAGAATGGCGAGTCCGAATACGAATCCGGGCAAGGTGGCTCTGGGCCCGCGGTGTAGTGGCGTCGGTGGTAAGAATGTCAAGGCACAGGTCAAGCCGTTCACGAAAGAATCGCTTGAGAGGTTGGAAAACAAGACGGTGCAACTAGTCAGGGAGTACGGATTTACCCCGAGAAGGAAGTTGAGTGTCGAGGATGGCTCGGTTTTGCCGGGCAAGTTTGAACCGTTCCCAAATAAACTCTACGGGAGGCCGCTGGAGGAGATTGACAACTTTATCTACGACGAGGTAGGATCTTCCATTCGTTTGGTTGCTGTTTTATTGTTATTTTTTAGCTGTGGTTGACGTCGGCTGCGATCGCTGTTTTGTGTTGGAATAATACGACGGGTATCGATCTAATGTGATTTGGTTATGGCATGTTATTTGTTGGAAATCGGTTTCGGGACACAAAAGTTAATGGAAGCTATACCTTTATAGTTCATAGACATAGATGTACGTCAGACGCGAAGGGAGGCACCTAATCACACTACTATAAAGTTTGCACCAGGCTATTACCTATTATTATTATTATTACTATTATTCACCGGTTATATTATTGTTCCCAACTTTAAGAGAACGTAATCAGTTATTATTGGTGAGAAACTTCTGTCATACCTTTCCTTATATGCTAAAAGCTTTTATGTAGGATACTTAGCATTGCAACAGAGCTTTTATACCACTTTGCAATTGGGAAATACATAAATTAGTTTATATATTTTATTCAACGCAAGAAATAAAACAGAGTCGTATTTGATACGAAAAAGTGTTTCATGTAGAAGAAAAAACGAGACAAATTAGTAAAATTGTTCGTGACCGTGTAATGTTTCGCATGGCAAAAAGTAATAACTAATGGACTGTTAGACCGAATAGACGGATAGCCAAGAGATTTGAAAAATATATATCCCGATATTTTATTTGCTTCGATTACATGTATCCGAAAATGGAATTGAATAAATAATGCGTTGCCATACAGAACGATAATACCACGGTGCTCGTCACAATTTTGACGCAATAAAAAAAGGCATTACACATTCCCGTGCCAAGCGAGCGCGTTCACGAAATGGACATTCGAATCTAATTGAAAGAGACAACACCAGATTACACTACCTACGTACAAACGCACGTATATATAGTACATATAATCGCACTACACAAATTACCATTAGGTGGGCCAGCAACACAATGTACCATACCACTAACACAGTTGTGCCAATTGACGTCTGTGCATTACGAACAAACAATTGGATCACGCGTTTCAGACGTCGCAATGCTATGAGACAAACAAGGCGCCGAAGCTCTAAACAATGAGTTAGCTCCAAATGCACCAATCAAATCATAATAGTTCACGGTCCTAAAACCCAATGTCCCGCAGCTGCCTTTAGACATCATCCCTCGATATAGATCTCGATCCGGCCCGCTCATTGTGAGATGGTGGCGTTCGGTATCAATAATAAAGGTACCTACATGCGGCTTCCAACGATTGCGCCTGGCCATGACCGCTTGGTCCTACTTAACGCGGTGCTGGCTGGCTCGCTGTCTGCCCGTGGCAGCGGTAGCTAAGCTCGACATAAATGGCGTTGCTACGAGTCTTCATAAACTTAATGGCATCAAAATAGCGAACGAGGTATTAGTAAATGAGAAATTCAAATTTTGAACGAGTATCTAATAGAGAAAAATAATGTCTAGAGATTTTATGGGACGTATTAAGGACACAAACACAAGTTTCTGAAGGTATTATGGCATTGTTGTCAATTAATACGCACGAGGCAATAAAAAATGGCGGTATTCGGTGTCAGGTTATAACATAAATATTATGTGGAAGCATTTGCAATATTTTAAGATACTTTACGGAAAAATATTATCATCTTCCCGGCTGGATAATATAGTTATAATGTTGGGTACACTAAAGTCTAAACTACCCGCCTGCTCAAGTATGGTGCTGGACGAAATCAAACCCAATTCCGCATTCCATGTTTCCTTTGCCGTCCATGCTTTCCATCCTCGAGTCGTCCATTTCATTAATTCATGGCCCGAGCTACCATCTTAGAAGATTGCTTGGCGTGGTTTTGTTTCGCTGCATGCCGCATCAAAAGTAGGTTTCGTGCGGTGGCAATTGCTCGATTTCTGTTTGAAGCTTGTGGAAAATTAGGAATTGTTTTGTTTCCAGGGCTGTTTAGGTAACAAACAGAGACACAGTGTAATTCCGGGAAACTATCTCAGATTATCATACAATGTCAAGAATAGTATGGATTTGTTGGTCTTCAACATAGGAATTTGGAAATTTAATTTGGAAACTCTACATCGTCTCTGGCTTCCCAAATCGTTTCTTATACACATGACGTCATTGTACAAAAAAAGGGACAGACAATTACACCGCATAAGGCACATTGGATTTTATTATCAATCCTTATAGAGATAAACGACATCTACAAGGAAACATCCACAAGGAAATCTACAAGAGAATCCACAGGGGGACATCCACAAGGAAACGCATAAAGTTAATATTTTTTATTTTAATGAATCAGAAACACAAACTTTTAGAAAACACCAGAATCTCTGCTTTGCTCCTAGGACAGCCGCCTCACGAGACCATCTTATCCGCTTTCTTCTGCGCATTTTGATATCAGGATCGCGGGTTTTCCGCGAAGAAAGGGGGTAATCGCGTGGAGGATGCCGGGACAGGGGGTCTTGGGTGGACCACCGGCGGTGATACCTGCTTGTGCTGGTGGCAGACCATACTAACACAGGCGTGCTTAGACCTTGAAGTCGTTTCCGGCCCAGACATGGTTATTTGGTAAATCTGCTGAACTAAATTAAGATATCTCTTTGATGGTTTTTCATGTTATTGTGTTTGACAATAAATTGATTTGGTGGATTTTTGTCGGAAAATGAACATGAATTAACTCTCCGGGCTTAGATTCAAAAAGAGGGGATATCATAATAATTTCAATGGTGAGAACCAAATACACTCACTGAAACCGGTGCTGAAACTTGTGTCTGATTGCCTGAAAAAATATTTAACCCCGAGTTTAGCCCCAACATTTTTTAACCCTGCTTCGTAAATCCAAGTCCAGGTTCTGTCAACGAGTCAGTCAATTTTTCAAACAAATTTAGAGTGACGGATTTTGCTTGGATCTAGAATAAAAATCGACATTCCCTTACTGGTGGAATTGTCGATATTTCTGCTGAAATCAAAACATGTCCTGAGTGTACGTATTATGCTGTGGGTGAGATTATTGTGTACCTCATTTCAAGAATTTTCTTCGCACGCTGCAATGATGAGTTCGCGTACAGAATGCAGCAACGAGCGAAACTCGTTCCTGCTCGCCAAAAGTGACTGGAATGAAATTACTGTATTGAATTTAATTAAAATAGTATCTCTGTGAACCATCTAAGTATTCAAGTTTTAAACGTTTTCGTTTCTTTCTGATCGTTCCCGAGCTTATTTCGTTGCGAATGTTGAAATAATTTCACCAAGACATTTTTATGCATTGTGGGCGGGGGGGGGGGGGGGGGGTGATAGTGAAATTACCACTATCTAATAAACGTTAGTTAATTTAGAATGTGCGTCTCTGTTTCTCTTTTCATCACTTCCCGTGAATGAAGCCAATTTTAACAGTTGTGCCCCTGAGAATAAAATAGTATTTATATATCACAGTTATGTATGAAGTCTATAAAGTCGCAGAAAAAAACGAACACTTAACAAAAATTCTGCCAAAAGTCGTGCAATAGAAAACAACCAACAAAATTTATTTGTGTGTACATCGTCATTAAACACCGCAAACTTAAACATCATGGTTTTGAATACAAAATAAACTGTCCACATTTAAATAGAAACTCGAACAAACATATCTCTTGAACTTAATATATAATCAAGATGTCACAAAAGCGGGCACCAAGCGTGAACTCTGCGTCTGTGATCGGGTGAAACTGTAAGGAGCAGAATTATAGCCCGGCCGGTCCTATCTCTCAGGTCGCTTTACTGCTCTACTCGGTCGGAGGCCGGCTATGGCTGGAGGCTGCGAGCTGACTGGCTCTAAGTAAGTTAGTAAAGACAGGGGTTTACCGCCTCAACTCTACCGCGTGGATAAAATGAAAGATTTATTTTCTTTGATTGGCTCAGGCTATACCATTGCTCAGTACAAGGTCGAATGGGTAAAGAAAACGTGTTTCTCAAACATTTCGCTATAGATGTTTTCCGGTGAATAGAATTGTCCTTTCTTGTTTTTGAACGGCAAGGCTTTTCGTCAGTTTAAAAAAATTGAGGCTCCCCGTCACCAGTCTCCATTAATTTTGGCCTCTCTGGGCCCCAAAAATTGCTTAGGAGGCTCCACTGGGCCCAAGGCCCCTCGAGCACTGGTATGCCTGATCCCCGCTAGCTGCGCCCCTGGCATTCATTGAAGATACACTGTCTAACAATTTTGCCGCTTATTGTGAGCGTTGCTTTTTTTGACGTCGATAGTATTTGATTTAAAGGGCTAACGCGCGGATCTTACGTAATTCTTGGTTGACCTACACAGAAGCGTCTGTCAAATATATTCCATGCTTAGAAAATGAATTATCGGAAACGATTTAGTTGGTCTTACAATCTCCATACTCAAAGAGACGATTACGCGAGAGACCCTACATAGTACCGATTATTTTTCGGTTATTTTTCATCGAAAACATATTTTTTAATGTGTATATGTGCACAACTTTTCTGTCGAAAATATAGAAATGTGTAGATTGATTGCGGAAATAACAAAACTTCAAAAATACCGTCTCTTATCAATGGACGAAATGTGGGAGAGAGGTTGGATGCAAGTTTCATGCAAGGTAACTCTGAAATAAACCGGTGCGACACTTAAATTCCCATCATCCAATAAAAATGTCTGAAAATGAACAATAATAAAAAAGAAATCAAATTTGATTACAGCACGCAAGAATGTAATCTGTAATCTTAAATAATGACAGCCTGAACCAGGTTATTTTAATGGAAAATTTGATATGCAAATAGATGCATCTCGTTGAACAGTTGCAAGAACGCTCTTTGCAGCAATTATTGTGTTTGACTGCAGTGGCAGCAAAGTAATTACTAATTTATTAACAAGACTAAGTCTCAGGAAATGGTGTAATAACGATGGCATAATTAAATATGTCCAATTTCAGTATGATGCATTCACGCTCCTAATATCGAATTAATCTCAGCGAGACAGGTTGTCAAAGGCGTCGTTATTTATATCAACGTGTAGCATTTTAATACTGCACGTTCATGCAACTGTCACAACATTTTTTAATGTTACTCATCGTGGACATGGGTGTAAGGTAAATTCTTTCTAAATTGATTAAAAAACGAGAGATAAAATTAAATATCGATGAAGTGTATACATATACTTGCAATATAAAAGCTAATTTTGATCCACCACGCGATGAGACGTTCTCCTTCCCTAAAAACATAATGCTTTTATTGCTCTACTAGGTTTCCAAGAGGGCACCCCTGAACGCAACCCGCAGAGCAAATGATGGACTTGGCACCTCCACCAACAAACAAAATGTGATAAACATCCTATACGTGCGATTCTAGCGGGCAAAACGAGTAGAAAATGTTATTAAATTAATTTGTCAGAGAAAAATACAAATTTCCGCTCTTTTAAGTAAATTAAGAATATTATGATATTTCAAGCATGCCTTAATAACGTAAGTTATTATACAAAAAGAGCACATATATTATCTATAGTCACTATTTTATGTATAAAATTCATTTATGATTTATAACATCCCGTTGTCAGACAGGAATACCTACTTTTCTTATCAATTCTAACAACATCTACATTATAAGTTTACCTGAACCGCATTATGCTGAGATCATGTTCGCAATGCCCCCTCTGACAGTTCACGGAGCTCCGTGTTATACACCTCTGTCACAACCAATTTAGAAAGTAATTACCCTGCCTTTGCCCTTTAATAACAAGATAATTATCACTAAATTTATTTATTACGACGAGATCTCGACAGGAGAAGGAGGCATTGTTGTTTTGTGTCTAGAAAGTGGAAAACCGTCGGATCTGACTCGCCATAACCGAGCAGCGGCAAAGTATCTGCGGATTATATCTGAGTCGTGAAGCTGGCTTATCAGAAGTGGGACAAGCATTGGACGGGACAGCCGGAGCTAATCCTGGCAGGAGAGTGAGAGGAATGCGAGAGGGAACAGGTGCAAATGGGAACCGGCGAACCACTCTTGGCGGGAGTGGACAGTTGTGTAGTCTGGCGAGAGAAATGAATTTCGAATAATGGAGGTAGGTAAAAGTTGAATTTGTTTCAGAGTGTTACTGGATATTGCGGTTACACATTTTACTTTTACCTGAAAATCACATATTTTTGTGTCTACATTTGTTGCCTAATGTAACAGTCTTGTTGTGTAGTTGCAACGTGTATTATTTTTCATGGGTTGTATATTTTTAGTTAAAAATATGTGAAAAATCTGTGATTTAACAAATAAAATTACATTTCATGTCCTTTTAAATGCACATGCTATGTCCATTTTATTCTGAACAAAGTAGTACTGTGATATTTACCTACATTGTAACCACCACAAAAATTTTAATCCAATTGTGTAACGTGGTTTTTAAATCCTCATTGTGCTGTATCTTCCTGTATTCCTCATTGTGCTGTATCTGCAAATGCACACGAAGTGCGGACTTGAACATCGAACACGCGAATGTATATTGTCACCATTTTGATTAAAACTTTATTTAAACGATGTCTTTGCGTTAAAACACCATTCGTTTTCTTGTCAATGAAGTGACCATGCAACTGCGCGTTGTTGTAAATATTTTTAAAATCCATGCTTCACAATCAAATGAGTATACCTACCGAACCCTTCACATGTCAGCGCAAAAGGAAGTCCATGCTCCACAATCAAATGTGTATACCTACCGAACCCTTCACATGTCAGCGCAAAAGGAAGTCCATGCTCCACAATCAAATGTGTATACCTACCGGAGCCAATCATATGTCAGCGCAAAAGGAAGTCCATGCTCCACAATCAAATGTGTATACCTACCGGAGCCAATCATATGTCAGCGCAAAAGGAAGTCCATGCTCCACAATCAAATGTGTATACCTACCGGAGCCAATCATATGTCAACGCAAAAGGAAGTCCATGCTCCACAATAAAATGAGTATACCTACCGGAGCTATTCATAAGTCAGCCCAAATGGGAGAAATATTGATACTGAATGATGGGTTCAATTAGTTACAATAGGCATTCTCGTGATATCGATTTCATTATCCCACGTCTTGTGTAAGATGAAAGGTATTCGCATTACGCATTAGATGCAGAATTTCTAGTTGACAAGGGCAGTAATAATACCTACCTATACTATCGTCCATACCTATAATGTAGTCTGGGAATTAACGGAGAGTGTTATTGAGTTTAATAATTGGTTCATAAATGTATTAATAACTCCGATCAACACAGCCAAAGTTATTTCAAAATTCTCAACCATATCAAATTCCCCAAAACAACATTCCATTAGGAAAAGCAACAAATTGACGACACACTATATAATAAAGATCATAAAACTCCTTAAACATGAACACGACACCTGCAGCACACATACTCTGTTAAAGTTACCAAATAAATGCTCCCTCATTTATAAGGTAGGTGTGGTTCATCTTAAGCCCCGTCGCTTCCTCCATTGCCTGTCATAACTTTCCCCTGAGTTGACGCCAGCAAGACACGCGGGACGTAACAGTGAGATTCGGACGATATATCACTTTTATAATATAACAATTTTGATTAATTGACACACGATTCTTCTTGCCACAAACGATTTCCCACCTTTTCGTCAAGACACCACCTTTTCGTTGCGCCAGTTTTGGCCAATTAATTAACTTCGCAAACAGTTCAGGCGCAGCAGACTTTGAAATGAAACATATGCATGCGAGTGCGAATACGAATCGATATTGTTGCCTGAGCGTGCATTTAAATGCGCATTATATTAAACCTTTCACGGACTGACGATAAAGTCGTGCCTAGAGGGATGTGCCCTTTTGGAACAAGTACCGACCCCATGTGCTAATTGTGAGCCTATACTGTACCTAGAAATGTATTACACTGTACAATAATTGTTTAGAGAGGCACTTAACGAACATATGTAGAGTATGTTAAAGGAAGTCCTTGTTGGGTCGTTATTTGGTTCAGGAATGCGAGGTTGACAACGAGAAGGAAAGGAGTGTAGAAAATGTGAATATGAGAGCAGAATTTTCCGTTTTCATCAGTTCAATTCTGAAAAGCATAATAGCATATGATTCTTGATATAAAATTTTTTCTCTCCAAAGTTTGATAAGCAACATTGAGCGTTTTAATTAAGCTAAATGTTCGTGGTTTTGATGCAAGCGCAATAATTGTTTCAGCTCCCTTATCAAATCGCCCCTAAAAGGGAATTGAACCCCTAAGAGAATAAACAATAGTTGTTACAGTACACACCAAGTATTTTAAACTCTTTCCTAATACAAACACCGCATTCATTGATCCCATAAGGGCACTGCGTCGTTAAACGCCACACATTAACTCAATCGATACATTCAACAAAGCAAACGTCATTTTTCATTTTCTTGTTTTATTTCGCGAACCAGATTCAGGTAACCCCAGTTGGTACACAACCCACCGCAATTGCAGTGAATAGCTAAACGCTCAGAGCTCCGGGGCGAGAAACAACCAGGTAAAGGTTACATGCAATGGGAACCCCTAGTGCAACAATGCAGTGGCAAACAGCGAGCGTTGTATCGCATGTACTTGCATAATCCTGCCTCCTGGAAGCCAGCTCCTGCGTTCACAGGCTCCACGAAATCTGCGTTGGCCGACAGCCTTCGGCAGCACGCTATCAATATTCCATGCAAATGACCGGGAGAGAAGAGCTAGACCACCTCGTCATAGCCGCCGGGGGTACACACGGTCAGGCGTCGTCATATACAGTTCATGATGGTGCAGATATTCATGATATTATTTTTACTACGTACGGCCACTGCAACACATTCGAGTATTGATCGTTTAGGCAGTTATACCTCTGCGTTTCTTTTCATAAAAATTATCATTTTGTTGCTTTTATGACGTGCAGGAAGTGTTGAGCAGAAATATTCAGTGAGCGTTGACGTCAGGATATTCGTACATCCTCTAAAATTAAATCTAATGTTGCGGTCGATTCTAGTCAAATTTTGATTCTTTCTTGACCTACATAATAATTGCTAATACTTTATCACTTATAATCGGTTTTTGCCAACGTTATATATACTTCATGTCTTCGAAGATTCACACACATCCTGGAATAATTTACATTTCAGAATGGAGATTAATAATAATATCATCAATTCATTTTCTAGTTCACTGGGGTAACGCTATTAGGCATCTGGGTGATTAATTAAGATGCACACGAAAGCGTTCAAATGTACATACCGATTTGATTTATGAAGGACATAACATTTTTATAAAAATTATAGTATATATCTACATCAGCGAAAGACCAACACTTAGCGGAAGACTGATACGAAATGAATATAAGAGTATCGCGTTCTGAACACGAAATCGACAACGACACCGATAATGATTAGCCATTTTTGCGTCATTCCGATCGATGGGTAGAATAGAGAGACAATGACGGTTAGTTGCGGGGCACGATACCCTTGTTACAGCACGACATTAATTCGTCAGGCCATGCCGACTTCGAACCATGCTGCTGTTCCATCTATATAACGTTGCGACCGTTTGGATCAACGCAGACATATATTTTTAGGTATCGGTAAACTGGGCTGACGGATATTTATGGTAACTAACAACAGATCACTTGAAAGAAACTTTTTCTGAGCATAAAAACTGAGATAGTGAACAAATCCATCAATTGTGTCATCAGTCATCACTCGTCATTCATACCTTTTATTGACTTTGGAAGCCTGTGACAGACCTCGATTAATAAATGAATGAAAATGTTGTTGAGCTTGGCAAATGAAATACGTGCGTTGTGGCGCATCGACGTGTAGGCCAGACAGGAAATTATCTCGTTACTTAATCCTAACTTTAAAACCACAATAATCATGTAAATCCAACTAACAGAATAATGCGTCGTTCGGGTAGGTAACAAAATTTATTTCTCGATTTGCACATACTCTGTTTTGAAAGTGAGCGTTCCATTGTGTGCGTATTGTAGGTATCCCCTTTCTGATAGTACAAATTACTAGAAATTGTGTGCCGGTTATTTACCTAGATGCTATTTACTTTATTGTCTCGTCTTTAACCGAACTAGGCGGATGTGATTGAACGTCTTGCAGTGCTGTGACATCGAAAACTCCATGCTTAAACTCTGTAATAAAACCCTGAGATGAAACCCCATGAGTTTGCTTTGTGATGTTACCCCGTGATGAAACCCTTTGATAAAACTCCATGATTTAACCAAGTGATATAACCGCATCTCTGAGATGTCTTTGAGATAAAGTCCTATAAAATGACCAGAGTAATAACTATCCAATTATGCCAGGGTTCGGTGGTTTGAAATCGAACCCGGTTCCTGTGCGAAACTCGTTACAGTATCTTAGGTCCATCTACCTTGAGATAAAATGGGTTCCGAGCCAAGACAACGAGTGGTCAAGATGAATAAACCTGGAATTATGGGCATGTATATCTTCGGGCGCATATGCAGAGTAAAGCTGCCAATAAATCTCCGAACAGTTTACAAAAACTCTATTTTGCCTATTTTGTAGCAACAAATTTAGAATGTTCTAGCAAAACGAAACTCGACCTTTTTGTTGAGATGTATATTCGTTTTTTTTGTCGAGACTCGAGTATTACATTTATGATTTATGTTGTATCTACATTTGTTGTTGCCAACACAGTGTTTACTCTTCAAAGCTCTGCGCTCGGGGCGTGATTGTCAGAATCGTCACCTGTTTCATTGTGCGACTGACTGCTCCGGATACAGTTGACCTAACCCTGCCCGGTGACATTTTGGTATTCCACACAGTTCACCTTGCGGAAAATCGTGCCAGAGATTTGTCATGTAATGTCCGGAACCGAAATCCAACATAACTATGAACGGCAGAAATCATGGCAAACTCAAACGTTTACTTTGACTCTTATGTGAGTGTTTCCAACAAAGTTAATTACGATGAATTACTAAATTCTTTATAGATTGCAGAGAGGTATTTCAGAGGAATTTACTCAGAGAGCGATAACGTTTGTTCAGAGTGAACTCACTTTATAAAGAGCTCTTAAAACTCCTCCAATGAGTTAATGACCTTCAGGACCAAGGACGCGAATTCCGACAAATGGTCGTACTAGCATGAAAACAATAGTAGTGCGAAGAAGGCGGGGGGGGGGGGGGGGGAAGTCCCGTCAGAGATTGTCCAACTATTTCACTAACCAATTATCAAACAATTCCTATTGCTATTTTATAATTCCACACACGTTGGCTACTTTAGTGTCGTTGAAATCTAATAGCTCCTACGTTCTAGCCCTCTATTGAAGCTAACTGGTAATGAAAGTCAACCCTAACACCCAACCATGTGCAACATTTTACTCTTCTGCCAAACCTTCTGGCGTGCCTCCATGAGTGTTAAGAGAACATGCCGGAACCGTAGTGGTACATTTATCATATGACCTTGGCACGTATCCTCCCATTTGTTGAAAGCGTCATGTATTGCGTTGAAGGTCGAACGTATATTTCAAGGACCAAGGTGACGATGGCGGAATCAAAATGGCGACGTTGTGGTAGAGGGAACAGATTTTGTTGTCACGTTGCGACTAATCGTTCCGCCATACATTGACAAATAATTAGTGAATTGCAACGGGCCTTTGGTGCCTAGAACGCACTTGAAAGCTTCACCACCAAACCAATCCAGCAATCAATCAACCAATCAATCACACTTCACTAATTTGTGAATTCAATGTGTTTGTCATCATGAACGGACCAAGTAATGGCACAAAACACTAAATTACCAAATCATCCGATAGAATACAGGGTCTATGAGGTTATTGATCAAAACTCTGCGTATTACGTGAAACAGTCAATATTCTACCAGTGATATATACAAAAGCTATAAATTTTGATTTTTATGCTTACGTATACCTATAATGCCTATACACTATAATTTTTTAACCCGATATAAACAAACTGTATAATTATGGTCACATAAGTTATACATTAATTTCTATGGGGTATAGGAATTAAATATACTGCATAGTTACAGGGAAAAGTAAAATTTCAAAGTGAACTGCTTTCTATTCAGAATGGGAAATTAAGTCAGGTGTGGCCGTGGGATTATTAAAGCTATATCATGTCTGTCTGCATAGAGTGTTTTATCCGTGATATGTTGGCAGCTATAAGTTAAATGACATTTATCCGATATATCTCAGTATATCTTCAACAGACTTCACATACTCTTGTCGATCCCTGGATCATGTTATCACAGCTGAGATGCTGAGCACGTCCTTGAATATACATTCGGCGTCAGAGGAAATCGCTCTACATGCCGCGAAGAGAACGACTTGATAAGCATTCCTTCCCATCCCATCCCACACCAACACTCCTTCAATTCACTAACTCGCTCTATTACAATATGCACCTGCTTATAACTACTGTACCTAGTGCAAAGGTAAAGGTGCCTGCGTTTCAGCCGTTGTAGGTACGTGGAAATGCATGTAAATGAACATTACATTTACATTGAAATCTTTTTTTAAATCCTATACTATATATGCCCAATATTAAAATTGCGTGTTTAACAGTAATCGTATTTTAGGGGCCCTTGCCCCTTATCCGCATTGTTCTGTGCCCCGTCTCATAGCACGGGAGAGAGTGAGTAAGAAAAACCCAAAGAGAGAGAGAGATAACGAGAGAAATTGCGGCGCGGTGGTGCATGGAGGGAGGGGGGTATACTTACGGTATACTGAGCCGCGTAGCTTTTTTAAAGCCAGTTCCGACAGCAGTAGATCAAACAGTAATGACATCTTATCACCCTCATCCATATCACCTTATTTGTATTCCGACATTTTTTAAACTCACATTTCTTTAAAAATGGCATGGCACTTTCTCTTAAACTTTCACGTTGGTTTGTTATACTGCCGCCATATTGGACTCCAATACTCCCCATCACATCATGGCTGGGGTTTTGATTCTAGACCTCTAATTGGAATTCGTTTGTGCTGACAATCTCTATCATTTGGGTTGATTAAATGTAAATATAGGCGTTAACGAATATTGGAATATCAAGGAATTTAAGAAAGTCACGAAAACAGCATCTAAACTAAAATGTTTTTTAATCGAGCTACTGATGATCTTTACTGTACTGTACTGTACTGATACTGTTACTGTAACCGGTTAAAATGGCAGATCAGCACTGTTTTCTAAAACCATTGCCATATACAGCCGGAGCACCAAAGCCACGAAAGCGGCCATCTTATTGACTCATTCTTATAGTTGAAATACTTTCCACTGCTTCCACTGTTACTGTAACCGGTTAAAATGGCAGATCAGCACTGTTTTCTAAAACCATTGCCATATACAGCCGGAGTACTAAAGCCTCGAAAGAGGCCATCTTATTGAACCATTCTTATAGTTGAAATACTTTCCACTGCTTCCACTGTTACTGTAACCGGTTAAAATGGCAGATCAGCACTGTTTTCTAAAACCATTGCCATATACAGCCGGAGCACCAAAGCCACGAAAGCGGCCATCTTATTGAACCATTCTTATAGTTGAAGTATAATGTGCAATGGGACGGATGTTTCTCACAACTCTACCGTTTCTTGGTTTTAGGTAGGCTCCGACATAGTAATACAGCATCAAACTTTTTTTGGTAACTCTCACATAAAGCGCAGGATCCGCTTTTTCTACTCCAGTTCATTTCCTCTCAGCACACGCATTGATTAAGCAGCAGCACAGAGTATTAGAAAACTGAAAAGTAGTTGCAAGTGAGATAGCAGGCGCACTGTTATCCTCGATACTTAGGGCTCGGCGCTCGGCGCTATCTCCGAGAACTGTATGCACGAGCCCAGTAATTAATACTGGAGCTAGCAGCGCTCGCGGCGGCGCTGATTATAATCTCTGTGCCTCTCGACGGAGGTCTCGTGTCGACGGGGCAGGGGCAGGGGCAGGGGCAGGGGTGTACATGTCAGTCGAACAATTCAACTGCTGATAAGGATGAGTCGACAAAGACGACAGTTGGGATGGGAAAGTTGTGTTAGATGCGAATTGTGTTGTTTTAATTGAGGACTAGGGCGAGGATGGAAATTATCGTGGAGCCAGGTTTGGTTTTGGATTGGTATTTGATTCTTGGTTTTATTGTAAAGCAGATGAGAAATGTCTGGAATATTTGTCAATCAGCTTTTGAAATAACCTATTATTCGACCTATTGTATAATAAGATTCAATTTGATTCGCAAATCGCTGCGAATTATCACGTAAAAGCGTGAAAGTTTGTTTTTCGACATCTGAAAATGAACGTTCGAAGGACAGGAACATTCGAGATCTGTTAGTTTACTTTCTCCCCTGGTAAAACGAAAAAAACCACGATGTCGTTTGTATTTTCTTTTCCCTTCCTTCAGTGTTTGTGTCACTCTCAATTGCAAAATAATTCAATATTTACGACATCTTCTATCTTTATTTTCTCATGAGAACGAGAGTTGCTTTGCACGCTCAAGGAGCTGCTGAGAGAACCGTTTGAAAACATTACTCCTCAAATCTTTGGCCGATTCGAGTTAAGCTGGCTGTGAGTTTTGACACTTTTAACATTCTTAGCAGCAAAACAATCATGCTTTGCGCCGTCATTGACCTTGAAAATCTTCTCGCCTCCACGTTCATTATATTTTCATTGAGTGATCCAGCCTCAAAAATGAACTTTGCGATCAAGTTCTTTCTTGCAGACCTGCATAGCACCCGAAATGAAAAACACGGACGTCTTTTTGTGCACTTGATCGATAACGATTGACTAACCGAAGATAATAAGCTATAAAGCTAACGTCTTAATCAGACATAAGGTGCCGATGAAGACTCGGCTTTCGGGCAACCGCCGAGATGTTTCAAGTGGCGGTCGCTGTCCTCTTAGCTCGGTCGCGCACCGTGGCGGCGGAGTGTTTCTGATGTAAGCGATGTTTAATCCAGCACCGAGCGTTCAATGGCCACTTGAATCCGCCCCAAGACAAACTGAACACACCTTACCGGTGCGCCGACGCCGCTAGGCTAACTGTTGCAAGGATCGAAGTAATTAATGTTAAGGACTCGACGACTACAGGATGGATAAAGTTTTGCAATTTATAAGATATATACGGAGTTTGTTTTATATACTTGGTTGTTTCGATTCTTCTTTTTTATTGTTTTGGCTTATTTGAGCGAGTTTCAATTGAGTTGTTTCTTTGAATTATTTTAAGTGCTCGCGACTCAGCAATTGATTTGGACTTATTGGAAAGGAGCGCTCTGCATCTGATAGCCACGTGAACATTTTTATCACAAATTTAATTTTAGCGTTACTCTCCAGTCGTAGCTTGATATTGCACTCCAGCCTCCTCTTATGAGTAATCACATTGTGATAAAACCGATTATATTTCCTCCGACAGTCCGATATATAAAAGCTGTTAGGATATGGCCGCGGCCCATCAGTTTCCTATTTCCTCCTTTTCACACTGGCCATCAGTCACATCCAATCTTCATTCAGGACTATCTACACCGTCCCGTATCACCTGTTAGTGCAAACTCCATCCGGGATGTGACCACTCTGTCCTTAAAAGGCCACGATAGAAAGCTGCGAGTATAATATTATCTTGCTTTTTGTCAGCTTATAAACTCGAGCAATGACATTCTTATTTATATTAAACTCATTTTCACGTTAAGAAGGACAGTGGATTTGCATCTTTCTCGAGAACCCACCCAGCCGGAAATAAGGCTCTTTGGGCAGTTTTTAAGCTCTCGGCTCGTGTCTAGCTGCATTGGGCACTAAAATATGTGCATCCACTCTCCTTAACGTGAAATGGAGTGTAGTAAAATACATTTCACTTTAGTGGACACAGATTTTTTTTAAATCAGCTTTTTTGTATCGAAGGCGACGGCGGTTAAAGTACTGAAAACTCGTCTACAAAACTTTAAATTATCGAACACATCACAATCAAAGCATTGGGCCGGCACAAACCCGTCGACAGTCAGACACAACTATGCAGGCGAGCTGAGATTGTCAGCACAGCGTTGCTGACGACGTCGCTGACGACGTCGCCGACACGACGCCGGTATAATAACGTGTCACTGCTCAAGGACTGTGCGATCTCTCCTCAGTCCTCACGCCCAGAGGGTCTTGGCCTACATTCAGCTCCTCCCGTCCCCAACATGTAGGCGTTAGACGCTGTGGGCGTTAGGGTGCAGAACCAGCCACCGCGATCGCACCGTACCTAGCTGGCCGCTACAGATGAACTTAAACAGTCTCGTTTAAAGTGAAATTAATGTGCTGATGTGGCCAGCGCTGGAATTTCCCACAGGAAAATATTAATAATTATAAATTTTTTGTAACGCTGGTAAAATAGTATCATGTGAGAATGGTTCAGACCAATGGCAGTAACATGTCGAGTTGAGAACATAAAAAAAAATTGAAAAAGGGCGCACATAATCGCGTGCTTATGTGGCTCGGCACGTTTTTATCATATCAAAATCTCTCTCATTTCTCTCTCATTTTCATTATTTATTTTTGCCCTGTTCTTAAAAACGATCACTTCTGCAGACAAACTAACTGCAGCCTGCATTGCAACAGCGCAAATCTCCAGAGGCCACCATGTACCTAAATTATTACCGCACAACCACCATAGTGAGCAACATAAAATCCTAACGTGCTTTCACCCATACCTATTACCCTTGTTTTCCCAAGCAAGCCCATCTGATCATTAACTCGTCGGCAAGATTCTAATGCGGCGCTTTTTAGAACCTCCTACCACTCCTTTCAACTCCGCGGAAGTTCATCGCCGAGGTGGTTGAGCTCTGCACTTTGCATAAAAATAAAATGAACCTGTTTTCTTGCAACCAGCGCCGGGCAGCGTCGTTACAATCGCTGCTGTGCTCGGACAATGTTAAAATTTCCCGCTTCGCCATTGACTGGAATTGTTACCAAATTGAGTTGGTATGAAGGTAGACTTGACTTTATCGCTCACTCTGAAGTATTTCAATGATTAATTATCTGATTGGCAGCAGAGAATGATTGTGTCAATTAATTTGTCGCGGTAACAGCGCCAAGATGGGAACGTTGCAAGTGATGTCTCTGCGCCGAATGGTGCTTTTATTTATTAACATAATTAAAATGTAAATCGTCGCCTGCAGACAGCAAGTGATGCGATTTGAACTGACGTCCTTATTAAATTTCGAATATTCCACTGTTTGTGGGAAATTTTTGAAATGAAAATTTTCCGACTTGCTTTGTAAGTGTATTGACTTTTGAGCAGGATCATTGACAAGAATTTAAGTACCGCTAATGATCCTTTTGCCGACTCTTGCCGATAATCTAGTGAGTTTTGGTTGCGTTCCCAAAAGCAACTAACCATTCCTACGCATCCTCCAGCGTCAGGAGATAGCCATTTCTTTGCCTTTTTCGTTAATAACGTTGACAAAATGGCGCATACTCTACTGAGTAATTCGCGAATGCGACTCATCTCTGACAGCAAAAATTCAAAATTTTAGGTTAGGGATAAATCGAACATGTGCTACAGAATGACAGGTCAACGGAGGGCGACGGACAATTCGCCATGCGGACGATTCGCCAGGCTACCCTTTATGGGGAGAGGGGATAGGAAATCGCTGGGGAAAACTCGGCTACCTGAGGCGCTAACGCGGTAATGACATGCCCCTTTGCCGAGGGGATAAGGTGGCCAATTCGGCCCCAGCGATTGCCCACCCCCTCTGCCCAGGGACGTCTTAAGGTATGATTGCGTTCAAAGCGGAAATATCTAGAGCCCCCCCCCCCCCCTCCCGCCATTAAATGTAGCACTATGAATAAAACTCTTGATTCCCAAAATGTTTATTGGACCTATAGGTATGTACATTGTATAGTTAATTCTTACACTTGGAAGTGGAATAAAATAAATAGCATTAATTCTACTTAAAAAGTGAATCCGAAAAGATTACCAAAGGGTCAGAACAAGCCAAATCGACCAAAAGTGTGCTCGTGGATTTTTAATTTTTTGAAGAAAATTAATGGTTATTCCCCTACCTTAACAGGGTTCAGAACGTTTAAAAAAATGCGACGAACCGTTCTCCAGATACAGCCTCTCAAAGTTCGGAGAAAAGCGAATTATTTGGAAGTTGCAGTGTGTCACAGAATCCAATGCCGATTCTAGACCGCTAAAGATATCAAAACACTTTAGAGAGATCATTTGTTTGGAAGAGTTTGCTTTACTATAAACTGTAGCTCAAAAGTATGAATTTTTACCTTTTATAGGGTATTTAGAAGGTCAAAAAGTCAGGTAATTTTTTCGATTTTTTTTTGCAAATTCAGGGTGCATTCTGAACATCAAGGGATGAAAAACGGGAAACGAAAACTTTTTTGTAGGTACCCTTTATGTAAACGAATGATTACATATTGGTTTCGATAAGGGTTTCTACCACCTTCATCCCTTTAAAAAATCATGAAATTCGAAAAAATACGAAAATGGCTGTTTTCAGGGGTGTTTTTTGTCAACTGGGAGTGAACTTAAAAAATTTAAATAGTATGTATTAAGTGTGTATTAAGTACGTATTATAGTATGTATTATAAGTATGTATTATAGTATGTATTATGATTTACTATTACAACCTAAATCCCTGAAAGTCCCGATTCCCGTATTTTATTCGTTTAGAAATTACAATTTTTTTTGTGTGGCACTATTCCCCTCAAATTTCATGCTCAATTGCATGGCGATTTGGCTAGTGGCTTACGAGCATACGCGGATTTAAGGTACACAAAGTGGTCATCACACACTATCGAAGGGGTGTCGGGCCCATGGAGTTTACGGGTGGGGGGGGGGGGGGGGCGGGGGGCAATGAACAAACAATGAACAATAAAGCTAGTATGTATAGGAACTGCAGTTGATCGCTAAAGTTGAGAAAGTTCAAAAGTACACAAAAAATTTTAAAGTTTAAACTTGCAGTTGATAGTCAGGCTGAGAACAAAGCACCACGCAAGCAGGGGCGGATTTAGCGGTCAGTATTTCCGCAAATCTGGACGAGGACCCTTTGGAGAGTATCTCGGAGGCCCAGGGAACTCGCTAGCTAGGCTCCTGAGCTTGCGCCTGGGGCCTCAGAGCCTGAGGCCCGCCTGGGGACCTGCGCCCATGGGGCCCCGCATGCGAGCCCATGGACCTCGCATAGTGTGTATCTTGTATTTTGAGTTGACTAATTAATTTTGTAAAAGATGTGGGCCCTTTTTTTTTTATCACGCTTGATCTTTGCTCAAAGTTTTCTGTTTTATCAACGTCTTTATGTACCTCACCTCTCTCCACTCGATTGCAGACTTTATTTTGTGTTAGTAGGTATATTAAATAAGTTAGCAGGTTGGGGCCGTTGGGGCCGTTGGTACCGTTCCTATACTATATATACCATATACAGCTGTATTGTTCATTTGTTTGTGCATTGCCCCCACCCACCCACCCGTAAACTCCATGGGCCCAAAACCCCTTCGATAGTGTGAGATGACCACTTTGTGTACCTTAAATCCGCGTATGCACGTAAGCCACTAGCCAAATCGCCATGCAATTGAGCATGAAATTTGAGGGGAATAGTCCCACTCCCACACAAAAAAAAAGTAACTTCTAAACGAATAAAATACGGGAATCGGTACTTTCAGGGATTTAGGTTGAAATAGTAAATCACATAATACATACTTTTTCAATATTTTAAGTTCACTCCTAGTTGACGAAAAACACCCCTGAAAACAGCCATTTTTGTATTTTTTCGAATTTCATGATTTTTTAAAGGGATGAAGGTGGCAGAAACCTTTGTCGAAACCAATATGTAATCATTCATTTACATGACGGGTACCTACAAAAAAATTTTCGTTTACCGTTTTTCATCCCTTGATGTTCAGAATGCACCCTGAAGTTGCAAAAAATCAAAAAATTTACCTGACTTTTTGACCTTCTAAATACCATATAAAAAGTAAACATTCATACTTTTGAGCTACAGTTTATAGTAAAGCAAACTCTTCCAAACAAATTATCTCTCTAAAGTTTTTTGATATCTTTAGCGGTCTAGAATCGGCATTGGATTCTGTGACACACTGCAACTGCCAAATATTCGCTTTTCTCCTAACTTTGAGAGGCTGTATCTGGAGAACGGTTCGTCGCAAAAAATTTTTTTAAACGTTCTGAACTCAGTAAAGGTAGGGGAATAACCCTGAATTTTCTTAAAAAGATTAAAAAACCACGAGCACACTTTTGGTCGATTTGGCTTGTTTTGACCCAAAAGAAAAGCAAATGTTTTAGCCGCAGCCGGCGTAGTATTAGAGTCAAATTTGCACATGCGGCGTAATTTCATAAAGGGAGGGCTTTCGTTCGAAAAGCCGACAGTTTCGTTGTAAACACAGCCATATTGACATAGAGGCTGCAAGGCCAATGATAGTGAGGAGTGCCGACTGCCGAGTAGTAGAGATGCGATTTGTTATTTTTCGTCGTCCCGGCCCGGCCTCGGCCCGAAAAGTCTAGGTCCGGCCCGGCCCGGCCCGAAAGTCTAGAATTCTTTTGAGGCCCGAACCGGCCCGACTTTTGTCCGGAAAGCTGATTCGGCCTGACAGGCCCGAAAAATACCGAAAACCCTTTTGAAAATCTAGTCCCGAGCCCGGCTCGGGTCGGGCTTTCGGGCTTTCGGGCTTTTTCTCGCACCTCTGCCGAGTAGGTGTTTGCTTTATTATGCCTAGTTAACCCATTAAGTACCAGCGTCCTATTTATAGGACAGTAAATATTTGACGTTTTTCTACTCTAAAAAATCGAAAAAAAAATGTTGCAGCTCTATTTTCCCCCTCTGATAAATACATTTACCATCACATACACATTTTCCCCTAGGTTTAATTGTTATTTGCTTATTTGTGACACATTAAAAAAAAAAATATATATATATATCTATATCTATATATCTCTATATATATATATATATATATATATATATATATATATATATATATATATATATATATATATATATATATATATATATATATATATATATATATATATATATATATATATATATATATATATATATATATATATATATATATATATATATATACAAAAATTTACAGCTTTGAGAAATAATGTTGATGTGATTGTTCTAAACGCAGACAAGGGGAATGCTACTGTTGTCCTAAATACATCTGACTACAAACAAAAAATGGAAGATATCTTACTAGACGGTGCATATCAACCAATCGATAGAAATCCGACTGTGTATTTAGAGAAATGTACCAGATCTCTAATACTTAATTCACGATTGAGTGAAAGAGACAAGAAGTTCCTCATCCCACGGGAAAAGTCAAGTAGAGTTCCACGCATCTATGGACTACCTAAAATACATAAAAAAGATATCCCACTTCGACCAATCGTAAGTGCTGTAGGGTCTCCAACACAAGCACTAGCCAAATACCTGGCCAAACACCTGCAACCTTTTGTGGAAGATGCTAACTCTTATGTAAAAAATTCAACTCATTTTGTAGACATCCTAAAAAGCATCAAAATAGATCAAGGAGATCTTCTTGTGAGTTTTGATGTTGTATCACTGTTTACAAAAGTACCCATCGACGAAGCTATGAATATAATATCCCAGAAGTACAACATCCAAGACTTTATCATAAAACTCTCCAGGCATTGTATGTCCTCGACATATTTTATCTATGATGGCAAATACTACAAACAGATTGAAGGTGCTCCTATGGGTTCGCCACTCTCTCCTGTGGTAGCGAACCTTTACATGACGGAGTTTGAAACAAAGGCCCTCGAAACATCACCCTACAAACCGAAATGTTGGTACCGATACGTGGATGACACATTCGTTATATGGCAACACGGTAAAGAAAAATTGTTAGAGTTTCTTGCCCACTTAAATCAAATACATCCCAATATCCAATTCACAATGGAAGTGGAAGATAAAGAACAACTCCCATTTCTAGATACATTGGTGTTGAAAAAACCAGATGGTCATCTTGGGCATATGGTATACAGAAAACCAACACATACGAATAGATATCTACACGCAACCTCGCACCATCATCCATCCCAGATCAAATCAGTCGCTTTTTCGCTTGCAATTCGATCTCATAGAATTTCTGATGACGAACACATTCAAGAAGAAGCGAATAACCTCAAACTAGCCCTACTCCAAAATGGTTTTCCAAACAGAATTTTTCACAAGGCATGGAACCATAAAAAAGAAAAAGCCAGAGAGAAGCAAGAGGAAGACTGGAAAGAAACAATTTTTTTACCTTTCATAAAAAACACTACAGATAAAATAAGCCAACTATTGCGACAAGAAAAAATTAACACGGTTTTTCAAACAAATTCTAAAATTCAAAACCGTTTACGCAATTTTAAAGATCAAATTCCTCTAGAGGGTTGGGGTGTCTACGAAATTCCGTGTGGAGAATGTGCAAGCACTTATGTAGGACAAACAGGAAGGAACTTTTCGGCAAGGAAAGTAGAACATGTGTTAGCAATAAGAAATTGTACCGAAACCTCAGCCCTGGTACAACACGCAAGAGATTTGAATCACATGATTGATTTTGATAATATGAAACCTTTAGCCATTGTCAACCATTTGAAGACGAGAATAATAAGAGAAGCGCTAGAAATTGAAAGAAGACCTCAAAATTTAAACAAGAGAGATGATAGCCAGCGTCTTCCAGCGACATGGTATCCAATTATCAAATCTATCGAAATCCAACCGAATCCACCACCAAGAGATAGAAGAATGGAAATCATCAATCAACCAACAAGAACTGTATCGTCGAAGAAACCACGAAAACCCGTCCCTACAACAAGAGAAACAAGAAGCAGAACAAGAAACGTTTCGTAGAAATTTTACATGTGTTTTTTTTTTTTTTACATTTTTGGTTTTTAGATTTTCTGGTTTTTTGACTCTGTTTCTTGTAGGTTTTGTTGATTTATATCCTAGGGACCCTGTGTTTTTTGGTATCTACCTTGTTTTTTCGTTTGTACTCTCAGAAAACTTTCCTGAAGATGCCAAGACATTTCCTTGGCGAAACGTCGAATAAATAAATATTCATAAACGTTTATTATCGTTGCAGTTTTTAACCGTAAAGCCTTTTTATCATATATATATTAACACGCCAAGAGAAAATTTATTTGGTGGGTTAACTCAATGGGTTAGGGTAGAAGCCTCAAAGCTTTTTTCTCATGAAATCGAGACAAAGTAGATATAACAATACTTTAATAAATGGGCAATGGTAAGCAATAACATAGACCGCAAAATTTAATATTTTTCAGTGGAGCTGCTGCAATGCGCGACTTGCGAGACAGGCAAACTGAGAAAGAGAAATAAACCTCAATTGTTTACACATTCGTCATCTTATTATAAACTCATAATTAATACCTATGCAAAGTGTATTACTACCAGCGATTATCTTAAAGAACTTGCAGGATCGTATTGTACCAAAGTAATAATTCAACATTTATTTAAGTAATCCAAAAACACCAAAAGCGCCGCTTCGCGGCGCCCCCTAGATTGCGGCGCCCCAAGCGCGCGCTTGTTCCGCCTTTTGGTTAAAACTCCCCTGCCTCTGCCCATAAAAGGCCCCTGGCGAATCGTCCGCTGGCGAATTTAATTGTCCTACACTCGGTGAACGGTACCATGTATACCTAGCGGCGTACCGGACCAATACAATGGCTGGAAATGTTAACATTGTCTGAGCTCAGCAGCGATTGTAAAGTCGCCGCCGGGCAGGACATGGAAATTGCAGGCCCGCTCCACCCTGCGTATCGTTCCGTGCATGTAGGTCAAGGGGTCGGCAAGCCGCGGCAACTGACGAAATCGGGTAATGCCATTCTTCTGTACGTCATCGGACGCCATAGATTCGACTGGTAACGAAATCGACATGGTAACGATATCGACTGGTTAATGATATCGACTTCCACGCTCGGGTTCACGGCCTAGCAACGGCGACGAGCGCGTTGCATGTTGCAGGGGCAGGCCACGGGCCATTCGTGCCGGCGCTGTTCCACACTATCTGCGTCCAGTGTTGCTAAAATCAGCCGACAGTCGCGCGCGAGTTAGGGGTTGCCTAGGGGCGCGGGAGGGGAGGTCACGGTAATAGGTTAAAGGATAGACCTGTCACGGTTTTTCCCCCTCGGGGACCTGGAGTTTGGCGTCGACGAGGTATACGAAGATGACACACACCTGGGATGATATTAATCACATTGCCAGGGTTGATGGTTTGGCTTCGCGAGCGGTGAAATGCGAATGGCGAATGGCGAAAAGCGAAGCGCGAAGGATGTAATGGAGGTAATAATCACAAAAGAAGACGGTTTACGGGGTGATGCGATGAATGAGAGAGTGAATGGTGGTGGTTTGGGTGGTATGGGGTGCTTTGTGAACTATCTCTAGCGGCTCTATCGTGTCAGGATTTCCGCTAATCCTTTGCACTTCGGTGCAAATCCACGCGTGAAACTGATGAATATAAATTTATTCGGTGAAATTATCTGGTCGAAAATAAACTGAGTTAGCTGGGGCAAGCGGAGTGAATAGATTGCTGGAAAGTTAGGACATGCAGTTGTGAGCGCCCAGATTTGTTTAGTGGGAACCATCTGGAATTCTGAATGCTCATTCGTTCAGCATAAATCAATCAGAGGTGCATTTGCGATGGTTTTACCCGTAAATGAAAGCTATCACCGTTGGATTCGTGGTTCTGATGAATTCATTTAAAACGACTTTTATGATTTTCCTTATTTAATTAATACTGAATGAAAGTACAATCATAACGAAAATAATTGAACCTATAAACACAATGATAATAAGAAATAAAAAATACATCAGTCACTTCGCTTAGCTTCTTTAATTTTTCTTCGTTTTCGAATTTCTAATATAGGTATGTTTAGAATGAAACACACTGATAGGGCGAGAAATTCTGCGATAACACCTGCGATGTTACAGCAAACGTACTCTGTTTACTACTAATATGTATTTTTGTACCGTATATCTTTAAGCATGGAAGATCATATTATACGAGCTTCACTTCTAGACCAATAATACCAACTTGGTAGCTCGACTTTACCTAAGCTACGTCAGATAAAAAATCAAAGAGCTATAGTTTCCTTGTAAAGTAGCAATGCATACAATGTCACAGTAAAACATCAAATAAGAACTTGAATTGAACCCAGTCTCTGATTTATTAGCATCTTATAATCTTACACAAATATTAAATCCAAGAAAATCTACATTTTTTATCACAGTTTTCTTTTAGACGTTGATTTCACAATGTCGCTCTATAAAAACCGTTCTGTTGACACAAAACCTAGTGTTACCTTTAATGCCCAGTCCCAATCAGTGGAAAGGGAACTAAACCGAGTTGATATTGCTCTTCTAGGTGGTTGCACAAACCTTAAGGGGCTCGTGAACAACAAACAACATTTGCGTTTACACAACTAAATAAATAATTACGTTCCAGTCAAAGTTTGTGTCAACGTAACTGCCGAACGGCGGCCGCAGAAAGGAATTGAACACAGGAACAATTTCGTGGGGCATTCGCGCCTAGGAAGCAGGAAATAATACATTCAATTCGCACCCCTGGAAAAACGAAATCGATTTTCCGAGCCAAAAGGGCAAGACGACTGAGTCAGAAACGCCGACATCCTTTTTGATTTGAAACTTTAATTGTTTCTGCAGACTTTATGATGTCTCAATATTGACGTTGGGTGGGTGGGGTTTATTTGATCAACTCTCAGAAATGAGCGAATCATTTTCGACTGACCTTTTATACAGGCAAATGGAAACACTTAGTTCTCTTAGCTATAAAATTACAAATTTTATGTTATACCTACGTTTATGAATTCACATTTATTTGAATAGCAAATTTGCCCGAACATCACAGATTATATTTAATATTTATTGCAATTTTAATCCGATGAATTATGTAAATTCTTCATCAATTTTACAGATATATACAAACAATTGTATGCAGTCGACATATCCAGGAATTCCTATACTCTACTAATGTACATTTAAGAAACGATTCGTCATTAGAATTCATACTAATAATTAAGCAGCAATTTAAAACTTGGTAGACTAGAATATCCTACATAGGTACGCTTAAATCATTCAGCTTCTAACTTTCTGTGCACTGCGAAAATTGCGGACGACATTCAACGTCTATTGCGTAGACGGAGATAGGTATATACGCCCCGACAGCGAGTCGGCCAACATTATCCACTCTCTCGACACAGTCTTCCTCAAAGCATCGTCGACGCCGACGCCGACGCCGACGCCCACGCCCACGCCGACGCCGACGCCGGCTATCACAGCCAGTGAGACAGTTCGTCGCATAACCGAGTAAGTCTTGAATCCATTCAGGAAAAGGGATTCAAATGGCGATTTAAGGCGAATGAGGAATACCGGACCGCCTTGTCTGCTCTAAACGTATGTAGTGTCGGCAGCTCGCCGTCTCCGAAATCTGTGCATCGCGATTTTGCTCGCTAATGGTGTTTGCCGAAATCCTTGCGCCGAGTGCGTTTTGCAGGCAGATACCTCCTCTCCCATGTTTGCGAAAGTAGAAACAACTCGGTGTCATTCGAGATGAGACTCGGAGCAAAAAGGTAAAAAGGTTGGCACCTTGGGATTTTAATGTTTTGCACAGTTACGAGTTATCGGTCACATGGGAAACTTTGGCCCATTTTTTTGGCTTTTGGTACATTCAGGGACACGGTAACTTTGCTTGCAAGGTTATCTCAAATCAGTGCGTATGTCTTTTTCGAGTGTAGGTTTTCCAAAAATAACAAAGGTTAGGTTATGAGAGGTTGCTTTGAGAGGGCATTTTAAATACTATTTGAACATGAGGCAAAGCTCCATTTAACGGTATAGTGTGTGTTGTTTAGCGTACTGTTTGAATATACTAGCCTGATAGCGGTGAATAATTGGCGTAAAAGATCACGATGAACTTACTAGCTTGGTCTAGGGCCTAGGCAACAGTAGGATGCCCTAACGGGTTGTGTGGCTGGGGGGAGGGGAACTGAACGAACTTGAAACCCCACTACCTATATCATAAACAGAATTGTTAATTAGTTTGGTGGTCACCCTTTAAACATCTGCGCCAGCACAGTACTGCAGTGCAGATCTCTCGGTTGCACTTGGTGCATAAATATGCATTTACCATGCATTTTAGCAACCTTTATTATTTTTTACACATCAATAGTAATGCTGCAAATATTTTTATTTTATTTCTTCGTTGCTTACAAGTTACACGCAGCTTCTCGGATATCTCTTAGAAATACAGTTGCTATAAAGGCAATCTGTTGCTATGCCAATTGGTCAGTCATCCGGAAAACAAAGCCACACGTCAAGCCAAACTTAAGTCCATTTCATGTTAAGATGGAGAGTAATTTGCAACTTCGAAGACGACCCACTGCTGCTAGACATTGAGCTAGGAGTTTCAAAACTTACAAGCCATGTCTTGAGATGGACAAAATGCTCTGTGGCAGTTTTGGAACTCTAGCTCATGCCTAGCAGCAGTGGGTCCTCGAGGACGATCTACTACTATCTCGCTTACTTCAATAGTCTGTTTATCTCATACGGTTCAGTAAAAAAGCGCATACTCGTGAGACTGCATTCGCGCTATCTCGCAGCTCCGAGCGGCTGAGAGCGAGGTAGTCTGTCTCCTTAACGTGAAATGCAGTATAGCATTGGAACGTAAACATTAGTCCACAGCCAGTCACATAGAAAATTCAAACATGGTACAGCATTGAATGGATAATTTGGCCCTGGCTTTGTCCACACAATCAACGTTTTTGTTCCGGTAGAAAACCACGTGCTTCGAGCATTGTCATGCCGTTTTTACTACTTTTCACGCTTCTTGTGTTAGCAAATTTTCCGTGCAAATTACGAATGGCATGGGTCCAAGGTGAAAGTCAAAGCGTCCCTGGAGGTCGTTGAACGGTTAGCCGGAACCAAAACATGCATCGTGCACTTTGGGCAAAGGTCCATGAGCCTACAGGCATTGAAATCGGACGGTCACAGTACGTTAAGTACAGACACGTTGTGGATGAGGTCAACTGTTCCCCGGAATTGCTTTCGTACCGAACGAAAGCGGTTTGCCCGCAGGCTGGGATCAAATAAAAGTGGGTTGCTCTGATACGATCTTCGATGATTGGTATACGGTTGAGTGTATAAACAACTTCGAGTTTCAGCTTTGTTGGAACCTATCATCTGTGCGCTTCCTAAGAAAATGTTGTGAACTTAAATTCGTTTTCTGCCTCAAAAATCAAACACAGGTTCGAAACTGACATAAAACCCAAGGTAAAAGTTTTTATCACGAATGTTCTGAGCTTTGGTAATAGTTCTGGCTTTCTGTAGTTGCATTATCATAGTATATTGCCTTCATGTACCCACCAGATTTTGACCTTCGCAGCCCCATACATGCCTAGCACAGCTTGGCATGCCTTTCTCACATCGTAGGCCTTAAGATAAATGCCCAGCCCTTAGTGGCACATCCACTGTGATGGAGTATTTTCAACGAGGGGACTCGGTCCTGCGAATTATGGCGTGGTCTGTAGCTATAACTAGGGTTGTATACCAGAGCAGAACACAAACATATTTCTCTGCTACTTCTACTCTGACCCTTTTCCCGTGGGCCTGAAGCTAAATTATTCCCGCGTCCCTTATCAACCAGCAGCAGCGCACTGTGATAATGCCACGATGAGGGGTGGGGGTGAGGGGAGGGGGAGGGTCGGGGGCAGCACGGGGCACTTGTGGTGCACGTATCGCAAAATGGTCACGGCATTATGACAACCTGTTTGGCCTATTTGACGCGTAAATCGGGACTCGTCAATAATTTACTTTTAATTCAAGCTGAGCGATGTGTGTTGTGTTTCACTGTAAAGTGTCCAGTGTTCATTTTTTCCCCGCTTCGTTTAAACATACTTTTTTTCTTCACATACTTTACTCCTGATTCTCGAGCATTAATGTTGTTTTTACAGACTTTCAGCTAGAAATCAATACTTGGCAAGACAACAACATTAGCCTATTTCACAAATCATATAGGTAGTCTTTTCCCTCACTGACACCTACAATTTTTGAAAAAACATTTATCGGAGGATCGGTGGTTAATGAGATGGGTTCTTTCTAGGTCCCTGTATTATGGCTCGATCATATGCATAGTTCAGTAGTGCACTTGAGGTAACTTTACGAGGTCAAGTGAAAATATATTCTGCAAAGCAGATGGACAAATTCTATCTCCTGAAGATGTGATGATCATACTTTTATTTTACCCGCAGCGTATAAAACAACAGGACCACTGATATTAACTTTATTTTTGTGTGTTTTCTTCATGTTTTATGAAATAATGTTTCTCTTGCAAAAATGATTTATTCCATTATACTTTGGTTTAAGATTTGTTGGTTTTTCTCTTCTTGTAGTTAATCACGAGGACAACATTTAGATAGTGTGTGGAGCATGGACCACAGTTGCATGAATGGAGGCACGTCCAGCTGACAACATAATACATGTTGATATGGCATGTGGCAACCTGTCATCAGCTGACTATGAAATGTCAAACGAGCAGGACCTAGCATGGAATCCTTATGTACTAAAGCACGTCCTGAGCCGATTTTCCCAGCTGCGGCTACAAGAGGCAAAATACACAGAGAAAAGCGTTTATCAACTTATTAATGTATTCATGAAGGTATTGAACGTGCCTCGGGGATAAACGTAAAGCATCATACCCAGTCGGTCACGAACATATATATCTCCCTCGATCCGGGTATATAAAGTACGTAGGAGGTGTACAATGGTGTGAGGGGTAACAAAAAACTCGGGAGTTAAAACCTAGCATATTTGCGTGAAAATCTATTTATATACGTGGTTTTCTCGTTATTTATGATGCGAGAAAGGAAAAAAGCAGACAAACAGAGATATTTTAGACCTCGAATGGTTTTATCGATGTTTTTATGAGGGGAATTTGTGTCTGTGTGTGTTTTTTTTAAACACGGTATGATGTCGAATATTCGTGTGACTATACATCACAGATGGGCAGCACCATAAACGAGGAGAGCGAACATTAATTTCGAGTAGGAAAGAAAATAGCCATAACTAATAAGTTTAAAATGCGATGCATGTGATTCATTGTTATTTGGATACACTGGGTACTGGACAGGGAGAAATATGCTATTTGTGGACAATGTTCGATGAATTATGTGAACGCATTGGTTATTTTTAGTACATTTGTTGCCAGTGAAAGGGTTGCAATGCATTTTGTCGTGAGTGGCTACAATGTGCGTCAATTTCATGCCAACTGGTTCCACTTTTTCTTTCTGCTCGAAGTTTTGTCAACATGGTTACATTTTACTTGTAAGATTCTATCTCAGATCGGTAGGTATACATAGAGCAATTTGCGCCAGCATAATAAACTGCGTAATTACACGTAAAATTGATACAATGTCCTTGAAAGGGACATTAAGAAGTCAAACAAACCATTTCTAACTGGGGTTTGAGATGAATGCTAATACTTGCTTTATTTTGCCCATCTTACCTAGCGTGTGCTGACTGCTGATGCCTGGGTTTTCTATGCCAAACTATAGTTGGTTCTAGCATCATACTCAAATACTTGCAGTTCACCAATTGCGCTTTTGCTACTTATGTCACTCTTCGAGATTTTTAATGGGGAGAAGGAGTTTCAAGAGATAACATTCATTCATTCATTCCCTCTGAACTGATTCGCCTTTCATTTCAGGTTTCGACAACAAAACACCAAAACTAAGTTCATACAAGCTTTGTATAGCGCATTCAATATAGGCAAACGTTTTTACGTGCTTTTTTACTTGGTACCTCACACCCAGGATTTCAACGTATCACCATAGGTATCACGCTTCTGGAGTTGATCATGTCAGAATTAAACCACGTGTCAATCCCTTTGCACGAGCGTCGTGTCATTGCCTGAAAAATGAAAACACATTTTCAAATCTCCAATGCATAAAAAAAAAAGAAAATATCTTCAGACTTCACGCCCTGCTAATGACCAATTCGTAATTTTCGTCTTGTCAAGGTTATAATCGAAAGAACGTCCGCTAATGAATTCCCCGTTATCTGGGTTGACATTCTACTCTAATTTGTGCCGGAATTGGGACTGCCGCAAAGGAAGGAATCGATTTTCGCACCGTTAAAATCTACCCCTACCCTCCCTCCCGCGTGCCTCCCCCCCCCCCCCCCGCTCGACCATGCCAGCAAAAAAGTATTCTCATCAAAACTGTGGCTGCTATTACTGCTTCCTGCTTACCTGCTATAAAGTCATACAGACACAAGAAAATCTTTGATAAATCGAGGAAAAATACCTACCATTGTCTTGTTATTTATCTTGCCAGCTTCGCCAGCGGTAGCGTACGAGAATATAGATTTAGTCCCATCGATCGTTCGGCGACAGCGATTCTGATTTAGAACTTATCTCCAAAAGTCTTGTAAGTTTTACGGTATATGAACGTTGTAAATTTAAGGTGATTTTGAAGTATTGGCTGTAGAATGGTGCTAAACACACATATTAAATAAATTGAGCTATGTCGGTAGAAAACTTTTTTTCATTCTCTTGCGGTAACTGTTTTTAAGAAATACCTTAGAACTAACTCTTAGGGGTGCTTCTGGGAAATAGAAGGAAATAAAAAAATATCAAAGACTTTTGATATACTTAATCTAGTGTTAACTTTTAAATGTCAATTCTTATCTTCTCTTGCTAAACATTTCCCCAACATGCAATGAGTTCTCCACCTATTCTCCAAAGGACATTTGCACGTGTATTTTATCACTATGCTCCGTGCATAACTAATCTCACCTCTTCTTTTAATGCATATACACCCCTCACAAAAGAAGGTTAATAGCTGGGTGCGTGCCTTGTCCCGTTGTTTGCTGGGTTGTTGGTAACTGACTGTTAGATCCGGTGGCGTTCGTTATCTCATGTGGTTCGAAGATAGAGGAGCGGCCAAGTGACCGTTACGTTTCAATTAATACATCACCGGGATCGCGGGGAAGGAAGGACGTCTCGCATGCGATGTCCAGAGACGCTGGCCCGGAAGGAAGCGCAGGGAATGGGAATAATGTGGGTGGTTCCTGGGTCTTGCTGAAGAGTTGGCAAAGGGAATGTTAAAAGGTTTTGTTGGTTTAACAATTAAAGGTGTTTCCATTGCATTTCAGCAGGATATAGGCGTTTGCGTGCAATGTTTATTTTGATAGCTCTATTTTTGGGGTGGTTTGAATTTGATTTGACATGTTCGGAGAACGAAAAGGAAATTATATTTTTTATTGTTATGGTAGAGTACATATTAATTAATTTAAAGTAATTTCCGCTCCGTATCTAGCAATAAGATTTCCAAAATATTAAATCAATCATACATTTATATTTGTAATATTTGCCGGTACTTTATCCATGCTGGTTCCGACTTCATTTTCATATTTGAAAATATGCTGAAGTCAGCAGTGTGCTAGGTAAATGATGCAAAGAAAACACCTCGTACATTTCGAAGAGCATATTATGATTATCTTGCAGTGCACAATATAAAAGGAGAGGACAAAAGAATATTTATGCAATCGTTCGTTTTTCTCTGCGAACGAACTGGGTTCACTTGGCACAGAGACGTTTTATTTGACACCTGTTAATCCGGGAATAAATGTAGAAAGGTTATGAAAATAGAGAAAATGGACGAACACGAACTAAGCGTAAGCCAGTGAAAAAGACCCTTTCTTACGAGCGTTTACATAATATGGAAGAGTGAGCACGAGAGACCGTCTAAAACATCTGATGGTTTTAGGTCATATTTAGATAAGATCATATCAAGCAAACTACTTCCGAGTTGAAGTTTTTCTTGATTTTTCCTTTTCAAGTTAGGATCGTTTACAAAACTTTTCCGCATGACTTTTCGCAAACAATTCTCCTGTTTCATGTATGGTTTGTAATTGTAACTTGTATACATACTAACTTAGACCTGTGCGCGCATTGCAGTCAGCTATACGGCACAGAAAACTGAGACAAAAGCAATTACGAAACGTTATTAGCCTCATGTTGCAAGTTTTCATTTCGACTTTCTCATTTCCTTGTGTTTTCCGGCCACATTTAGACTTTTCTTAGGAATGGCTAAAGTTTCCCCGTAAATATCGGCAACGTAATGTTTACGAGGACAAGTTGCAGTATTCCGAAAGCACGGGACGGAATGAAAATTCTCCCGCGCGTCTTGATGCGGGAAATGGGAAAACCTCTGGTTATGTTTTGGCCTTTCTTCGGGTTTCCATGACTGAGTAATCGATTACATCCATACTCATTTCCCTAGCGATCGCCGTTTGGACCCGCGGAAAATCGAATCGTCGGGCAATGTGGACGCTCCATGGCTCGATGGGATTTGAAGCAAAATTTAGGACTTCATGACTCGGCGAACACAATTTGCCGTTGCTTATATATTACATAGAGCGGGAATTCAAATTTGCACAGAGCACAGCGAAGCAGTTGATGCTATGGCATTGAAATTTCGGCTTCGGGTCGAGATCAGGTAAACATGCTGAATTGGAGTTGTAGGATAAAAGTTTAATTTTAGATTTTTAATTACTGATTGGAAATAGATTTTGCTACGATTGGTTAGATCATAGAAGGACGAATGGGTGCTTTAGCAAAAGACAGAATACTCGTTATTTATAGTGGTCAGAAAAGAAGTTATACAAACTATCAACAATTTCAAATTGCAAATCAATGCGTTCATAATTCCTCCAGGCACATGAGTAGCTGCTAGAGTTGAAAATTTGTCATCATGAGTGTTTTTTTATGGTAGTTCAGGGTTGGCAAATAAAAGGACTGGGTACTGAATAATCTTACAATTAAAACTATAGCGTCCAACGCATTTTGACCAGATCGGTATTTTTAAATAAAAATTATTAGATACACAGTTACAATTGCTTTTTTAACTCGTTGGCTCGTTGTTTTCGACAATAAATTGGAAAAATAACTCGTGTTAAACCAGCCCTGCGCGTACATGCGCGCCTGCAAAACTTTCAATTTCCACCAAACATTGAAATGATTTTCCATTTTCCTCTCTATATTTCCACGTACAGCTTCGAGCCTCTAGGCCCACAACATTGGCCACCCCCGCCTTCCATTGCAGGGTGCTCCGTCAACTAAACTGCACACAACACGATTATATTCGGTTGCTGATTCGCAGCAAAGGGATATTTACCACTAAGTAACAGTTCTGGATTGAAGCCAGTTTATTAAACTCAATTAAACTAATTAAAATTAGACGTATTAACGTTAGCAGTCAACCAGTCATTATACAATCGTATCGTATCAATTATAGTATATGGTAACAGTAATAGTCACGACATTGCAGGGCCGCCGTCGCCCTGGCTTTGTCGAGCCCCTAGAGGTCCATCAGTTGGCGCAAGTTGAATAGAGAGCGAAAGTTTGTGCGTTTGCTACTCGGCGGTAGTGGAATGGGGCAATGGGGGAATGGGGGAATGGGGGAATGGGGTTCCCTTCCGGTATACGTGTGTGAGGACAGGGTGTGTTATGCTTCGTGATGTATACAAGGTGGCCGATGGATTTTTTTACTTCAATCAGAATAAGTTCATTCCTTAGCATACGACGGTAATAGAAATATTATACTTTACATTTATATTGCCGAAAATTATAGTATAATGATAATCATAACACTCACAAGAGGAAATAAATACAATTTCAGTGAAGCATATATAATCCATAGAGGCACAAGCAATGCGAGACTTCCTTCAGGCGATAAAAAAAATAGTGGATTGTACATAATAAATACAAACAAGAGGGAAATTTACTTGAATTATATCATACATCCATATGCATTTACTATTCTGTTTTCATATCTCATTGAAAACTTCCAGCCGTTTGTTTTATACTGCCACCTCCCTTTCACTTCAATTTATTTATTTCGTTAACATCATTCCAATTTTATACTCTTTATGAGCTCTTAAATATTTATTTGCTCGTCATTATCTTGCACGATGAAATGGTGACTAGATAAACGAGATAAATTAATTTAAAGCAAATTCGTGGCCACTACAGAATGGCGTGCATGCTGTCAATTATTAAAAAATAATATTGAATTATGGTTTCTGCGTGAGTAATGACTTTCTATTATTTATTTATTAATTCCATTGTGAAATACGACGAAGGAATTTATGTGCGTTATGAACCGATCCAGAGGACACACGCTCAATTAGGTGCAGATGAAATCTCTTGCCCACTTGGGAGACCGAACTACCTACAGAGTAAATACAAATTCCATTATCGGTACCGATATTCCTACGCGTAACTGTAAGGCTTTCACAGCAGCGAGGGTTAGTTTCAGCAGGGTGGGCAGATTGTATTTCAAATCCAAGAAGAATTATATACATTTTCGAAGTGATTTAACGTGATACTATTGCAATTGACAAAACATCCCGGTGCCGAGACGTAATTACATTCCAGTCGGGATTGGTGCCTACTGCCTTGTCAAGTGAACTTGCCGTAGAATTACTAGAATTCTTGACAAACAGTTGAGTAGCGAGCGGAGCGGCAGGTCTCGTCTGGGTGTCCATATTTTCACTCGGCAGTCAGCAGTCAGCGCTCAGAAGTCAGCACTCAGCAGTGACTGAACGCCCGAAATGATCGAGTTCAGCAAGGAAGCTTAAGACTCCGCGTTATTATTTGCTCAGCGAAGATGAAGAGGTTAAACGTAGCCTTCCAGCTTTTGCTTGGAGCATTTTATCATCCGGATTTCGCTCGTGTCTGGAGGAATGTGAAAATTGTTTAAAGGAAAATTTCAGCGTCCGGGTAATGTGTAAAGAGGATATATCAGTTAACATTTTCAGCCAATTAAGTCGGCTGGTTACAGGCACGAGGAAATTACAATAAATTATACGGTGTATGGCTTTTGTTAGACTCATTTTCATGGAACTTCTCGAGGAAAAGCGGTGGCGATGTAGTGGAAAACCACGACTGGGAAATCTTTTGTTTCACACAAAAATTTAGTTTGAGTATGCCGTGAAATCGTCAAGAGCCGCGAAGTATTGGGGGTTTCAAGAAAGAATTTATGTCGTCTTATTCTCAATGTATACGTTTTGAATTTGGTCGTAATCAGTCAACTATATATAATTGAACAAGAAGCTATGAAATGACATACGTCCGTATTTCAAGTGGATTAAACTAACCAGTATGTGCACCTTTTCTTGCAGCCTCATTGGTATCGTCATAGACTAAAAGGCGCAGCGAGGGGGGGGGACATGAGGGGCAAGATGCTCCGGGCGCCGGCCACGGGGGGGGGGGCGCCGAAGAGGAGAGAAAAGGGAAAAAAGAAAGGAGAAAAGAGAAAAAAGGAAAAATTTAAAAGAATAAAGTAAAAAAAAAATGTAGCTGTATGACCTCTTGATCCCGCCGTCAATTTTCAAGTGGTGCACTTGTTATTGCACACCTATTTTAGGACTACCCCAAATGCTCTTCATCGCGTTGAAGGATGATCGTGTGCGCGCTAGGCCTAGGAGCTCATTGAACCGATTTCCCTCAGTTTAAGATAAAGTGTAAGCAACAGAATGTTATTTGCCCTAGAAAAAAAGCACTAGCGCGAATAATCATGTATTGCGATTCCCTGTTCGGCTACCCTCTTGAATGCCTAGAGGAACCCTTAACAAAACCCCTTAACAAATGTCACCATCGCCAGATGAAATTTGCCCTCAAACGCATAGATTTTCACCACAAACAACTGCAAGCTACTGACTTTCTCGAAAGCTGGCCCCCGAACCCGCACCCCTTCCCATGTCTCATTTCTACAAGCTGAGTTTCTTTTTTGACAATGGAAGTATGGGTCCAAAGGTCGACTCTTCTACGGTCAAATGCGCCTCTGGGATGAAAAAACAAGAGAAATATGCCCATTTAATAGAGTGAGACCTAATATACCTACTTACTTTTTAAACTAACTCTTAAAATAATTCTCAGCAAAAAAAATTAGTCTCAAAAGGGTTAAAAAAATCACTTGCTAAATTAAAAACCCAGTTATGAACCAAGAATTTTCGTAGAATTTTCGCCAATGAGTAGGGGGGGGGGGGGCGCAAATTTTTGGGTTTGCCCCGGGCGCCCATGACCGTCGCTACGCCTCTGCATAGACTTTAGGAGCAAATATGACAAAAACAGTTAAATACAAAGCCAAGCGGAAAACAGTGTACAGCTTGTATTCGAACGTGAAAAACTGTGCCAACACACGTTGCCGGCTCTTACTCAATAACATTTAGTTTCCCGAGAATTCAATCTAATCGCCGCCATCCCATCACCAACAAACGTAGCGTACCGAAAAGACAGCTCATGAAAATTCACTCGAAATAAATTTCATTTCGTGTCAAACTCATGATTTCAACATCACAGAAAAAAACACACTGATTTTTGTCAAGGTGATCTCTACCGGAAGTGAAACTCCAACGTTACAAGCCTGCCAGTCAGTCAGTCAGCCAGCGCGAACGAACTGAGGTCACTTAGCATGAAACTTTGTTTGCATAAATCTGTGCAGCTGTGTGATGGCAGACCACACTGGTGCGTAGGACACTGTTGGATCTGTGCGTGGCGTGGCGTGGCGTGGCGTGGTGTGGTGTGGCGTGGTCGGTATGCGGGGGGGGGGGGGCACGCATAGAGCTTGGGCTGTTCCCACCACTAGAGAAGGCTGGGTGTGTGGGGACTAACTGCGCCGAGAGGGCCCTGTGACGTGGCGTGACGTGGCGTGACGTGGTAGAGAGCTTGACAGAGAGGGAGTGGGCCACACTATGCTTTATTGATATAGTTTTGTATGCACTGTACATATTATTATGGTGCAGAATTACCATGTTAATTGTTAATGCATTTTGGTTAAAACTAGTGTGAAAAAGTGGCAAATATTTGCATTGACAATACTCGATGCTTTTTTCTCTGGTCTCTTTTCCTAAGTACCATTTGTAGATTTTTCAGAAAATATCTGCAGTTTTTGGCATCAACTTTCTGCCACTATACTGTGCTACTGCATTGATAATACTTGGTGCTATTTTCGCTATACGTCTTCGTTTCCCGTTGGCCTTTATCGTTAGCATGTTTTGCAGAAATGAACAGTTTGCGGTTTCATATACTGCTACTGTTGCCTCTACAAAGGACCACGGGACGATGGCAACCGCAATCGTCAGTGTGACGACTGGTGACATGCGACAACAGAAACCTACCTATATGCCACCTGGTCTTTGCGAAGTACCAATTTGTATATATTATGATTATCATTTCGAACTTGTTTGTATGTTGATGTAATTTCCCTTTCTGCTTGTTGAGAGAAAGGAGTTCACATTGGTGGGCATACGAAATTTCAAAATGGGAATTCTTTTCCCGGAAATGTTTTGAGTAAATGAAGGAGTTTTCTAATGCGTATACCTACTGTGCTGTAAGTGATATATACACAAATGTACAATTTTATAAAGACCGCTGTGGAATGAACAATATTAAAGTTTTGTTTTTGTTTGAAAACTAAACCCAAACATTAACTGTGGATCACATTCAAATGTTTTTAACTACATGCTCATGCATTGTGTCATGCTTATGTTATGCTTGAAGTCGAAGCGTCAAAAACCCCTGAAATCTTGTGCATTCATCAGGCTATCTTCACAAACTAGTGCGTTCCGGATTTATAGTTGGATTAACTGGAACAAGAAAAGCTTCCTGGTAAATGCTGCCAGACTCTTTCCGCTCGGACGATTTTTACTGGTCACAGTGGGTTGAGTATATACGTACAGTAAATTGTTAAAAAATCCATTAAAAGTGCTTTACTGTCACATTATGATACCCAGACAGTTTAAGCACTTGTCATGGCATCCATCGAGCACTTGGCCACTCTCTGAACTGGAACGCTCTCTAGCTAGCAGTGGCTTGCTGTAGATGGCCGCCACATGGCATCATGGCGTCCATCGAGCACTTGGCCACTCTCTGCACTGGATCGCTCTCTAGCTAGCAGTGGCTTGCTGTAGATGGCCGCCACATGGCATCATGGCGTCCATCAAGCACTTGGCCACTCTCTGCTCTGGAACGCTCTCTAGCTAGCAGTGGCTTGCTGTAGATGGCCGCCATATGGCATCATGGCGTCCATCGAGCACTTGGCCACTCTCTGCACTGGATCGCTCTCTAGCTAGCAGTGGCTTGCTGTAGATGGCCGCCACATGGCATCATGGCGTCCATCAAGCACTTGGCCACTCTCTGCTCTGGAACGCTCTCTAGCTAGCAGTGGCTTGCTGTAGATGGCCGCCACATGGCATCATGGCGTCCATCGAGCACTTGGCCACTCTCTGCACTGGATCGCTCTCTAGCTAGCAGTGGCTTGCTGTAGATGGCCGCCACATGGCATCATGGCGTCCATCAAGCACTTGGCCACTCTCTGCTCTGGAACGCTCACTAGCTAGCAGTGGCTTGCTGTAGATGGCCGCCACATGGCATCATGGCGTCCATCGAGCACTTGGCCACTCTCTGCACTGGATCGCTCTCTAGCTAGCAGTGGCTTGCTGTAGATGGCCGCCACATGGCATCATGGCGTCCATCGAGCACTTGGCCACTCTCTGCACTGGATCGCTCTCTAGCTAGCAGTGGCTTGCTGTAGATGGCCGCCACATGACTATTGTCATGACGACCGAACGTGAGCGTGCTACGCCAGCGGTCGCGTGACAGTGGCGGTGGAACTCGCGCACGCTTGGTCTGTCCAGGTGTCTGTAGCTAGCAGGCAGCAGCTAGCAGGCAGCAGCTAGCAGGCAGCAGCTAGCGTTGCCGCATGCCCAGGTACAGGGACTCTGTTGATGTTCCCACCGAAATAATCGACTAGTTTGGCGACGAAGTGTTTAGACTGAAGGAAGCGTATACCACGTACTTCATGGGCTTGTTTAATTGGTCTATTTTTGTAGACCGATAGTATTTATTGATGAGCGTAGCGAGCGAAGCGAAATCATCAGTTTCACCACTGCTAAAAAAAGCACGTGTGTGTGTGTGTTTTTGTTTGTTTGTTTGTATGTGTGTTTATGCGCGCTCTACAGGCCAAACGCCTGCGTCGATTGCGATGAAATTTTCAAGGTGTCATACTTTTGTTCTCAACTTAGACCCCATGCGTTTTTCAAGAAAATCCTCGTTTTTCAAGAACATCTTCCCTTAAAAGCAGAAAAAATAGCAATATTCGGGGATTGAGAAAGTTTGGAAAGTACGGAAATTTATTTAAAAGTGCCTGTTCTTTGCAAATTTTCCCAATTTCGATTGTTGTCATTAGAAACCATCGAAACCAAATCGAAACATCACACCAGATTTTTTGACTTGAAGTTGACTACAAGATTTGACAGATATTAGAAATTTTGTCAATTTCGTACAAGCAAGTTCTTGAAAGTAAGTCCGCGGCAGAAATATATCTCAAACCTAATAAAAACCCTTTGGCATGAGTTACATCTATGTATTTACATGTACATTGCTCAATGACATCAAAATTAGCATATTTCCGCTACCCGACAGCTCGGACAGAAACAAAGAAAGGTCAGAATCGTTTACATTTTCAAGGGATCAGAATTTTTGAGAAAGCAATGGTCCGGCTTGCTGCTCCATGATTTTCATATGCTTTTTGACTCAATCTTCTTATGCGCTATATACAAACCGCTACGCTCATCTTCAACGCAACACAAATTGCGTTCGCGAAGTCCTAGTATGTGTTGAACGTCAAAGATGTTGATGGAAGGATTGAAATGGAATAGTTATTGATTGAGCGAGAAGTATATTGGAACGTTTTGTGCGATAGTGTTTTTGGTAGTGTACATTTTGTTCGAGTGGAATAGCGGAGGTTGTTGTTCATTCAGATCTGTGCGTATGGAAGCATTACTGTAATTGAAATAATTGCAAGACACCTTTTTTATTTATATATGTGGAACCTAAAACTTTAAATACAAGGGGCTTCAAAGTTCCTCTGCTCTTTTTTGAGGTCGATAGGTATGTACAATACCACTACGAAATTACGGGTTTTGATTTTGTTCTATTTTCAAATTTTAAATGTTCTTTATAATAATTTGTTAATGCGAAAAACATTATCGTCGTCACAACATTGCTTAAGCCTGCGACTTGAAAACTTCTGCTTGGAACAACTAATACCTACCTCAGAAGCCGTTTTAAACCATAAAAAATCTAAATATTGAGCACATTCTAGCCTGAGGTGGCTCTCAAGTATGTAAGTTAAAACCCCAAACGGTATATTTTAATTATTCTAATTACCAATCCCTTTAAAAAGCTTCTGGGAAAATTAACCAACTTAAGATTTCTTAAGAAACCCTTACCCCCTACCATTCTAACCACCCAACAGCTAATAGACATACGCATTTACCCCAGTTTTCAACACTGTCAAACTTTGCCGAAAACTTGTTTGTTTACAAGAATGTTGAAAGTTACATTCGACGATGGCGAACACTAGCGCTGGCGTCTTGCTTCGACAAACAATGAACCAAGACGCGACAGCTTCCTCTAGGTCAATCAAGAAAATGACAGACTTAGATTAATCTCTTTGGTGCTCAGAGTTCGTGCCTAGGGAAGTAGAATCTCGTCTTTGTCATCGTTGCGCACGGGAAATGGTAGAGGAAAATTGACGCGACCGAATTCCGATAACTTTTCGCAATATAAAATATCACAGTTTATGTTAAGAATTTTATCATTCATCATCGTTTGCAATTGGGTTATGCAATTGCAGCGTCGAATAAAATAAATAGTATTCAAATAATGGTATGTCTGCAGTGCTGATTAAATTAGCCGGCTAGTTCATTCGAAAATCGCAAGCATTTCTGTACGGTTACTTTCCTATTGTTGATTTAAAGTGAAATGAACCAAGATAATTTGATCAAAAGTATAGTTATTTGCAGAACGGTACACACTACATAGTACCATTCACTCATGCATGCCAATTAAAATTCTGATTACTCAAAAGTGTTTGCTCAACAATGCCATTGAAAGTTCAAAACGCCAACAATTCTAAGTTGACAAAAAGGACACAAGGATAAAATACAACTCCTATCCAAGAACCAAATTGCATTGCTACGCCGGAATAGCATTTTAAATAATTAATAGAACCCATCGAGCACCGGGCAGCCACACGAACTGGAGCAGTCGGGTACACCCAGATCTACATGGGGATACTCGCATAAGACAGGTACTTGACTCTCAATAATGTAGGGCGCCTATCCTCTCGCGGCAATCTGGAACAAAGCACGAGCAAATGTACATGCTGGCCTGATGCGGGATACTCGGCACTTGGCACGCTTCATGCCCAGCTACGCGCCGCGCAATCAGCTTTAATTTCTACACCGCTGCTAGGAATAATCGGCGGTTCATTTGCACTGCTCTGATTAATATAAGATAGGTAATTAGTGTTATTTGATTAGGCGTAGGGATGTGGGTGTTACTGTTGGTAGTGTGTGGAGATGCTTAAACGATGGATTTTGCAAATATTATGAGACATTCTTTGCCGTCTTGCACGATTTTGTCACAGATTTTGTGACATATTTTCTGTGCGTAGCTTCGCACATATCTGTTCTACTTGTTAGAGTTTGAAGCTGTTCAACCCTCCTTTCAAGGGTGACAAAGGCGTTTTTCTAATTGCTAGGTTGACGGCATGTGGACCATACATTACGTACTTCTGACTGCCTGTCGAGATGGATGGCGACTTAAACGAAAAGTTATAACCTTGGGGCATTGCGCGGCTGAAGCAAAACTATTATAAATTCGTTGTATTTTTTATTGATCTCGCAGATTTAATGTAATCTGTCTATTCATGGTCTTTATTTCTTATAAGTTACTTGATTACAATGTGCGATGCAGATAATAAAAACATACAAAAGTGATATTTCGTGGAGGTGCCGAGTTTGCTCTGCGGGCTGCGTTCAGGAGTAAACATTTAAGTTCGAATGCAATGCGTGTATAATGAGTGTATCAGTTTACGACGAAGGTAATTTCATGGTATTCATATTTTTGTGATACAAAGTGACAGACAATTTGATTCCATTTATTGTTTCACGTGTGGGAGCCGAGTCTGCTTTGCGGGATGCTTCTAGGGGTTAAGGTTGAATTTCAAACACACTTTTGGGATTCTCTTTTAATCGTATTATTTGATTTTTACATCTTTAAATATGTTTTGATGTACTTTTTGTAGCAATTAGTAGCAAAATTTCGTGGAGGCGCAATGTTTTCTCTAGGTCTACGGACAAGAATTGGTTCTAAGAAACTCTTCTAAAAGAAGTGATACACGATTAGTATCAAACGCGCTGCCGAAAATGATTATTTATATTATATATATATATATATATATATATATATATATATATATATATATATATTTATTTATTTCGTGGAGGTGCCGAGTTTGCTCTGCGGGCTGCGTTCAGGAGTAAACATTTAAGTTCGAATGCAATACGTGTATAATGAGTGTATACACACACACACACACACACACACACACACACACACACATATATATATATATATATATATATATATATATATATATATATATATATATATATATATATATATATATATATATATATATCAAATAAAAGTCATAGATCTAATTTTTGAGGAATAGGTGTTAGTAAATAAGTAACGTGAATTTCCAGACGTGAAAACACGTTGTAATAGATGTTAGTTTTAATCTGCATTTAGTTTGCATTTCCCGAATAGATCCTTTGGCCTGGCTTCTTGGTGGGTGGAATTGGGCGATTTCGTTCATTCTAGACCATTTCTATCATAGTCGCCTAAGGGCCTTTATACCTAAATACGCATAAATACGCCTAAAGACCACGATCGAATCCTGACTTTCTCTCATACTTAATTACAGTCCCTCCAGATAACAGTTTCAAAAGGCGTTGAAGCTTGTGAGTCGTCATTATCCGATACATAAAAGTACACCTGGATAGCTGGAGGCGAGTTAAAACGGTTACAAAGTAATGTGAATTAATTGGAAAAATATGGGTGCATGGCAACTTACTACACAGTACACAATATTTACAAACACAATGCTGATAACAGCAAAAACTAGTGCATAATAATATCACAAAGCTGCTATTTTGCTCTGTACGGTAACGGTTCGAACAAAACGTCCAGGTTATGGGTCCTATCTAGGTTATGCCCACACTGCATATCATGTAGGTAATTCCAACTCGGAGAGTTATACACATGTGCATAGCAAGCAACAGCTGGGATTTGATCTAGTCTTCTGCGAACGCAATAACATGTTTCCCTTTGAACCATCTAATACAAATTTAATCATACATATATCGCGCACAATGACACAGGTTTCCGTATAGCTGTATTGGAACTTCGGAGGCACCAGGTTCGATGCATTGCGTTTTCTAGCTGTGTCGCAAGTTATGAGATTTTCCGCTCAGTTCTTTGCGACAACAGAGAATGAAGTTGGAACGTTTTTTTACACTTGGGGATGTGCAGGTCTTGGACGGGCGGCTATGAAACGGGTTTCTTTTAATAACAAATCTGTGGGTTAAAGGATCAAACTTGAGCCTGAGGATGTATGCGTAAGAAACATTTTATGTGGCGCTATATGTAGAAATGTCATGAAGGAGTCAGACAGTATTAATGGTGGGCAGTAGTATTTGGTAATGATTCATTTTCTTTTGGTGCAATATGTAACCTTGGTGCAATATTATGTTATTTTTTATAATAAGCAAAATGAAAATTAAATTAATCGTCGAGATGAAACTGTTTCAAGATGCCAATTTTGTAGCCAGCTGTGAAACAAAATAAATGCAAGAACATCAATGTGTGGTTCAAGGGGTTTGCGGTGGCCTTGGGTCGCCTCTCGGGCTATATCTTGGATCCAGAGTTTAAAGTTTCTTTCCTCAGTTGCAGCAGTAAACTGCATGCGAACAACATCTCGAAGGCGAAATCCCTCCCCCTTCTACCCGACGGGTGCATCCCATTGCATGCAAGTTGGTCGGAGGGGGTTTTACTCCCACGCCCCTGTCTATTTAGTGCATGCATCCACGGTCGTGGGGACCTAATTGTATTTGAAACTCACACAGAGCTCAGTTTTATTGGAATAAAATTGGACGAATGGCTTGGTCTTAATTAGTGCGCGAATCGAAATGTTCGCTCTTCCGGCTTTCGACCGAATCTAAAGCAGTGAGAAGTGCCAATTAACGGGTGCGGATGACTTGCGTACCATATGAAAGTGTCCTTGAGCGAGCCCAGCGGTGCGTGAAAATTGAATTATAGAGTAGTGCATATTGGTATTAAAGTTTGGTGGTAAAACATTTATTTCTGTGTATTACGATATTCACATTCTAAAATGGTTGGAACTGGTCGATTTCATTATCGAATTTCAGAGATGCAATACTACAGATATCAGACGGCACGGTGAGATTTGAGATTCTTCTGCTAATGCTTTTGGAAATAGACACAATTATGACTGCTGTATTCATGGAGAGAACTTATCCATGGCTTGAAGGGTAGTCTCTGCCTCAACAATATTTTTTACTTGAACTATAATTAAAAGTATTTCAAAGACAATTTAATATGGGTCTGCTATTGGTCATAGTTTCCCACGACTTGAGTCTCACCAAAGAACTTCTATACTTCTGAACTTATTCTGAACTTGTACCTTTTCCAGCTGAAACGTAAAAAACCTTTTGTATAAAAGAAACCATTGTCCGAGATTTAGAGTAGGAATGGCAATTCCCACAAATGACCACATGATGACATCAATGCATTTTTTCGCTGGCTTTTGTTAAATCGCAGCTTTTTATATCGCGGCTTTAATAGCGCTAACAACCGTTAATCGACTGGTTTGTCGATCATTTGTCATCTGCCTTGGCAGCGTTCCTGGTAGGGGTGGAAAGGGTGGGTGGGGGGCTGAATGAAGGGCAGCCGGGGATTGAACCCGGAACCTAACGGCTAACGGCATCAGCTGAGCGGAGGTAAAACAATTATTTAAATGCGTTTTCGCCAACTGAGTTGTGACGAGGGGAGGCGGGCTAGCGAAAGACGCCTGCGGCGGATGCACGTTTCGCTCCCAGCAAGCGAGTGGTCATTCACCGGAAATTGCTTGGTAGTTTTCTTACTGTTTTTATTCGAGAAGTTTAGGAAAACAATAGTAACTTTGGCTGCGCAAAAAGGAACATTCGTGATTTTAGTGAACCGATTGCAAAAGTAAACAGTCGTCGATTTTGGCACAAGGACTTTGGCGAGTGTTCCTGTAAAGGAGCCTAAATTCGCCATTTGTTTACGCAATACCATCAAAAGCGTCGTCTTTATCGAAATAACACACAGCATTCATTTTGCTTTTTTTACATGGGAAATTAACATTTTGCAATATTCCTTTTTTGATTAAAATTGTCACAAAAACGAGAACAATGAATTGAACCGATCACAAGAGTAGGCTTTTCTTGCAATTTTATAAGGTTAAATTCCTGGTTGCAAAATAGAGGCAGTACAGGCATATTAGTGACTGGACGAGGTTGGGACGAGGCCGAGTCGTACTTCCGGCTAGTGGAGACGCCACGTTTAATCCACCGCGACGCCTTTCAAGCCTGACAATTGCGTCGGGCTGGCAGAATGGCCGCCCGTTATCATTATCAAGCGAGTGCGCAAAAAGCAGCTCTGTGAAGAAACTTGGATATAAAAACGAGAACCAAGCGGATGTTTAATGAAAAAGCTTAGATTTTCGTAAATAATTTGACGCGTCTTTCTCAACATGACCTAGTTTGCACGAACAATTGCTAGAGAGGTATAAAAGGAATGGGTTGCGAATACAGGTGCACTAGCGCGCATGGTGGCTGCTTAGCGAACCTGTGAGGGTGGGTGACGGTGTGGGTGCAGGGTGTGCATGGGAGGGCACATGCCTCTGAAGTGCATACTGGATTTTGTTTAATTATACGTCTCGCCACTTGCGGGGATTTGAACCAGCACGTTCAGGAAATAGAACTAGAGAGTTCCAATGGCACGGGAGTTGGCTATTGTGGAGTGTACTTTATTTTCTTGCTTGGTAGAAAAAACGTGCATTTCAACTGCGTGTTCCAATATGAGGTTGCATTGATATTTTTTAAGAACTTTTTTTTAGTATAATTATTATAGGAAGTCGGTGCCTCATTTAACCTTTGAGGGTCCAGCTTTAATTTACTCTGTTCGTAAAGCTGCCAAAGAAGAAAATATAATCATTTATGCTTATTTGCGTTCATTCTTGGAAACTAGAATGATACCCTTGAAGGATGCTTCAGCGTTTTTTCAGGTCAAGCATGACGGTAAACGTGCAGTTGACCTCTCCCTGGTTATCAAGACTCTCATCTTAGTTAACTTCTCCATCTCTGAGCCTCTAGCTACGGCACAGAGCAGAGGTGAGCCGAGATGAAAGTTCAATCTGGTAAAACTTGGCAAGACAATACGCGAGCATCGCTCCTATTTATTACATTTTTTTGACGCTTTTTGCAGTTATTGCTAACTCCACTTATTAGACACCCGCTTGTCCTGATGATAACGAAGCACTCGCGGGTTGAATTCTAAATGTGTTTCGCTCCGAAGGTAGAAGATATTGTGTAAAGGTAAACCTACTTAGGCGAAGTTATAGGGAGAGTGAGATAATATAATAATGATGAACAAAAGGAGAAGGAAAGAGAATATATACTCACTTAATTAAGAAATCGGGTTTAGACTGCTCAAAGTTTTACAGGCACGCCCTGATGGTAAATTGAGACATATAGCCAGAGTAATTCACTCCAAAAGGAAAGTAAAATAAGGCCTGGAGGGGATCTAAAGTACACATGTGATTGCAAAGTGGAATTCGCTACCTGTACATGTAATAGTAACACCTCTAGTATTTACTCAACGCCTCCAGGCAAAGGCTTTCGGCTCAACAGTATAGCACTCAGTACAACGTGTGTTAACCTACATTTTTCCTATAGAAACAAGTGTTTGTAAAATAGCATACTTGACACAGAAACGAGCAAGCAAAGCCTCCCCTACTCTCAAACCCTTTCCGTCCCTATCTCCCCAATCCCAACCCACCCCTAACCCCGCATGTTTGGCTAAAAATGCGTGCACGCACGCTGACACGCACAGAGTTCCAAAAAGCCTCAGTCCATTCCATCCTATAACCTCAAATTCCCCCTTAATAATAGGGCCATTAGTAGACTATGTGAACTTTTCATTATCATAATACCCATATTAAACTTCTTAATTTCCTTTGAAACTAATAGGTCAGACGATCAAACGACTTTGCGATCTTCCAGTGGTGAAAACGTACTGATTGATTCAGTAGGCAACACTGCATTGTAGGTAATTTATATACACATAAGTAGGTGGGTAACATTTCTGCGTCAATTGCGGCGGCCAGTCGAAAAGCAGAAATCCGGCGTAAATATTTGAAGCGTTCTATTGATCCCCGCCGCGCGCGCTGCTGGCATTCCGAGCCGCGGTCAGACGTCAGACTCTCAGGCTCAGAGCGAAGGCGGTGACTGGAGCAGCGGTAGCCAGTTAGAGGACCGCGTTCCTAGGATGGAACGCAGAGGAAAATACTATTTCAAAGATTGTTTTTAACTATTTATTTTGTGACGTCACCAAATTATATACAAATAAATTATGTTATCGTACGTATACCCTATGGCTATAGCGTTTGTTTTGTTGGTCGATTTGTTGCTGTTCATGTAGCCTCTGTACTAGTACTCTGTGTCTAGTAGCTTCTTATGAACACCTTTACCTGATTAATTCTGTGTACGTTAATTTGCGCCCATGCTGGGATACATTTTGTAGGAGGCAATTATTCAAAAAACTAATTAATGAATTGGCAAGAGCAATAAGTAAGAAGCAATAAATAGAAAACAAAAAAGTTTCCGCATTTACTGAATCTGCCAAGAATATGCATCCTATAGGCAGAAGTGACAAATGACCTAATATATTATTTCTCCCGCCTTACTTTTTTGAGTGCTGTTTTCCAATGACATGTATAGTCGCCGGCTGCGGAATCTTAATTTGATCACGTGACTTGGAGCTACGTAGGGGCTAGTATCTGTAGTGTAGGATAACTAGGTGCCTTGAATGACCAGGATAGGGGCTCTTTTGAAGGTCGAGTTCGAGAGTAAATATACTGACAACTTAAAAACTGTTCAGTACCCTAGACCTATTACATTGGCGATTTCTAGGCCACACTTCGGATTTTTCGGACACATATTCGGACCACAAATGCAGCTCGTGGTATATCCATATTGAACAGCTTACGCTATGACGTATGATGCGATCAAAGAATATGACACATAAAATCTAACTTACATAACGTCGCGCTAGAAAAAGCATTACGTGTTCCGATCCAAATTGCAAATAAGACAAAAATTGATATTCGTGATATCGTCCTTTTCAAGCTGTACTAAATCTTTGTTCAATAGTAGAACATTTCCTCTGCTTGGTTATAGATTTAGATTTAAAATATCTCCAGTTTTCAGCTCTCGTTACTTAATTATTTCCAAAGTATGAGCACTTTTGCGAGAAAAGTATGCGCGTCGTTAAACCGTATTTGAAATTCTGCAACACGAATTGTTTTTCAAAAATGAGTTTCTGGCGATTTTCAAATATATTGTACGATGCTCGAAATAATTTCTGTTACGTTTCAACCAAGATAAAAGGCCCTGCATTTTTCACCCCCGCCATTTTGTGCAATGTAGGCCGTTGAGCAAGCATGGAAGGAGGAAGGAAATGGCGAGAAGCATACGCAGCCGCGCGTAGCTGGCTGTATAATCAAGTAAAGTGCAGGAAAACGAAATCATCGTGCTTAAAATGCAAGCCAGTACCGGTTAGTAATCATGTGTAGGGCTCACTACACTGCTCTCACGCTGACTCTCGCTGACTGGTCGATTTACCTCTCTCACTTGGCGGCGTCGCTCCTTTCAGCTGGACGCCATTCATAATTCATAACTGATGAACATGGAGATCGAAAGATTTTATGACTTTTCAAAGGAATGTATTTTGTATACAGGTGAGCACGCCTTTTTGGTACATATCAAGCGTCATGGAAGAATACGTAAAGTTGAAAAAAAATCAACATACTGCGTTAAATGGAAAAATATTTCGTGAAAGGTAAGGAAAATGGTTATTATGCTAATTCAAACAAAATTTTTTCATAAAGATTTAAAACTGGTTGCTCCTAACTATCAAAATTGAATTGAAATGGAAATCGCGGATTGAACAGTACTATATTGCATTTTAGCAGTACTGGTTTCGAATTCCAATTTTGAAAACGACGACGTGCTTTTGTGATGTTCAAAAAATCTATTTTATTTTATTACAGCCCACTCTATGCGTTTTTATCTAAGACCGTTGATGACTATAATATAAATGATATATATGCATTTATTTTTTACCTAATGAGAATACATCAACAGGTCTGTGCATGAATGCCTCTCTCTGCAATTACCTATGATGAGTAATGACAGACGTTGAAAATTAGAATAATTCCTAAATTTCCAGTTTCCTAGCGTAGTAATGTTTTTCTTCGCGTGTTGCCGATGTAATCTTAATTTCCATGCACTTTGCTTACATTGCAGCTAAGTTCTGCTGGCTGTGAATCTTGCATGTTATAGTTTGCTCGCTCGCTCGTAGAGTCACTCAATGTTTCGCTCGTGGAAAAAGAACCACGATTTCTTGACGCTGGAAAATGGCGTTTTCTCGGTATCGCTAGAATAAAATGCACATCCATTACGCTGCACACAATAGATGATTTGTTAAAGGCAGTTATTTTTAATCCCACCGATATATGACACCATTTGTGTAGAATAGAAAGCAATATAATCTATGTTATATGAAATGTAATATTCGCGTGTGAGAAATAATAGCTCAGAGATCACAAACGAGACGTTACGTGTTTAAATTGTCTGTACATTCTCAATTAAAAACTAGGTTAACCGATATGACTGTCGTTTCACAACTACTATACGCCATTTCTAGAATGAGCTGAAGATTATTTCTGTACAATTAAATGCATAGAGGGCATGCTTAAAAAACTTGATTTTAATTATATTTTAGTAAATTTTATAAAATTGTCCCACTCGGTGGCCTCGCTCATAATGTTGAAGTACGATAAAGGTAAAAAAATCACAAATAGTTTTTTTTACCACGAATAAACACATTTCCTGTTTTAAAATGCAATGTCGGTGCTTGCTCGCAAATGGAATGCGCATTATAGAAAATTATGTATAAAATCCCACCCACTGACACCAATTGTAGCGTAAACAGAAAATTTTTCAGAAAACATCAATGTCTCCGTTCCAGAAACGATCTTATCTCGATATCACAGCAAGTACAAACACTCGATTTTATTTCTTACAATAGAAAACAATACGATGTACCAGTGCCAAGCAATCAGACACACCCAAAAAAAGTAGACGATCAGTTCCGAAGCGTTCGAGCAGTCGCTACTAACAGGCATTGACAGATGGTAAACCATCCCTCCGAGCACGATACGTGCAATCGAGATCGCCAGGTTGGTACCGTTCATTGATTACCTCTTACGAGAAGACCCGCAATGTGTCAACCTCACTCACGTTTACACAGGCACACAAATAACCTCCAGTGACAGGTCATAGCCGAACGTGAGCAGTGATAATTTACACTCCATATAGTGACAAATCAGGGCGGAAATTGTAACTACACCGCCGAGACCAGAGATTTTTATGATGGAGAGAGATCGTTCATTTTGATCGTCTGACAGAATGGTTGTAAATTGGATAATGTGAAGTAATTTTCGAGGAAGAGTGCGATACATTGTACCGAGATCCTTATTGGCTGTCGTTCGTTTTGAGCTGCTACACATTTTCGGTATTTTGTTTTGGGAGTGATTTTACGATGTTCCATAGCCGTGTACACATATACTTAATTTGGTGATTTTACATCGGTGATTTTTTAAAGTTTTGAGGTAACTGAGTTTCAGTGCCTGTAATGACCTTGTCGCTGATCATAGGACATAATATTATAGACACATTCTCAAGACATGGTGGTCTTCGAAACTGCTCTCGCTGATCAAACGTTTTGTTGAGTGTTACTTGTTAACCTTTGCGAAAAGTATATGATTTCAAACGTATATTTTGCAAACATGAAGTTTCGAGGAGTTGCAACTGACGTAAACAGAAATGCCCAGAGTCTGGCAGACTTTTCGTTGTGTGGTTTTGGTTTTAATCATGAAAAAAACTAATTGAAAGCCTGTACAAAACCTTGTTTTAAAAGAAGTCTAAGCCCTCCTAACGGATTCTTCATCTGCGTTAAAGGACACTCTTCTACCACTGTTTCCCCACATCTTCACTTTCCTGTTTTAAGTCTAGGTCACTCTACACAACCTTTGATCTTTGCTAGATTACACTCCTAACGCAAGCATATACCTGTGCACAGCTGCTATATTTTGTAACTGTGCAGGTTACCACAGTAATGAAAAATTCATGACCTCAATTAGGTGGAAATGAAGGTTGCATGTAATGTATCCCCGCTAAGTACCCGAACACAGTTGCATCGATCCGATTCATCTCATTCCCTAAACATGGGTAGCTAAATACTACGTGTCATGCTCTATACATATTATATACGAGATGCATTTCTCTAACTACATGCGAAATACCCACGCAGATGCAGAGTATATTATTTCAATTTTCGCTGAGAAAACACGATTGTAACAAAAAGAAAATTAACTTCCAGCACATTAACACAAAACTAATCTAAACCACCATCTGGCAAATACAGAGTTAAAATATTCCTAAACAACCATCACACATAATTACATGTTAACTTACATTTCAACGCTACAATGTAACAGCATCGTAACTTTCATGTTACAATCGTGCTCAAACACATCCTTTCTAGATTGATGTAACCCTCTCCTACGTTAAGCGCACCTTTTTACAGCGCTGCGCAATGTTATATACACAATCGGCTGAGTACAAGGGTGTTTATTTAAGTAGCGCGATCGTATTTCTTAGCTAAAAGCACGTTCTGTGCTTATCACGAGGTAGCTCGCTCGATTAGCGGTGGTTTACCCCTTTCACCCTGCCACCGAAAACGGCCGAGACCACCCTCGTTCACCTTTCCGACCCCTGAAATAACCCAGCGAAGTGTATCGATGCAGACAGCTATCGAACCGAGACTGTGGAGACAACAAGCCACTTCGCTCGCAGCTTTTTCCTTTGTACTTGGGTTGCACTGTTCCTCACGCAATTATCCGTACTATGAAGTTTGTTGTCTGTGCTTACTTTTGTTGCGCCAATCAAGACGAAGCGATTTGTTGTGGCGGTTTGTTAATGTGCATACGCATTGCAGTTGTACATGGAAATGTTTTAATAAACATTTGAAAAACTAAGAAACTGTGGAGAATGTTATTTGGAAACTTGCGATGTGACAGTGTTTTTTATCTGAGTTGTGATGCGCCAATGTTCAGGAATAGCTCTGAATGACATAGATTAACCCTTGACTTCTTGATTGTCAAATCAATGAAATCGTTGAATCTGCTTAAACCATGGATTAAATCACATGAGTACCGTTAAACGGTGTATGGTGTTTTAATTAACCCGGATTTTTAATTTTAAAGTAATGAGCTAAAAACTGGCATTGAAAGTTCCAACAAAAAGGTATATTAAAGGCAGTTATTTGACGGGATAAGCTAGGAATGCAATGAAGATATGCCAAGGACCCTTGAAACTCTCTCGCGGGAGTAAACATTTTATTTCCAGCCTCTAAAACTCCAGTGGTGGAAAATAGCAAGAATTAAAAGTTGGAACTGGATTCCGTTCAGCATGTCTTTCAGAAGTTTCTCCCTCTTACCAGTAAACGACACTTATCTGTGTCGATCTTTGAAAATGAGGAGTTATTTTCAAATCCTATTACTCCACTACGTGTCATTTTTAATTAAGGAGGTAATAGACTTGCTATGAAGACCAGAGAACGGATCGCTTTGGCAAAGCGTTTTTTTTTCTTTTTAGAAATTAGCGAAACGATTTTGATGTATAAAACGAGTCTGCTACGATGAAGAACAGAGAAAATAAAAATAATTAAGTGAAATGTCAGATGGAGAATTTGGACTAAAGGTAATGGATTTCCATGCTCATTTTCCCGAGTAAATACATAGCTAAATTATTATGTGTTGGAGTTAAACACGTGTAGATAAACACTATTTTTCGTGTTCTTTTTGACTATTGGTTGTTTTTCTTTAGGCAACAAGAAGATTGGTATTGTAAAAGTATGTGTAAAGTAGGCATTGTGAGATGGTAAGTTGATTTTCACGATTTTTGTCTCGAGAATGTTTTATTTCTAGTTCGCAAAAAGATTTTCAGTCCAGGGAAAACGAAAAATTTGTGACCCGTAAAATTGTTGGGACAAAGAACAAATTGCCACAAACGTAGAATATAGCGGCTGAAGTTAAAGCTGTATACGCAATACGCTTAAGCTGAACATCGAGGAAACAAAAGGAAAATGCGAGAGCAATTTGTTGTTCGCGTTACTCTGAGACCATTTTATACGGTTAATATAATAAAACATGTTCTGTAGAGGGTCCAATGAAGTTGGTGCATTTTCCAAAATTGGATCATTTTCTTGGTCTGAGGTTGAGAGGGCGGAAATTCTCGTGCATTCAAGGTAATGCCAGAATGGCCTTGAACCCTTTTTACAGGGTTGACTTAAAAACAGACGTTTAATTTTAGGCTCATAAACGATCCGCATTCTCAGGGAATTTACCTTGTATAGACTTAACAGGGAAACGAAATCAGACAAATTTTAATTGCCACATCATCTCTTTTTAGTTCATTATAACTTTTTCGGTACAGCGTATTTCCCCAAACTTTCTTCCGTGTTTTATGTGATGAGACAAGAAAGAATACGTTGAGGTGGAGAATTCCGGATGAGGCAGCTCATGCGAAGGAGGGGGAAATGTCTGTCAAGCCGTCGTCTGACATTATTTGTCCTAGATTTCGGTGGTCCCTTAAGGGGACACCACGGTTCCCGGCAGAAAATTGTTTAGCAGGGAAGGAAGAGGACCTTATTTATTGCGAGAAACTTGCTACTTTTATTAGTAGCTCAACAAACAATGTTGCGCCGGAAAATTCAGGCCGGCGAAACAAATTTCATTCTCAAGACAATTCGAGAAAGTATTTTTTTTTAGAAATGTTGAAGGGAACGGCGGAGGGAGTACTACGTTTCATCAAAGTGACACTACGGGAATATTAAGAATGACACTGAAGCTGTACAATTTCAGTCCCATACATTCAGGTAGGTTTTATATCTTTAATGAAATTGAAACTGTATATATAAGTAATATAAGGATCATACACTTTCCTTTAACGTATACCTTGCCTGAACTAAGACTTGTTCAAATCTTTCTTTGCACTGGCCTACCACGACGCAGAAACGCATGGAGTAGATATTATCTTGATAAATCTTTATATTAAAGAAAGTGTTTTATTTAAATTAGTGTTTTATTTTATTTGATCCAGGCACGCTACTTTGACCAATATTAATTTGAAATAGAACCCCTACCTGGCTGTGAAAAATTGGTTCATTCACAAACAAACCAACTCAACCATTTGCATGACAATTGCATATCTGCTTATTTTAAAAATTACCCACTCAAAATAAAGTTTTAGTTCGAACCTATCGGCATTTAAGCTTAAACCTAGGCGACGCAACCACTTCCCTTCCGCTCACCAGCTTTCAACACTTGCTCGGAAGCAAACCCGCGGAATCGCCAATGGACAAGCAAAGTGGCTGGCGCCTATACGCACCCTTTGCGGTGTGGGGGGAGTGGGGGGGGGGGGGGTAGCGTCGGGGGGCAATCAAGAACGCATCAGCGTCGACGCTCGTGCAACGGCGGTTCGACCGATAACTGCACTCCGTGCCCCCCCCCCCCCCCCCCTCACTCCCGCTAAACGCGATCATGTGCTCGTTACAGGCCTGTTTATGCGCCCACTAACGGGGAGAGAGCACTCGTACCGCGTGGAGTGTGCATACTGCTCACAGGTATTGAGAGTGCAGGGCAGCGGGTCCTTACACAAGCGTATACTGTGTTTTTTAAACCATTTTCTCATCTCCGGAGTTCAATTATATTTGGCATGGTAACCGCTAATACCACTCAGTGATCTTCTTTGAACATGGAACTCTAGACGATAATGAAAAGATAATAGATGATTGACGATGTAGATTCTAGATAGTGTAAAAGTGGCCAAACAACTGGGAACCAGTCGAAGAGTTCATATAAGCAACATTTATAAAAGTTTGTTTATAATTTCATATTGGTTCAAATTGCTTCCCTCAGCTACTCCCAACAACTTAAATTAGCTAATACCAATGGGGAGCCGCGCGTCCTCGTGTCTATCTGATCTATCTATGACCACGTGAGTCTTGAAGCGTGATTGTGATAAGGATGCAAGGGTGCGCTAACATAGCCGCTCTGTGTCCATGGCTCTCCATCGTCAAGGGGGCTGCAGCCGCGGTGACAATGCACTTGCCGAGATAAACGTTGATAACAAGGGTGTGGACGCGTATCTTCTCTGCTGCTGTATCTTCATATCATGTAACATGCGATCACGTATCTTTCGATCGTGGAGGAGAAGAGGTTATGAGAAGAAAATGAAAAGATTGCTTTGGTAAAATGTAAGCGTGTCTTGTTTAAATATTGTTGCGTTATATTGTTGCGTTGTTTTACACTGACGAAACTATTTAAGCCCATTCATTGATGATTGTTGAGGTTAATTGAATTCAACTTTTTATGGATTTCCAAGAGATATTTCGAGTTCTGAAATAATCAATTGGTTGTCCAAAGTGTGAGGATTCCGTAGATATTTGTTTCGTTGCGATCAGATAACGGGTGTGGCCTGGAAAGTGTATACGGTAAGAGGTAAATTCTTGGCTGGAATTTACCCTTAATTACATCTTTCAATACACCGGCTAATCATGGTTATTTTAAAACTCTTGTAAGTAATTAACGAGTGAATCTTGCGAAATGAAAATGGTTCAATTGGTTGTCCGAAGTGTGAAGATTCCGAAAATATAGGTTTCGTCGCGATCCGACGAAAGGTGTGGCCTGGAAAGTGTATACCTTACGCGATGAAGGAAACGGCTCGACTTCGGAGTTCATTGAACAGTACTGAGGTGGATGATTATGAAGGTGTGGGCTGGTACAAAACTTCCGTGATTCAAAATTCTTTCAAAATTCTTTACGAAAAACGTTTTCATTGCATAATTTTGAAATTAACAGAGAAGAAATTGATCAAGTTAATACTGAATTTTGGGAAAACCTAACTAATGTGAGTTAAATGTACAAGTCGCGAGGGCTGCTACAATATTTCATGGGCAACCTATACCAAGATTGGTTAGCGTCATCTTGAAAATATACGGGAAACAATTACTTTTTCGAATTACTGTGTTCATTTCGGGAAAAAACACAACTTTCGCTCTGAAATCATAACACATTTCAACTGCTTACATTTATTTGAGACTTTTGAACAAACGATATCCTCTATACAGATGACCGTACAAAATTGTGTACCAATCTCTACAAACGTAAGCACCATCGGAAACAATATTTCTCAGAGTGTCTAGTGCGGCTGTTGTTCTTTTTCTTGTAGAAAGTTGGCACACATGACCCTATGTAGCATGTACACCCCACTTGAATTGCGAATCGTGAAATGCGATACGCGACCATACCGTGGCAGCATAGTATGTGATATACCACATTACCCTCGGTATGAAAAGGATCGTTTCACAGCCCAATTGCATTCTACTCCTGAAAAAACAACGTGATACGTTACAATTTCTCTTTTATGAAATAACATTAGGAGGGCTGGAAAGAGTGGACGGTCACCCGGCTACAAATTACAGTTGAATGATAATATTATATATACAAACAAATTCATATTCAAACACTATATCCTATAACCCTCACGGAAGTACATACAAAAAACATATATGAAACATATATGGAAGGTTTAAATTTTTATAAGAAACATATAAGTTTCATATAAGATATTGCACTTTCGTATATGTTCCCTATATGTATCATATGTGTTCGTATTTGCTTTTTCGTGTGGGGAATTGCGATGACGATTTCCATTTTAAATACAAAGTCAGTATCAAATGGCGCACACAGCTTCATGTTCCCCAGAAACAAAACTAAAAAGAAAACTGCAAACTACGAACGACATTGCGCTGGAAATAAATGTACACGTGTCATATTTCATTTTCCATTTTTTTCTTCGTCCATATCATATATAAAATACTCCGCACAACTGTACTGTAAGTACGAATGGGTTTGTAGGTATTGAGCGAGCGGTTTATCGACTACCCAGCACCCCCTCCCCCCCCCCTCCTCTAAGCCCCCGCGGCGCATAGTTCTGTTTTAAGCCAAAAAGCTCTACCTGGATTATTCGAGCTCTTTAATATTGTTATTTGCGTCCCAGAGGAGTGTTTGAGGCGAGCTGGAATAAGTGGGAGGTTGTTTAGACTTTTAGAGGTCTGACCATTTCCGTGCGCTCCTTTGCGCACTTAGTTCTCTTCTGTGTGCTTGAGTTGGTGCTAAACTCTGCTGCAGATTTGCAATTTAAATGACTTAAAATTTAGCCCGGATAGGTTTTTGTTGATTTCGTTTTGAAGTTTACAAGTCTCGTGTCTGCTCGTCTATTGTCCAAACTTTAGCACTAGTTTTCAAACGAAAATCAAGTTGTGTATTTAATGCTAATTGAAGACGAGTCCTCATTATATTTGATGCTTTCCAAAATGTTAATTCGTGAGAAATAATTTGTCAATTGTGCAATGATTTGGCGTTTCTCTGGACCGATGGGGACACTCTCCTGTCCATTGCTTCTTATTGGAGATGCCTTAACTGACTATTTTATTTTTCTCTTCAAAGAGTTTATCTACCTACGATCTACACACATAATTGGTACAACTACATATTATTTATATTTTTTAAATATATTTGTCACGAACGTCAAATATATAAGTCCTTTTGTTATTTGTAGTATAATGTTACATATAGATTTATTTTTCCTGGATACTGTTAAAGAAAATTGATGCTGGGGTCGAATGTGTATCCTAGCCGTGCAGCAAGTAACCGTTGCTCTCATTACAATCATGTTCGATGAAGAGGGAAAATGACCTCCTGTGAAAGCGTTCGCCTACATGCTCTTTACGCGCCTTTGTTACGTTTGCAGGTACTGTTGCACCCACCACGTTTCTGAATCGCATGAAACAATTACACATATGGAAATCAAATTCCTTTTGTATTTCACATTATCGTGATATTTTGCTTCCTTTCAGGTTACGATATAAAAAAATCGCTCATTGCTTTTGTTCGCGTTATGATGGAAAGGGGTCGTGTAGGAGAGATCCATGTTTTCATTGTTCAGCCTTTTTTGTACGTGCTGTGCTACGGAAGTTGATCACACCACATTTAAAAGTCTTTGGTTTAGCACAATTAATCTTTATTTGTACAAATATGTTCTAAAACCTTTTTTGTCCGGTGATTATTCAGATATTCGCAAATTTAATGACTTCGCCACCGTACCAATTTATTTGCACAAAAAGCGTAGTATTATGAGCACAGGAAAAATCTCTGAAAATTTTACAAAATCTTTTATTGAAAATGTAGCTGGCTTTCCACAGATTAAAGGTGAAAGCTGCGTTGCGCCAGCATCCCTCTCTGACGTTCTCCTGCCTAGCCTCAGGCATAGTTCAATCATAATTTATTAGGACATGACTTTTTTATCTTCAAAGTGGAAGGTTTTACGATGAAAATATTTTTACTCGACAGGTTTCACTTGCTAGACTAGCGCTTAAACAACTTTGTTAACCGTTCCGGCACATAGAGGGGATAAATGAGTAAAACACCTTGTGCATTCCAAGCCAACTACATTGGATTTCGTTACACACAGGGCAACATCTTAAATTTAAATGAATGCCCTGGCCAGTAAGCTTCGCCCTGTAAAGTGCGCACAGAACTACTGCGCTTATTTATACAAATATATTCATATACTTTTCACAGGAGGAAGAAAACAAAATTGGCACTTTAAAAAAAATCAGTAATGTATAATATAATTGTTGCAATCAATTTGTTATTTTTAATTGAAGTTTTGGCAAGCAGATACTGTTCCAAATATTTTAAATCATAAGGCACCGAGCTATACGGCAGTCTGTACATTAACTACATCATTCTCAGCATAACCAACTCATAGTTGTACGGTCAATAACCCAAGCAGATTCACCCAAGACCCAAGCCGGTACACGTTTATAAATTTCGAAGGTTGCATGTTTTTTGTCTGATATTTTCTCTCTTGTACGATGCACTGTACAATGTACTGCGTCATAAGCACGAGTTGGTTCAGATCGTGTAAAGCATTTTGCGCTGAGTACTATCGCTGGTAGTTCCCATCAACTAGCAGACTTGAATCGGAGAATTACAGGGAGGGCGACGCTCGGTATTTGCACAGTTTGCTTCCAACGCAGGTACCGAGATTAGTCAGAGTAAAGCGTTCGAAACAGGCTCGGTTATATTCAACTAGGAACGAGCAAGTCGACCACAAATCTAGCCACAATTAAAACGGTCGAGAAAATGAGGGAAATGGAGGGAAATGAGCGACATAGGGACTGGAAGCGTGCGTGTGCACACCTGTGAGGTCTCGCAGGATTCAGGAACAGTTCCTTGGACTGTATAGAGAAAAATTTGGTCTATTGTGAAGACGAAGTTTCGTGCTTTGGTTGTAATCACTGTACTTTTGTCAGTATAAGCATGACCCACTGTTTTTTTTCTCCTTATTAACGCATTTTTTGATCGGTGTATTTATTTAACTTTCTACGTGGTAACTAGATTACACCCAATCACTCTTCAGAGAAATTAAGAAATGCATCTGCAGTAGAAATAAATATAACACCACTCGAATAATTTTTTTAAACTATTGTTTTTTCTTAGCTTTAACAAATTCTAGTACCTCCTACTCTTAAAAATTAGAGCAACTGCATTTGAAAAAAGGTCCTCGTCGCTACTTGTACCCTAGTAACCGTATGCATTCGAACTTTTCTTTTTTGGTAAGCGTGACGTCCTTGTGGAACGATACAGATCTGAAGAATATTTTTTAACACTCTTAATATAGTACAGTTTTATGCGAATCCATTAAAATAGCTAATTTCCACTTTTTTCCAGTTTCATATATTATTTTTTAGCTCTTATTTTCAACAAAATATATTCATTAATATTTAAAAATTACCTCTCATTTTCCAAGCCGTGTTTTAATGATTTTCCGAAGCAAGGAAACGCATCGCTGCCTGCACATTCCATTCCGTGCGTTCCTCTCATAGCAATGGCAAAGGAAACTTTAAGAAAACTTGAGTTTCAACACAAAATACTTGTAGATGGTAATTATGGTCCTGGTGGAAAAGCATGGACTGAAAGAGAAATTTGCGAAATTAGAAGGTAGAGGCGGTTTCCCTGCCGTAGCGTACGAAAATCACAAGCGGGGAGCGCAAACGAACCAGTCTTCTTCTAGCTTTCTGTAAACAGAAGTTGCTTGTTATAAGGGATTTGCTTTGCATATTCTCAAGGACTTTCTGTGTACACACTACAGGTCAAACACAGACTCAAAGGGCTTTGTGTTCATACTCAAAGCTACTGAAAAAAGTTGACGAAATAAAGCGAAATTTTGTACATTTTTTAATTAAATGCCGAATTTCGTTCCGTTTTTACGGAGCTGTGCTCACACCACAGATTAAGAACTATTGTACGATTTTTTGAGACCAACGAGGTTGGCTTGATTCTGACTCAGCGATTTGCTGGTATAGCTGCGAAGCTTTTGTTTTATTAACGTTTTTCTGGATTGCTAATTAGCGAATTGTTTGTCTGGCGTAAAGAAATTCGATTTATATCCCAAGATATGGCTTGTAAACCTTACATTATGTTTAAAAAGGACTGCGTTTACTTGTTGGGGATACTGAATTTGTTCAGGTACAGTTGGAAATAACCACATAACCTTGTTTGGCTTCTCTTTGCGTTAGTAAGAATAATACAACACAGCGAGGTGTACAAAACAGCCTCCTAATCCCAAGTAAATTATACATACACACATTAAATAGAAAGGCATAATACACCAAGAAAAGGTAACACGTCAAAAACCACTGATTAATAAAATGAGGACCTTTCAAGCAATGTCAATTGAAGTACGTTTCCAATACAGTTTACTTTCTTGTTCGGCACACAAACGAGCACTCAAGAAACTTGACCACATTCAGAGTAGTTCGTTTCCTCACGCCGGCGAAAAAGACAGCTAAACGGACTTAGCATTTCAGAGTACATGCCCCCCCCCCCCTCCCGCCCTCTTCATCCTGTTTCACGTGACCGACCGATAAGGTTAACTTATGTCGCGTGTCACTAGAGCAGACCACTCGTAATAATAAGAAAATGAATCAATACTTGCTCCACTAGCGCGGCCAGACCCAGGCTCACCGTGCGCTTTCTTCTATTCATGTACTGGGAAAACGAAAGGGAATGCGCGGGGAAATGCTTTGGCGAGGAAAGACTCAAGCATAACAGTCTCGCTGATTTCTCTGTATTATATTATGTTTTAACTTGTTTTAACTAGTGCTAATGATAGGGCAATCATACATTAGTCCTAGAGGTATGGCTCAAGTATAGTATGATATATTCTGAATTCATAATTGATTATTGAAAATCAAATTTTTAGTGAAATTGCCACTGTATCAGTTGTTTGTAGTTTATGGTTCTTAGTGATATAGTTTATGGTTCAAAAGTTTATAACAGTTCAAAATTATCGTTTTCGAATTACCTAAAATCAATAAAATCGATAGCTTGTGAAAATAGGGCAATGGGGTATGACTTGAGAGGTCTCCCCCATAGATAGTGAAGTGGCGGTTCATTACTGATCAGATTTAAAAAATTTTGCCATTAAAAGCTAAATTCCGAGGTTTATGAAAGTGGAACCGTTGATTGAATTTTGGAAAATAAGCTATTTTTGCTCGATGAAGCATCAAAGTTGTCAGGCAAATTATCAGACGCAACCTGACTAAACCGCATGTCACGATATTCGTCCAATTCTGTCATCCGATACTTTTAATGTCTATTTTAAGCTCTCTTGGCTTTATTTTTTCGTCGCATTCTATTTTGGTAGCGCTGTATTGACCAACAGTCGGGTCAGCACTCAGTTTGTCCTTAATTCTTTGTTGACCAATGAGATTCTAAAATGTAGGTACAAGTAACTCAAAATTTTATTTGCCTTTTATTATATTGTTGGTGCTGTTGACGGTTGTGCTACGAGGTGATGGACTCTTGGTCCTAAAAACTACCTTGGACGATGGTGCTCCGGTCTTTTTAGGAGATTTTTAGGTCCCTTTTAGGACAAGTCCGTCACAAAATTTTCTGTTCTTGTCTGGAATTATTTACATCGGAGTAGGTTGCGTAATGCGTTGAATATGGTTTTAGTCCAATCTTTAAAATCTCTCGATTTCAAGCTCTCGAAACAAACGCAGATCTTTGTAAATATTTTAAATATTTTAAATCGACTGCAGCCTAACGAATGGTTCACTGAAAAATGCGAAGAATTTTGCAGTATGGCTGGAGTAAGTTCGTATTTTCATATTTTACAACTTTAAAAAATCTTCATATATAATATATAATTGCCTAATTTGCTAGGATTAAAGTAAGTCACTAGTGAATCAAGGATTTTATGACCTCGGGAATCAGACAGCAAAGACAGCAAGCTGTTTTCTGCGCCGTGGGAAGCACATCACGGTCAAACGCCTTCCGACCCCCACCCCGTCCACCACCACCACCCCAAACGAGCAGACAGATTACTTGGTGGAAGCTGGGGCATGCTTTGTTAATGGATCCCTTTTGTGACAGGCATACGAAAAAGGCAGACACTGTTTTCCTCCCATTCGCTCGGTGGCGAATTTCACATACAACTTCATCTTCCGCTGGAGGGTTTGCTACTTGTCAGTTGAGATCGCCGTCTTTTTATTCAATTTTTACAACCAGAGGCTTAACGACTGTTTTTTACTTTAAATTGTTGACACCGTATATAGATCATCCATGACAATTGACATCTCCAATCAAAGACAAGTCAATCATAGTGAAGAGAACCTGGGTCCCAGTTAATAGAAGTCACAAAATGTAACTATTAGTTTAAAATGTTTAAATTCTGAATAATATATACCTATAATATAAATATTATTTCACCTTACGTCTTATTCTCACCAGGTTTTTTTCTCCGAGCGTTTTCAGTGGTACGTTTAGGGATACCTGTTGGCTCGAAAACCTGCAGCAAAATCATGTTTTTTGCATTTTAACGTATTGGTAATACAATAACTGAGAAGCTTTACTGAAAAACTAATAAATAAACATGTATTTGTCTTCTTTAATCTTGATACAAGCATTTCTCTTTAAATCGCGTGATAAATCGGGCTAAACTTTGCTCGAATGCTCGAATGCTTTGCTGCCAATACTTGTTAACATGGCAGGCGAGTCACGTGATTTGGCTCCGATGTAACGGTTTTTTGCCAAACCAAGGCAAGTTAAAGTTGATTATCGACAAGCCTTTCTCTCTTGGGGCCGCTTCATTAGTAGATACATTATCAACTTGCCTTGAGAAAATTCAAACGTCTTCGAGTTTCCGGAGCTATGACAAAAGTATAAGATGGGGCTTTATCTGCAAAGATATGATATGATATGATATGATAAGTGATATGTATATGTACATATCACTTTTTCAAACATTATGACTATTTAATATTGGCAAGGTTATTTAGTTCAATACTACGAAACTGGTTAATATATACATAATTATTTTCAAAGGCACCAATTAATGTTTGTGTGATTCTATGGATAAACGAAAACATATTTTGGACAAGCCCAAGTTTATGTTTATAGTTGAGGTAACCTTGTGCTATTTTCTCACGTAAGAGTTTTGTTATCTGTTGTGGATACTGGATATCTTCAATCGTAACTAGGTATACGCTGAAGCTGGGAAAACGAAGTCTGAAAGTCATGTCTCTGAAATGTCTCTGAAAAATTGCAATGTATTGAAAGGAAGCTCTTTGATGAAATTTGTGGCGTTCGGAATTCGAACGCAATTAAAAATAAAGCTAAAATTCAAACTGACAGACAAGATGAGATAACTGGCAACGAAAATAAAATACAAAATGCCATCTATTAGAGACATTTTATATTTTATTATTTGATACACAAGTCAATTTTCCACAGTAAACACGATCTCATTCTGTGTTGAAGGTTGTGGTACAAACTTGTAACGTTTTTCTGTTTTATTTTCGAACTGACATCGCCATTAGTATATATTTCAATTGAGGCCACATAACGAGTAGTATATTAATATTTCATACTGTTAGCGAAATTGTTCGGGGTGCTGCCTATTTTTTGGCTGCATTTGCCATCGGATGCCGCTTGAGAATTCCGTTAAATAACTTTGAAAACGCAGCTTCTCTCGGCAAGCTTGTGTACATCTCGCCATTATCATTGAGCCATTTCGTTGACACAGATGCTCCTCCAACGCGGAATCGCGTCCACACTGTGCAAGTGAGCTAGGAGACCAGGAAAGAGGTGATAAGAGATGATAGGCATTGATTTAAGTATGCTTGCATCGACCATGTTGCATTTCAGTTTCATGACACCTGAGATTAAATTTTATGCATACATCAATTCTGTTGAAAGGGAACTGTCCATTTTATTCGATATGTATCTCATTAAATATGCTGGTAGGTACATAATTACAGATCAGGTGAACATATCCACTACTGGAGATTCGTATGCTGAGACAATTAGGCTCAACCCAAGAGCTGTTGTTGCAGGGTAGCTGCAGGCTAATCTGGCTTCCAAGGAACATCAAAAGGCACATCAGAGACCCGTTCAAGGTCAGGTATAAAAAATCGCAGCCATTTCAGCACCTCGTCCGAACCCAAATAAGTGTACAAGGAAAACGATCTGCCCCGCGCATCACACGGCCGCATCTCTCTTCTTTGGGACAAAACTCCCATTAAAACACCATCACAAACCAAAGGACCACCGATGTCATTTTCGCAATTGTGTTGATTTTGAGTAGAGTTGTTCGAAATAGCACATAAATAGAACCAATCGAAATGCACACTTCTGGAGTTTAGCCTTCGTTCTAGATATCGACAATATCTAGCACGGCCGGCGTTGACTTGAAAGTACCTAAGGAATTCGATCAGCTTTTTACTCTCGCCTAAGGAAGGTTCTTTCGGCGGTGGGGTGGTCAGTTCACTGTATGAATGTTTTCCGTAACCCATACCAATGCAGTGGACGTTCAACTGGTTGTAAGGCCCTGTCATCTTGCCGATTCCCACTGACTTGACTCTCGGAGAGTTGTGGTTAGTGTCGAAAATGTAATTCAGTTTGACGATTGCAACGTCGAGATCGAGCATTGTGGACTGATTAGTGTATGCCGTATGCACGAACACCGTGTGGCCGTATCTCTCCTGTAAACCTGAAGAAATGTTTTTTGTGAGTTTTTAATGAGTACCAAAACATCAGTGACGAGTATCATTTTAGAGACAAGTGTCAATAATTGCTAATTTAATGTAACAAAAATTAGAGATAAACGCATAAGTACACCATGATCCATAACCTATAGTGCTCCTGCAATACAGGTTATCTCACTGGCGGACAGCATACTTGCAGTTGTTTTTAAATGAGAATTAACATTGAGGTTGTCCACCAGTGACTTTAAACAAGGCTGCTGTTGCAGGTGCTCTATAACGAGTGACGAAAATTTTCGATGCCCCATATAATATCTTAAAAGCGTAAATACCCGCGGGGTTGTTCATCACTTCAAATCCAGCCCTGACGATCAATGGCCAATTGGTAGAATTAATTTCTAGAGTAAAAGTATCGGTCTTGTTATAGTAATCAATCGCTGGCTGGAAGCAGTTTGCTGCTGTGATAACATAACGTTCGTGGATGATGGCACAGGAGCATTGGTAAAACTTGCTGTCGAAGGCTTCCGGCCTCCGAATTTTCACGTGTGACGATCTTTCGGGGTTCGTCCCTATTGGGTGACCTCCTTTGGGGTTTCTTCGGCTCCAGTGAGCCCAAAACCATGAGATGTGGCAAGCGAACGGGAACTGGCCGACCCGGGCTCTGGTTCCTTGGACTACTCTCTTCATGCGTATCTTTCCTTCGTACTCTTCAAGGGTGAGGCATGCGGCTAGTAAGTGGACGGTTATTGCTGTTAAAGTGCAGATGGAATACATTTTCATTGTTTGTGCTCTATAGAGTTTACTTATGATTTAGATCGGTGAATTGGCTAGTTGTCAAAAATAAGTGGAAACTTGACGTCTCAGGTATTTGATGCAGTGATCTTCAAAACAAATCTCGGAAAAATCACTCCCATCTAGACGGTTATACATGCGAGAGAGGATAATCTATTTTCGATTTGCAGCCTCTCGCAAGATTTGTAAAATCTGCATGGCAGCAAAACACGACATTCCTTTATTGAAAGTGCATCCCATACGACCCAAGCACAGGCAAAGCATGGTGGTGGGCGGGGGGGGGGGGTCTCTTTCTCTCACCTAACAAGTTTTAGGTATGGAAGCAAAATCTCTTCCCATCTAGCACCAAAATTACTCACTTGTATCTGGAACCTTTCGATTCGCTCCAAAAATATCTTTAATGAATTCTTGTAACTATGTGCCCCCTGCCACACACCCCACGCAACCCTATTACTGATCATCCTCTCAAATTCTTCGCCTCCTTTCGTTTCCGTAAATTGAATGCCTTGGCCAGTACATCCCCCCCCCCCTCCCCCCATAGTTAAGAAAAGTATAGCTCAACTGTTTGGCGGCGTTGTGAAATTCTTTTGATGTTCCGTGTTTTTTGGGCGGTAACGACTACGTCACTGACGTGATCTGAGCACTAATTACACGCGTAAAGCTCCCGCGTGTGAATCGATTCCCAAAACAAAGTCCGCGTGCCCGTGATTAATCATCAAACAGCTCTAAATTACGAGTGTGTCAAAAACACTTGACTGCCGCCACGGGAGATTACAGGTGGCAGATTGGAGACCTAAAGAAGATTAATAATTTTACCCTTTCTTTGTTTCTGATTAATTTTAAATCATGCCAAGACAATTAGGGCGCAGTCTATTTTCATTACTTTTATGGAAGACGTTGGGAATCCCCTTTATTTTTGACAGATTAATCCCACGATCACAAAATAATTATTTGGTTAAAAATATAGGTATAGTCGGAAGAAAATTGAAACTGCGGCGATATTTGAAAAGACCCTGCTGAAAATTCTTACCAAGATCTTATAAGACCTTGTTAAATTTGTCACGATCTTGCAAGATTGTGGCAAATCTTGTAATATATTGCAAGATCGTGGCAAGATCTTGCAGGATCTTGACACAAGATATTATAAGATGTTACAAGATCTTGTGACAAGATCCTGCAAGACCTTGGTAATGTCTTGATACAATCTTACAAGGCATGGTGAGAAATTTCAGCAGGGGAGTGTTACATTCTTTTGGCTTGAAAAAAAAACTTTACGTAGGCTTTACAGCTCAATCATAAGGCAGGCTGCAAAATATATTTCGTTACTCAAGAATCTATATCAGCTTAGATTGAAAAGCAAAATAGTTTTAGCTATCACGTACTACATTAAAGTGAGATATAGATATTGGGGTTTCAGCAAAAATTACCTACACTTGGATGATGTTCGTATGCTCTCCGAGTCGCCAAGTATACAGCGGCGCCATCGACAGAGTTTATTGACAATTCATCTCGTTTTGCTGGAAATCCAATTCCAGCTTGTCAGTCGATTTTATTTGCTACCCCCTTTGCGTTCTCCTACCCTCAATTGTGCACGTGCTGAGTATGCAACATTATTCTTAGGTCATGGTTCAAGCAGCCAGCAAGTCGAGACGAGATAAAATTGTATATAACATTGTTCGAGTAAGCGATCTGTTATGCTGTTGAACAACTGATTACCTGCCATGAAACAGATACCGAGTAACTCGATTTCAAGCTTAGCGTATTACCACGAACCTTGAAACAGGACTCCCTCCCCCCCCCCCTCCCCATCCCTGGGGTTTCATGATTGTTAGAGGACTTAGAAAATAGCGGAAGCCTAAAGGCGTACCGAAACCACAGCGTTGCCATTGAGGGAGAATCAGCAGCGTACAGCTTAGGTTTCAGCCTTGGAGCATGAAGCTTTTACACAAGCTTTAATTGAGTAATACGCTCGTTCGATGATTTAGGTTATTTAGGTGTAGATGCCTGTTTATGGAATTAATCTAAGTTGGTTATTTGTACTTGCCAGTTTTTTCAATGAGGATTACTGTATTTACGGCCAAAAAGCTGGTAGTGACGGCATCCGATTAACTGATTAACTGATGGCTGGTGTTACAAGGTGTCGTTGATTTTGATTTTGTGTTCGGTACTTTGGAGAAGGTTTTAAAGCGGTAATCTCGGTTGAAAGTCCCCCATCCCCCCATCCTCTCAGCCCCGCTGGGCCTAATGTCCCGAGTAACCCGATTATACGCGGTGGGATGCGTGCACATTTACCGCAGTGAATTCTCACGTCACGCTGCAAAATTCCACGCCATCGTAGGTGGCAGCGGGCAGCGGGCAACCGTAAACGATAGTACTCTTTCGAAATGTGGTAGCCTAGGTTTTTGCAAATGTGTGTGTTTTCAGGTCCATTGGAGCACGAACAAAATAAACTGAGAAAGTTTTCAGGTAACATAGAACGTTCTTAATGAAAAATCTCATTAAAGTCTATACGGTTTAATTTGCCGAAAATTTCGTTTAAACTATTTGTAGGTATCTACCATTTTCGAACGATCAGAAAGTAATTCGTCGTTGAGTCAAAAAGCTTATTCTTTTATATAGAATGTAGATCTATTGAAAACAACTATTTCAAACTGGGATTTGAATGCTAAATCAAAAGTCTAAATCAAAATAATAAATATAATAAATAAAAATGCTAAATCAAAATAGTTTTTTTCAAAACTAGTGCTAAAGTTAGGATATAGTAGACATGAGTCTAAGAAAATTAGTAGATCTATTGACTTTATTGATTTTTTATACAAATCAGAATAAAATCACAGGTATATGAGTTATGAAATGTGTTGAAGTGTTTTAATTGGTGGTGGTGCCAAGTTTGCTCTGCGGGTTGCGTTCAGGAGCCCGGAGTTGTTTTCGCAAAACTATTTAAAAGAGTTAACTTCGGTTAAAAATGCAAGTCAATACCAAAATAAGTAAATGTATTGTTTCCCAATTTTGTATAAATTATTTTAATGTAGCTGGAAACGCCAAGTTTGCTCTGAGGGCTGCGTTCAGGGGCTACATTTTAAAAATTGGCGATGTAACGGTTGAAGTTGGTTAAGGGTCACTTGATAACGTAGGATAGAATAGTTTTGGAGTACGGTTTAGAAAATTTGTTCCTGTGTGAAAAGAGAAAATAGCGCTCCGACTTTTTATGCCCGCCTCAAAAAAAACTCGGACTGTGGTCTGTCTCTCACGTCCTGGTTCAGAAGATGCGCGGTCCATATGCTGCTAGGCGTACCTTGCTTGTGAAACGCTAGAAGAATGTAATTTATCCACATTAAAGTTTAATATGACGTTATGGTCTGTCAAAGGTCACGGCAACAACAGACCATATTATGTAGTCACGTTCAGTTATCCTGACAAACAGCTGGAAGTTTAGAAATTTGAGACAAATCGTACCATATTAAGAAGTTAAAAATCTTTGCTCAGAGCTTTACAATATCCTGAGGGCTGACAGGTGCTCTTGCCCACTCAGGAACAGTACCACGTCGTATCAAAAACAGCGCAATTTCGATACGAAATGGGATCACGTGGTCCCAACTCAATGACGACGGTATCACGACGCAATCCCAACACCAAGCTGTCCTTACCTGCCCCGAAGGTAAACGTGTTCTTTCCATGACGTATAATGGGTATAATTACCCCAAAAGTTTGCAAACACTGACTGTGATCTGCTGTTGATTTTTGTCCTGAATGTTAAAGGTTAAGAGGAAACTAAACGCTAGTGTTTTCGTCGTACGCGGAGGTTCACGCGGGAACTTCTCCTGGCCACATATACTAACACAGAGTTTTGGAAAAAAAATACACGTGTAGTTGAAGGGTTGTTTGATGTCGGATGGTGTGTTAGGTTATTACACTTTCAAAAATGAAAGGAAAGTGCCTAAAATGCTTTTTTGACGGAATTTTTACGTAGCTCGTATGGAAAAAGTATGCCATAACTTGTATTAATAACTACCATCCGACATCAATTGATTCTTTCTCGGTCTATGGTTTTTTCCAGATTTTTACATTAATAATAGTTGGTGTAGGAAGTTCCCGCGTGAACCTCTGCACCGACCCCTGGCCAAGCAGCGTGGCGTGTGAATCCAACCGTTTGCAACGCTCTTAACACTGTGTTGTGGATCCAGCCAGAGGAAAACCGTGATCTCGCTTGTGGAGCGTAGTGAAAGGGGGGGGGGGAGGGGGTCACAAGGGTCCTAAACGCACCAGGGGTGCGCGTAAACACCGCGTATTAATATCGTTGGTACTCATCATTAATCACACTACGCTTATAATCTGCTCGCGGACAAAGCGTTCTCTCGTCGGACCGGCGCCTCTGCACTCTCCACTCAGCAATTAACGGCCTCCGGGGTGTGGGCAAATTACAATAATGAGCTAGGGGCTGATATCGGTCGATGGGTAATTGGTACTTATTTTGAGAAACCAGCTTATTGGTCAGTTCTTGAACTAACTGCTAGTAGGTCATGCTTTAATGTTGTTGAAATTGGGGTAGTCTTTAGATGTGGTGAAATTATGTATATAGTGAAAAGGGAAATGAATGACGATGACTTTTCATTTTGGTCCTATACTTAATTTTAGGGAGTTAAAATATGTGTATATTTGGCGATGACTTTATTTTTGGTCGCGCTATTGTGTGAAAAAATTACATACACACGTATATACGCTCTATACATTCTTCATCAACTTTTATGTTAGTCTTGAGTTTTGACATAAAAGCATTTATATTTGGCCGATCTTCAAAACCTTTTTTCATAAAATGATAATCGAATAAGAGAACATACTATACTTCTTAGCTAATTTATAACTAATTTTTTGTTAATTGGAATAAGAATTACTTAAAATTGCTTGAATACTAACTAAGTAAACAATGATGAATATGGATCATCATATACAGCAACGACACTAAATTAGTTTCAATGCGAAGACCTATAAAGTATAGCATCGTTAACTTTGCATAGGTAAACCTACCTATAGTGGTAATCTCCCGCGGGAGATCCGATGTATCCGTTGCATCACAGAGCCGCGTCAGTGCAATATGCATGTACCTGCATTCGGTGCAAGTGCACGCTCGGTGCATGCAAATGACCACTACGCGATGTTTCGTGTGCCCCACTGGCAATGTCAGTATGGAAGGCAGTAAAATCAACCACGTGGTGGACTATCATTCGATATTTGGATCGAGGTACTTGAAATCCAGCTACGGTGTGGCAACTCGAAGCTTTCGGTTAATTTATAATGGCTTTTGTAATTCTACGAGCTGGTGACATTTGATGTTTTTTTCTGTGCAATGTAGGTACATGGTTTTAAAACAAGAATTATTTTCTCCACTGTAAAACGCCATTTGTAACTTTCAAAGTTCTAAGACCATTGTCGTTGTGAGTTTTAAAGAAATATTTGGTCAGATAAGTGTTTTATACCGTACACAGTAGCTTGTCTTTGAATCAATTCTATTTCGACTGTTCTACTGATTACACACACTTTAATCAATGATAAACTGCACCAAAAGATTGAGTGCAAGTACTTGCTCTAACAGTGCAGCTCTCAATCGAAAATGAATCGCAAACAAATTATCCTCGATCAAAAACCAAACCCTTCCCCATATATCCGCATATTAAAAGTGATTCTCAAAAACTGTGTAGATTTTGTAACTGCCAAATAAGCGATGATACATCAGGTTTTATTGTACCACATTGCATTCTTCATCTATTCTCTATATCGACGCTCTTGAAATGGCCACCTGTTTGAAGGAGACTCGCAAAAGGGATGGGGAGCGATGCGCTCCCAAAACTTGGACGCGTTCCAAAATAATAACGGCACAGAAGCCACAAATCACAATTACATGTGCAGGGCTGCGTTGCTCTGGTACCTTCGAGAGTGGCTAACGAAGCTGCCGAGATTCTTTCAATCATTTCCGCTCGTTAGATACGGGTGATAAGTGAAGACTGTTTGTTATTTCGACCGTTAAATTTAGCCTTGGTATATCAACTTTCGAGGTGAGGACTTAGTTTTTTGACAAAATATTTTATAATTTTCTTTTTAATGCAGAGAAATCAGAGAAAACAAGATTTTATAAGTGTCAAATCATATAGCACCGTTCCAATCAATTCAAACACGAATTTTGTCACGGTTCATTTGAAAATATCCTATGAAAATGACACTAAGAAAATCTCAATAATTGCAGTTTTACCTTCAAAATGGTAACATGCAGCTAGAAAAAAACAATACCTTTTGTGTGGCGAGGAGGCTTGAGAGGGGCTTGAAACCATGGTTATCGAGAACTTGGTTGAATCCTTCAATACTGGCTTCAAGTCCTTTCAAGGGCTGGAATGTTCCAACAAGGACCGCGTAACCACGTGACCTTGAATGTGTATCATGTGCTCTTCAACAAAAATGGAGCGTTTAATCGTTGTCTTTTTAGTCTCATGACGTAGCAGGATTGAAGTAGCCTGGATAGGATAGTTTTCGAGAGAATCAAGGGAAGCATAAGAAATCGAAAGATAATACAGTTCTAAAAATAATGCCAGAAATCGAAACCTTTATACGTAGAGATCACCAATTCTGAACTGTTATTGGGTGTGCTGTAACCCGGTTAAACCACGATCAGAGAGTAGATTCGAAACTTTACTAATAAAACTGTAAAACTTTCATCGCCAAAGAAGTCGCTTGATCCTATATTACCTACTCGGCGCAGTATATTTCATTGTGAACTTGTTCCCACACATTCACACTCTGCCGCATCGCAACGGACTATTTCTTCTCCATCCTAGGTCAACTATTTTTAGCACGTTTCATTTCCTAGCTTCATGTAAAATGCATTTCCGATCCTAAATGCGTCTGGCGCCGAGTCCAAGCAAGACATTTCGCTACCTCCCCTCCTCCCTTCGACTACCGTCGTCCTGCAAGCCACGCGAAAGCGTCGTCTCGAGCTTTACGACTGTTTGCGGTCAATATCGTGGCTTGCTCAAGAACCAGCTCAAGATATTATACACGTACCTATCTTGTGCAGCGGTCTAACTTGCTCGAGACTCTAGTAAGGACATCCTTATTACATGACATAACTTATCCTACTACCACAACGAACGTCACTTGTCAGATTAACACCGCGTCAGACACCCAGCATCTTGCATGCATCCCGCTCCCTGCACGCCGCGTTCCTGGATAGAGCGACCAGCCATGCACCGTTGGCTAACAACGAGTCCTCGTCTCGTTGCGTATCGCTTTTCTTTCTTTGCCTGAACACTTTTCACATCTTTTCATAGTACTCTATTTTGCAATTTTTCTAATTATTTTCTCTCAATACAAGAATAGCTGTTGGTTTAGAGCAACTTTTTTACTGGTATTGCTTCAGTGTAGAAAGTATATATGGTGCAGCTCTTTGAATACCTTTTGTTCCTAAACTTGGCGACCACAAAACTGTCTCATTTAGAAAATAAATAGTTCGTCGTGGAAATGTATATAGTATAGATATATATATGTCATTCTCTATTATTTGTTAGGGAGGTTGGCACAATGTGACGCTGTCGGAGGAAAACGCGGAAAACAATGCATGGCGCCGACGACGTGCCGTCAAATTGCAAGAGAGGGTGGAAATTTCGCAATGTGATAGCAATCGGAATGAAAAGACGAGGCCAAAAGGAGGAAACTAGGACGCCTCAGTGGCGGTTCGCTCGCTAATGTGGAGTTGTTCCGCTACGATTGGTGGAGTGTGAACAGTGAATTTTTTGTTTGTTGAACACGACCTTTCCCGATTGAAAATATATACCAAGTTAAAAGTAGCTGGATGTGTTTGCAACCGCGTTCGAGTGATCCAAGCGAGCGGGCGCTGGGTTTTATTTCAAAAAATGTAAATACAAATGACGCATCATGTTGATGTGATCTGTATGTTCTCAAAGGCAGTTGGTATATCCTGGGTCTAGTTTGGTTTTGGACGCTTCAAATGCGACATACCCGCATATACTGGTGTGTCAAGGGGAACAATTTTTACTTTAGTCACCTTTAGCGACAAGTTCTTAATTGAATATCAAATTTGAAAGTGTATATGCATGCCATACCGATAATCATCCTGAGTATCACTTTTCTTTTCAAGAGTTTTAGAGGCCGAACAACCGTTTTCTTTAAATTATTTTATAATTAACTAAAAATATAACTGAAGTCTACGTAAAATGTATGCGACTTCAATATGCAATTTCAGCTTTCAGACCACATGTGAGCAGTAAAGAATTTTCTTTGAAATTCACCTTAAAAAAGTGACGAACGTTGTACAAAATCTTGAAACACAGCCCAAGCCAGACGCCACTGAAGTGCTATCTCACGGAATCAATATGTTTTCTGGCAATACTCTTCTCTTTCAAGTTTCAACATTCAGCCATCTTTATTCCTCGAGAGTACCGCATCTTGAGATTGGGCTTCGTATCACATTGTCGGGATCACGTCTCAGCCAAAGGTCCAACCACGTTTGAAGAAGTAATTCGGAACCCCGTCCTGCGTTGGACAGCGGTTGGAAGCTGCGAGCAGTGCAAGATGTCACATACTATAGGCACTTTACGATCTCTAAATGACAATAACAAATTGAAAAGCATGGTGCTATTTTTATGAATGAAGAAGGCAGGGGGGTTGTTTTAGGTCTCAATTAAATTTATATTTGGGCGATCTCCACAAAGCGTATATCTACACTTGCAGCGGGGAGTTTACACTGATATAACATACCACATTGCGATTACGTGGTGAGAGATGGAATTCAATTTATTTTAACAGCGCGGAGAACAGCTGAGCTCGCTATCTACGCATTAAAAATTAGTGACGTAGATTACAAACTCATGGTCCATATCCGCTCGTTGCTGTCCAACACGAGGATATCTTTTTATGTACACATGTTTCGCTTGGTTAAAATTTAACTCTCATTTAGCAGATACACCCAACGATACAGTCGCTCTGATTTTGAGTTTAATAAGGCTTTTATGAGTGCTGAACATTGCTATCAACATTTAGCGTATCGATAAATTCGAGAGTATAAATCGAGCACTGTTGCTGAATATCTGCCCACTTGGAGGATGATTTTGCAGCCAAGTCACAGTAACTGTAGGTTGGATTGCTCGATCCTATCTGCATGGCAGTGGGTAGTTATTTATAGGTGTGTTGTTGATAGTTGCACTGGTAGAAGCTGGCTCCATTGATCTTCGGCAAGCAAACTTTGTCTTTATTCTCTCGAGCCGCGAGTATAAGTCTCGGCCACAAGCAAAAACCTTTCGAGATACTCAAAACATCCATTTTACTCCAAGGGCGTTTCAGAAAAATAAGAACGTAAAAAATTGTTTTTCGCTAAAGATTCGATGGGTCGATTTAGGAAAATTATTTTATGAAGATGAAAGATGTTTGCTGCAGTTTGATGTGTGTGTGTGTTTTATACCTAAAAGGGTTTTTTTATGCGTACATATAACCTAAATGTTATTACAATATTATTTCAAATCAAAAATTATTTCACCCAACATTCGAGTAAATTGTTGACTGTCGATGGAATCCATTCCGCAAATTAGACAATTCGTTACTCAAAAAGTCCAAGTGCATGGCTGGTGACGTCTTGAAAGTTAGCTGTTTTACGATCTTGAGTCAAGTAATCCAACCCTATGAACCTTTGATGCAAGATCTTATCGTTCTTCTCCTGTAGGTACCGAGTTTGTGATTAGAGACAACCTGATTTAATTGTGTTCTAATTTCTTGAATCAACTCAATGCTCAAGCACTGTTTGACCTAACGGTGAAATATTAGCTCGAGCTAGCGTTCCAAAGATTGTTTCAAAGATTTACGTTAACGTTTATTCTTTTTTTAGATCTTCCAAAAAAAACCCGAAATACGTGTAATTTAAGGCATCCTCTACTATTATACACAACTATTTTAGGCATGTTCATGGCGTTACGTTAGCGCGGCAAATATTAATGCATATCCTCACACTTGCATGCCCATAAATTGAATTGGTGTCCTGTCCGCCCACATATACACGTCAACGGCGTTTCTGAAGAAAATAGTGTTTCCACCCTCGATTCATGCGGCATCATAAATCACGCTCAATCTGGTTCCGATCGTAATAACGCGATTCACAATTCAATTGCGCTGATTTATTTTCCATTTTTAACTTGGTCCTATTTTTTTTAGAGTAAAATATTTTATCTTTTAATACCACGACATCGTCTACTTATTCTTTAAAATGTATTTTTCACATCTTGAATCCAAATTCCATCGTACAAGAAGCAATAACGATATCACAAAGAAAATAGGTAGATACCAACACCGTGGCACCAAAAAATATACATATTTTTTTACATACTAAAGGTTTTTTTTCTGTTATCCTAAACTTATTTTTTTTCTGTGGCTTCACTGTCATCTTGAATTACATCATAACCTTTCACAGAAAAGTTGCAGGTGTCAAACAAAAATTGACAAACAAAGATTTGAAGAAGATTTGAAAGCTGAGACCCAAGAAAATCTCACCAAGGATTGCAAGCCCCTTCACTTGTTTATCGGCCACTGTTCTTTTCTTCACCAACGTAGCATCCCTGTATACGTTAAAACTTAAGACCATTTGAGTGAGTACTTACTCGGGCCACTTCCCGCTCAAATTTTCCCTCCTACTGGATACTAACTTTTGGCCACACCTTTTGTCCGATCGTAACGAAACCCATGTCTACGGCATCCTCATACTTTTAGCAACAAATTGTGTGTTTGTAACCCTCAAAAAATATTCACTCATCTAGTATTTTCAAGCGTTGTAAAACAACCCTGTTACGTCGAAATATTGAGCGTATCCTCGGGCCGCTTTCCGCGCAGAATTTACCTCCTACTGGATACTAACTTCTGGCCACACCGTTTATCCAATTGCAACGAAACCAGGGTCAACGGAATCCCCACACTTTTAGCAACAAATTGTATGATTTATAACCACGAAATAGCAATAGAAATTAAAAATAAAGCTTCATGAAATAATCACCAACAACCACACCAATAGCCTTAAGCTTTCAATAAATGCGATCTTTTATAGAACCTCCAAAGATGTTGTCATTCACCGCGTGAAGACATCGTTCATCCCGATTGGAAGACAGCAATCAGAGCAACAATTCCTAGCGTGCACCGCCCACCTCGGGGCCGGAATCAGGTTCCTGGATGACAAACGACCCGACCTGGAAAGTCGACGCCTTCCTGTTGCCCTGTGCCCCTTGCGTCCCGCTGTGAAAGGCTGACAATGATTTCTCAGCCATTAGGAAAATTGCGCTAATCGACATCATTGTCAAAGCCTTTATCGCCGTCTTCGTCATTGCCATGGGATGCCTAGCTCGACGTTGTCGGCATCGAAATGATGTCGCACCATACTTCCAATTCAAATCGTTATAATGACATAGATACATAAGTAAGCCATACATTATGCATAATATTATAAAATATATCATATAACATACATATAATGTATGACATATGGCATATAAAATACTAGGGCTTCGCGAACGCAATTTGTGTTGCGTTGAAGATGAGCGTAGGTAGCGGTTTGTGTATAGCAGATAAAAAGGTGCAGGCAGCAGTCATAAGAAAACCATGGAGCACCAAGCCTTCTCGAAAATTCTGATCACTTGAAAATGTATACGGATTCTGACGTTCCTTTGTTTCTCTTCGAGCTGCCAGATGGCGAAAAATTGCAGATTATGAACTCATTGAGTAACGATAACGTAAATACAAACGACATAACTTATGCCCAAGGGTTCTTATTAGATTAAACATAAATTTCTGACACAGATTTACTTACAATTATTCCATAAACGGAATTGACTAAACTTCTGATATCTGTCAAACCTTTGCCTTGGCCAAACTTGGAGTCAACAAAGATGGTGACCAAGGAAACGAAAGACACCGCACTCTTATTGAATCAGAGGCCAAATCACGAAAAAAACACTAATAATATGCGAATAACAACCAAACGGAAAGTCCTACCGATCTCAGATTTTCAGACATAATAAATAACAAAAATTATATATAAATAAATAAAATCTAAGGGACATCCGAAGTACACTCCAAAAACAAAACATGTACTATTTAAAAAAAAAACTCTGAAATGTATTATAACCACTTGCCCTCGAAGTCTCACAAACATTTCAATGGTTGCCTACCTCAAACAGGAAAGTATGACATGAGTAATATGGTACAGGGTTGTCCACAAAAGGTACCTATATAAACAGTTTTATCCCTCATATTCTTCGCCTTCTTTGTGCAGCAATTAAAGCATACAGGCTATGGTGCAGACCACTATGATACATTGGCCTAAAGAAACAACCTTTACATATGTCTTGTGTATAATACTGGATCAGCGCACACAAGCGTACAAGGTGCACCTCAAAATTATATATTTTCTTACATTTGCACGTAGGTATCCGGGTCCAAGTTTTAGAAACATCATTTATGCATCATGTGATGCATCATGATCACAGACTCGTGAGTGCGGCACGGGCCTGCACTAGCCACCCCCAGCTCCCGCCCATGCCTAGGTACCAACAATAACTTTCACCCAACGTACACACTACAATTCATTTGCCTATAAAGCAACAACCTGCTTATGTCTTGCGGATATATTGGCTCAGCGCTCACAATATTCTATCGTGACTTGGTAGATTTTGAAATACTAGGGCTTCGCGAACGCAATTTGTGTTGCTTTGAAGTTGAGCGTAGGTAAGCGGTTTGTACCTATACTGCAGATATAAAGGTGGAGGCCGGAGGCCTATGAAAACCTTGGAGCACCAAGCCAGACCATTGCCCACTCGAAAACTGTGATCACTCGAAATTTTAGACGATTATGACCATCCTTTGTTTCTCTCTAAATCTGTCAGATAGCCAAAATGAGCTTATTTTGAGCTAATTGAGTAATTTGAACATTACGCCATTGGATTCTTATTATATTAGAGATATATCTAGTGCGAATTTACTTCAATTACTTCCATAAATGAGAATTACTTATTTCTGATATATCTGTCATATCATTGCCTTGGACAAACTTCAAGTCAACAAAGCTTGGTCACCAAGGTGAAGAAGGAAATTGAATCAGGCAGCAAAAAGTACCGAAAATCACGAAAAAACACTACAAAAATGCTAATAAACACCAATTGGAAAGACCTACCGACCTAAGATTTGCAGGCATGATAAATATTTATAAGGTCAACATGTTTAGAAGTGTTGGTGAAGTTATGTTAAGAACTTTGAAATTTACAGAGATTCAAATTTTTGAAAAAATCGAAAATTTTTGTAAAAATCGATTTATTAAAAATATACTGAACCGATCTTTTCCAAAAACGCAGGGGGTCTAAGTTGAGAACAAAGGTAGATACTCAGAAATGTTCATTCAAATCGGTTCAGGCGTTTGGTCTGTAGAGCGCGCACAAACACACAAAAACTAAAACAAAAACAAAAAAAACATACTCAAGTGACTTTTTTTGGGGGTAGTGAAATTTAAGATTTCGCTCCGCACGCTTCGCTCGCTACGCTCATCAATAACATATGATAAGCTAAGTTTGGTAAAAGGATACGTTTTACCTGCTGGGTCAATGTCAGTGTGATGTTTTTCTTTCACAAAGAGATAGCTACATTTGTTCTGGAACTTTGAGTGTCATGTGGCGACGATGCTGTGTTCAAACTTGCATGAGTGTAGTCACCTTAGTCGGCGCGTTCGTCGCGTGATCGGAGGTGGTAAACTGAACCGAAGAAAAGAGGAGGGAGAAAATGATACCATGCAAAACAGCTGCCACGAATAGGATCAGGGGGGTTATCATTCGGGCACCGTCTCGTCTAGTCGCAGAAAAATATCCTTATCGTCTAGGTTCGAAAAATAAAGTGGAAAATTGGCACGAAAACGGTGCTGCGTTTGGGTGAAACGGGCTAGCAGCGTACTGCGGAAAGAAATTGTCTTCTTGTTATAAAAAACGATGAACTTGTTTTACGAGGGTAACTTTAAATGAGGTGCGAAATCTACAGTTTTCTTTTATTTGTGAAATTTATCTAAATTAACACTGTAAGCTACACTGTACACACTACACTGTTACACTGCACTATAAACACTGCACTGTACACACTACAGAGGGTTACAGAGGGTTACACTACACTGTTACACCGCTACTCTGTTTACACTGTGTGCAATAAGCTTGTTTTCTAGTACGACGCATGTTTGTTTCTATGTATTCAGTGTTCGTTCAAGGAGTGCTTGCTGTGCTTGTTGTGGGCCTGCTAAGTGATTTCTAAAGACCCGGGCCGCGCAGACGGAAGCATGTCAAATGTCAAGCGATACGCCACAGAAACCCGTTCATCTTGTTCATGTTCTCGGTGGAATACGTGATAGCTATAATTTCTGTTCGCCTGGCTAGACACAGAGATTTTCAAGTACGTGGGCTGTAACAACAAAACAAACTCTATGTTTATAGATTCTCTTAGATTTCATGAGTAAAAAGATGGATGAATGGTAAAAGTCAACAACTGTAGAGTTTCGCTCTGGCGGTCTATTTCAACAAACTGAAGTCCGAAGGCAATTTCTTCATGGCCCACAATAAATTTCTCACAATCAATCAACGCTTTCCTAACGCACAGAACACTTGAACTGCAATGCCAAAGGTCCACGTTATTGAAGCAGACAGGTTGTAAAATGAGAATGCGATGTGAAGTTTTAAACGAATGCAGCTCGAAGAAAATGAGGCAAAGAGTTTTCTAAGCATGGCGGGAAGATAAACAGGTACGACGACAAGAGAAAATTGCCTGGGCAAATTGCATCGGAGTGGAACAAGAAAAAAACGGGAAAAAATAGGGAAATAAGTAAATCGAGACTAAACATGGAGAAACACTCGTGTTAGAGCCAAGCACTCGATGCGATCTGTTTTTAAGCTTTGATTACAATTGTGTCAGTTTGATTGTTTTAATTTGGAAAAATTTTCTGAATTTCCTGAATTTTTCCTGATAAGTTTATTACTAAATAAGCTTAGTGGCTACACAATTTTTACACAAGTTTGACACGTTTTACCCTACAATAAGTGTCACACCATACATAAAACGAGAAGGCATTTATCTAAAATAAGACAGGGAGACAATCGTATGCGCAAATCTGACTTATTTAAGTCCAGCTTAACCCTGGTGGTAAGAGATTATCTCCCGTACTTGCACTGGTACCCACAGAATCTGATTGGCTAACAGCCATATGATTCGATCATCTGATTAGCTCATAAAATTACTACCCTCTCAAACAATTCCTGAATGTCAAGAGGGACGTCAAGCCAAGATTACATTGGAGAGCTAAACGAACCATTTAGAACCAAAATCACAAATCTCTGAATTGTAATGTAGCAATGTTTTGCTAATTCAACAGTTTGATAAGAAGGTTTTACATACAAGGTTGTGACTGAATGAATTATAGTCAAATTACCTTTGGAATTCTGCATGTCATCAGTCTAATTGTAATTTCACTCCAAGATCTGACAAATACCTGTCTTGCTCTTGGTAGTATTGTGAATCAAGTGAAAGTTAACATAAACTGGTTCATCTTTGGCAATTCAGCAATTTGGCTCATAAGTTCACTGATGTTAGGTTCTTCCGGATCTCATTTCTGCTTTAATCGACTCAAGCCCCCTAAAATACCATTCGGCCACGAAATTCCACCGGAAAGCTAACGGAGATCTACTGTTACCATTATTTTGGGACAAAACAGTGACCCCGTTTTGACTTGACTTGACCAGTCAAGCAATTCTCCGAGATCTACCAACAGCTATAGAAATTTCTCTTATTTGGCTTGTGCTGATGTACCGTCTGTTTATTTGAGAGATTCAAAAAGATGCTTTTCCTAAAGTTCCATAGAAGCATCTCAGGAATCAAAAAGCTAAGGAAATGCATTATATTCATGGAAAATTGTTCATTTCTATGTTAGAAGGTAGGTACTTGTAACAAAACCAGCAACGATGTATGCTTATGCTTCTGAATTATAATAGTCTCACACTCTTCGATCATAGAAACATCTCGATAGTTGGTCAAAATTGCTACATATATACGTACCATTATTTAGGTTAAATGACAGGTTGTGTCTGCGCCGATTGAAGCTCCAGTTGTTCGAGGACCAATCCACGCCCTAACAACGCCCAAGGCCAGACATGTCCCAAGGCCAGACATGCCCTAAGGTCAGACATATCCCAAGGTCAGACATATCCCAAGGTTGCAGACAAGCCGTCGCCGGCGCACCGTGTCTGGGCCCACACTTCGAGGGGGGGGGGGGGGGGGCAAGCTGCCCCGGGCCGCGCGGTCTCATCCGATCGATCTCGTCCGCGGCCCGCTACACTCCGGCGAGCACTCTGTCTCGATGACATCCCCGATCAGGCGGTGGTTTGCGGGAAGACCGGCTCCTAGAGCTGCCACGGGTTCTAATCGGTGTCGATTCTAATTCTTGGTACCTGATGTACCAACGTGGCAGTTGCTATGGACATACTCAATCAGCGGCTTTATTAGTACATTTTTATCGGGCATTTTGCTTCTGGGGCTGTGTTTTGTAACTTTTCCCATCTCGACGAAAAGCCTACCGGAAAAATAATTTCCCTGGATGTTCATTGTCATGAATTTTCGCCTAGCTCCCATTTAACTCTGAGGAGAGAAAGTTTGAACACAACCCCATAGGGGTGGTTTGATGTGGTTGGGCGGTATCTCGGTTGCTTGTTAACCGAGCTTGTTAGGCGGAAAATGGAAACTGTCAAAATGGATATTATAACTTTGATGATACCTTTATAGTAAAAAAGCCCATGAGTAGCGAACTTATACAGTTTATTTATTGCAATATTACAACAGTCAAGACTTGTTGCTCAAGTCTTTCGAGGCAGAATAAGCTGGCATCCCAAGGTCTATATCAAATGCTAGAAACTCGTATCATCCAGGCACTTGGTTTGCAGAGGAGCTGCTCTAGTTCCGTATGACGCAATTGCCGAAACCCATACCTTTACTTACGCTGCATTTTGTTTGTTCCCACTTCCCTGGGTGCCATAATGGCGTCGACGCCATAATGGCGTCGACGCCGAAGAATAACCGACGCTTTGGGAGCAGTTGCATTAGAGTGTCGTAAATCCACATGCATATGCGAGGCGCAAAACTGTTTCTACAGGCGTAGATGCGAAATCAGAGGTAAATTTCAACTTTCCAGAGCAAATTCTTGGGATTCAAAAACTCGTGATGGGTTATACGTCACGTTTTCAATAGCGGCAGATCAGCCACTGCTTTTGTATATTTAAAATTGCTGATAAGAAACTTCAGATCGGTAAGGTTGCGTCACATTTTGGGCACATCATGTATGTGTGGAGGAAAAGGAATATTCCCAGAAGGGTTGGATCGGAAATTGCACCTCCCTGGGGTGAGCATGGGGAAGTTCGATGAAGCAGCACTATATGCAGTGTCGAACTAAACAGCTAGAGCTTACCGGAAGGCGTTCAGGGTTGTCGGGGAGGTATGGGGGTCTGGATTGGTGTTCCCACGAGATTTGTGGAACGATTTTTTTCTGGTTAAATGTCAAACGATTACCCAATGTGACATTGTCTTGCTGTTTATTTTATGCCCATTTTTGGCATTTAACTTTGAGTTAGAGTAGGCGCTAAGTTATTGTTGTCATGTCGACAAGCAATATCATCGATAATAAATACACAGATTTCCAATTCAGAGTTGGAAAGAGTGGAAAAACTGACCACTAGGGATTTTTCTGCGGATGGTGAGAATTTCATAGTCTGTACACGCGAACGATGACATCTAGGTACATGTCTGTTAATACATTGCTAAAACTCACTAATCGGCGCTCACTTCTAAAATGTACCCTTGGAAAGCTTGGAAGCTCTCAAAAGATGAAACGTATCCAAAAATTGGTTACTCTTGAGAGTTAAAGTATAACCTTAGGTATAACACTTTGTTTTTTGGTATCCGTATATTCGATTTCGTTCCCAACGTATTTATATCATTTCTGTGGCATCCATATTTGAAATGGTATTCTAAAAGCCAGCCCTTATCGAAATCTATATCGATTGCAGAAGTGCACTCAGCCACAATCTCTCAATGGCTGGTTAAAGATTTAACGGTTCGTTTACTTATAGTAAAGACATATTATTGGCTGTAGAACTGTGTGGCGGGCCAGTAGTAACAAACCGACCTGTACACACACATTGTGATGTTGTTAAGGGAATATAGAAAATAACCTAGATTTATTCTTTCTACAAATTTATGACTCAAATTTATCAAATTTTATGATTATTTTAATTTGTTACTATTGAATAAGCCCATTTACACTTTAAACTGAATCCTCGGATTAAAATATGCGCCATTGGTGTTGAGGGTGACTTATGTGTCTATCCGCCACCGTAAATCGGGTGGGAATAACATTTATAAGACCTTTACGAAGATCCCTGCTCGCTGATTCCAAGCAGGCAGTGTTGCCTGCAAACAACGCGTAAACCAGCAAGTCAATAAAAAGAAGGGGAACTGCGGTGTTTGCATTTTATTCGGGGACATATTTGCTCCGTAATTCAGTTATACACGTTATTGTGACCGCGTCGAGCGAACCCTTCCCGGGAAATGGCGAGAACAGACCTCAAGGAAACGCTGGGAAATGCGTGGGCGAGAGTCGTCAAGATTTGTCGACTTTGCAGTGCAGTGCTGCTTTCTATTTGGCATGGTTTTTTATTGTTTTGTCTCGAGCTCGAATGTGTTATATTTCTCACTGACTTATTGTGTCTCCACATTTTAAGTGCGAACCACATTATTGTCCCACGCTATATTGTTTTATCTATGAATTCAACCATGGGGATGGTCCTTAACTTGCTGCCAGTACCTTTCAAATTGGAATTTGAAGGGGCTTGCATGACGGTTTCCGGTTTCTTGATAAAGAGGGTAGGTATATATATTTACGTTGATATAACTCTCATTTGCTATAAATCTTTTTTAAAGTTGAACCAAACTGGCATAAACAACTTAGAAAAAACAGAGTACTATTAGGTTATGCTTGCAAATAATTAGCCTAGATATGAAATAATGTCATCCACTTTTATATTTTGCATATATAGGTTTCTATGTGTGTGACTGTCTCAACAAAAAATGCTATGTGTGTGAAATGAAAATTTTTGATAAGAAGCATTCTACCTCTTCACAAAGAAACACAAAAAATGAAGTGGCGGACAATTTAAAAAGCAACGACAAGCTTGCAATAACCACCGCAAGTGCATACTTGTGCACTGTAAAACCAACCGTGAAGGTGTGAAATAAAGAGATAAAATAACCCGCTTGCAATGTTCTAAAACTTACGAGTCGAGGGATGTAAAGACCTGTCGATTAAACTACAGTCTATTCTAGCGTGAGTGGTCTTTGGCAGTCACTATACTGTTTCGTGTGGTATAGGAAAGTTGTAACCTTCGGATTGTAAAAGCTCCAATACAAGTTCGCAAATTTTTCAGTTTAGGTGCCTACTTGGCGTCTCAAGGGAAACGTACTATATAAAGAGTGCGAGAATCGTACAAAACGGTAGATTAAATTATTTCGTGAATCGAGGAAAATTGCCAAGTTAACAAAGTTTTTGTGGCAAATAAACTTTGCATGCTATTCTTTTATTATTATATCACTCCTTTTTAACGTTGGATAGAATTGCTAAAAATTTTATACACGTTCATATTGTAAAAGTTATTCCTTTTTGTTTGCAAGTTCTTCGCATAGTGAATTAATAAAGAGGTAACCCTCGTTCAGGTATCCCAATTTTATTAAATAAAATGATTTGCAATGACTTCCTTTCGAAGATTCCAGTCATCAATTCTACATTTCCTGTGAACTCCAATTTGGGTAAACTACCTACATCTACATTTTTAGGTTGCTTTGGTCATTTTTCAGAGCGTGGGAGCATCATTGCGTTATCTGCTGGCCGTACCGGGTTGACCCTAATTGGCAAAGAAAGGGTATCGTGCGCTCCGTCTAGCGAATTACAGTTTTGACATTAAAACTCACCTTTTTGTCCAACTTTCAGTCAACTAAAATCCTTTCTTTTCCTCGCCGAGCAAGTCAGTCTGCGTTCTCGACGTTCTGAAAGCGTAATGGGATTCTTCCGTCTGTATTAAGGTGCCTAATCCGTTGTCTGCACTGCGCATTGCTCACAATACATAAGAAATCTGAAGCTGCAACACCCCTCGTCGGGGTACATTTGCCGTCATGCATTACTAGAATTGGTTGTGTTGTTATGAGTGATATCAATGCAATATTATTTCTGCTGACATGTTTGCACATAAAATGAGGTAAACAAATATTAATTATTTTACTAGGAAACGCATCAACATAATGCGTTAAATTTGCACACGTGGGCCACACCGATACATTTCTATTGTTATTTGCGTGCCGAAATAATGGAAATGAATTATCATCACTATTCGTGAACAATTGTTGATTTTGACAACAAAGTTGTAATTAGTGGTAATTTAAGTTAATGGTTCGGCTAAATCTACTAACCACATAGTACGTCTCAGGTTCTTTTGGCAGCGCCCCGGGACATAGGTCCCAATATAGGGGGTGCATAAGATGCTAAGATGGCAGTGGGTCGCTGCCAGCTCCATCAAAAAGGTTCGGAAAAAAGGGGCTGCTACCTGTTTCGCAATCAATTTGAGAGTTTTTACTAAAGATAATTCGCACTGATTATGTGACGTTAAATGCGAAGAATTATTAATCCCGGCAAAAAAATAATCTGTACATGACTTTGAAATTTAAAAATCGAAGCAGAATTAAGATTTCGTTGATCACTAGGGATATTATTTTTGCGACTGTCACTCTTTTTTTTAATTAGTATAGGTATGCCATGATATGTTTAATGACCAGGCAGCAAAGACCGCACCGAACCGATTACTGATTAGAAAACAAGTTATCCAGACCGACATCGGCCAACGCTACACAATGGGAGAGTAACGCTGAGTTTACAGCTGGCAATGTCAGTGACACGATGTCATCAACATTGGCTCTGCCACCAATCAGCGACTCCGAGGCAGAGTCGCATCATGGCGTCATGGAAATCCAGGGTCTCTAATTGGTCTAGACGCAATGTTGACGACATCGTGTCACTGACATCGCTAGCTGTAAACCCAGCTTAATGGGGACGCAAAACGAGTGTTCTCGCGGAAATATAAAAAAAGCTCTGTGGACTTCCGAACCTGAGACGTACTATATATCTAGCTTATCATGATAGTTCACGGTAAAATCCTCCTTATACTTGCGGAGAGCGAAAACAGCGACAAATAAGGCTCCTTATCCGTCTCAGTCTCCAAGCCATCAAACTATTTTCCTAAACGATCCGTGGCCAGCGACGCCGACACCGAGGCCGACGCCGGATTGTCCGCGAGGCGTCGCGGCCGTCGCGGCCGTCCCGACGCTCCTTCCGGGCGTCGTGTCTGAGATGGTTGATTTATGGGCGAGACTTTTTCGACCATTTAAAAAAAAAAATACCGCAAACATTATAATTTATCATTGCAAAAATGGATACGCAGGGCAGACACCAGCGGCCGCCGGGCGGGCACATCCATCATTGGAAGCAATTCGAGAAAATTAAACGGCGCCCGCTTTTGGGCATCGACTCGTGGGCCGCGATATGGGTTTTGGGGCACTGGCTTGTTTTTGGGATGGCTGGAAAGGGGGGGGGTCGTTCTGGCACAGTGCTACTTGCAAATTAAATTGATGTTTCTCGGGAAATGAATATAAATCCATGAAAATTTCTCGTTCGCTTCTTGTTATGAACTGTTTCTCATTCAACAGGCATTAAACCCTCGTAATCTTTTGCAGTGAATGATTTTTGTTAAAATTTCAAACGGGATATTTAGCTACGTGAGACAAGAGTTTAAAAACTTACAACCCATTTCTCGAAGCAGTCAAATTTCTGGCTCTATGGACAGCTGTTTTCAAACATTTAATTCACATCCAGCAGAAATAGCTCTTTACAGGGTACAAACCCACTCTCCTTAATCCATTCTTGGGGTTATTTTGAGTGTGTTAATCATTGTTTGTCCATATTTAGTGGTGTTGCCGCTGTGTTTCTTCAATCAATTTTGGTTACGACATTACTGGACCGCGATGATATGGTAATTTAGACGCATCGATGGTAAATTGGTGTTTATGCAGCGTTTTTAACAAAACATATATGTGTGCAAGGCAGGCCATTGACGTGCCAATGTAATCAAAATATGAAACAACAGTTGGAACTGATGGGTTGATTTATTGCTGAGCTCAATATGTTGAGCTTTGTTTTGGCAAGGTACACAAGCCGCGTATTTTAGCTGGTTTTGCCCAGTGGTTTTATTATTTTTAAATTACAGTTCATCCAGGAAAATGTGTAAATATAAACCCTTTTATACAGTGATGCATTACAGGAAGGTTTCCTAGAATGAAAATCCAGTTTAACTGCAAAAAAAGGAATGTATGTAATCAGACATATTTAACAATTTAACCTTGACTGCTACAAGCAAAACTTTTGGATCAGCCTAGAACCTATACGATTCGAAAGGTAGAACGTGCCATAAATCAGTTTGACTTCGACATCTTGTGACGTTTGGCGGTTGTCTAAGCTTACAAAATGACTGAGCGCGGAGACGCGAAAGCGATATCATATAAACCTGGACCGCAAGGAAGGTTCGCTGAAAGTGAAGTGACAGATTCACTTGCACGTCCTTGCTGATCCTGAAAGAGCCAGGCGCTCGCGGCCGACGTTTTCCCAGGATAGGCCCGTGGCGCCCGTGCAGAGAGCCTTGAAGAGCAGAGAGATGCAATCTAGCCAACTTTGTCGTTTCTGGAACTAGTTGCTACTTTTTAACGTTAGTAGGTAGGTAGTAGTAAAGCAAATCAAATTGGGATATTTGATGCAAGATCCTCTAATTTACTTTCAATTTCCCTCGTATCTTAAACTACTTCCTAAAGAGTCTGAAGTTGTACGCTCACGTTTTACAATAAGTCGTTTTACAATTACTATAAAAAAAGGTTATACCGTTACCCAAACGTTAACTTTCAGGTTACCCTTAGCGTATACTCATGTAGTTGTGATTTAACGATAACAGAAAGTAACCATCATTCTGTCTCTCGGAGCTGCCTGTTATTTCCCGTCTGCAGCCATTTGATTTGTAATACGAAATACGTTCATGCGTACAAACGCAAAAATATTTAAAATAATTTTCCGCGTTTCCGTTTTCGTCTGCGATCTTTCAGTCTCCGATATACTACCTATATTGTTTTAAACATCCCATCCACTAAAAATTAGGACCACAACGCAACACACTTTGTGATTTGTCGTTTAGACAATGAAACAGTTCAGTAAAACCCAAAAACAGCAGTGATTCCTTGAAGCCAGCCTCTCTATGCACACGAAAGCTCTCCAGCAGCCTCCCAAGACAGCATTTCCTGATATTCCAGTGTGGGCACGTATGATGTCAGCATCCTCCTCTCCAGGCCGTGGCCGGGCCAGGACGGAGCTCGCCGAGAGGGCATCGTCAACTTAAAGTGAACTTGAACGATCGGCCGACGAGGTCGTATTTACTCAAGTATACGACTACTTCTGAGGTTTGCGGGCGAATTTCCAAATCAGTCGGTGACGATGGAATCCAGTGGCAGGCTGGCAGCTTACCAAATCCACGTCGCATCGTGTTGTCTACGATCAGTGAATGTTATTGTGTTTGCTTCTGGTTGTTTAGTCTTCGAAGCGTCTCGTGAGTGGTTTGTTTCTTTTAGTAACTTTATCAAAATTTCTTACTGTTGGTGTCGGCGGATAGGTTGAACTGGTTTTGGTTGAGTTGGAGTTGGAGTTGGGCTACCCCAGACTGTGTTATGTAGGGTAACTATAAAAACTACAATAACTAAAAATCATGCAAGAGCTGCTGGCAAGGCGACATTATTGTAGAATAGGTGTTCAAAATCTTAACATCTCCGAAAGATTGAATGTCACAGACAGAATCCAGATCGCCGATTTCTTTGTCCCGTTATCTCCATTTTTGATTACGGAGATATTTATAATTTTTTTTAGATTAAACTATTGACCTTGTAGTGACCATCGCAAAGGTGAATTTTTCTATCCAAACAATTCGAAGGTATTAAACATTGTATTAAAAGGGACGAATGCCATTGGTCAACATGGTCCTACCAATTCCAACCTTACTATACTCAATAAGGAATTATTACAAAACCCTGCTCTTGATTTAAGATCTATCTTTATAATTGTTATTTCCAACTGATGACATGGTAATTCATGTCCTGGAAGTGGGTCACGAATAAATGGTAACCACAATCCACCCAGGGGTGAAAGAGGGGGAGGGGGGATTTGAAGCTAGTTATTTTACGACTTTGTCTTCCCACGAGATGCCATTTGGTTTGTGATCACTGCTGTACTCACACAAGATTGAGGAGACGACCAGATATTGACTGTCTGTTTACAACTGAATGTTTATGTACCTACGTTTAATACCGTGACATCGAGTCAGCTTGGTTTGTTTACATTGCCATTGGTGACCTCGAGCTCTAGTTAATTATTACCTCCCTACTTACAAATGAGGAATAAGAATAGAAATTAGATTCCCTCAGTTCTGCAAGGGCATCCACAGCGTAGAGAGATTGGTTTCTTGATTAGCTAATTTACTCTTTATAATATTATAATACAGATGTGACTCTCTCCATAACAACCGGTGAACTTCTCAAACCCTCCAAACGTCCAGAAATCGGCGAAAAGGCAAGAAATAATTTATTCCGTCAACTCTTCATACCTTTACTTCTTTGAGTCCTGTCTGTCATATATTTCGAAATTGAGATATTTTCCTCTAAAATCAACACTTAACCAGTCACGGCTTGTAAACCGTAAAAAATAGAACAACCAGTATCATTCCGATTGACACAAGAAAAGAAAAAGAATCAAGTGGTTTTTACTCGTTTATGGTTATGATCTTCATGCTTGTTCGCTTCAAAATTGACAGCTTTATGGCGACACCTTCCCGTCAGGCTCATCTCTAAAAAAAATTTAAAAAATTTTATAGCGATTCATATTATATCTCAGCATTATGCCCAATATGACAAATTTATTTTCCCTACACACTATAACAGGACTAGGTAATTTGGTGTCTGAGGGGTCGAAATCTGGCCACATCATTCAGTCTAGCACCGCAATAAGACTTTGAGCACTACCAGCCTTCCCACTTTGAAGCACTGATAATTGCAAGCCGTGAATGAAGAGGATCCCGGCGTTGCAAAGACGTGATCTACTCGGCAATCTATTACCGGAACTGAGGTGGCCACTAAGACACCTTCAAGCCACTATGCTTGCCTTCCATGTTTTGTTCCCGTGGCCGCGTTTCCATTCATTTCCACGCCGCCTGGGAAAGCGATGGCTTCGCGCGCGAAAAGCCGGCGTGATTTTCTCGGAAAGTTCAGTGTTCGAATAGTTATGAATATGACCGTAAATCAAGGGACGCGCTGTAGTTGTTTTGTTCAGGTTGTATAGCGAGGGATGCCCAATTTTGTCGTTGTTCGTGGTTCCGTGTAGCAATTTTGTATTGTAGGTGGCTTAGTTTTGTGATATTAGAAAAAATGTGTACCTACTTGCTGCTTGGTCGTTTTCAGTAATGCCAGTGGGAAAAGCACTCAGTTACGCATATTTCTCGTTCGCGTTTTATTTTCCATACAAAATCTATATTGATCGTCGATTTTAAGTAAATTTTGTATAAAAATATCATTTGCATTGCGAAATATTTTGCATTATTTTATTAAGAGGGAGATTTTCAATTGCAGGTATACCAACAGCATTGCAGGTGGAATTTTCCTACCAACCACAGATAAATTGCAGTATTGCTACTGTTGTATGGCATTCTCTAAATTCTCGATGGTAAGAAGTGTGTGTTTAAATGCCAAAGGATTGATTTTTCCAACTTGTTATTGCGCAGCGATGAAAATCGCACGGAAAAGCCGAACAAACTTCAACGCTTCACGACTAATAATCACGCAATTCGGGAAAATTTATTTCTGTCTACTTTATATTTTGAAACCGCGAAACTTCCATAATGATAAAGGAACAGCAAGAATTTCGTTATTATTTTGACGGTTAAAACAACTCAATGTAGTCGCATCATTAGTGTCACTAACAAGGCCACCAAACTATTTGACAGCACCTTCAAGTACTCTAATAAAAGCCTCTGTGCGAAAACGGTATCCACGTTCCGCCTCAAATTACATAAATGTCCGGCTTTATGTGCCCCCCGTTGTTTTTAGTAACGCGTTTAGAGCACATAGCAGTCAGACATTGCGTATAGCATACATCACTAAAGCATAAACTACTGCCTGTTATTTCAGGATTTCACCCACAAATACCGCTCAGGGAACACACATCTGCGCAATCGCAATGTGACCGGATGTTTTGTAACTGCTAATTCTGGCGAGTTGAAAACAAGAATTGAACATACAAAGCTACATGAGTAATTTCGGCCCTTCCCTAACCAAGGTGCCTAAACCATGCGTTGTTTCGCTCTCAGCAAAGGTCTAGCCGTAACCTGTGTGCTGCAAGCCCCCATATCCAATCTACGTTATTAGTAAAACATCAATTTGCATGGAAGCCGATGATCACAATCGTTTGTATGTTGTCCTCAAAGTGGTGCGTTCTTTTGTATAGCCAAGAGAATTGTCTCTCTATCTCTAGACTCTCTCCCCTTTCTCAAATATAGCAAATCAAGTCAAATTGAGCATGTAATTTTAGGCCGTTGCTATTTGGTCTTGTGGGGCCAAATTCGCATTTCCCATCTGTGAGCGAACGGTATTTTTTTTTAAATCATTTCTGATAGGTAGTATGACTTGAATTTCCCGGAAGCCAGTGCCCAAGTCTGATGTGGACTTTTGCAAGTCTGCGGCAAGTTTGGTGCGGACGTGTGCAGGTCTGCAAGTCTATAGGGCAAGTCTGTTTTATTCACTTGTAACATTTTCATGGCAGTTCATTAATGCGCGGAGCATGACCTTTTGTAGTGGTTTCAATTGGACGCATGCTGGCAGCGACGGTATTGACAGAGAATTCATCACACAACGTGGAGTTGACGGCTAGCTGCTGAAATACAGCTCGATTGCCGCTGATTGTTAGTGTGTAAAATGTTAATCAATATTTGCTGGAATTTGTCGACTGAATCAGATTGCATCATGAAAACAACGAGATTTTTTTCATTTCAGTCAAAACTATCCCTAACTTTTGATGATAACTATAACCTTTATTTTATTACATAACTGTTTTGTACTAAAGTTTTCTAGCCTATCCTACTACACCGCATAGCACGCACAAAATAAACCAAACCATGAAAACAAAGATTTTTGCGACCAATTACAAATTAGCCATTCAAAAAATGATAATATTATAAAAGAAATCAAGACTGTCAATCGTAGAAGATTCGCTTTATCAAAAAACGCGGAACAGAATGAATTCGCTTTATATATAATGCATTCAGTGATTTTCCAGTCTGCTTGTTTTTTGTAGCTGGCAATTTCTTGAAGTTCATTTCACCTCTTTCATTCCGGCTTACTTCAATTGGTTTACATTATTGAACAGTAACCCACACTGTGGCCACCGCAGCCTGATCACGCGCTACCATTCCACTTAGCAATACTTTTCTTTCCTTGTGAAAACTTTTCCCCGCATTTCCGTCATCGCTAATGTTATGGAAATGATGAAATCAGAGTTACTCTACTTTCTATTTTAACATGCAATGGGCAGACTCGACACTAGGCCACTGCTCGAACTATGTGGCTTCATAAATAATTCAAGATTACACAATATAAATACGTTGTCAACATGGCCATGACAGAATATAAGTCCATGTTAATGTTGCCATGTGAAAAAATGAGCACAATATGTGGTTATTTATTATTTATCTCACTCCGTGTGGCTCTGAAAGAGTAAATGCAGCACTTCCATCCCCTTGCCTTTGATGCTTAACTCTCTTTCCCCGTCTTTCGTAGTGTAATTCGCGCTGTTTTTCTCTCTCGGTGCACTCTGCGAGCAAGTATCTCTGGAATTATCTTGGAAAGATACAAATGGGACAACCATATATTTTTTCTGTTCCTCCAGGATGATTCAACCTACTTCATTCGCACTCAGATTGGCATTCTTTCTTTGTAACCAGCTTTAAAAGCTTTGATCAAAATGCATTTTATATTGAAAAGTAAGTACGTGATGAAACTTGGCATGAATGTGAACAAAGCGCCGATTCGAACAGCAAACAGCGAAGTGGACTTGCGGAGTTTTATGATGTTTATCATTTTATTTATATAAAAAATTGTATACCAGTATCACCACCAATTTGTTTGTATGCATAAAAGTATGATCAGTCAGTATCGAGATTTGAAATTCAGTCTTTTCAGATTTCGCAACAGTCCACCAAATTTTCATGTGAACTAGATTATCTACTTTCCACGATTTGGTAAACTCACTACTGCTGGTGTTGGGTAACCCTAATTGGTAACAAAACTGCTTATAAATTCAATCTTAACCTATATTAATTATGAATAAATACCGATATTTGAGGTCATTGTTCGTTCCTTTGCCTTTTCACATAAGTGCATTTGTTCTGTTCCACGAGGCAGAGAATGCATTCATTATATTTACGGCGCACAGCCGACATTGTACCTAAAATGAACATTGAAATTTTTATCAAATCATTGCAACATAAATCATCAGTTTCATATCGCGATTATGAAACTAAAGCTGAGGGTCGGTGTAATATTTTGCTGCTAATGCAGATTTTCTCTTCTTGTCTCGCTTCAGCATTGTACTCGAAAATGTTAGTTGTTACTTGGATACTCGGTTTGTTTAGCTTCAAGCTAGCATAGGTCCACCGTCCTCTAGCTTGCAAAATAACACCCTGATACAATTAACGAGCCGTAGCATTAATTTTTATGTCAGATCTGTGGGTTACATTTTCCACCGTCCATTCTCAAATATGACGAATCTTGTGCAAAGAACTTAAATGAATATGTATTCTTTATGCGACTATCATTTGATACATTTGCTGCTATCATTGATAATTATTTGACAAATGTATACTCAAATAAATACATAAATACAATTTAAAAAATACTTTGACATGAGTTTCAAATCTGGGATCTAGTTTGTTTCCTCCCACACTGACCTTGAAAAGAAACCATGAGACGTTAGTAATTATTTTCGGTAAAAGGTAATTATATCGTTTTTTTGAGTTACAGTTGAAAGTTGAGAGTTCATGTTCCATTGTAGTCGATTTACTTTAAAGCTGAGACTCTATATAAAAGACAATTCGGAGATAACGTTTCGAATCTTGCGTAGCCGGCTCGCGCAATTCCGTTTCGTGCCTCGTAGACGCAATGTTAAATTTCCTGCATTTAGATGTGCTTTCTGGCAATTTGTCCGAAGCTGGCCTTAAAAAATTACCCAGGGTACACAGTTCGAGAACCTACGGTGATGTTTCAGGAGTAATACAATTAATAACTTGAGTGCATCCTCGACAACGCGTCACCACAGAGTTCGGAGATGCACACAGAAATGACGAATATTTCAGGCAAAAAAACGATTTCATTGTGAAATGCGATGTAAATATGATGATTCTAGTCGCCCTATTTACTTTGATACCAGTTTGCTACCAATATGGTACCAATATTTTACACTGCCAGTATGATTGCCAAACCGTAGAAATGTAACATTGCGTCTACGAGGCACGAAACGGAAAAGCGCAGCCGGGCGCAGCATTACCCGGGTTGCGACATACAATTGCCTGCCACTATTTGCTGACTCACGTGCGAAACTATATCACCAAAGGATTCCATCTTTCGCCCAATGAAGCACTTCGAATGTCTCACATTGTCCCATCGTAGCTTGTAAGTCGTGAGGCCTTTGTGCCCAGGTAATCCCTCGTACTTCCAGCATCAATGCCGCTGCCTCCTATTGTCTCAAACATTTGAATGCGCTGAATTATGACGCCGCCGCCGCCGCCGCCGCCGCCTCCGCAGATTCAGGTCATGTGACTGAGATGAGGACCTCTCAGAAAACTAGAACGGCTGTCTTTTTTCTATGGCGTGGAATAGTTCTTAACTGCCTTGTGACGTGAGTGTTTAGTAATGTGTCGTGGTACTGGCCGGACAAGCGATGAGTGGAAAATACCCGGTGTCGAATATGCATTCGGGACTCTCGGTTCAAATTCTATATATTTTTTATTTATTAATGTCGCATTAAAATGTGTGCACATATCGTAACAGGCCTGTTATCATTCACTGAAAAAGGTGAACAACACCAGTGGTGTGCATACAGTCCCCAAAGACCAAACTTGACGGAAACCACCTGGCAAAGATCGTAACATGGTGTTCAACAAAATCAAGGAATATTGTTCTTACCTTTTAACGCTTTTTTATCAGAGATAGTTGTTGGAATCAACTTTTGGAAATTCGGAGTGAAATTCTGGCAAATGGAAAACCAACCGTCAATCTAGTAAACAGAAGTGGTAATAGATACTAAAACGTTTGATAAAAACAGAAAATTGCTTGTAAATAATTTTTTATTTTCCTACAGGCTTGAAAAATAAGAATTTAATCATGCTCCATTCGTGTACCATCACTTAGGTTACACGTGCTGTTTTCCAAATTATGGATTTGCAAGCCATTACGTAAACTACATTGAGACCACTTTAGACACTTTTTCAAGCGTCCCTCTTTTTGTAAGCTAACTTTACAACTTCCGAACAACACCGAATCACTCGGTTCACATATACGTCCCAAATGCCACATGGGTTCTTCCAGAAAGAATGCAGCATTACAAATGCACAAGAATAGTAGAGTACACACACTCGCTAATTACGCGATGAGGCAACACTGCTGGGGAGATGTCCACCGACCTGTTTACGAAACGTGGATAGTGACGTTCCAGTGAACCACTCCCTACACTGCGTCCCAGGGTTGGAAAACTGATCCTCGAGATATTGGGCGGGTACTTAACATTGTAGAATATCAGCTTGCTGTTGACATTCGAATGTTAAACACAGTATAAAACCTTAAACCACGTTTAACCTAGTCTGTAACCTTGAGAGTAGGCTGGAATGTTCATCACCACGTTGACTATCATATAGGAGGCGACAGTTTAAACTTACAAGCTGACATCCATTTTACGTCAGTTTCTTTTTATTCACCCGCTCCCCCAGCTTCATTCACTCATGTCTATAGGGATCAGTGGATTCCACAGCATATTGGCTCGACATCATTTTGAGCGCACTTGGCTAATTAGTGCAGCCGAACACACGTGACTGTCGCGGTCGGGACGAAGCTTTAGTATGCATGCCATTTCGTGGCAATACATCACTGCTCGCTAACAATTAAAATTGCCCATCACCCATGAGAGAATCATACCCCTTAATTGGAGAGTGATATTTTATAGAGGAGAAAAGGTTGCTATAAATAATAGTAAAAAATGCGATTACGCTTGTATTTAATTAGCTTAACACCAGAGGTAATGAATGTGCTACGGTTAAATCTAGTGACGTTGTGGATCTGAAACGGGTTAAACATTTGGACATGGTTATATTATTCAGTCGGAGTATTTGCGCGGAATAGAACCGATCTGAGCTGATTGTTATACCTAATGTGTGGCATGCCGCCAAGTTGGCCATTAGCGCTATTAGATTGCCATTGTATTTATCCACGGATTAGGACGAGGTTGAAAAATAATAATGGTACAAAGCTTGGGAATCGCCGGTGGCGTTTGTTTTGCGTTCAAAGCGGGGCGCGAACAGGGAACAAAAAGAGTGAGTGGATTGTGTGCTGGGTGCCAGTTGTAAGCAAACCGATAGATTTTGTTAATTCGTTTGGTGATTAATTCTTACAAGCGTTGGTTTAAAAGATTTGTTTTGTTTATTAGTACTTGTATTGAATAGCACTAGATAACGAGAGCCGACTAAATTGAATAACACTTTGTGAAAGCGATAAGCACATAAATATCACCTAAAATCAACTATGGTGTATGCCAAAAATCACATTGAAGTACTTGGTGTAAACGTTGAAAGTACTGGTGCTGTGGCGATACTCGAATCAAGCCAGCGAATGATATTACACAGTGTAGTTTACATTTCATGAAAAATACGAGCACAACTTTGCAAGAGTACAAAAAGGTGTGCGTATAAGTAAATACATTTTCGATTAAGTAAAAGCAACGAGGCATGGTGTTTTTCCCGACTCAAAGCGATAGAAAACCGTGTTAATTTAGAAATAATTTGAAAGAGTATTTTCATTCACTGGCGGATGTTGAGCGCCGCACCCTTCGCCCCAAAAAGTGTACATATTATTTTAAATAATCACGAGCATATGATAATGCTTCAAGCCAACGTGAATGTCCTTGGTCCATGAACATCCCCCCCACACACATTTGATTTTTCAGTAAATATGAAATAAATGCTATTATCTAACTGTACTATTCTAACAGCGCCGTGTGTTTCTTGTGTTTCCTACAGACGTTCTGCGTCGTCTCGAAGAGGTTCAAGAAGAACTACATCCACCGATTCACCGCGACCAGCGCCTTCTTTGTGTTCTCCCCGTGGAACGCGTATCGACGGACATGCATCTTCCTCAGCACCAACCAATACTTCGACTACGTCGTCATGGTCACCATCCTTATCAACTGCGTCTTCCTAGCCATGAGCGAGACCGTCGAGGAGGCAGAGTGAGTCAACAACTATCGAAATACTTTACTTTTTGATGATAAAGGAACTCGATTTCGAATTCCTGTCTCGGTTATTGATAAACATTATGTTCTCCCGTTACCTTCTCTTTGAAACTTATATTCCCATCTTACCTTTTCACCACATGTCTTTTCTTCCACCACGAGGTCTTAAAATAGCATCTTCATTTTACTCGGGCGTTGTAAAAATTTCAGTGGCAATTCGATAATGCCTATCATGTTACCATGCATTGTTTGCCAGTCATCACTCATCGTCACATAAATTTAACATGGAGAATGTGTGCCCTCTATTGCCAAGGTGGAGAAGTTAAAAAACGGATCCCATTGCCGACTTCTTATTGGGGCCTGGCCATAACTGCGTGAAGTTATGTGTACTACTCATGTGTCGTACAGCCGCAGAAGATTACGATTACACCACTTTTTAGCGCATTGATAAGAAAAATCAATATAACAAATTAACTCTAAAATTCCCAGCCTCTTCAGACAATTTCCATCTCTTGTTTAAAGCCAATGACCAAAAATGTCCAAACACCGAATGTCAGGTTTCACAAAAAGACCGAAACAAAATAGCAGAACGTGTCCTTTATCACATTGCTGCTAGGCCGTCTCTATCAGCCAGCCACGCACAGCAAAAACCTATAAACTCCCAGGGATTGACAGTACTTAAAAAGATACATGGCTGAAAATCGATCATCAATAGCCCTACCCCCACGGCCATACGCCCGTTCATACGCCCGTTCATACGCCCGTGCATACGCCCGTTCATGCGCCCGTTCATACGCCCGTGCATACGCTTGCTATACGTATCCACACACGAGTATTCGCTCAGTAAGATGGATGCCCGTGTTCAGAGCCGTTGGCAAGGAAACGCCAGCCCAGATGATGACCCATCAGTTTATAGCGCCCCGAGGAGGAAAACTGATGGATGGCAGACGGGTTAGTAATGGAGATGCGTGCCATAGTTCGGAAAACCTGGCCTTGGCAGCCAAAAAGCAGACTTTTCGTTATTGGGATGGATATAAATTTGAAGCATGCTTTTATTATGTATATTAATGGCATTAAAAAATGTATGTTTTCTTTATCGAACCTCCGTCGTCTGACTCTTCCCCTCAATTTAGGATTTTGGCAGTTCGTTGATACTTTGTAAATGACTATTTTAGAGGTATGCATTCATTACAACGTAACGTTGTTGTAGATAAAAAATGATGCTCAGTGTTAAGAGATGCACCCAATTTATTGAGTGTATAATTTCTACTAATCGCATGAGAAATTCCATTCCCAAGCAACATTTTGTTCATCTGCATTGGTGGAGGAGCCATGCATGCTCTGTGGGTTGCATTTAGGAGCTCAATTGTTGCCATAAAATCAGATGAAATGCACCATGATGCACTTCAGATATGGTGTACATCGAGGCAGATAATATCTTCATCTGTATCACATGATATGTTATATACATAACATAACATATCATGTGATATCATTCTAATTTTTATCTTGAGCTACTCCAGGTGCATTACACCGAATAAATTTCAACCTAACTGGATATGAAGGAACAATGTGCATTAAAAGCGTGAGAAAAAACGAATGTTCTACTCTGTTTTACGCGAATGTGTTATTTTCCGAGTTATCGTTATAAATACCTTGCATTTTTACTGCTTCCTCATGTTTTCTATTATAAATCGCATGAAAATTCCATTTCCACGAGGCGTGTTCTATTTTAATTGTTTATATATTCTCACTTAATTCATGAATTCTGTGTTATTGTAATTCAACTTACGCTTTGCATGTAATAAACAATATTAGCAAACACTAACAGTTGCAGAATTACCTTTAACAATCTACTCGAGCTCAAAAGCTTGGTGAAGGTTAAGACAAAAGTTTTTGCGAAGGAGAAGCAAACAAATATCGAAACGGTAAAGTTGGACTGTGGCAATTGACTGCAGTAGCTACATAGAATTAACACAAGAAAATTAGCTGGTGAGAAAGAAAATATCAAAGGAAAGGTATTTACGGTTTGTAATTATTAATTCAGTTCCACCCAGAGCAAACAAAAGGTAAATATCAACAGAGTAGTTTTTAAGTTGTTGAGGCTGTGGGCATTCGCATTTCAGATACGAAAAGCGTTCGCGAAAAATTGACAGATATTCGAATATTGTAGTGATGCAGTTTAACCGTTTCTGTAATAGAATATTGCCTTTCACACAACAATATAATTCGAAAATAACTCATTCATCCTCACTTTCTCACTTAGTGCCAGTTTCTCGTAGTCGCCACCAGGCTGATGTGTTGAGTGTTTCACCTAGTTGAGAAAAACTCCATTGGTTGTGGACGGTATTGCTTTGCCGAAATTAGAGCAAGTGAACAAACCGTTCAAAACCACTTCATCAAACCAAAGACTCCGTTGTAGAACTGCATATTCTGCATATTAAATGCAGTGCAGAAATCAAAGAATCGCCTAGCTGCGTGGTCCCTTTGGCATGAAGAATTCTGTACATACTATAAAACGTAAACTAAATACTGTCTTGTTTCTGTGATGTTGTCATCAATAGGAAGACTATAATTTGTCTTCTGCTTCGGCTCCAGCAAAGACAGAGGCTTGTTATTAAACATCAAATGGAAAAAATAAACAGGTCCTAATGCAGTACCCACCGAAATGCTTTTAGAGTTGTTCCTTCCATTCCAAGCACTCTGTGCTAACCATTAACACACTAACAACGCTGACTTCACAGGACTCGAATAATATTTAGTGAAATCCAATAGGCTAACGCACTGGACCCACTTTCTTGTGAGACTTAATAGCAGTCCGCTTAAGTTGGACGTCGGTCCATCTAATTGCCGGATGATTGTGTGCATTCCTCGATGTTTAACCAGCCACGATGAGCGCAGGGTCTCACCGAACTTCCGGCGACCAAAGGCCATCGATCTTGGCCCGCGGCTCAGGACTGGTACACATTCCAGAGAGTCGGGCATTCCAGGCACTCTACCGGCCGAAAACGGGTCGGTGACATCTCGCCGCGCAAAAACGTGGATGCGTATTCCCTTTTTAATCTAAGTTGTTTTAATTAAAAATGTTGGAACATGTTTATTAAATAAGCGCCGCAACAAAAGAGGTTTTGTTCTGCGGTTATTATGATGTTTAAATAGAATTCTGGAATGGAATTAGTTACATACAAAAACACTTATTTCAGTAGGTTCATATTGCTGAAACGTTTTTCAGGAAGCTAAAATAACCTACTTAGTTTCTACAGCGAATTTACTTAAATGCGAATCATTATCCAACCATTTTTCTGAAATGCAATATTTAATTTAAAAGACTACATATTTTTCACTTTTCTGTTCGGATAAGTACTCTTTCATTTAAATCTGATTTAATAATAACTAAAATACGAGTTTTTGAGTCAGGGCAAAAACGACACAATTCAACTCTGACGTCAGAATTCAGGTAATTTGAGGGATCTGCCCATGCTGGCCGTGCAATAGTATCCAGGTACTGACGTCACTACTCATGCGTTGTCAGGTAATTTGAGGGATCTGCCCATGCAGGCTGTGCAATAGTCCAGGTACTGACGTCACTACTCATGCGTTGTCAGGTAATTTGAGGGATCTGCCCATGCAGGCTGTGCAATAGTCCAGGTACTGACGTCACTACTCATGCGTTGTCAGGTAATTTGAGGGATCTGCCCATGCAGGCTGTGCAATAGTCCAGGTACTGACGTCACTACTCATGCGTTGTCAGGTAATTTGAGGGATCTGCCCACGCAGGCTGTGCAATAGTCCAGGTACTGACGTCACTACTCATGCGTTGTCAGGTAATTTGAGGGATCTGCCCACGCAGGCTGTGCAATAGTCCAGGTACTGACGTCACTACTCAGGCGTTGTCAGGTAACAGGCCAGTCCTTTTTTCGCGCGAGGTCCACACACCAACTTTTACAGTTGTATCTTCTATAAAATTTAGTTAAGAATGGGCGTACTTTTATTTAAGAAATAAGCGTACTTTTATTTTCCATGCAAAAATATAAAAACATGTTTTGAAATTTAAAGAGAATTCCCAAAATATTTCCCGATATTTTGCAATTGTGTCACAATCTTTCAAAAAACAAGTTGTACGTGGCCTAGCGAAGCCACTCAACGAGAATATGTTTTTTCTGTCTGTTAATGAGAGATCTACACCTACACCTCATTCGAATAGAACTTCTCCAACACTGCAAAATATCCAAACTCACCATCGTGTTACTTTAAAGTATTCTCTGAGTACTCAAGCACACCCAATCACCGAACTCGCCCCAATGTCTACTAGCCACCACAAAGAATCAAGCTAGCCGTCAGCGCGAGAACCGAATTTAAACCAGCAGACTTTCAGTCTTGTTCCGACTTCACTAAACAACGAAACGAAACTTTATATCTTTAACTCTCACCCTCAATTTACAAGGCATGCCTCCAGCAAAGTACGCGTAGACCTTCCAGTGACTGACAATCATGCATCCCCGAGCCAGCCTAAAAAAAAATACTATCATCGTCGTCGCCCCCCCCCCCCCCCCCTCTCCAAACAACCAAGAGTATCTCGAGTCAAGACGATCACGGCGTAGGGGTGTTGCCAAAAAGTCGGCCAACTTCTCAGCTGGGCCCTAACGACAGGAATCAATCGCTGTCTATACGGCAGTTTCTACAACAGTCTATCTCATATTTTACGTGCTGCTTGTCGTGTTATCCTCGCCTCCCTCTCCCCCTCCCCCTCCCCATGCCCGTAACGCCATCTCCACGCCACTAGTTTCTCACGGTGCTCCACAAGGCGGCGTTGGAAAGAGTTGTCAGCTGGGGGGAAGGGGGGGGGGGGGCTCACTACAACCTTGTATTTTTGGCTACGTCTTTGCCAATCAAATAATTTAAATATGGTTCTTCAGTCTCTTGTCACACAATATTTCTCCCTTACATGTGGATTGGTTTATTGGAGAGCTCCATGATTTTCTTAAATTAGTTTCGGTTAGATGAGATTAAGTTAGGTTAGGTTAGGTTAGGTTAGGTTAGGTTAGGTTAGGTTAGGTTAGGTTAGGATAGGTTAGGTTAGGTTAGGTTAGGTTAAGTTATGTTAGGTTAGGTAACGTAAGGTTAGGTTAGCTAAGCTCAGCTAATCTAATGTAACGTTTAGTTTAGTTAATATTGTTGCTATGATTCACCGTCGTAGCTATTAGGTCGGCCCTACAAATCCCGTTACAAAACAATACTGAAAATGTTATTCTGTGATATTTAATATCTTGAAGGGAACGTTCAACCGCAGGCTCGCAGCGAAGTCGCAGCTACGTCCATGCGATGCTGTTTGATTTGAGCTGCTCGTTTATTATTTTGCAGCCAAGCGGTAAAAAAAAAACAAGACGTTTCCAATTTATTTCCCCCGTTTGACGCCGCACGCATATTCGCTAAATTTACGGCCCATGCCAGCACATCGTTAAGCGGCGCTTGAAAGAGTTAGGGCACTGTCGAATCAAGCTTCTCATGTTATTGCTGTCGGGCGTCTCGCAGAGAGGCAGGGGGCAGATACCCACCCTTCAGCTTTTTTGCATTTTCTTTTGCCCTGTTTAAACACCGCTTATAAAAATATTGTTTGTCATAATATATTATAGAGTTTACGTATAGTGATTAGTAGGTTGAGGAGGTAGGGAGGGGGGGGGGGCAATGATTTGGTTTCTTTTATTAATAATTTTAACTAGGAATCTTCAGAGAGATCAGTGCCATAGGCAATAAAAGAAAAATAAATGCATAGTAATATTACTAGTATAAGAAGATCGAAAGTTATTTTTGGTTTTTAAGTCGTATAAGACTGTTCTCTCCTGTAACCTCTGCACTGGTTTGACCTTGCGCTGTTAAAACAAACTTTCTGAAAACAATTCGAATTCATTCTTTGCATTGAAATATGTTTGTGAAGTTTAATTTTCTATGATGAAAAAATTGACATTGATTGAATCCCTTGACTCCACTCTTCATTGTCAAAGCTGTCAGTCTCCCCGCACACGAAGAGATATTAGGAACCATCTGCCCACCACAGTTCACTCATAATCGTTCATTCAATAAGATTCATTACATGATCGAGATAGCAAATGATATAGCGACGGTTCCAAAGCCCTAAGCTGCAGCCTCCACGTGGGCCTTTAGATGCAGATCTCTCGTCTTGCTCCCATGGCGCAACATGGAGCCCTCTCAAAATGTCATCCCGCGACCAAATTATCTGGGCACGTGACATTGACAGCTATTGAACGCGCGATATTTGTAACGGGATTTCGAGGATTTAAATGGGATGTCGACGTCGAGACTCCGTGTTCTGTGAATGGGGATCGCTTTAACAAGAAATCCGTGTCATCCTCGGTCAATCCCCTATCCCTGGGGCCCCCACCCAACCCCTTACCACGGTGTTCCACTCAATGGAGTAGAGAGCTGCGGTTTCGGGGGAGCAGGGAACTGCTGTGTTCTCATCGGTTCTTGGTTAATGGTCGGAACAGTACAGAGTTTTGAATCTCCAAGGCCAGTTTCAGTATTATTTTCAAATTTCTTTACAGGAGTAATTGGAATTGACTGCATTTGATTGGGAACTGTACATCTTTCTCAGCTGCTACTTGAAACAACTTCGGAGCGTCTAAGAGTTTCATGGGGATCATATTTCAGTGCGGTTTCAAGCTAGTGTCTTTCCAAAGTGCTTTATGCACTCGCAATCGAAATATCCAATGTGGCGAGAGATTGCTTACAGCCTCAGGGATCCACAAAGACGGGTTATATTGCAAAATAATCGGCTGACAATAAAAGAAATACAACGGCAGTCCAACAAAAGCAACCGTTTTACATTGACAAATCGAAATGTCAAATTTTTCAACCATTTATAAACTTATATTCGTTTAAAGATTAAAAATTAAAAATTGTAATTTTTGTCGTTCGGCCCAAGTTCTCCTCTTAAGACAATATTCAACATTTTGATCGTTCGTTCGTTCGTTCCATTTACTGTTGTAAACATTTCTAATTAATTTGTCTTCTCATAATTTTTTTCAGAATGCATCTTATTTCTTATAGGTACAAATATATAGTTCCAGGCTAACAAGGGAGAGCTTTCAAGCTGAAGCATCTGGAAATGAAAGAACCGACCATAAAGTCATGTAGTCAGATTTTTTCACGACCGAAATACATCCCAGAGGATGTCGTCCTCCAACAGTTTCCCACTCCCTGCCCCGCCAAGCTCTCTAACGCACGCAGCGACACGACCGCAGCGATAACACTAGAGGATTTCGAGAGTTTTAAAGCAGTTACATAGCTGACGGAAAAGCGGCAGGAAAGCTGGCGTCCGCCGGGAAAATGCGGGATGAAAAAATGAATCTGGAAATGAAATTTTATCTCCTTGTCGGTCGGACTGGTAGTAAAAATGTTTTGGAGGCGGTTACGGTGTTCGATCGAGTAGTGAGTCGTGTCACCCGGTGAGGGGTGGCTGACAGGACTTGGCTACCTGTGTTAGCTCGGTTGGGGTGGCGAGGGGTAACACTAACAGCAAGTGTCACCGGGGGTAGACCTGAAAGTCTATGTAGTGTCTCGGAGATGAGTTGAACGTCACGGCAAGTCCAGTTGAAGTGTTTGTTATAGGTATTAGCATTCTCAAAGTAACCCGACCGGATAGTTATTTTACATTACGGGTTTACTCTCTGCTGTCATTCCAAGCGAGATTATTCGTATTGATCGATAGTACGTCTCAGGTTATTTTGACAGCAGCAAATCGGTTTTCTACAATTTTATGGTATAGGCCCAATGCCCCGAGGCGCTGCCAAAAGACCATGAGACGTACTATAATTATTTTCGACCCGTTATTGAGACCCGTTATTGAAACTAAATACGATCTAAAAACACAACAAATACATTAATTAGGTACATAGTATTTAAATATAATTTGATATATATGGAACCCTTGATACTTTAAGTATTAGTGAACTTCGAAGGCAAAGTCCAATACACGGATATTCTTTGAAAGTCAATTTAAACGAGATAATATTTTGAAATTATGCAAAAAATTAAAATAAATACGAAATTAAATTGAACTGAATTCAGTGAATTGCCACTAGGCATTCGCGTAATGCGTTTGGCCTACGTTCATTAACTTTCAATTATCTAGTAAAGTGCTAGGTTGGAGAATAATAACACATCCATTCACCATATGTTAATTTAGTAACAACTGGCATATAAGTCAAATTGGCGAATTCCCAGTAGTGGTAAGGTAATAGACCTGGTGGAAAAACTCATTAATCACTTCGTCATCGTGTTAATCATTTGAATCCAGTCAATGGACCTGTCGATTAGCATGATATAATTACAATCGATAATGGAGCTGATCGCTGACTTAATTTGTTTTTAGCAGCATGTAGCTTTAGTACTGCGAAAACTACCTTAACCTTACATATGAAAAAACACACACCATTGGTACCATGCAAAATATATTTATCGTTTATCACAGATATTATTATAACTTTGAAATTGTGATCGACCGTTTCATTGTTGCACCAAACTGCTTGCTTTGGCATACCTTTCCTATTTTGTCGCAATGCATCAGAATGAAATCAAAATACTTCGGTTTTTCGAATTCTGTAATGGAATGTGCAGTAGCAATCTCGTATAATTCTCTCAAGGTCGACAAGCGGGCTCTCGTTGCGAGCTAGTGTAACTATACTTTTACTTGACCAGCATCTTCATGAAATTCATGAAATACCTCACTTATAATAGTTGGTCATTTAAAAGATAACGGCAAGCCGTAAAATTGTGGTACCATGAACCTTATCTTACCCTTTTCCCACCCACCCATAGCACACCCATTTTCCCACTTCCCATTTATCCATTTATTTACCTTTGGGGCTCAAATCGAGATTTGTGGGAGTGTTTTAGTGAAACCCAAGCGAAAATAGTCGTAAGCGCCAAACAAAAATTCATATTATGTGAAAATAGCGTGTGTTGGTCATGACAAAATACCCACCTTTATTGCCAGCACTACACTACTGTGTTTAGTATACTAACAGAGTACACCTTGCTCTTTATTATGACCGATATCCAAACGTCTTGGAACCATAACAAAAGCCATAACAACAAACTAAAGTCCTTAAGCAGACTTCGAAATTTGATCAGCGTAGTGGTGTCTAAATATAATTTTCTGGGTGTTTGTGGTCAAAACTTCAGACGACAGTGTAGTCCGGTGTCGCAATCGATTTTTTTATCCGGGCTTCAAGGCCTCACGTGTTGTTTAAAGGCTTCACGTGTTGTTTCAAGGCTTCACGTGTTGTTTCAAGAACGGTAGATGCGCAGAGATATCCGTAAACGCAGCGACGTTGTCAGCGTTACACTTTTTCCCAGCTAGTGATGTCGGACCAACACTTACGATACCCCGCAGGTAATAACGGTTTCCCATTTTCGTGGCCTTGGGAAACACTAAACCACCTCCCGAATCGCCTGGACACACCGACGTACCCCTGCCAGTCCAGCCGGCACACAGCTTGTCTGACGTAATGTACGGGCGGAAGGAGGGGTTGTTTTTAAACATGTCCCAGCACTGTTTGAACGGCAGATACGCCAACTGCGCGGCCATAAGATTTTCACTTCTTGTCTTGTTCTCGTTGAAGCCCCAGCCTGCGACCTGTCAAAAAACCATCTATTCATTCATCCTTTAAAGTGGTAGCCTCTTTTTGTAAGACACTCAAAATCAGGTCCATGAAATAAACAGGATATTAAATAGGTATCTACACTCTTTCGCACAACCAGATAGATTCACTTATAAAAGACAGGGCCATTTGACGGAAAACATTATTGGGTTCCCAATTAAGTTTGCCTTACAGTTCCGTTTTCTCCCTCCTCGATCGAAGCCAGCCGATTGCGCCAATCCACGCAGATGACGTTGACGGTCCTGGAGATGTCCACGCGATGGGAGAGTCGAACGAGTGCAATGTCTGACTGGTAGAAGTTGACGCTTCCCGTGAATCGGTCGGGGAGGATCAATTCTGCCACTTCGCGCTTTTGTGTGTCCCACTCAGGTCTATCCCAACTTATACTGATCTGGCCAGTTGATACCCGAAAAAGTGTTTTGTCAAACGCACTCTCAGTATCAGCGTTCCAAAAACAGTGGGCGGCTGCAATTGTAAGGGAATCATTCGTTTTACTTACAATGAGCAATGACGTGAGAACATTGGGACAAAAGGACTCATTGCATCCACTTTTCATTCGCGATTTTAATTGTTCACGAAAAAAATACAGTCAGGTGAAATATTATGTTGAACATAATTTATCTGTAGATATTTTGTCGTCAAAATTTGCTGTTTGTGATACAAATATTCTGTAATATGAAAGTAAGAAACACTTACCCGTTACAACTAGATATGGAGTGACGAGGGTTCCTCCACACAACTGCTGATAAGTCCCGTTGACCATATTGAAGATTCCGACGTGCCAAGGAAGGGCTCCGGCACGGACGGAACGTCCACCGGACACGTATGCCTGGCCCCTGGGCGCATTCGATTCTCCGCAGTCTTATTTGCGAAGAAAAAAGATAATTAATGGACACATCCAGTACTTCGAATGCGTATTTTGCATTTCCACCTGAACACAAAGATGTCAGAGCATCATATTTTTTGGGAAAGCTAAATTAAGAAATCATGTTGCCGAATATAAAGAAACCCTCTGTGGCCAATTTTTAAGATTTAGCAGCGGTTCGGAAAAGCATACTCTGTGAACTTAATCTGTGAATATTCCCTTTCCTATGTGGTGAATGCATGGGAAAATAAATCAGATTTACTAATACCTCATAACCAATCAGCAATTCGACTGTCTCAGTTTTTTCCTGATCTAGCAGCCGAATTTTCGGGATCCATTGCCCATTAGTATGTCAAACTTTTACATTGCAGAAGTGCCTCTAGATAACTGAGCGCTTGCAACACCCTTAATTTCCACTAACCTCTCTCGCACTTCGTGAAACGGTCACTCCAGGTGTTGTTGGTTTGACAATTAGCCGAGAAGAATTTCAATCCAGACTCGTGTGCGTACCCTTGTGCACAGGTCATGATGGCTGAAGTTCCGGGCTTTGCCTTCTCTGCACAGTCCACTACAGCTTTATTTAAATCACATTGGATGACCGTGCTTGGATCGACAAGTATAGCCGGGCAACCTGTTGGTTTTAAATTATAACCATTTAAGAAAATCCCTTCCTTTTCCTTTTGCAACACTGAGGTTAGGTAGCATTCTGTGGATATGAATAGACGATGAAATTTAAAGAATTTAAGTTTTTTAAGTTTACCATTTGCCTTTTCGCAAATAAAGCCTGATCGTTCACCACATTCTCGCACTGCCACTGTCTGGTCGTGCCTTAAGACCACACAGTCCTCCAACCCATTGCTATGCCGAGGTTCACCAGCAGCCCATGTATAGAAGCCATCTCGCAAGAATGGTTCACCTGAAAATAATTTAGTTTATTGTCATTGATTACGAACTAGAGCTGGAAAATTCTTAGCTGAGCCATGATGATTAGCTTGAAAACAAATTATACAAATATAGGTAAAAACTGCTTTAGTTTAGAGTAATAAATGCAAATTTTGAATAACTTTGAATACAGTTTCTATGCCGAGTTCGAAATGCTGGACCTGACAATATTTTTTGCTGGCTGCGGGTTCGGTTCTAAAATCGTTCAAATTGGCTTACCAAACACAGTCACGAATTCACCTTCTACTGCGATATCATTTATACCGATATACGCTTCGGTGCGTAGTGTCCCCGAGAAGAGATCCACAAGCGCCTTTTTTTCTGCCTTTGAATTGATTATTGCCAAGTGAGCACCCTCGCTGATGCAAACTCTTAAGGCCTCGCTGTATGTTTTGCTTTCTGGGTGAAGTTTGTAGCTGCCAAAGGTTGACAAAATGGTGTAGATACTTTCTCCGGGTACTGCCAAGTCGCCCGATACAATTCCATTGTAAACTGCGGAGGAATCCGTTCAATAGTATTTGTTTCAACATTTTTTGGTTGCTTAAAACCAAACCTTACTTAACACCTTACGTTATCGACTGGAGCTATAATGAACAACAAATCCAACCGTTATGTTTACTGCGCGAAGTAACTCAAGCTCGGGTTATTTCTCTCAAACCTCTATTTAAAATCTTACTCGTACTTCTATTTGAAGATGCCGTCTCGGTAGTCTTCTTCTCGCAAAAAAATGGCACTTTCATGTCGCATTTAACATCTTTCAACAGTCTGTTTTTTCCAACGGTAACGCAATCCTCCCGATTGTCCGCATCGTTTGGCTCCCCGGGCGCCCATTTGGAGCATCCCACCCTCGACCACGATTCACCTATTGCACATAAAAAACACCCGTTTGGTGGAACGGCTCATTCATTTTTTGAAAAATTTTCTATTCATTTGAGAAATCAGTACCAGCCTCTGGCAATCTTGTAGCACTAATAAAAACGTTACTGATCATAATTCATAATGGTTAAATTCTAAAGAAATTATTGGCTAGTTCAACGATGCTTTGAAACCTGTGATACATAATCTCGTATATCGTATATTTGTTTCAACAGGGTTTGTTTCAGATCCCCCACAGACTGTTTACAGTGAATGAATATTTTTGAAAATAAGTTACTGTACATCAATTAAAAACGGAAACATTATTCGCCGTTCTTCGATTACCAAGAACTGTAGCCATATTTCCTTCGGTCACTATGTCGTTCACTCCAACATAGGCAGTATATCTGAGGCTGCCACTAAGTAAATCTACGAGGAGATCTTCTTCTGCCTTCGTGTTGATAACCGCCAGGTGGGAGCCTTCATTCTCACACACTTGGGCAGCCAAGTTGTACGACAGCCCGTACTCATGTAGAATGTAGCTGCCGATACCTGGCACTGTCACATAGCCCCCAGTGCGTGCGGATTTAGAGGATGAAGCTGGAGGGGAAATGTAAAATATTGCTAGTAAAAATGTCACGGTTGAGTGTTTTTAATATAATGGGAAAATATATTTTGCCAAAAAAAAAGTGTAAACAATACCTGTATATTTCTCACAAAAGAAGCTGATTCTTTTGCCACACCTCACATCATTCATTAGCCTATTTTTACCAATGACAGCACAATCTTCAGCCCCACCTGCGTTATTCGGCTCCTTTACCGTCCATTTGTAGTAACCAACGGTAGCTAGTCTTTCACCTGTTTTAGAAATAAATATCTTGAAAAAGCTAATCAGGGGACTGGCTGTAGGTTACGGCTAATAATATACGACTAATAGAATAATATACGGCTACCTAACTTACCTAGGACGGTGACCATTGTCCCTTCTTCCGCCATATCGTTTATCCCAACATAGGCATGAGATTGATCCGTACTCTGGAGAAGATTCATCACCACATCTTCCTCCTCTTTTGAGTTTATCACTGCCAGGTGGGCGTCTTCGCTTTCGCAAACCTGAGCAGCCTCACTGTACGGAGCTTGCTCCACGTGCAATCGGTAGTTGCCAACGTCTGGGACTGTCAAGTACCCATCAGAGAAAGTTATTCCGAAGGCAGGACCTGTAAGGAAACAATTGTGTCACTCACCAAGAGATCGAGCAAGTAATCACAGTAGACACTTAGAAATCCCAGAAATCGATAGAGAGTATATCAACCTTTATTGGAAGGAAGGTTTGTAGGTTTGTTCCTTTCACAGAAGAAGCTATTTAAGTCGTTGCAGTTTTGGTCGTTCAAAAGCATCGATTCTTTTAATAATGACACGCAATCTTCTGCCCGATTTGCATCATTAGGTTCACCTGGACCCCATTTGGAATAACCGACGATGGACCACAAGTCACCTAGGTTCCATTCGAATAGAAACGACCATGTTAAGTTAAAAATACGAAAATAGTACCGAGTACATGTGATATTGGATAACCTTTTTGAAATGTCGGCAATCGATAACAAACAAATTGTATTCTTATTCTTGATTTCTACGGTCTTTTTTGTGTGGAAATATTTAAGGTTGATGGGTAATTTGCTTTGGTGGCTATTCGGAACTACTTTTAATAGAAGAAAAGTTCCACTGAAAAGATGTATTTACTCTTTTGAAATCGGTTTTCACCAACTTACCAAGTACGGTGACCATAAAACCTTCGATAGCGATATCGTTGACACCAACGTAAGCGCTAGAAATGGAGTTTCGCTTGAAAAGATCAATGAGTACATCTTCTTCTTCCTTCGAGTTGACAACTGCCAGGTGTGCATCTTCTTCTTGACACTTCCTGGCTGCGATGTTGTACGTTCTCGGTTCTTTGTGAAGTTTATAACTCCCCACTCCAGGCACTGTGACGTAGCTCCCGGTCGTCCCTTCGTGTAAAAAATTTTAGCAGAAAATAGTGTGGTTAATACCTATCTCTGTCCATAATTCTATGTCCCTCCAACACAAAGAAGCTGCTCTGCGTACGCTACATAACGAATGTTTATTTACACCTTGTTTAATCTTTGACCGTCGACCGAACTGACATTCTAAGAATAATTTCCAATAATCTCACCAACAAACGCAAGTCCGAAGCAGCATAAGAACACCAGCCACAAGGAAACTATGTGCGAAACTCGCATTGTGAGACCGGCTCCTAATGGAGCCCTAATGAGAAGGCAGCACGTCTTTATATGAACCATATCTAATTTCTTGATAAACCAATGACCTGAAATGTCATGACCTTGCAATTTAATAACTTAAATACTACGTATACAAAATAGTAACGATCGATGGTGATAATCTGCCAGTAATGAATAAAGGCGCGAGCGAAGACTATCCCTGACACCCATGTTAAACTCTACATTGGGGTGCTCTGGCTGGGGCAGTTTTCCCCAATATTATGTTTTTCCGCGCTGTACTTGCGAAAGAAAGCAACGATCGCTATGAAAACCCTCCACGAACCATTCACTTAACATTGTAAAGCAGTGTTATATTTCGTCTGTGTGTTTCACAAAGGTTCACAGTATATTCCATATTTGCGATATTTCACATATCGATAAATATTATTCAGCCACAAGGGCCCAAGCCCGTCGCCAGTTCGCGCAGCACAGACCTAACTCAACGTATGGCGCCTTCTATAGGCAATCGGCAAACCGTTTGATTGTGCAAATATTCCCGTTTAGGTCTTGGTAATTCAATCAATATATTATGTAGTGGTGTCTGAAAATCATTTCTCGCGGTTTACGCCGTCGAATTTTTCACCGGGGTCCAAGGCCCGGTGTAGCTTTAAGGCTTCACGTGTTGCTTCAAGGCTTCACGTGTTCTTTTAAGGCTCCACGTGTTGCTTCAAGGCTTCACGTGTTGTTTCACGTGTTGTTTCAAGGCTTCACGTGTTGTTTCACGTGATGTTTCAAGGCTTCACGTGTTCTTTCAAGGTTTCACGTGTTGCTTCAAAGGCTTCACGTTTTGCTTCACGTGTCGTTTCACGTGTTGTTTCAAGGCTTCACGTGTCGTTTCACGTGTTGTTTCAAGGCTTCACGTGCTGTTTCACGTGTTGTTTCAAGGCTTCACGTGTTGTTTCACGTGTTGTTTCACGTGTTGTTTCACGTGTTGTTTCACGTGTTGTGTCACGTGTTGTTTCACGTTTTGTTTCACGTGTTGTTTCACGTGTTGTTTCAAGGCTTCACGTGTTGTTTCACGTGTTCTTTCAAGGCTTCACGTGTTGCTTCAAAGGCTTCACGTGTTGTTTCACGTGTCGTTTCACGTGTTGTTTCAAGGCTTCACGTGTTGCTTCAAGGCTTCACGTGTTGTTTCACGTGTTGTTTCACGTGTAGTTTCAAGGCTTCACGTGTTGCTTCAAGGCTTCACGTGTTGTTTCACGTGTTGTTTCACGTGTAGTTTCAAGGCTTCACGTGTTGTTTCACGTGTTGTTTCACGTGTAGTTTCAAGGCTTCACGTGTTGTTTCAAGGCTTCACGTGCTGTTCCACGTGTTGTTTCACGTGTAGTTTCAAGGCTTCACGTGTTGTTTCACGTGTTGTTTCACGTGTTGTTTCATGTGTTGTGTCACGTGTTGTTTCACGTTTTGTTTCACGTGTTGTTTCACGTGTTGTTTCAAGGCTTCACGTGTTGTTTCACGTGTTGTTTCACGTGTTGTGTCACGTGTTGTTTCACGTGTTGTTTCACGTGTTGTTTCAAGAACGGTAGATGCGCAGCGATGTCCGTAGACACAGCGACGTTGTCAGCGTTACACTGTTTCCCGGCTAGTGATGTCGGACCAACACTTACGATACCCCGCAGGTAATAACGGTTTCCCATTTTCGTGGCCTTGGGAAACACTAAACCACCTCCCGAATCGCCAAGACACACCGACGTACCCCTGCCAGTCCAGCCGGCACACAGCTTGTCTGACGTAATGTACGGGCGGAAGGAGGGGTTGTTTTTAAACATGTCCCAGCACTGTTTGAACGGCAGATACGCCAACTGCGCGGCCATAAGATTTTTACTTCTTGTCTTGTTCTCGTTGATGCCCCAGCCGGCGACCTGTGAAAGGATAATAATAATAATAATAATAATAATAATAATAATAATAATAATAATAATAATAATAATAATAATAATAATAATAATAATAATAATAATAATAATAATAATAATAATAATAATAATATAATGATATATGTGTTTATTGTCAGGCAGGTCACAGGTTGATATACAGACAGTCAAGGATTCATTGCTGGTTGATTGGTATATTTGTATTATCTGTTGCGAGTTTTGTTGGTTGAGGTGGGGAAAGCGTTCGGCTTTCTGAAATGAACGAAAATATGCTAGGGTAGCCCATAGTTTTATAATTTCTTCATCCCCACTTTTATATCTATATTCTGCACTATTAAACGTGCCTTCGATAACATAGTCGGGCTTAAGGTGCGCTAGTGACGAAACTTGTAAAAATATGTATATTTTCTGTTAGAGGTTAATTCGTGTATGTCTCATGCTGATATAAAGCAATTTACTAAAACCGAAATCTTTGATTTATGAATTTCAAAATCACGATATAGATTACTTTTTAGTCATGACTTGAAATTCCTGGCAATGAGCCTCACTAAATCTGTATATGAAGTGTCTTTGTGAAACACTTAAATCGACGGTTAAAAGGAAGCGACCAGAACTAGCAGTGGAGCCAGAGAGCAGCCGTGGCCTTACCCTTTCTCAAACATAACATAACATAAATAAATATAACAATAATATTGTGTTGTCCAGCCGATTGTCTAGTGTAAAATTGTTGTAATTTTTAGATAGCACAATTCCTACCTTACCCATTATTTTTTGAGGTTTTACTCGCGAATAAGATGCAAATATGTTTATACAACACGTTTAACGCAATATGTTTAAGCAAATATGTTATATAATATGTTATTAATATGTATAATATATAAATATGTTTATAAATATGTTTATGTTTATGTTGCTAATAGTAGCAATTGCTACGTGGTTTCAAATGTTCAAATCCCCTATGTTGATGTCAACGCGTTCGATATCGACCTTCCCTCATCCATATTGTCAATGAAACGTCCTTGACAAACGTACCGAAGATTTTGGACTGTTCCGTATACATATTAATAATGCTTTGTTGTACCAATTGCAACATGTTTCGTAGTTAGGTTAGGTATATTCTAGCAGTCCTGTGCTCATCCCTACATGTTGTCCCCATGTTCCAGGTACCTGTTCCTCGCGATCTACACCGCCGAAATGATCATCAAGTCGATAGCGAAGGGGTTCATCCTGAACAAGTACACGTACTTGCGCAACCCGTGGAACTGGCTGGACTTCGTGGTGATCACCTCCGGGTACGCGACGATCGGAATGGACGTGGGCAACCTAGCCGGATTGCGCACGTTCCGCGTACTCCGGGCACTGAAAACCATCTCCATATTGCCGGGTAAGACACCCCCCCCCCCCCCCATTAGGCGAGAATCACATCTGCAATAACTTTAGAATATATTAGGGGAGCGAAGCCGGAAAAATGTTTTGACTGGGCCGGGATATGAACCCGGGACATCCCGGGTTCGGTCAAAACATCCCGGTCCGGTCAACACATTTTTCCGGCTTCGCTCCCCTTACTCATTCGCTTGCTGGTTAAAGCTCCCATCCAGAGAAAACCGAAAAACTGCAACTTTAGAATATACTTTATGCACGATCGTGTATTCTTGACCGAGGCTGTCGAGGCGTATTGGCTGCATGGGAACTAATTATTGGTTCCCGTACTATTGCTTCTGGCCAATGGCTGCATAAGATAGCTTTCCCAACTCACCTTAATAACCATTTATAATGGCGATCCCAGATGATAATGAACACACCGGCCTTTCAATGTGGTGAAATGAACACAGCCAATGTCAATGTCTGATTCTGTTGACCCTTGCACCTGTACGTCATTTTAGGTTGCGTCCTGGCTACTTTCCAGCCGGAAATGCAATGTGTTGCATTTTCTGTTACGACGCTATTGCAGATTTGTTTATCACCACATCTTAATCTTATCGTGCATGCATTAACTTCCTCTCAATGCATCGGGTCTAACCGGAGATGTCAGCCCCGGCCGCGCTAAGCAGTGTCCGTGTAGACATTGTTCCATTTCGCCTCTTCCGGTTGGTGGTCATGGAACCTGACGTTAAGACATCTGTGTTAAGGCCTAAGGCATGACTGTCATCGAACAAAGTTCCCGAGCATTTTCGTTTCCCGTTCATCTACAGGCTTGTCCAAGTCACCTATTATCTTTTTATTCTTTTATTCGACGAATTACGAACAGCGACACGAACAATTTGAAAGTTTCGCTTCATCTCCGCGTGCAGGATGCTATCCTCAAGTCATAGTCATTCAATGTCATTTAGAATATCACATTCTCATTGAAAAGTGACCTCCTCTGGGCATGGATTGTAAAGTCGCACCCTCGCCCTCTAGCTTAAGTGGACCAGGAGCTTCGATCATTGTTGCTGAATGGATCCCGCTTCTCTCCTCAAAGTCAAAATGCAACACATCATAGTGCGACTGCTCTCTATGTCTGTCGAAGATTTGGAAGTTCGCCACCCCAAAGTAAGCGAGATTCGACTTTTACTTAGAGGTAAAATATTCGGTATGGACAAGTCATGTTTCAATAAGCATAAGAACCGCTGCATGAAGAATGTATCGATCTCAACCCCCAGTGAAATGTAACTATCAACTTTCATTTCGAGTGAAGCATGCTGAAAGACAGACGTGCATTCAGTGAGCAGAATTGCGTTTCCATCTAGTTTCATTCAGAGTGCAAAGTGCACTTTGGGATGCATCTAGTGCAGTTTGTACGCGGTAGGCTAGTTGTGTTATCCTAGGAGGGTGAAGGCTTAGGTGAAGGCTTAGACCGGAGGGCATGTGAGGGAAAACATTGCGAATTGACATTAAGCTTCTTCTGACGAAAAGTTCAGCTTTAAAATCTAGAATTGGTCGTTTCGTTCAGCTGGACTACTGCATTCCATACCCATCGGGCAGAGTTTCAAAGTTCTTGTTTTGCACTTGCATCTTCTAAAAGTGTCATGTAAATATGACATGCACATATTTTATTCAACGTTATTTGAAGTTCATCGTGAGATCATATTTGTGTGTGGCTTTAATTAGCGCTGATTTCAAAATGAGTAGCTTAATTAATTGTCACAGTTTATGAAAACATATTATTATGAAAATTTCTGTCTTTTCAGGAAATTCTCTCAACGTTCTACGCCTTCCAATTTATAAATGGCATCATCTCACCAAGGGAAATTAATTTTTTAATAATTGATAATTACGTCTGTTATGTTAATTTTGTCAATCTATTCATGTTTAAATGACTAGAGCCAATAAATTTCATGTGATTTCCATTTTCTCTCGAGTATTTGGTTGGTTGTATAATTGCTTTTATAATGAGACGGCACTAGACCACTGTTTCATTGAAAAGCTTTCTTTTAATTGGATTGGCGGGGAGAAACATCATCTCCACTCTCAGCGTGAGTCACTGTCGTCATATTTATATCCTTTATTGGAAATACAGGCGAGAATGAAATTGATCGTATTTCATATGAAGGTGAAGTCGTCTGTAAGCTGTGTTAACTGAACTTAGAGCGTAGAGTGCCGGATTCTCTAAATGCATCTGGAATATTTGCATTATTTTCCAATTTAAATTTTCAAGGCGCAAGGATCTTGTTGTGTCGGTAACAAGGTGAACGACACAATTGTTTTTAACTGTCTTGACTGCGCAGAACAATACATATCATATCTTGGTAAAATTTACAATCAAAACGTCTCAGTGTAACCTGTCTCATGCAGTTCTGTCTCTGATCTTGATTACTTCTCCGGTACGGGGTAGCTAGAGAGCCTATATAGGGTTAGAGAGTGGCCAACACGATATCACTTTTCTATTGGCTGTTCAAATTCCATGCTAAACGGGCGACATGTTTTTACCAAGTTGATCACGAGGCACGTGGCAGTTGTCTATATGAGTTTCTCATATTCCTTTGCACATCTACGTATTATCTACATGGTGAGGTAACTTCGTAACGTATCAACTACTGCTAAGAGGGCTGTTGAATAGTTGACGTTGGTAAAAACATGGCGCCCATACGCAGAGATGGCCACTCTCTAACCGTATATAGGCTTACTAGGGGTAGCCAACTGGGCTATAGTAATATCATAAATAGTAATATGCTAAATTCCTTCAACGTGCGGAATACTAACAAAATAGGAAACATGATTAGATTTAACCCCCAGTTTGAAATCGTTATTGTCAATAGTATGAAATTATTAAGATTTGAGCATATTTCAGCTATAAAATTAAAATACGTAGTGAGAACACAATCTTCGTCACTGAGTTGGGAAGCGCTATGTTAGCTGGCAAGGCGCTGCGATTGCATAACCTTGCGTTTATCGCACCTGAACGCACCACTCGACATCCCTTTGACTGCTTAGATATCCCAGCTAACCTTGACTAAGTTCAAAATTCCAAATATATATTTTTTCATCCCTATTTTTTATGGAAAACTAGCATTCTCAAATATCGAATTCCAATATAACTACATTTTAATAAAATCTTGAAATTAATATTTCTCAATATTTCCGCGCCTGTTACTAATAATGCACGGAAAATGCAAGATTAAAATTTAAATGACAAAAATCACCAAAACAATCTGGAGATACATAATGTGTGGCTTTGGCAGATCTTATGTAGACAAAGACATCTGGCCAGCAATGGAAATAAACGTTTAGAAACCTCAATAGGTGCGAGCAAAGAAACAGTTTCCAGTACAAACCATTGCAGCTGCACCAATACATCACGGCCTATGGCCGTTGGGTTAATTCACCTCAAGTTAGGATTTAAACCACGTTCCACGGAACATTTCAAAACAATGAAAGAAACCAACCGTAAAAAAGTTTCTCCAAACATACTTCCGTTAGTTAATTTAATCCACTGCCAGAGTGTTTTGGAATTGCATTACTTTATAAAGGCCACACGAAATTAAAATTACTCAACTAAACATAAAAACGCTAACTTTTAAATTTTATTTTCTGCGCAAACACGTCTTGATTTTGTATAACCTAAAAATAGAAACGTGGTGGATACATGTCGTCTGGCGAGCACCTAGGGAGGCAGTTCGTGGTGACGCGAATCCGCTCACCGTAACCCTGTTCGCACAACTCAGGCTAACGGTTTCGCACGAGATTTTACTTATCCAAGTTAAGAGTTCAAGCGACAAAAACTTGGCTGGCGCTACTACAGATACATCTCCAGTCGAGTCCAGCTCTCTTGGGACTTCATGGGGCCCAGCCGTAAAAGTTACAGCCTTCCTAGTTCAGTTCCTATATCGCCAACGGCTCCCAAGTTTAAACTATGCCACCTACATAAAGTAGGACTAACACGACTGGAGGACTTAATGGGAAACGAAAAAAGAAATAGTTTGTCAAGGATTTCACGCTGGCAGAAGTTTAGTTAGATAAACAATTCATAAATCTCTTCAATGTATTCTAATGCAACCTGCTAAGGACATATTAAGTACTGAACCTCTGATTTATGCAAGTTGTAATTGATGTGAGACATGCTAACGTCAATGGGGAAAGGCTGTTTTTAGGGGGCTAGAGATGTGAATTTCGCTTACGAATGGAGCATTGTTTGTGTTATAATAATACGGTATAGTTTGTGCTGCATTGTGTGTTTATCAACAGAGTGGCGGTAGCTTTATAAATCTTTGTTAGGCACTATACAACTCGACCACGGCGCTAGGATTGCGCACGCGGGTGCTGGGTTGGGTGCTGGGTTAGAGTCCAGCATGGAGCACACCTCGTTTGAACGGGTCGACTCTGGATGCAGGTGTCGGGTCGTTGGTGTGGTGGTGGCTGATGTGGTCACTTTGAAGAGGGGGGGGGGCGGGCAGAGCCATATAGGTGCTAATAGGTTCTTCTGTCCAAAGAGAAAGTTTCTTAGGCGTGTTCTCTGACGCCCCACATAGGGGATGACCGCCAAAGACTTTGTGAAAGTAATGTTTCGTAACACCGTAGGGTAACACATAGAGGTCAACCTTGCTAACAAATTATCGACGAAATTAATTTATTTCCTGCGCTTGGAATGTATCTTTAGCTTTACAGAAAACCAACGCTAGCTTCATGATTTTCATTCACACCTTCTCTTTTCATATTTTTATTAAAAAACTATTCGGTCGGCTTGACGTAGATTCTGAATAAATTTGAACACAATTACTGGATACAGAATCAACATTGGTTTAGGAAAAAATTTAATTTTATAAAAAAATCTAGGAAAAGTATGACGTCTGAGTCTGACCATGGATTTTTACCAACCATCTTTTATGACAATCCACGTGCAATGTTCGCTGATCGAAGCTGTGAGGACGTCTCTGCGAGTGCAAAGGACACTTTAAAGCTTATACTGAGCCTATCCACGAGTGAAACGCCCTGATCCTTTTATTTCCTTTCACAAGCGTGTATTATTAAAGCGGGCTAGCTTTTTACGAGATACTAACCACTGTTCTAAATTTTTACAGCACCTGCAAAAGTGGCAATCAACAGTAAAATCTCTTTTATTGTACCGTCCGATGGACCAGCGAATGCTGTGCCCTGTTGTTAACTTTTGGCAAGAGTAAGAACATCATCAACACCCTCGCCGGTCGATCCGACAACAGCGGGGAGGTGTTGAGAAGTTCATATTCGCTTCGAAAAAAGGCTCAAAAAGAGACTTGTTATTAAAGCTGAAAGATTTTCATCCACAATACGTTTTAAAAATACTTATTGACGACCGTTCTCGTATTTCAACCTTCTATTTAACAAAAAATAAATGTATGCAAACCTACCACAATCCCCTTTTAAAATCCAAGAATTTACTTTTATCGTCCATGAAAGAATACCGTTAACCACTTTTTGGAAGGAAGTTATACAAATGAAGAATTTCCTTTAGGGTATACATTGCATTTATAAAATGTGATTCTTCTCTTATCAATCTTGTGCTTGAGAGACAATCACCAACCCCGTATGTTTGCTCGTGTTCCAGGCCTGAAGACTATCACCAACCCCGTATGTTTGCTCGTGTTCCAGGCCTGAAGACTATCACCAACCCCGTATGTTTGCTCGTGTTCCAGGCCTGAAGACTATCACCAACCCCGTATGTTTGCTCGTGTTCCAGGCCTGAAGACTATCACCAACACCGTATGTTTGCTCGTGTTCCAGGCCTGAAGACTATCACCAACACCGTATGTTTGCTCGTGTTCCAGGCCTGAAGACTATCACCAACCCCGTATGTTTGCTCGTGTTCCAGGCCTGAAGACTATCACCAACCCCGTATGTTTGCTCGTGTTCCAGGCCTGAAGACTATCACCAACCCCGTATGTTTGCTCGTGTTCCAGGCCTGAAGACTATCACCAACCCCGTATGTTTGCTCGTGTTCCAGGCCTGAAGACTATCACCAACCCCGTATGTTTGCTCGTGTTCCAGGCCTGAAGACTATCACCAACCCCGTATGTTTGCTCGTGTTCCAGGCCTGAAGACTATCACCAACCCCGTATGTTTGCTCGTGTTCCAGGCCTGAAGACTATCATCAACGCACTGCTGCACTCGTTCAAGCAGCTGGCGGAGGTAATGACGCTGACCATCTTCTGTCTGATGGTGTTCGCACTGTTCGCGCTGCAGGTCTACATGGGCGAGCTGAGGAACAAGTGTGTCAAGAAGCCGGACCTCTCCGACAACGGCACCGACTGGCTTGGGTGAGTCGCTACACATTTTTTAAACGTATTTTTAAAGTATAACGTCTAAGAGGATAAAGAGGGGTGCAAATCCGGGCGCCGATGTCACGTTTTAGTCGCGAATTTTGCCACGGTTGTTGGCACGATTTTTAGTTCCAACTCTGCACTTTGGTCTCAAGGGCTGAAGGGCGTGGTAAACTAAAATTTAGTCGCAAGAGGGCGCTCCAAGAGAGCATGGTTCAGTAGGCCGGGGGACACAACAGGTCTGTCAAAAGGCTTTGGGACCAAACTGCCCATGAAATTAAACTGTAAATGAGTGAAAGGTGACGCCGCCTTGAAAGTCGCTTTGCTTTGAAATCTATCAAGCTTTATCACACTCATCTCACAATTAATGTGAAGTGAGGTTAAGTAGCGGCTCTGCACAACACTTTCTTTAACACATCACACGGAAATGGATGTGTTATTATAAAAGAGAGATTCTGCACACTTTCTAAACTTGGTTCAATGTAGGCTTCATCCACATTGCAATTAATCGCTTCAGACTCCCCCCCCCCCCTCCCCCAACAAACCACCCTCCCTTTGATCCAATTCACATTTTAACTCCGAGCAAATTATATTTCGATATTTTCTTGGCATGATACGCAATGTAGTCTGTCCGCTCCTCTGGCCCTAGTTCTGCATCTCTGTTCCCTTCTAATCATGTCATGAGCCTCATTTCATTTCATGTTCTGTGTTTCGCTTCTTACGGATCGCAATCCTGTGCGGAAATCTCCAAAAATTGCCAATTTTCCATCCAATTTATTCAGACATCAGAGACACCACGACATACGAATTTCGGTAGGTGGGTGTTTAGAAAGATGAGACCCGTAGAGCACGAGACTAAAGATTGTATGTTTGTGTCGAAATTTGTCGTTGTGTCTTCGAATGGGTTCACCGACTCCAACCCAACCCAACCAATTAAGATTCAAAAAATGCCGATCGCACAAAGCATCGTGCGAAACCAAATATAGGCATGGGAATTCACGTGCATGACAAAGAAAATATTGACGATTTTCTTATTTCTTGCAAGTTATACAATGATAAAACTTTTATCCCAGTAAAAAAAGGAAGTGATTCGGGATTGAGTCTGAACAATTGTAAAACTTCCGTAACTTTCATTTCCGACAAAAAAGCAACCTAAAAAGGCAATCAAAGAAAGCAGAAATGGATTAAATCGCGAAAGCCTTTCGGCCATTACCACAATCTCATCATTCACTCCACGGTTTCGTTTGTTTTCTTCGTGAATGTCGGTACGAGCAGAGAAAGGAGAGTGCAGCATCGGCCAAACGAATATCACTGTTCAGTTCTATCTGTGGGGCTATGTGTGCCAAAAACGATAGAGCGAAACAATACCCCGTGCGGATTGAAATAAGAACACGTAAAAGAGCAGTTACTGCATTTTGATGAGGGTTCATGACCTAAAGTCTCTAGTACCGAGTTTCGAAGACTTTGGGTTTACTCTTGAGTATCTTTTGAGATTCAGTTGTGCTGAGTTAATGGTCCAGATCTTCACGTCACATTTGGGAAGCGATTTATTTTAGAAAGGAGTATTGTAGATTATTTTTTTAGTTCTTTAAAACAACTTAATGAGTCCTATTTTTTAACCGTATAAGGCACACTTAGCATATACTGCATGAGCTTGATAAATGGCATTAAACATTAGAATTTCAAACATGTGCGGAAAATTAAGCTTTTGATATATGAGCCTTTTAACTAAAAGGTCTTTCAAATAAAACTTGTAAAGATAAAGTTTTTTCAATATTGTAACTAAAACTTAGTTTAATTTTTTTCTTCGTGTTCATTGGCTTTGGACAGTAATAACTAATTGTATATCAATCTTAATTTAATATCAAGCGTTTTCTTAGAAACATTGCATGCAATAAGTATGTTCTGGACAAATTAGCTTGTTTGTGTAGATTCCTTCCGGACGAAAATGATATTATAGATTGCCAATAGATAATTGGATCGTTGCTGACATGATGCATAGGATTACATCTCTGCAACGCATTAGGACGTCTGCGCCAGGAAAAAGAGGCTTTCGTAACTGATTTTAAATTGCATGCAAACACAGTATTAGTGAAAAAAGTGTACAAAATCTGATCCCAAATTTCTAGGAAACATTGGGATTAACGACCGTTTCAAACAAAAAGGTGATGCTTTGACATGCCCAATTTTTTGAATCGTCTTTTGTCCATGTAAGCAATTAGGTTACAAAAAATAAAAATAGGCCAAAATAAACATAAAAATATCAACAAACCATGTTATAAAATAATAAACGGAATTTATCAGAGATACACTATTTTCGTAAGTTTCCTGCGTCTAAATTGCCACTTTTCCCAAAAACATATGATTTGATGTTGATGAGTGTCACGTGAGAGAAAATCATTCATAATAAAACGTCGATTTTAACTAGCCGGAGTAATAAGGCTAGCAATGGGTCGAAGATTAACACTTCCACTTTAAATCTCCACTTTGTAGGTTCCAGCGATCGTCTCCTAGCGTACTGTCAAACGCAGCATCTAACCTCTGTGTTCTGTGTCTGTGTTCCAGGTGGATCAAGGACGAAGTGCATTGGATGAGGCACAACGAGACTGGAAACCCAATCATGTGCGGGAACGTCACGGGGGCGAGGTGAGTGACTCGACAACAAACGTAACACTAGCCGCGACCTGCATTATACATCACTCGTCAAGAGATTCTTGTTTGGACAGTGCAAGTTGCATTTCCACTTCTTCTTGGTTTTTTAAGTTTGGCTTCGTTGGGATTGTGCTTGGTCTGTTTTAGTGTGATTAAGTATCAAATCTTAGCTGATTTTGTATTTTTTAATGGCGATGCAAATAGGTTTGTATGCATGATAATTATTTCTTAGCAAATGGATGAAAGATACTGTAATATACTCAAATGCTAAAACGAGAAGAAGTGAATGCCATTATACTTTTCACTGTCAATAAATCATTTTCAATTGTATGGTTTAAATAATCTTTATCCTTGGTTAAGTCCTTGTAGGTAATTGTCCAATTTAGTGAATAACATTTTTTGTCGCCACCTTAGACGCTGTCTTGAATGCATAAACAGGTACACCGTTAAGGAGAGCGCAAATAAATAATCAAAATAATCTAGCAATAAATTTCGGTTACATTTAGAAGATAACCGTAAAGTTACAACCAGCTATACCCACAAATATATGCACGACATTTTCGCCATTAATATTTAATTTAATTTCAAGCTGTGCATTCGCATAGCAAGGTATCTTGTTGCTAATAACATCCACATCCAGTAAACAAGAAACAAAACGCGACAAACCGAAACGCTAGTCGCTTATCGAGCAACAAACGAAAGGCACCGAACGTAAACGAACGTAACCGAACTCTGTGCACGCCACGTCATCACTAATAAATCACATGCTATGTGACGTCACTGTAGAAAGCACTCGACGGCAGCGTGTCCCATGCGAATAGTGGGAACGACTTTTCGTAGCGACCTGATTTTGTTTCCAGCTTGACCGGGTTGATTTTTACGGTGCGCCTGTCAATTAGTGCTGCTATTCGTGCGCTGCAATCGTGCACGCACGCGGAAGTGTCACGCGTGGAGAAATGAATGATTTTTGAGTCAGGCTACTCCTTATTATGTATTTTTTTGTCTTTTCTCGGTTCTGTCAAGTAGGTTAGTGGGATTTTATATGAAGTCTTTATGCGACGACTTTATCTTATCGAATAATATTAAGTGTTAACCGCTCCGCCTAAAGGGCACGGTCCAGAACAGCCCTCCTAACTAAGATCCGAATGCAGAGTCGACACTGAGTGCACACTCACACTGAGTCAGCACTCTGTGCGCACTTTGGGGACGATTTATCATTGTAAATGACCCCTAAGTGTGCACTGAGTGCACACTCACACTAAGTCCGCACTCAGTGCGCATTTTGGGGACGATTTATCATTGTAAATGACCCCTAAGTGTGCACTGAGTGCACACTCACACTAAGTCCGCACTCAGTGCGCATTTTGGGGACGATTTATCATTGTAAATGACCCCTAAGTGTGCACTGAGTGCACACTCACACTGAGTCAGCACTCTGTGCGCACTTTGGGGACGATTTATCATTGTAAATGACCAGTGTGAGTTCGCTCTCAGTGATGACTGCATTCGGCCACTCTCCAAACAAGGTTCAATTATCTGTGCCTGGGTTTTTTTCCAATTGACAGACTTGGATTTAATTCCATACTCGAAATTTGGACACCACTTTGGTATTTTAACACATTTAAGTGTGTCGTTTATAATATGTATTTGTCCGTGTCGATCCTGCCTCTAAAAGTTGTATTTTCATATGTTGTTCCTGAAAGAACACTAGTCACCCGTAAGCGCTCTTGTACAAAGAGTCTCTAAAAACCAAAAAAGTGTATGAAAGAGGCCATTCTCCAGGATTCCCAGAGATTCTGATATGACACGTTTCGCAAACCTTGCAATGAGATTTTTTTATTACTAAAAACACATCCGCTAAGAAAAATGAGACGATTTGTGTAACTGTCCAGCGTCTCTGGCCGCATTTTATTTTTTTCTTAAAGTAGTCAACCTTCTTCGATTAAACTGAACTTCTTCAGCAGGCAGAAACTTTCTAGCGTACAGTAAAAACGGTCCTTAACTTTAAAAAGAAAGGATTCGTGAACGACAGCGTAATGCGATAAAATCTCCTCTAAATTAATTAGGACAAGACTGGTGAATGCACCTTAACCCCGTAGAAAATGCAGACCCATTGCATACAAAAGGAAATATCACATGTTTGTTTATCACATGTTTGTTATCACATGTTCGTTTTGTGTTCCAAATTATATGTTTTGTTCTTTCTTTGGTATTATAAATAATGTTCAAATGCGTCAAAAGATTTTTAAAATAGAGTTTTTGGCATTAAAAAATGTTATTAGGTGGTAAGCCTAATGGCTGTTAGGCTTACTGGTAAATATGGGCTACACTACGTTAGGTTCTTTTGGTCAGGATAGGTATGGTAAGATTAGGTGACGATGTATTTGGTTGACGCTTCAAAAACTGCATTAACCAACCGAAACAATGCAAACAAAATACTAATTACATTTTGTTGCGATCTCTCAGCAATTGTCTCAAATAAATCCACGTTCAACATGTACGGCAATTAATTACAACTAGATCGAGTACAGCCCGCGTTATTTCCATTTTGGTGCAAGCAGACCATTATATCTTGGCTACGAGCCGAGCAACGCTAAATTAAATGTAACACACATTCAAGCAGACTTGTTGAAATGCGCGCGCTATAGCCGGAGTAACGACTTCGTGTATTCTGTTCGCGGCTGTCATTTAATTGTATGCCAGCGACTTTTGCTAGCAATAATATTAGCAAGCAATTGAATGTTCTGCGTGGCGCCATGAATTGTGCGCCCCCCCCCCCCCCCCAATTGTCTTGGCTAGTAGGCACGTGTTTTCTGCCACATTCACGAGCAGAAAGCTAAATCAATTTGCAGCCTTTGATTTATCTGGTTACAAGTGGGATTTTAGTGGTGTATGTCGGCATAAATTTTGTGTGGATAATTTATCTAATAGATCAACGAAAATCAAGAATCAAGTCCTGAGTTCAAACATTTCTTCAGATTAATTTTTGTCTGCGTTAAAGTGGAGGAGCCACGTATTTCCCGTTGATTTGTTTCCAGGGGCAGCTTGTAAATGCAAAGAAATTGTGTAATATTTAGGATTTAGGTAAAATAGAACAAAAAATGGACTGCAAAATATTAAGGCAACAGTTTTGTGCTTGTTGTTGTGTGTTGTTGTAGTTGTGTTTTATGCAGTTTTGTGCGGACGTAATGTGAAACGTTTCGAAAATTGTGGAGGTGCATCCTTAATAGATCTGCGGGCTGCGTTCAGGGGCTCGATTTTAAAATCTTTAAGCGTGGTGGTGCCGTGATTGCTCTGCGGACTGCGTTCAGGGGCTTGATTTCAAAATCATTCTGAGTGGTTGTGGCGTATGATCTTTGCGGGATGCATTCAGTGGCTTGATTTAGAAACCGCTGTACGTATAGGTGCCGTGTTTGCTCTGCGGGCTGCTTTCAGGGACTTGAGTTTAAAATCATTCAGCGTAGTTGTGGCGTATTTTCTTTGCTGGCTGCATTCAGAGGCTTGATTAAGAAACCGCATTGCGTGGAGGAGCCGTGATTGCTCTGCGAGCTGCGTTCAGGGCCTTGATTTTAAAATCCTTAAGCGTGGAGGTGCCGTGATTGCTCTGCGGGCTGCGTTCAGGGACTTACTTTCAAAATCATTATGCGTGGTTGTGGCGTCTTTTCTTTGCGGACTGCATTCAGTGGCTTGAATAAGAAACCGCTTTGCGTGGAGGAGCCGTGATTGCTCTGCGGGCTGCGTTCAGGGACTTGCTTTCAAAATCATTATGCGTGGTTGTGGCGTCTTTTCTTTGCGGACTGCATTCAGTGGCTTGAATAAGAAACCGCTTTGCGTGGAGGAGCCGTGATTGCTCTGCGGGCTGCGTTCAGGGACTTGAGTTTAAAATCATTCAGCGTGGAGGTGCCTTGTTTGCTTTGCAGACTGCGTTCAGGGGCTTGATTAGAAATCGTTCGTGCGTGGAAGGCCAAGAATGCTTTGCAGACTGCGTTCAGGGGCTTGATTAGAAATCGTTCGTGCGTGGAAGGCCAAGAATGCTTTGCAGACTGCGTTCAGGGGCTTGATTAGAAATCGTTCGTGCGTGGAAGGCCAAGAATGCTTTGCAGACTGCGTTCAGGGGCTTGATTAGAAATCGTTCGTGCGTGGAAGGCCAAGAATGCTTTGCAGACTGCGTTCAGGGGCTTGATTAGAAATCGTTCGTGCGTGGAAGGCCATGAATGCTTAGCAGACTGCGTTCAGGGGCTTGATTAGAAATCGTTCGTGCGTGGAAGGCCAAGAATGCTTTGCAGACTGCGTTCAGGGGCTTGATTAGAAATCGTTCGTGCGTGGAAGGCCAAGAATGCTTTGCAGACTGCGTTCAGGGGCTTGATTAGAAATCGTTCGTGCGTGGAAGGCCAAGAATGCTTTGCAGACTGCGTTCAGGGGCTTGATTAGAAATCGTTCGTGCGTGGAAGGCCAAGAATGCTTTGCAGACTGCGTTCAGGTGCTTGATTAGAAATCGTTCGTGCGTGGAAGGCCAAGAATGCTTTGCAGACTGCGTTCAGGGGCTTGATTAGAAATCGTTCGTGCGTGGAAGGCCAAGAATGCTTAGCAGACTGCGTTCAGGGGCTTGGTCTGGAAATCGTTTGTGCTGAAAGGTGCCATGATTTCTCTTAAAGCTGCGTTCAGGAGTTGATCTATTAACAGTTCGCATGTGCTTGGAGGTGCCATGATTGCTTCTTTGTGGGATGCGTTAAGAAATTGTTTGCTTCGGTCGACAGGCATTGCCCAGAAGGCTTCTTCTGCGTGCAAGTCGGGGAAAATCCGAACCACGGCTTCACGAGTTTCGACAACTTCCTCTGGTCGATGCTCACCACATTCCAGCTGATCACTCTCGACTATTGGGAGAACGTTTACAACATGGTAATACTAATTAATGATTCATAATTAATGTTGGCGGTAAACACTTGGAGTTCTCTTGTGTGTTTAGTTCCAATTGGTCAGATTTTGACATGTGTGCTAGTTAGTAATTTATATGTATTTATCAGCTATTCATGAGGTGGTTTATCGAGGGTAAAAATTTATTGAGCCAATTGCGAGTGGATCAATGGGGATACTCGAGATATCTCAAATACTTGAGATAACTGCCTGCTTTAATCAGTCTACGAGTTTGTATTGAAGACCCCCGCATAAAATATGTTAAATACCTACTAGATTAATGATTCCATGAACGTCGAAAACTGCTTGTTACTAGTTTGTTACATTATTTTTTAAAACAACAACAGGACCAATTCTATGCCTCACAAAACTCCCAAATTAAGGAATCCATACTCACAACATTGCTATTCCAAAAGACGAGAAAATGCAAGCTGGAACATAGAAGTGGAGGATTTGGAACCAAAAACACCCATAGCGTGGCATGTGCTTTTGGCGTATACCCACCAAAAATATCCACATTTGTCTTCTTTTTTTTGACGAAATGAGAATAAACAAAATATTTTCCCTGGAGCTTTCAACATGATACGCAAGTCGATTACGTATCTACGTGCAGTCACTAAAAATAACGTGGTTCCGTATACAAAATAACGGCAGTCACATCACATAGGCTTCATCTTGATTTGATCACTAACCGCCGGCGTCTCTCTGTTTCAGGTTTTATCATCGTGTGGCCCGATCAGCGTAGTCTTTTTTACAGTTGTTGTATTTTTTGGTTCCTTTTATTTAATCAATTTGATGTTGGCTGTGGTAGCATTAAGCTACGAAGAAGAAGCGGAGATTACGAACGAGGTAGGTCTCCATGTCTGATGCAAGGTCTTGTAGCGGCCATTCTGAGGAAATACGCATGTGCTGTACGAGATAGGGAATGTGTTATTATGTTGCATCTCCTCACGGTGGGTGCCGTTGGGAAGGGTGTGGGGAGGTGGGAGGCTTGATTCGATTTTGTGTTTGCGGGTGTGTAGGTATCACGCACAAGGCGTACGCAATGATATTATCTCATATTATGATCTATAGTGCTGGGATGTACATGGAATGTTCTTTTTTTTCGGTGGAGTTTAATTCTCTGACTTTTATTGCGATAGAACTATATTATTTACACTTTCGTTATATTATAATATATGAACGTTAAATTTGCAAAAATAAATTCCTCGGAATTCAAGGTAAAATTGCTATACTTTCCATTTCAAATAAATTAAACGAATCAGCTTCAGGCCTCGTGTACAATTCTCGTGTACTTTTCCATTCTCGCCATTTCGCGTTTGCATGAATAGGTGTAATTCCGTGACCAATTTCCTTAATGAAGATGATCAATAGGGACAATTAGCGAACAGTCAAGGCGGAGATCTTTCTCTAAGCGTTTCTGTAGAAGCTCACTAACTACAATGAACAGAGGTTACTCACCGATAAAGTTGAGTGACCGTAACATCTATTTTTTTGTGTCGAAAAATCGATACGGAAATTCAAGTCGTTTTCTCAATTCATATGACCTTGAAGTCGCCAGACATAGAAAATCACCTTGGAATAAACATGGCCTCGGCACTTTTAGGAACGTCATGCTATTCTAACTTCTGGCCATAAACGGTTTGCTAACAAAAATCTTCCGTGAGCAATTTTCCAAACAAGCTACGTAAAACTTCTTGCTTTCTTCCCTCTGCTAAAGTTACCTCTATCTCTAACGAAATACACGAATCTCACTGGAAATTGACGTAAAACATTTATCTTCCCAACAGGAACGCAAGAAAGATTTAACAGATCACCGCGACGACTCCACGTTCAGTTTCGATCCGTCGAATATCAAAGTTAAACAGTTAGACCCCAACAACCGCAAGCGAGTGGACTCTCGCAAGGGCGTCTTACTAGCGTCTTACACACGCAAGAAGACGCGTCGGAGGAAGAAGCCCAAGTCGACGCCGGGCGGCGGCGAGGAGGCGGCGTCGCCCCCGCCGGGGGAGAGCGCAGGGGTGGAGGCGATGAAGGGGGGCGGCAGCAGGACTGCCACCCCCAGTCCGAGGCAGAGTGTCGTACCGCCACTGATAGAGCCGACGCAGAGACCTCACACGCTCATACTAGCGCCGTCGGCACCAGTGGCGGTGGTGCACAATGTGGAGAACGTGCCCGTTACGTTGCATCCGACCAACGCGTTGGGTACGTTGGCCGCTTGGCCGCTTGGCCGCTTGGCCGCTTGGCCGCTATCAAGGGGCGGAACGTACTGGCATGCCTTCTGTGATGATAAGTTCTTGTTAGTCCATTATATTTATTTATATTATTCAGAATGACTAGGGACTTGTTTCAGCAGTTCATGCTAAAAGCCAATTGATGAGAGGAGCGAGCGAAGCTAGCGGAGTAAAATAGTAAATTTCACTAGTCTCCATGCAAAAAATAACTTGTGTGTATTTTTGTTTGCCCTTTTAAGAAGAAAAGTAAGTCCCAGCCTCAAATACTGTTTGCAAACAACCCCCCCCCCCCCCTGTCACAGGTACCCACTTTCAAATGTTCTTGGCGGAGTCCTTGATTTGATGGAGAAGGTGACTTGTCCGTGTGCGTAGAGCCGCCAATATGCGTGATCGTCTTCTAAAGTTGCACGCACTTCGAACTGTTCGGCTTGGTTCAGCTTGGTTGACATTTGTACTCTGGGCATGGCAATGACTATGTTTACCTTGTGTTTCCGGTACCTACTATCTTGGAGTTGAAACACAGTTTCAATTCAAGAGATCAGATTTATGAGTTTTCTTTCTTGGCCATTAATGTCCGTTTTACGCTTCTGAGCGGAGGGAAATTTACGAGGGACGACTTCACACCCCTACGTCAAAAAATCGCTATTAGCATGCCACACATTATACGCACTCCGTTTGAGCAAACCAGATTGTACAACCAGGCTTAAAACCATGCATTTTTCTGCGTTTTCACTTCTCCTGTTTTTCCCAGCGGTTCTTTTTCTCTGTGTCAATTTGTTGGTGAAGTCTTCAAAGCCTCCCCGCTCAAAGGAACTCTCTTTCCAAGCCTACAAGACCACATCTAGTGCATAAAGCCTCACGCTAAAAATGTTGCGGTGCTGGGACCGAATATGCCTCTAATTTGATTAGAACAGCTTGTGTGCATTTTCACCAATTTTGCCGCTGCTATTTCTGTTTTGTGTCGTCTAAGTTTAGATACGCCCACAAATTGGGGAAAAACCAATAGAAAATAAATTTAATTAAATCTTAATTTGCTGTAAAAATGAATTTATCAACAGAAGGTACAAAACAAGACAAAATATTTCTGTTGGGTTCTACCGAACACGAGCAAAACGTTACAAGACTTCTATAAAAAATCTTGCGTATGAAAAAAATCTTCTTTTTTGGGAAAATTATCATTTGTCGAGACAGTTTGGAAAACTTGTGCTTTTAGGTTAGGAACAGATGGGCGATTCTTGTGAAAGTCGTGAGCACCATGCGGCGGCCTTTAGAAGAAAGTGGACCATTATTCAGCCGCAGCATCTGCTACGACCATGTGCACTGAGCGAAATACTCATTGAATTATGGAAACTCATTACTTGGCTTATATACAAATATGATGCTGTCGCACTCGAAACAAAGAAAATACAGCCCCAAGAGTTTAATGTCAATTTCAAAAGAAATTTTTAATACAAGCTGAATTGGGCTTCCGTGTTCAGAAATGTTCGCAAGATTTCTTGGTTAATTTCCCTAAATTGTTAAACTTACATTTAGGTTACTTCACTACACGCAATCATAGGAAATATAGAGAACAGCAAGATAAAATAATATATATGTAAGATAGAAGTTCTGTAATTTCCTTATCTAATCTGATAACTTTTTACTAGTAAGTAACTCCTTGCAACTAAGGCCTAGCAGTTTGAAATAATCGTGATTTTCTAGACCTAACTTGAAGTTTTCTGACTTTCCTCGTAAAATCAGAGACTAGCTCACACAAAAACCGCTAAAGAGAGCGTCCGTGCCCCAGGAATGTCTTGCTGGAGAATGTGATAGCACTGTTCAGGGTCAGTGGATATCTTCACCTTCCCTCATTGTCAACTACAGGCCACTCGATACCAAGCTGTGGAATCCCCACTCGCTGCTCAACGGTGTTATCAGGCGGGTTTTATTACGAAGATACGTTAAGTGCAATTTTAACCGACAACATTTACCAACAGGAATGTCTGTGTGCATTCCAAATTCCTGTACGCCTCGTACCAGAGGAATTTCCCCGTAAATCTTTTGCATTTTAACCTTTTAATACCTGACTATAAATTACGAAGAAGCAGTGAAATATTTGGATTTGATTTGACTGAAAATGATTCTTATTCTTCTATCATCGATAAAACGTGTGCACGAGTTAGTGCATGAGTTATGGTGCATTATTAATGCACGGTTTTACCAAGTTGAGATCTCAACCACGAGTCACTACTGAATTCAGCCAATCACGTGCTGCGAAATCAGTTGTAACTCCAAGTTGGGATCTCAACTAGGAGTTATCATTTTGGTAGAACCGGGCCTTAGTTCATTACAAGGTACAGCCGTTTCAATAAAACTATTTCAAACCTACTTTTGAACGCTAAAGTAATGCGCCTCGTTCCCTCCCAGGTCTCTCTCGACGAGGACAGTTACTGACCAGCAGACACCCAAGCAGCAACACCAGCGAGGGTAACAACCGCGAGTCCTCGCTGGACGACTCGGGGGTGGTGGACGACCACGAAGAGGGGGACGTGACATCGGAGGAGGTGACCCAACTGCCACATGGACTGTCCGAACGCGTCAACACCGAGCCGGTCACGGTGGCACTGCGCTCCAAGGAGATTCGAGTGATCAAGTGTAACGGAGTCAGTCCTGCTCAGGGCACCAAGAAACACATGTACACGCTTCCGTCGGACTACTTGTCGCATATCGTCGTCTTGGGTACGTTTTCCAACCTTACTCACACGTTCTAACGTTTGGACTGCATGTCGCTCATCCTTCAACGCGACACTGCTAGCAGATAATGTTTCTCTTTATAGTTTCTTGAGATTACGTAATCGCGTGTGTTGAAAATTGATTGCTGTGTCGTTCCCCCACTATGCAAAGTTCCTTTGATTCTCTAGCTATTCAAGTGAAAGTATTCTGAGTTGCCAACTGTAATCCAGTGCATATAATGTGGTCCAATCAAATTTCTTTTATCGACCAAAAGCCATCGCCATTATCTATGGTAGAATGTATTTCCTTATCCTGTGTGACATTTCATTTGACTATTACTTGGGAAATGGTGTTATGAAATTGCCAAAATAAATTGATCTTAGTTGAAGTCCATTTGATGCCAATGGCGGATAACGTAGGTTAACATTTTTGTACCTATTTAATATCTGTAACGCCATTCCCAAATATTTGACAGCGTTTCGCAGGCGAGAGGAGCGTGTTTAAAATGCCATAGAAATACCTTCGCAACAAAAGTCCTTTCAGCATCCACGTTCCATGAGTATGAAATTCACATCCATATAGCTCAAAAGTTATTCGCACTTTCACTTTGCTTTCGCGATCCCGCTCGAAAGAGAAAGCTCGTTTCATCCGGAAAATTGAGCGGCGCCCGTTCGCTTGGGAATTGTAAAAATTCACGGGCGCCGGGAAAGCGCTGGGAAAATCGGCAGGACACTGGACGCGTTTTCGCTTTTCACTGTGGAAAATAAGGAGCGGTTAGCGGGTGACATCGAGAGCGAAACACATGTGCTAGGGGACAGGGGCCTGGACAAGGATGGGACTAGCGGACGGAATGTTTGATAAGAACTCGAGATTTTGGCAACAAGCGTCTTTTTAATTGAAAAAAGTAAATGTGATAGTATATTTATATATATATATATATATATATATCAAAATTGCCAACTTTAATTACATTTACTATACATTATTACATTTATTACATTTATTACATTTATTACATTTTACTATATAACTTTACAGTTAATTGGTGAATTCCGATATCAACTTTTTACTGTGAATTTTCAACACTTCTAAGTTAATATGAATAAGGTAACAGGCTATGACCATCATTTAGAAAATAAGAATTATAATTTCAGTGTAATCAGGAACTTAAACAAATTGCTATCCCAAATACCTATAAATAGGAGTATTAGGAACATAGTGTTCCTAATTTTACAGTTCCTAATTGTATAACGTTGTGAGCGCGAACCCATAATTTCTCGATTCTGTCATCAGCCGCTCTGTGGCCGCTCTCGTATTTGATATTCGCCTGGTCAAGCTGACAATATGAGGCAGTAGCACAGGCATCAATGGCGTCATCATTGGCGCTTCCTCTCTCTGTGAGAAGAGCTCCACTTTGTCCCAGGCTTACTCTATTTACTGTATTGGAAAAATCAGGGGGACAAACGCCGTCGGGCAAGTCCCCAAGGCCGCTCTAAGTGAAAAAAGTCAAACGCATAAAAGTTTGCGCGCAATATCTATTTCGGTCGAAGTAAGCGTTGGATTTCTCCCATTGAGATGAAAATAAGTCTAAACCCGTGTAGTTATCGCGAAGGCATAACTTTTTGATATTGTCAAAGTTTGAAAACAGAAATGCCGATATAAGAAGTATTATCTTTTAGAGAGGAGTTGAAGTTGGTAAAAATAAAATGAAGACGGCGTCTGCAGCGCGCACAGCGGGCGCCATCTTAATCTATAGCTCATATTTTCACACGATCAGGCTTGAATAAAAAACCTGGCATGCGACGAAAATAAAAGTATTCGAGGGTTTCTCTTTGGGTCCCATGCGACTACCAATTTGGTGCGTTGACAACTTATTGACAGCTCACGCACAAGATTTGCATCAGGCTTAATGGTAATCTCATTTGAGTTTTCCGTGTTCGGCGTTGAAAATAAAAATACATTTATCTTGGCTGCGAGGGGAAGCCGGTTTCTGTCGTGACAATGTCACGGGCCGGTTAGTTTACGTTCTGAGCAACAACCGAAGGGGGTTTTACGAATCAGATGGGTGGAATCAGAATCCCTCCTAAATATAGTCAATTAGTCATTTGGGAAAGGCGCCAATCATAAAAGTTCTAGAAAGTTAGAAATTACACTCAAAAGCTTGCGAAGTACGTTGTCAAAATCGCGTTGTCTCGATTGTAAGAAGTTGTCATTCTCGCATCTTCATCTGCACGAGGGTTTGAGAAACTTCTCTAAGAAAGCACGGTTTTTAAGCGTCAAGAGAATTACCGAAAATAATTGGTACAAACAAACGTCATGTCTAATGAGAGAATAAATATATAACTTTTGAGATAAGTGATTGCTTTTTTCCTTGGCCTGCAGCGGCAGTCATGAGCCACACTACATAAAGTTAGCACTTTGCTAAATAAAAACATAAATATAAAGAAAGAAAGCTATTCCATCAACAACAAGAAGTGTCCAACGAAGGCAGCCCACCCCCTAGCCAAACTTCACATTTTAGCCCCAATATTGTTAGGGTAAAAAACTACTACCAGACCCCAAAAATATTTGTCCTACTCTCAGGCTCGGGCTGGGCCCGGCCTCGTTCGGACCGACAAAAAACCGAGTCTTCTCACATTATATGTTCACACGAACACAACATACGTTCTAATCCAGTCCTGCGGAACTAATCATGCGTCCCGGATGTTGCAGATGACCTTCCGGACCGCAACTGCGACAAGTGCACGCACTGTTGCATGGACTACGAACGGTGGTTGCGCTTCCAGAGCGGACTCTACAGCATCGTGAAAGACCCGCTGTTCGATCTGCTCATCACCCTCTGTATCGTCCTGAACACCATCTTCCTCGCGATGGAGCACCACGGCATGAGTGAGACGGTGCGTCAAGCGCTAGACATTGGCAACAAGGTAAGAACTTCGTCCTGCAAAATCAAGGTCGTTACTTATTGCCATTGTGTGGTTTTCCTTTGACGACCGTCGATATTACATCTGTTTTCCTGTCTTATGGGTGGTTGTGCACCTTCTGACTTCGACACAACTCGCTTCCTAAATCACTGCCCATGATAATGCAATGGTAAAATTGGTTAAAACAACGTCAGTTGACCTTTACGCAATCACCCCCTGCCATTTCGATTGCGCAACTCTGATTTCAATGTAACGCGCTTTTTATATCACTGGCAATTTAAAAGCATTGACAGTGATATAGAGCAAGAGTGATGTTTCCGGTGATATCATTACATAATCGCCCCCCCCCCCCCCCCCCCCGCCGCCGCCCTACACCAGTAATGTATGTCCTTTTCGATTTCCATTGGTTATATAAGACACTTGACACAAAGCGATCAATGACCATCGAACGTCGCAGCTGTTGATGCAGTGCTGACAATCTGACCTTGACTACAAAGCCCCTCCTCCCCCCACCACAAAAATAAATAGATAAAAAGTGCCGAATTGTAAAGGCTTGTTGGTACTCAAGAAGAATGTCAGCTATCTAGACCATAGATACATGCTTTAAATGTTTAACAAGGTCACATAAGTAGTTAGGGGAGGTTTAAGGTCAGACTGCCTTCAAAAGTTGTCCTTGAGACCTGCTATACCTAAACGATCGTTTATGAATGAGTGGGTATGAAGTATGAACGTAAACGTCAATGTGACTCTCATAAAAACGGTTGAGTGTAGTGTAAGTAGAATGGGTTGAAGGAAGCGGGGGTGGGTGATCACGCTTTATCTTAGCGGAGCTCATTGACTATATCTTGTGTGTGGAACGTTTCTTGCATGCATGCCAGAAGTGGAAGTGCTCAGGCTAAAGTTGCCGTTTAAATGCATGGACATTTTATGATAAGCAGCTTGGATGAAGCATCCTGTTCATGGGAGTAGGGCAGGCGTCGCATATGGATCGAAATGATTTCGCGTTGGTCTACGGAGCAATTGTATATAATAATTGATGAATCATTATGTCGTGGATTGTCGAAAGATATGAATTGGGTTGTATTGAAACCTATCAGATTTTAATGGATCGTTTCACAATTTTTTTAACAAAAATAATTGAGCTAGAATGTTTTTTGTTTTTTTATGTTAGTTATGATCGACAAATAACTGCTCTGGACAATTAGTCGATTAGGTCACATTTTCAATTCTATTTACTTCGAACTTCAGTTGCAAAACGGTATTAATTCGATATATTTTAACTACCACTTTGAATAAGCATGTCACCGTTGCTATAAGAATTTTTACCTTTTTTTTTTAAATTCTGCGGCTATATAAAATCCAAGTACTATAACAATCATCTGAGCCATCTCTTGGCATACTAGTATTCTGCTGCAGCCTCCTTTGCAAAGAAACTTGGTTCTGGTGGCTTAGATAAGGTATTCGCTCCAAATTTCTGATTTACCTTGAAAGTTTGGTATTGGGCAACGCTAATTAAACTTGTCCGTATGTTCCCCACCCCCGAATAACCTGAGTGGGCTCAGAGCGTAGTGAGCTCGTTCTCAAACGATGAGTTTCCCTAGGATAGAGAATGAATTTCCTTCGACTTCAAGTGAAGCTTATGTCTGTTGATAAATCTTTGGTCGCTCATTTCTTTTATATATAAAGCAATAAACACTTATGTTAAGACGAAAAAGATATAAAAACTAGTCTTCCGATTCCAGCTATTTAAAAACAAAGATTTTCAAATCAAACCCTAATTTGCAATAAGGTAATCCAAATCATCTGTCTAAACTGAAATGCATTTTCGTTTGTGAGCGTACCATATTTTTATCTTTTGGTACAATTTGCATATATATTAGCCACTGAAAATTAGAAAATGAAATCAAATATTCAAAAATAAAGACAGGGATCTAAAGAAATCAGAGGAACGAGTGATGAGGCCCAACGGCTAGCGAGTTGTGGCATTCAAGCACGGAATATTTAGCTTATCTGTGTCACAAGCCACTCATTCGTGGGTGGGGGGAGGCAGGTAACTTCATTGCGCCAACCTGAAAACACCGGGAAACTCAGGGCTGCAGGGAAAACCGGGAAAACTGGTATCGATGAAACGTCTCACATTTCAATGCCGTCCCGTATACGCGCATCACATTTATTATTTATTAATTTTGTGTAGCGAAAAATGTGGGATTTGCATGTCTTTGTGTAATGCTGGGATCGTATGAGATATGAGGGAAACGTTGACTTGGGTTGGGTTGTCGGATAATGGCCACCAACACTGCAAAATATTATTCGGCATACTAACAGCTGCTCGGATGAAATTAGTTGGGTATGACGCAATAAAGGTAGGCTTAGAGGAAAGGAATACCTTCGTCTATATCCGTGTATATTGCGTCTCATGTTGTTTTGTCAGCGCCTCGAAGCAATGGGCCTATACAAGTATTTTTTTTTTATGAATGTATCTTTTGAAGTTGATGAATCAAACTACAAAAGTGTGTTCACCTACAGAAGACTTGCGCCTCGTTTTGTTTCTTGATCGGTTCATGTTCGTTGGCAGCCTGGAGTAATTAATAATTATAATAAATAATTATTTCTGTTTGCCACAGATTGAGCTTCTGGTAATTATCATTCATCGCCTTCCTATTCCTATAGCGTAATATACCTTCGTCATTACTGCATAATTAAATTGACGACTTTCATTGCCCTCGCAATTATAGAATCAATCAATATGTTATCCTACCTTATACCTACATTCGGATACCTCATATGTACAATGATTATTGGCGGTAGGTAAATTGTGACTCGTTTGCGTGCTAGTTTGGGTCATACAATTATTTGCATCGCATGTAGACTAAATTATAGGCTGGTATGCGTCGTAGATTCCATGCACTCAACGATGGGGTTACCTCTGACTTCCTATCACGATCTGCCATCATCCATATTTCACAGTTACAACGTTCTTAACCGTGAATATACTTTAAATAATCGGTGTGAGACAAAATAGGCATTGTGTTTAATTTTTTAATAGGTTTACATGAATGTTTTCCGGGCGATTTCAGATGAAATTGCGACAATGTTCAATCAAAAGTCTTAGCGGCTAGCTATTTGTTTATTCCCAACACGATTCGCCTCATCCTTATCTATTAAATCGTATAAAAAATACAATAAAACTGATGTAAATTGTAAACTATGGGAAACTTAAATCCAACTTAATATTATTGAAGTAATAACATTTATTTCAGTAAAAGACCTACTTTTTTGTTACAAAATGTTACGGCCAACCGCCAAAAATCAGTGGTAGGATCCACTCGATTGTACCACATGTCTCCGTGGCCGAGAGCCATAGTTTTCTGAGACTCGCAGCGGAGATTCATGTGTATGCAGGAATCAAATCAAACCAGCTAACCCTTTTATTATTTCCATAACATTTCAACGTGCGACTAGTCATAATCTTTACTGCGCATCGTCTTGAAATGTTCTCAAAAACCATGGACACCATAACAGCATGCAATGATGTGGGTCCACTAAATCGTCGTAAACCAGCTATTATCTCCGTCGTAAATGTCGTATTTGTGGCACTGGCGGATAAACATAATGTTTAAATAACACAATATTATTCTATATTAATTTCCCCAATTTTACCACCGCGCTGTTGAGAAATAAATAGGCAGCTTCTTTTTTACATGAGTAGCGCTGGTAGGAAGAATGCTCCTCAATTCAGGGCCCGTGTTGGCCGAATGCGCACAGTGCTCGCTCGGTGGGCGATAGGGCTTGGGTTCAAATCCTGGACATATATTTATTTTTTAACTGCAAAATTAATGGGACAACATCAGTCATCTTATTTCTACCCTCCCTTCATTCGAATTCTTTTTCGTGAGTCAATTCCAGGTCTTTTGTTTGGTTTTGAACGGACTCTACCGTGCGTTGTAGATTCGTGTACGAAACTCGCCTTCCCCTTGAAATAAACTTCAGTGGGGTCCACGCATGTGTTGGGGGGGGGGGGGGGGGGCATTTTTTTAAAAAGGGGGGTGGGTGATCAACAGTGTAATCCATGGTTGCAATTTGGTCTTTGATCACTGATAACTTGCATTCCTAACAAACACTGGTTCTCTGAGATTACCAAAGTTAAGCAACACTGGCCTGGGTCAGGTATTAGATGGGTGACCATTATAATCGTGGCTTCGCTTACCAAAACGAAACTGAAATTTCCCAACAAAAACCGAAAGAGTTCGCTTCAAAAAAGCTTGACGTCTTTCCCAACTGCACAAACGAACCCATTCAAAACATTCAGCTTAAAAAGGATTTGAAATAAAAACAAGACGTCTACCCCACCCCCCTTTCCCCCCACCGTCGTCGTCGTGGGTGGATGAAGCCAAGCAAACAATAAGTATGTCGTATATTTTCTTTACAAAAATGTACGACGAACAAATCGCCACCAATGCTATACATTTTTAATACATTTACTGGACGTAGATACTGAGGTAGATGTTGTCGCTGGAGGTAACTTTTCTTTTATCTGTTGACTCTCATAAACTGACTCTAAGACTAGCATGTGTGCACTACACTTTTACTGCGTTACACTATTACACTATTACTGGAGGTATAGTTGTAGATGTTATCACTGTTTTCACAGAACGCTCGTGTACACGCCAAAATTGAGAGTGATATTACTTGGAGCGGGGAACTATTAACATGTTAAGTGTAGCCAGCATAGTAGGTGTTTCGCAAATATAAAAACAGCGTTACTCAGACGTTCAGTCAAAGAGAAGACTGTGTTGTGCACTGGTCTCATAAACTAACTCAAAGACTAACATATGCGCCAGCATATATACGTTCTATGTAGTTCCAGAAAGTTGCGAGTTCTACTTCGGGTGCAGAGCATGAAAATGCAATACACAAATGTAAAGTTGATGTAAATAAAAATGTAATGCTGGCTCACAGCTTTCCTCATACCAAATGTTGATGTTTGGAATCTAAATTTTCAACTGTGATATTTTAGAACAATAACCCGGAAAATATCTTGTCAAAATACCGAATAACGACCATACGGTGTACATTAAAAAAAGGTACATTGTGGGTTCTAAGCGCATATTTTCCGTTACAGTACTGCAAATAGATTGAATATTGATCAAGGTTTAATTTAGATCGAATAGGAAGTAGAGACTGTAATATCAGGCGAGTCTAAATAATTAGTGCTTTGGAGTAATCCTGTTAGACCCATGGTCAAATGGCTTCGATTGGCTCTCGGCCCCTCGTCATTTCTCCTGGTGATGCAGCTGAGAACTAGAACAGTTGAGAAATTGACCGTGCGCCGAAATGTCAATATGCATACCTGACATTGGCGAAGGCGAGGGCAAAATACACCTGCAAGCTTTTCATCGCCCAAACCAATCTAACAATGGTAGTTAATTTGACCTATCTAATAACAGATGATATAGTCTTTGAGAGTTTGAAGAAGAGTAAATATAAGAGATAGGTAATTTATAATTGATAATATGATAGTAAACTTAGATGTGATATTAATATGTTCAAACAGTAATGTTTAGTGTTTACGAAATGAAGCAGTGTCGTTAATAATGTTTATATTACTATTCCCTGTGTATAGCGTGCAAGCGATTCACGCCTAAACCACAGCCTGAAGTATACTTTAGTCCCTTATAGCTGTAGTTGGGCATTAGGCAAATCCTTTGTCTTTCCCGTCGTAACCTAGTCCGACGAAACCGTTGGACAAATATTGTCCTCCAACCGCTCGCTGACCACGTCCTTAGTGAGTAGCCGCAGTGTGGTCAGGAAAGGATTCGTTCCACTTCCGGTGTTTTACAAAACTAGAGCCTCCATGACGGAAATCTCCTCTAGTTTATATTCTCTCCGCGCTAAGGGGTCACTTAACCTGACGATGATGAGAATTATATCAAATTTCGTGTCTACCTATACGTGTACTGGGTGCATTCGGTGGTTCATTCACCTATACTGGAATTTTTGAAAATCGATAGGGCTGGTCGTTAGTATGGAAATATTCTCATCACATGGTGACAACCAATTTAAACTATTTTACAGACTGATCTTTAAGTCTCTTTGCCTGGAAAGTTATTTTGAGAACTATCTATGCGCATTTTAAATTTCTTGCGAAAATTTACCAAGTGCAGCTGGCTATGCTGATTCTTATTTTCAAAGTTTTGGTAATATATGCTCTAAACTCTTCATAAGATGGTATGGAGATCATGGTTGCACAGTTCGATCTTTAATGGTTCCGTGTCCCACAGCATAAGTTAATTCCATGCAAAAAATAACCAAGTTTCCACAAATTCGTACAAATTGTTTCACTATGGCTTCATCGTCTTGCCCGCCATAACGAATTCAAAAATATTCTTATTACCGGCCCCGCGGAGTTTTACTACAAACTCACGCGGAGAGCGTAGCGGACGGCGATGCAGACACCTCACGATGTCCGTTTGGGTGACACTCTGCAAAGGCGTCGGCGTCGGCGTCGGCGGCGACCGCGACTGGCCAGATTGTGTTCTTACGTGCTCTCGCTAATGATTCATGCGCTGATTGCGTTGATTGTCACCTGGCCGCGACGACGGGGTACCGGTGCAATCAATGCAGACTGCCACGTGGCAATCGCTCGGTCGACGTATACTCTACTTCGCAAGCACTTCTATTATTTAATTCCTAGCCTGTCACAAGAATATCACAAGCAATCAAGCATTCAAATATTTACTGATTGTTCTGTGTCGATCAAATCTTTCCTTTTGCAACCTCCTTTTTATAAACTCTAGATAAATTCCTGAATTTCAATTTTAACAATTAATTTAATAGAAATAGAAATTAGTATTTAATATTAATTTAATTTAATATATATTATTACTTTTATTTGCATCTCTATATTTAGTTTTCCAATGTTCGAATTTTATGCGATAATAATCAAAAAGAAAATAATAAACTGCCCGGCTAGTCCCCTATAGGGGTGTTGGTGACTTGATTACTGTGAGATGCGAATGGAACGTTTGCCTGAATGACCCGTTAGCGAAGACTCATCAATTGTTCTTTACTGCAGGTTGAAGCGTCCTTTTGGTTAAAACCACACGGTGTTTTCACGTTTTTGAAATATTTTTATTGGATTATAAAGCTTGATAGTGTAAACAAACGGATACTTTGGCAGTGGTTTAGCTACACTGTTACATTTAAATATTCAAATATTATTCACAAAAATATCATTGTGGTAGTGGAATAAAATGAGGTACAATGTGGTACAGTGGCTATTATCTCGTGAATGAGAATGACATAACTACACTAGCGTCTTTTACAAATTTATTGGATTTATTCAATAGTTACCGGTATATACCGCAAACTCTTTTATTTTTAGGAACAATTTATTTGCTTCAAGTTTGCTGAATAACCCTCGTTGGGCAGTATGATTTTTCTTTATGAATTACGCCGTACACGAACATTGTAGAAAACGATATTGACATAGCACATAAAGGGAAAAAACAATGTTGAAAGTGTCTGGTACAGCAGCTACAAGAAAATGCCCGATGCTGTTTTATGATGTGATGATTGTTCGACGGGTTTCGCACAGAAGCTGACGATGTCCCACGCTTTTTCGCAATTCGATTCCACGGGTTCGATATCACACTAGATCGACATGTTAGCAGTGAAGAGGAAATGTGACAGTTTTCAATTTGCGATTCTCTCTATTGGATCAGATGTTATTATTGATCGCGAAAATAAATAATGTGAATTCTGTACCTACTCTCTCTCTGCAGGCGTATTTGTGTCCAACGGTGTAATATTCGCATCGCTCTCTGTTTCTTGATAAACACCAAAGTTTATTGAACTATCCCAAGGTTTAAACCCACACGAAATTCTCAAATACAAATGCACAGGTACCGTTGTAATCTTGGTTTAAAAAAAAAGAGCTTGAATAATTGCATTGCCAACCATTCCTATTTGTGACCTATTATTCGTCGAACTAATCATTGTATTAATCAATACAAGAAATGTTACTTTTAATCGTGACTTTAAGCCCCCCCCCCCCCCCCTCTTCATTAGGGGACAAGCTAAAATCTGTAGAATGGTCATCACTCCTAAACCTAGCCCAGCGCAATGCATATAGTACTTCTCAGGTTCTTTTAACAGCACCTCGGGACATTGGTCAGGTACAGCAACTTTGCTAAAGGTAGCAGTTGTTCGCTGCCAGCTCCATCAAAATGGTTTGGAAAAAAGGGGCTGCTACCTGTTTCGCAATCAATTTGAGCATTTTTACTAAAGATAATTCGCACTGATTATGTGATGTTAAATGTGAAGAATTATTAATCCCGGAAAAAAATAATCTTTATATGACTTTGAAATTTAAAAATCGAAACAGAATTAAGATTTCGTAAATCACTAGGAAATTTATTTTGACGACTGATCACTCAGTTTATTGATCGTTCATTAGATTTGTATAGGTATGCCATGACATTATGTTTAATGACCAGGCAGCAAAGACCGCACCGAACCGATTACTGATTAGAAAACAAGTTATCCAGACCGACATCGGCCAACTCTACACAATGGGAGAGTAAGGGGCATGCAAATCGAAGGTTCTCGCGGAAATATAAAAAAACGCTCTGTGGACTTCCGAACCTGAGACGTACTATAGCTCAGGTTTCACCAAACTCCAAAGTAACGGACCAAACACAATTAACCAAGCTCTCTTCCCTCTGTCTCACTCTCGCAGGTGTTCACGTCGATCTTCTCGCTGGAATGCTTCCTGAAGCTCCTGGCGCTGAGCAAGGCGTACTTCGACTGCGGCTGGAACATCTTCGACCTGATTATCGTGACGGCCAGCATCTTGGATCTGGCCTTCGAGTTGGTGGACGGTGGGCTTTCTGTGCTCAGGGGACTGCGACTGGTGAGGCTGTAACTCTAGTTGTTTAATTTTTAAAGTAACGGACAGAATATGCAGGCTATAGCTGCATATATCAATATTTCAATGCTACGTTTTTTATGCTTCTCAATTGGTATCTTATGCAACTCCAAAGATCAGGTGCTATGGAGGCTACGCAGCCTATGAAAACTGTGTAGTTAGTTATGTTGGTATTCGTTCGTAATGAGTAGTAAATTAACTAAATTTCCCATTCGCTTACATATATTTGAGTTAATTTTCTTCAATTTCTATGCGCTTTAGCATCAAACCAACATACAGGTTTATATATATATTTTTTTTTTTTCTAGCTTTTGTCAGGAAAATCTATTGCAAAATCGTGCCAGACCGAATTTGAGAAAATAAGCGAAATGAAGTGTCCAAACTTTCTTGTCTACACCAGACACTAGACAGTGCAATGCATTCCCCACGTTAGGGTCTCACATAAACGCTATCTATTTTCAAACTTGGTGCACGAATGGTTGATGGGCAAAATTTCAACTAAACCAACTTGGAGGTGCAGGAAGTTCAAAGTACTAAGATAGATCACACAGTAAGCATCACTGCACATTTTTAACTATCTAGATTCTAGATTTCACGGATGCCGTACTCAGTTGACGCGACTTGCAGAATGTTGAAACGAATAATCAACTGTGAACTATTCGCTACGTACGACCATTGCGGAACTTTCAGCAACGTTAAACTTGTGACGTCCGAACCAGTATGAGCTGGTCGAGCCCCTGCGACCGCCCACACATCTATAGCTAATTTGGAAGTGTGCGCTTCGCTTCGCAACCCACCAAACATTGTATTCATATTCCATCTAATATGCATTATTTTTTCGGACTTAAAAGGAATGTTCATTTTGTGTGGCAAATAGTGAAGAAGTGTATCTATTTTGCTATTCTGATTAAATTTTACTAAAACACTGCGTGATCGGTAGATTAGTATCTTTTTTTGACAATTTTTGTTAGCGTAATCTATTCTTCACCTGTTTCAATATGCTCAAACCAATTTCCAAAGCTATCAGTTCATTCAAAGACAGTTAATGAAAGTTTTTTGCGGAAAGGTTCAAGGTTATTTGTTATATCAACTCGGCTCTTAATTTCAAACTCAAACTCCATTTTGAAAATCAGCATTTTTGCCAACGGCCGTTATGTTCACTTGTCCACAGCTGCGAGTGTTAAAACTGGCGCAGTCATGGACCACAATGAAAGTCCTACTCAGCATCATCATCTCCACGATCGGCGCCCTCGGGAACTTGACGTTCGTCCTCGTCATCGTCATCTACATATTCGCCGTGATTGGCATGCAGCTGTTCTCGAAAGATTACACTATCGAGGTCTTCGCCCCTGACCCGGTCCCTCGGTGGAATTTCAACGATTTTTTTCACTCGTTCATGATGATCTTCCGGATTCTGTGCGGAGAATGGATCGAACCACTTTGGGATTGTATGCGAGCGGAGGCAGAAAAGGTTGGTACATTTCATATGCAGTGATACTTGAGTGAAGAGCCAGGGGGTGGGTTTGGATATTATGTTTGCTTTTGGTTGTGGATTTGGTCATGTAGTACGTATACACGTTTACTTCGGGGGTGTCCTGGAATAATTTACATACTCTCGCCGCTGCCGCCGCCCCCACCCCTGCTTCCTTGCTACGCTCGTTAAAAAACCTCCCCTATACATTGCATTTTGATGTGTAAAATGCTACTCTGCTGACCTTTTCGAAAAACAAGGTCAAACTCCTCTGTTTACTGAAATGTTTGTAAGCCCTAAATCCACTGTATACGCGCAATTCTTTGGGTTTAATGCAGTCTAGTATTTCCACAACGCTTACAGCTTGCCTGCTAAATATCTAAAATCCACCAGGCCAGTTGAGTTTACCCCACTGTTATCAAAAACTAAACTATTATCGTGGTTACCAAAAATAAGGGGAGAGGACCAGAAGATTTGTTACCTATATAAAATAAACCACATTATTTAAATGTATAGACGCAATTAAGATACATTTTTACAAAAAATTACGTCAACAAATCCTGCATTACGAGTGACAGTAAAATTCTGCGACGAATCGGCTGTTAAAGCACAGACGCTTCGTTTACTATAACAGATTGGAAAAGGATTAACGTGACGATATAAAGTGAGAAGCACACGAGTTTCTCGAGAGACATGCAGTTTTGTTTCTGCGGCAAACCGAGCGTCGAAGTCGAAGCTGGCAGCGATGCTTCAGTGTCGGATTCCGATGGCCATGCTCCCTGTTTAAATCACTAGCAACGTCCCTATCGGCATTGACAGTGCCTTAAATTTTGTGTCAATACAGCTTCTTCCTCAGCTGCCTTCACCCGGGCTCGAAATGCTCCTGAAATATTCATCAGCTGTCGTCTCCCTTCGGTCTATGCGTGCAGACCACATAACTATCAACTCCGATAATATACCTCCCTATTGCAACCTGCTATGCTGTACATTAATAAATGATTAACGCAAAATGTTTCAGGGTCCGGAGACGTGCTTCGCGATATTCCTGCCGGCGCTAGTGATGGGGAACTTCATGGTTCTCAACCTCTTCTTGGCGTTGTTGCTCAACAGTTTCAATTCAGAGGAGCTCAAGTCGAAGAAAGAGGTGAGTTACTGATCAGTACTGATGTATCTACTATTTTTAGGACTTTTCATGAATCAACCGAGTTGTAGCAAAGCACAGGGCTTTAGATAACGTTTTGTCGGCGCCATTACAACAGCTATCCTCTCTTATCTCTTCGAGTAAATGCAAGCATCACTATTTAGAGTGTCATGAAATGTTAAGTGATTCATAATCTGACAAGTAAACCATCCCCTATACAAGGTAATTATCCGGCGAAGATTGGAGATGGATGCGGAACTGATCCGTAGTCCGACTCATACCAAATCCAACCAATATCCGCAGTTCAGGAATAGTTGATTGTATATAGAGCATATTAGCGAACTCACTTAAGCTTCGTCCATATTTTATGGCTTTACATACACCTTTATGTTTGAATTGGTTCGTAACATGCAACTGCAAATACCACTAGACGCATCTTACGATTAAGATTCTACATATATGTTTTCTCAATGAAAACTCGCGTTATCTTTATGGATCCACCATCGACGCTTTTTTCTCATTTTATTATTGTTAACAAGCCAAACTCCAAGACTCAGAAATGGAATGCGAAAATGCTGATTAGACCGGGTCACATTTCGGCATGCATTTTAGATGCGATGCGGATTACATATTCTTCTCAGAGTGCGAGAACGCAGCACGCACAAATACTTGAGATTACGACGCAGCGACGGCGGCGTGCACGCACTGTATTGAGATTTACTCTACGTGCTTTATTTTACATTGAGCTGGGAGCCAGTGCCTCATGAATATTTTGCTCAAAAAATCTGGAATCTTTGGTGGAACGAAAGATGAATGAGTCAGCTGGGAGGTTCTGAAGATTGGTTGATTTTAGGGAAATTTGTGCGATATATAATCATATTTAATATAGAGAATGAACATCAAGGTATTGCCGTATGAAAGCTGATATTTGAATTCGGTATATAACTATAAGTAGGTTAACTATGTCATATTTAAATACGATGCCGTTTTTTTTTTTTACAGAAACGTCACAATCTAATTAAGAAAGATTCTATAAATTCACCGAGGAAATGAAGGTATGCCAAAAAACTGGCTATCATATTTTCCAGAAGAATCCTTTTGATGGCCCTAAATTTACTGCTATGCTTCATATAAATGTTCTACCACAGCACAGCCAAACAGTAAATCAATACAGTTGATTTGCGTAATTAACCGAACGCGAACGAAAGAAATTAAGTGTTCAATCTCCATTATTTACCCAGCCATCCCATGTGAATTCCAGTTACGACATCGATTCGGCACCTTCACCTAACTGAGGCACCACTAACCCCCACCCCCTCCCGCACCCCTTTACCGAAACTCACTTCCGGTTCCCCACCCGCCCTGCCGCACCCTTCGATGGTGATCTACCAGCATTGCCCTCTCAAGAGCAACACATGCTCGACAACACCCTGGTGTCTGCACGTAAGACAACGGGCCCTTTGCCTTGGCTTGATGCTCAGTTTACGCGCGCCTTTTGTCTGAGACAATACTTCCTTTTTCTCGCAAACATTTTGGGTAGGGACGGGGAGCCACAAGTGGCTAGGATGAAAGAAAATTCGGAGGAAATTCGATCGGCTGCTCTTGAGTCGTGATCTCATTGTTCGTTTGTGAGTTGGTTTCAACTTTAAATTTCAATCGATGTGTATCTAAGATGCCTTTGGGGTTGGCTCAGAAACAACTCTTTGAAGTGTTGTCTTGTGTTTGGTTATGAAAAACACAAAACGCGATCCAGTGTCTTCCACTTTAGTTCGATGCGATTCTTCAATTGAAAATCATTTGCAAAAAACATTCGCATTATCAATCGAGCAGCATACATCTAAAGCATCCATTCATTACTGAAAGAGTATGGGACGTTTCACCATGGAATGTCTTTCCATATTTACAAGAAAGTGAAGATAACAATGAAATGCTTTTTTAACAGGAGCCTTACGAAAGCCTAAGATTGGTTCTCCATAAAGTTGTTATTTGAACTTTTGTAAGAGTTTGGCATGGGCAAACATTTTGCTCAATTTTTTCATGTAATGTTTTAAGTCTGTTGTAGACAAGGTTATGGATGTGCATATTACTAACATTACTGCTACTGCTAATTCTTGCTGCTAAGTTGATTGTAAACCAGCCTTAAGGGTCCTCCACACCCCCTCTAAAACGTTGAATGCAGAGGTCCAAGCGAACAGAAAAATGAACCCCTATATATGTTCCAATCTTTAATTTTAAGATACCAGTAGATGAAGGAAGTGTATATCTAGTCATGGATAACCACCAAATTTCGATATTTAAAAAAAAAGTGTTTGGTGTAAACTTTCAAAAATCGCATAAATGTGCTCATTTATACGACTTTTGAAAGTTTGCACCATACACATATTTGAAAATATCAAAATTTTGTGGTTATCCATGACTAGATATACTCTTCCTTCATCTACTGGTATCTTACAATTAAAGATAGGAACATATTTAGGGGTTCATTTTTCTGTTCGCTTGGACCTCTGCATTCAACGTTTAAATGGGAGTTGTGGGTTAAAGGATTAACTGTGAGGAGCCCTCTTAAGGATGGCCTAAAAGGTCCAGCTGTTCACGGCCCCGTATTGTCGCGTTTGTCTCCAGGAAGTGGGCGATGACTCCAAGCTAGCGCGCAGCTTCGAGCGACTACGCTCCATCGTGCGACGCAAGCGTCTCCTGGGCGGCAGAGAGAAGAACGAGAACGAGCAGAACATGCGACTCGAGGAGATGGTCCGGGAGGTGATGACCAGACACAAAGCCGAGACGTGCTACGTGTCTGCCGGTGGCGGGGTACGGGAAACGATCATCAGCATCCCAGAGAACCGGCGACAGGACGGGCTAATCATCAAGCAGCCCCTGGAGAAGGAAGGGGTACACCCCGAACTAGCACCGGGCACGCAGCCGCTAAGCAAACATTCGACGCCGAATAAACAGCCTGAGGTAATTGCAATGCAGTGAAATAGATGATGAATTGACAGTTCTCGATAAATTTCTAATTGGGGTAAATGAAAGATGGTCTTATCTTTGTGGGATATTCGTGACCGATGGGGTTGTCTTTGGCGATCTGGTGTCAAATAAATGATGGTGAGAGTGGGAATGAGACCGGGCAAATGGGCTGCGGCAAATTTAACGACGGTCTACTCTCAAAGGAAATCGTCGTGTCGCTCGGTAATTAAAGTAAGTTGACGCCGCGGCTGAGACGTAGGCGGAAAAAATTCACTGCTGCCAGTAAAACCAGTAAAACCAGTAAAACCAGTAAAACCGAGGACGCATCGCGCGTAATGAAACGGAGGGATGGTGGAACGGGAAAAACGAAGAAACCAAACTGTATCATCTATTTTAACGAGATAAATCCCACGAAAGCAGAAAATATATATCGGGAACTCTTTCAGCTTCCACCGAAATGTAGTTTCAGAAAAAAGATGCTCACTACCGCAATAAATTTTTGTTTTCTTACTCATCCACAGCTTCAAAGAACTGCTGCAATAAAATATAATGAAACCCCACCGCTGTCACCAAATGTAACAAAACCCTAACCACTGCCACCAATTGTTTTTTTTTTTTAATTTTATCGATTTCAACTCAAACCCCAACTTCTTTTCAATCGAATGAAGAAATATGTAAATGACTGAACCCTTATGGCGTACACAGCCACCCAAGTAACGCCTGTCCGCTTGACGTGGCTTGCAGATGAGGCAGTATTCGGCCAGTGTACAGGAGAACTTGAACAAGCGCGCCGAGGACAAGCGATACTCGCTGATCATGCAGCGCTCGGCGGCCATCGACCACGACGACGGCATCCAGGACATCGCGCCCGAGACGACGGAACCAGAGACCGAGACCGAGGCGTTGATACCTGAGAAGCAGAACATCGTGGTCGTGCCGGAAGGGGTGCTCAAGCGGTCTGAGAAAAGGTAGGATGTCGTTCTGCTTATATTTGAGAAAGGGTTCTCGTTGCCTCGTGTGGCGTTTTCTCTGGCCGTTTGGTAAAAGATTGGAGAATGTTTTGGCTTAAATTCCAATCTATTGTTGCCAGGCTCGATAGAGTATGTTTTTAATTGTTCAGGGTTAGGTTATAGATTAGCTTAGGTTATGTTAGGTTTTAGTTTGGGATGGCATGGTATGGCATGGAAAATGAAATGAAATGATTGATGACAGCATTGGAGCTTTTCAGAGGTCCCATCTTTGGTTATCTGGGGCGTACGTCCTTGAAACAAAATCAATCCGCCGTTCTTACAGCATCCTCCGACCCGTTTAATCCGTCTTGCAATAACCTCTCAAACGTAACCCTCCGAAGACGATGAAGTACATGCAGCTAAGTCTGTTCAGGTTCTCGATAGCCACAACGCAGCAGGCGAGCAGCAAAGACTCGGCGGCCGAAGAAGGCATCGAGCATGATGTCGGTGGCAAGGGTCCCGGCGAGACCGACACCATGCTGCCCTCAGGTGAGAAGTCCCCGAAACGCCCTTGGCACGCGCTTGTCTCCTACGTGGACGAGCTCACTGTCGGCGGACGCAAAGACTCCAAGGGGCACTACGTGGATGGAATGGGAAGCTTTCCAGGTCAGTTCACTTGGACGTGTCGCGCGTGTCGGTCACTGTTTGGAAAGACGTGCTTTCTTTTTGGTTCGCGTTCGGGCGGGGCTATTGTTTTTTGAATGTGTAGATGTTAGCCGAAATTGTTCGGGGATAAGAATTATGGGAAACCATCGTACGATTTTGTTTCTTTGTTGACACGTGTGTTTTTGTGCGGTGGTCCGCAAGTGGCACGATGTTTTGTTGCTAATGCTAAATGTTAACGGATGGTTTTTTGCTCGTGACTGTTTTGGCCGTGTGTTCAGTGGAGAATACAATAGTACGCTTGCGGCATGCAATATTTCAGGGATGGCGAACCAAAATGAATATTTTTAAATACATGTTCCACACGTAAATTTGCCCCCGTCCTACATTTTGTATGCTGTAGTCACCCATGTGAATGTTTATGTACCCCGTTGACCTCGTTGTGACTACCCCTGTTTTGTCTTTGACACACACAAAACATCATCTAAAAACGTTGATGAGCACAGACACCTGTGCACTCACGAACCCACCTCTAAGATGGCCACGTTGGCGCTCGCTTCGCTCCACGCACAGTACAGTAGACTTTGTTGTGGTTAGCGTTTCCCTTCAGCTCCAATTAGAAGGCTATGCGATGGTAAACGCTAATCAATCCTAGTGTAGGAGGCCCACTTACTTGCGGCCACAAATTTTTCACTGAATTTCAACGACAGTTCGTTTCCAGCCAATTTCGAGTACTTTATTTGAGATCACACAAGGTGGATTAGTCGGCTGCTAAGTTCTCGTTTCTTTGACATTCCTTTCAATCTTCGGCTCTTTCAATCTGCGTTTGAGTTTGTTTCGTGTTCTACTGGAGAGACACTACCTATTCTGGAAGGTTGTTTTACAATCGGATGCCTTCTGCTACGAGTGAAAATGTTTCGAAGTCTATTCGAACCAACAAAATGCAGTAACTGTAAGACGGTACTCTGTCTGTTGCAGAGCTACATTCATAAATTTGTCCAGTCGTATAGAGCCCGCGCGTTCATGTCACTGCACAGCCGAGCGTTCTGATACGCCGGAAACCAATAATAATATATTTATTGTCAAAGATTACACATAATAGTTGTTTTGACAGTCATTCAAAGCAAACCCAAGACACAAGCGAATACATCATTTTCTAAAATTAAAAAAAAGAAATAAGAAATATAATAACATCTGAGACGAGAGTACCCGCTACAGTGCGGGGTGCGAAGCAAGTGGCTTTCTAGGACTCTTATTCACCACCTTCAGCACGCTTGCCACCGGTTCAGCATCCCTGCAATAAAGCGTGATTGTCGTATGTGTCTAGCCGTACTCGGTGTTAGCTGTTAGCTTGTTAGTCGCCTAAATGTCCAACTGCCGGTGGAAATCAAGTCGATTGTCTCGACGGTATGCACAGTGTACACCTTTCTGTTGCACACTACATTTAGTTGCGTGTTTTATCCGTTCCCTCACTGATACAAAACGTCCATTTGGAATGATCCCGGCTTGCCCAGGCTCTCCAGTTTTTCCCGAAAAAATGTTCGTCCCCTCATAAGGCGAAGGTCAAAAATGTTTCAAATTTTTTAAACGACAGGTGATATAAATACTTTTAGTGTGCATGTGAAAAACAATGTCGTGTCCGTTAGTGAAGTCCCGCATTTCAATCAATTAAAATAATGTTTACCCAAATTGTAACAAAACAATGAATGGTACTAAATGGTATTTACGTACACCTGTCTTCAATTCTGCATAGCTGCACATTGTGTATGAAATGTGCAATTTAAATTTATGCAATCTTTCTTTTTGTGGATTCTCTCAAACAAACAAAAAACATACTTATGCAATACGACCTTCCCCTTCTGAGGCTACGAAACACCAGAGGAATCCTCCTCGCTACCCCACTACCCACGTACTAAACACCCAAGTGTCGATATCCAGGCTTCGGGAACAACAAGCCTGTGAAGATCCCTCAAGACTGCTTCCACCCACGATGCTACCAACACTGCTCGTGCTGTCAACGCATGATGACCACCGAGTGGGGCACGAGGTGGACCAGCGTCCGAAGTGCTGTCCTCTCTGTGGTCGACACGCCCGTCTTCGAGTGGTTCATCTTGGTGCTGATTTTCGCGTCCAGTGTTACGTTATGCTTCGAGGACATCTACCTTGATGAGAACCTGGTGCTCAAGAGGATTCTCTACTGGACGAACATGAGCTTCTGTGCGTTGTTCAGCATCGAGATGGTGCTCAAGTGGATCGCGTTGGGATTCTGGAAGTACTTTACCAGTTTCTGGACGATATTGGACTTCATCATCGTGTTTGTAAGTGGTGGAACAAGATTATCTCCTTTTTGTCTATAGCATATAGAAGAAAATGTTCTTGCAGCGTGAAAGTCAAATGTGAGCAAACTGGTCATTTGTCTGATTTGGATAAGGTAGTACCTTAGTTTGAGATTTACGTTATAACTTTAACTTACATGCTCCCACAACACCACCTATTCATGATTTCTCTATACTTTTTACCTAGGAGTAAATATGAACCCAACGAACGGCATAGAAATTTCAATCTTCCATAGTACACGAACCGAGTACGTACTGTTTTGAGTCAGAAGAGGTCCTTAACAAAAAATACCCAGGGTACAGGAACCGACTTCGTACGGTAAAAGTCCGAAGTAATCTTTAAAAAAATGATCATTAAAATCGAACTATAGTAGATTACTATAGTAGAAATGAGGTAAGTAAAGCTGTCCAACAGATGTTGGTCGCCACACTGCCTGCCTTTGTGGGCGATGTTGCAAGCCCATGTGTGCGCTTACCAGCGATCTGCGAGGAACACATTTTTACTCCCATTTAAAAACCCCAAAATGGATCCATCATTTTTTAGGGTAATTTCGACAAATTTTTGCTTTCATACGGTTTGCGAATACGATCTTTACATCCACTAGGGAGGAAAGAGTAATCCACTGGGGCTAGGGAGAGAAGAGTAATGTAATGGTGGAAGGGGGGATGTCTTTTCCGCATCATCTGTTCCTGGGAACGCAAATGAATTATTGAACCACTTTTTATGCTCAACACTTATCATGCAAATCAATGTGAACTTAAAAACAATCTTAAGTTGTTCTGAAACCAGCCTGGTCACATAAAAGTTTTATCCTGCACTGACGCCTGGCCATTCGATCTGATGGAGCACGTATAGAGAGGCACTGATAGCTCGGTGATGTGATAGTGCATTGATATTCATATCACGGTCCTTCTTGGAGCACATTTATACATAAACATATCAACGTCCCCCTTTAGGGCACTGCAAACGCCTATCTGAACCCGAGGAATCCATTTGCAGAAATTAGCAGACATAACTGACCTAACTGCATTGTCTATATTTTTATTACCAATTTGGTGGGATGTAAGTTAAGCTCATAATATAATGTCATACTCATAGCACATAACGCTAATTCAGGCATCATGTTGATTGGTGTTAGTCTTGCTAAGCAGCACGGACATATTTGAAAAAAGAGCACCTCCAATGTGTTTCGTACAAACCTACTCTTGAAGTGAAAAGCTCAAACAGAACGATTTTCCGGTACTGTTGCTGCAAGTGATCTCGTAGCTAATCGCGAGTGCCCCATTGTCTTCACAAGTACGACGGTCACACGAAATACATAAATCTTCAAACTGGTAATAAACACCCACTGTCCACCCTTTCTTTATTAACAAACAGGGCACACCCACCTACTAACATGGATCAATGAAGGAGTAACCTCATGCATATATTATGGTACTACTACTACTACTACTACTACTACTACTACTACTACTACTACTACTACTACTACTACTACTACTACTACTACTACTACTACTACTACTACTTCTACTTCTACTACTACTACTTCTACTACTACTACTACTACTACTACTACTACTACTACTACTACTACTACTACTACTACTACTACTACTACTACTACTACTACTACTACTACTACTACTACTACTACTACTACTACTACTACTACTACTACTACTACTACTACTACTACTAGTAGTAGTACTACCACAGATCAAACGTTATTTTTTTTTTGTACTTTTCATTCATTGTTAGTGTCATGTTATGCTAGCATTTTAAAAGTTTAAATACTCGAGGCTAGTTGTAGAACCTGAACAGAAGTATCACCAAGAAGATATCCTCAGTGTGTCAACATTGGGGTAGGAACGATGATAATTAAGATTGAAATGCCATTTTCGAGCCGTGGTAGCGACAGCTGGGTCGTCTTTGGTTTGGCTGTTTTGTAATACGGCCAAGGTTACATTTCAGATATAAGGCCGACAAAAGGGCTCTTGCTTCGCTACGCTTCGACCAACGAGCTAGCACAGGCACTGAAATTCAACAACAAAGTGTATTACTTTTGACTACTCGATACACGGTAGTTTATGACACTACAAGCAATTAATTAAAAAGTCGTATATCGATTTGAGGCATCCCTATTGCGAAACATTATATTTGCGATTGCAGCGGCGAACTATTTCTCGAGCAAATACTCTGCGATTCAGTCCGCCATGGCTGGCTGATGAGAGGCCGCAGTCCATGCCTTTTTCAAACCGACCGTTTAGCGCCGTTGAAATCTGTACTTTAATTCAAACTACAAGATGCTGTTCGACCATTGTTTTTATTTTGTAAACCATGTATAAAAAACACGAGTTGTTCAGTGTACAGTATTGATATAAAATGTTAATCTTCGTGTTGTGGTAGGATATCTAGGCATCAATCTCAATTTAATTTCATTGCATAGTGGGATTTGTAGACGCGTCAACATGTGTAATTTGACTAATATAACAATATCTGTCAACACCTCGTCAAGACATGCTTTTCGAACTGCTTAGGTGTCGGTCTTCAGTCTGCTGATCGAAGAAAACGAGAACCTGAAGGTGCTGCGCTCTCTTCGCACGCTGCGCGCACTGCGCCCGCTGCGCGCCATTTCGAGGTGGCAGGGCATGAGGGTAAGCAGTTTAGGACTAAGGATACATTTCTTTTCTTGGGGATTGAACCCACAACACCCCATTGTGTCGTAAGCTGTATCAATTTTCATCTTGTTTATGTTTGCAAGTTAGGAAAATGCGGTCAATACCCACAAGTTACAAAAATGCGTTCAATACCCACAAGTTACACTACACTACATCTCGCTAATCGCGAGTTTTATGCCGAACTACCCTTTGGGGTCACACATTTCCTTTATATGGCCCGGTGAAAAAAATAGGCTCAGTACCACTTCTATAAGGCGACTGATTCTCCACTTTCTGTAAAGTCTTGTTTTATTTCGTATTCGTTATAGTCATGTGTCTACCTAACGACTTAAAAAACTTCGATGACCATGAGTTAGCTTTCGTCACTTTACGTATCTATAGCTTGACTTACACTCAGAATCAGTCTTTTCCTCACCACTCCTTCCTATTGCTGTCAAACACGACGTTCTTGTGTGTCAGTATTCACTAACCGGGATGAAATAATCGCGGATGTTTCTGTTTTCGGGCTTTCTTTTTCAAACTGCTTGCGAAAAAAATATGTCGACTTTTCCAGACTTCATATTAATTTTCCACCCATCAAATCAAAGTTTCCCAAGATAACCCAGTCGTTTTCAGATCGTCGTGAACGCCTTGATGTACGCCATCCCCTCCATCTTCAACGTGCTGCTGGTGTGTCTCGTCTTCTGGCTCATCTTCTCGATCATGGGCGTCCAGTTCTTCGGCGGAAAGTTCTTCAAGTGCGTCGACCAAGACGGCGAACTGTTGTCGCTCGAAATAGTGAATAGATTTAACGACTGTGATATTGCCCTGAACTACTCGTGGATCAACTCGAAGATCACGTTCGACAACGTGGGCAACGCCTATCTGGCGTTGTTCCAAGTGGCCACGTTCGAGGGGTGGATGGAAGTGATGGCGGATGCTGTGGACGCGAGAGGCGTTGATCTGCAACCGCAGCGCGAAGCGAACCTTTATGCGTATTTGTATTTCGTTATTTTTATCGTGTGCGGTTCGTTTTTCACGTTGAATCTCTTCATTGGAGTCATCATTGACAACTTCAATATGCTCAAGAAAAAGGTATGTGATTAATACATAAAATTTATATTATCATTGCACAGGTCTTTGTTGATAATGTATATAGCTAAGCCTCATTAGTCAAATCCCAAACAAATTCTCAATCAAAATGTGTCGAGATTCTTTACAGTTCAGAGTTACTTCTGACTCCAAAATCGCAATCCAGTTGATAAAACTGCAATTATGATCTGATAATATTTAAATATACCGATCAAAAAGATCTTTCTGATTTTCATACATTCATAGGTTCAATACCTTTAATCTATGAACGGAGAACTATCCTCCCAGAAAGCGCTACTAAAGTTGGGAATCAGAGTGTAATTATGAAGGTGATTAGAGGGACAGAAAGAAGAGATTACACGGAGAGTGAAGACAAATTGCACTCCCTTGATGTACTCTGTAATCGCATCTCGCAGTATCTTGATATCGCGCAATTGGGCCACGATAATCGTCTGAAAGGCACAGACATACTTTAGCTGGGTATTTAGCGAGCCATTTCGGGCCGACACTAAAAGTGGGTTAAGGTAGAGAGCCTATATAGGGTTAGAGAGTGGCCAACATGATGGCACTTTTCTATTGAATGTTCAAATCCCATGCTAAACGGACGACATGTTTTTACCAAGTTGATCACGAAGCACGTGGCAGTTGTCTATATGAGTTTCTCATATTCCTTTGCATATCTACGTATTATGTACATGGTGAGGTAAGTTCGTAACGTATCAACTACTGATGAAAGGGCTGTTGAATAAATCAATTTGGTAAAAACATGGCGCCCATACGCAGAGATGGCCACTCTCTAACCCTATATAGGCTCACTAGGTTAGGGTACCTAGATAGGTTCCTCAACTTGACACGTTAGCAATTTATTCTGGAATTACTATGTACCCAGAGCGAGCACTGCGATTTTAGCTATTTGGATTAATATAGACGGTACGTGCACCAAAACACATTGAAGTACCTACACTGATTTACAAAATACTTTTTCAGTTTAAATCGTCGGAGCTCAGGATGATCAGCCAATTCGTGATAACTTCGTTGATTAGTTAATCTTTAACAAAAAAATGTAGCAAATAAGTATAAGTTCACGGGATTTCAAAGATTAACAAATCACCTCGCGATAGTATTCGCTGAGATATTGGCGCTCGCTATACGCTCATCTAATGAATCACGATGTAAACAATTGTACAACACATTAAAAAATTTATCTTTCTATCTTTAATAATAATCATACTCAATATGCGATTTTCTTCAGGATTTTGTTGCATTGTCGAGTTGACAACAGCGACGGTCTCGCGTCACTTTGCAGAGAGTAGGCTCCCCGACAGTAACCTAATAAGAAAGTATCCCTTTTGACAGTTGCTCAGTTGTTTTACCGTCGGAAAGTGTTGACTTTCTTGGTCCTTGGATAATAATATTCAAGACACGGATCCATAACCGAGTTTATCGCCCTGCAGTCAAACATGCTGGGCAGGGAACCTTGTGCACCTCGAATCGATATCGCGATGCTGATTACCTACACCTGAAAAGTTACCCACAGCCCCAGGGTCTCTAGCATCGAACTCCCCGTCGACACCTTCCCTGCCCGCGCCTCAACGGCCGTTATAGAGGGCAACACACTGTGTAGATTTCGACGAGTTATCTGCTGCAGACGTTGACGGCGTCAGGAGCCCAGTCGCGCCTGATGAAAGGGCATTCCTCACACTTATCCAACTTATCCAAACTCCCTAACACCAGTCTTATCCAATCTCCCTAACAGCAGTGCGGAGTTCCAAATACACGGAGCTTAGTGATCAGTGATCACTAATAAGAAATACTAAACATGATTTTAAAAAATGCATTTTAATTGGCTACTAAACCCACGCAAAACTTGCCCAGGGCTGTCAGGGATTGGAGATTCTACAACACTGCGTCAAACATACACCGCGTCACAAATATTCTCAGTACAGCCATTTTATAGTTGTTTTCTCAAGTTCATGAATGGTCGAAAGGTGAATGTAGACGTTAAACAACCATATCGATATAAATATGTATGATGTAAACCCGAGTCCACTTTATTTGCTGTACCTTAATTTTTGCATTAATTTGATGTCTTGACAAACCCGTGACCGCTGTTTCAGTACGAAGGAGGGGTGCTCGAAATGTTTCTCACTCCGAGTCAGAAACACTACTACACTGCGATGAAGAAACTCGGCAGGAAAAAGCCGCAGAAAGTGATCAAGAGGCCTCTGAACCAGTTTCTAGCCATGTTTTACGACTTGTCCAACTCAAGAAGGTAAATTCAAACTCGTCTAAATAAACGGCATCCAACTACGCAATTGATTTAATCATTTAACACAATGTGAAACCATTTGACTGGTTGTGTTTATGCTATCGCCGTTACGAATTTGAACGAAGCATATTATCATTATACGAAAGTTATACTAAATATTAGATGCAATGCACCAATCTGAGGATCTTGGGGCACACAAACTCATGCTGTTGGCCTGTTGATCTGTTGCAGATTCGAGATAGCAATATTCGTGCTGATATTCCTGAACATGTTGTCGATGGGCGTGGAGCATTACGACCAGCCGCATGCCATCTACTTCGTGCTGGAAGTCAGTAACGCCTTCTTCACGACGGTCTTCGGCCTAGGTGAGTTGGACTGCATTCCTCTTCTAGTTACAATGCGTTTTCTCCATACCTGCACAGCTGACCAGTGAGCTAGAGAATAAATGTGTAGCCACTTGGCAAAGTTTGAGGTAGGATAATAGCTCAGTATTATGAATTACGTTGCAGTACTCCAGCGCAATGACATTTACTCATGATATATGTGCCTATAACGATCATTGACTAATTTCCGTTGTCTTTGTCCATGCAGAGGCAACAGTGAAGATAATAGGACTGAGGTATCACTACTTCACCGTCCCTTGGAACCTGTTCGACTTCATCCTGGTCCTGGCGTCGATCTTGGGCATCCTGATGGAGGACATCATGATCGACCTGCCTGTCTCACCGACGCTCCTGAGAGTCGTCCGCGTTTTCCGTATCGGAAGGATCCTACGACTCATCAAGGTCAGAGAGACAATCATAAAACATGTTTCAGCTCGTTGAATTGCAATCAATTCCCAAGTAATAAAAAAGAAGTACGAACGGTTCCTGTTAAGTTAAGCAAAGTAACAAATAACATCACCCTGATTAATATTTAGAAAGAAGGGAAACATGCTTTGGTTAGCCAATGTTCTTCCGTAATACTTTTGTTGCGTGCATCTGTGTCTCTGCGAGTTAGGAATGCTAACTTGCGTATTTAGCCCGTTTCACAATCTAAATCATGTTACCCTGCACTAGAGATAAGCGAAATGCCCACCTCTTCGGACGCATTGCAAGTGGCCAGTGGGTGACTCGAGCTCGGTGTCTTGGTTGCTGCAGGCGGCGAAGGGCATCCGCAAGCTGCTGTTTGCGCTGATCGTGTCGCTGCCGGCGCTGTTCAACATCGGCGCGCTGCTGGCGCTGATCACGTTCATCTACGCTATCATCGGGATGTCCGTGTTCGGCCACGTCAAGCAGCAGGGCGCACTCGACGACATGGTCAACTTCGAGACCTTCGGACGGAGCATGCAGCTGCTATTTCGGTCAGAATCATGCCCCGGCCTGACAAGACGTTCTGTAGTTATCGCGAATGATACTTCCGGTTTTATAAGTGTTTCGTATCAACTGTTTGTAACCCCCCCCCCCCCCCGCATGAACACAACTTGTACAAAACCGGTACAAAATCTGTCCCAAACAAGCCCCACTTGAAAGGACGTGCCCCAAATTCCCCCACCTATAATATTACTTTTCATTAACCGAAAGCATTTTTGTCTGGACTTGTCCCTCCTACCACTATAGCAAATTGTAGATAAAATATTTTCATCTTGACCATTTCAAGTACATATTATAATTTAATCACAGATTTTATCTATTTGACTTTTCAGCCAAGTGATATCTAAATATATTATTCCAACTCTTTACTCATTTTGTTCTTCAAGATCACGATTTAATTAAATCCGTGGTATTTCGCCCAATACATTCATGTATATAGACTCGTCTAACCAAGCCATGTCCCTCAGCCTGATGACTTCGGCGGGATGGAATGACGTGCTGGAGTCGTTGATGATCCAGCCGCCGCATTGCGACCTCACCATCAACAACCAGCCCAACGGCAACTGCGGCCACCCCCTGCTCGCCATCACCTACTTCACCAGCTTCATCATCATCAGCTACATGATCGTAATCAACATGTACATCGCCATCATCCTCGAGAATTTCAACCAGGCGCATCAGGAAGAGGAGATTGGCATTGTGGAGGACGATCTGGAGATGTTCTACATTCGCTGGTCCAAGTACATAACAAGAACAAATACTACATATGCACTACTTCTACGAATTATTTTCATTATAAGTTAGTAGGGGGAAAAGGTGGTGGTTCAATATATTGATCATAACAAATTATGTGGTTTTGTTTTGGACTACAGCATTGAATTTCGTATTCTTATATAGCTTTTATATTGGAGGTACTTAATTTTGTCTAGAATTCACTAGCTGGTAGGCCTTATCCTGAATTTTTATGCTTACTATTGGTAGAAAGGGTTTACAGTTTACACCCTACCTTTTATATAGGCATCATAAAACTCGGCATTCAAATTTCAAATTTAATGTCGAATCGTAAAATAATTTTTCGTTAATCCGTATATTGCGCGAAAATATGGAGCAGTTTGCTATCGAGCCATTTTTGCAGCCAGTGCCCCTTAACGCAGCCCGCAGAGCAAACTCGGCTCCTCCAAAATTAGAAAAATAGCACACAATGTATAAGAAAAAAATGTTTGCTCTCTGGCTCCTTCATACTGTTTGTCAACTGACTCACGGCATTTACTTTCAAGTTAATTTCTGTATTTTACTCCTGAACGCAGCCCGCAGAGCAAACTTGGCTCCTCTGAAAACAGTATTTTTTTTTTGTAAATAATTTTGTAAATATTAATTTTCAGTAATCAATTAATCTAAAATAATGTGGCTTTATGCATGAATGTTTATTAACATCGCTCAGTTTCATTCGCTCAAATATTTGCCCCAGAACGCAGCCTGCAGAGAACCCCAAAAATCATACCCCAAAAGAACATAGCTCATCAACCTGTTGCAGATTATGTGCTTACCAAAATTCTTAAATTAAACTGCAAAGAGATTAATTGATTGGAAAACAAATCCAACGTTTCGCCTTCCAATCACGAAAATAATCAAAGATGCCAGTACATTGACCATCTGAAAATGATCGTCTTTGCTGAAAAGATATAGAAAAGCAATTGCTAGCAGCTTGACTTTTAGCGAATAGTACTAGCAATGGTGCCACCACCACCACAAGCGCTCGCTGCACCGACCCGTGTTCTGCCGCAGGTACGATCCACACGCAACGCAGTTCATCCGGTTTACGCAGCTGTCGGACTTCATCGCGTCACTGGACCCACCGCTGGGCATCGCAAAGCCCAACGTAGTGGCGCTGGTCAGCTTCAACCTGCCTATCGCACGAGGCAACAAGATACACTGCCTCGACATCTTGCACTCACTCGTCAAATACGTGCTGGGACACGTCGAGGAGTCCGAGGACTTCAGAAAGGTCAGTATTTGTTGTCTTGAGAATCATCATAACCATGCATCATCAAATATTAACCATCATTTTAAAGCCACTTTGTTTGTGACAAAAGAGAGCATTTAATGGAGGAATGTGTCAAAATTTGCCTTGAATGGTGGTGGAATAATGGAAAACTCTGTCGGTCACCAGGATTAGACCATACAAGGCAATCAATGGATTACTGTGAAGGCAAGGTGTTAGACAAGCAAACCCTTAACTTAAATTTTAAACTTTTTTATTTGGATAACACCCCAGTGAATTCATTTACTATTTAAGACAATTAAGAGTAGGATATCCCCAATTTAATGACAGTATAATTGGATATTTTGTTGTCAACGTCTCAAGTAATGAAGCTGTATTTCCTTCCGCACTCTCTCTGTTCCTTACAGTTGCAAGACCAAATGGACGTCAAGTTCAAGAAGCAGTTCCCAACACGCAAGGAGCTCGAGATCGTCTCGTCGACACGCATCTGGAAGCGAGAAGACAAAGCCGCGCGACTCATCCAGTCGACATTCCGTGAATACGTCCGACAAAAACGTGCGGAACCGATGGACCTGGAGGACGAGATGACGCAGACGTCCAGCCCTGGCGGCGGCTGGCAGAGTCGCCTTTCCGCGTTCCTGCACGTCCACCGGGGTAGCCGGTGCTCGTCGAGGAAGTCGTCGAGGGCGTCCGACGCCAGCGAGTTGTCCGAACTCGGTGGCGCCTGGCTTAACCTGCCGCTGCTCTTCCTCTCAAGCGCTCACCCCGGCGGACAGGCCGAGGAATTGGTAGATCCTGGTAACGGTCATGTCTCCATCATGGTAAGCGAGCCGTCGCCAGAAGCCGGACCGTCGATGCAGAACATGAACTTGGACCATCACACGTTGTCGACGGCCGATTTGCCGCTGAGAGACTCGATCGCGATCGGTTTGCGCGAGTTAAGAAGGAAAAACGCGGCTGGAGATGTTAGTATTATGGTCACGGAACCTTCCCCTGATTCGAACAAGAACTCACCGAACCGATCGTCTCCATCGGACATAGCGTCGCCGCGGAAAGACGACGACGGCCAGCCTGGGCATTCCTTCACATCCGAGTCGAACCTGTACAACGGGTTCATGGACATACACCCATCGGCACTGACGCCGGGTGGAGGGGCGCTGTCGCTTCTGCCGACCGAAACGGGCACCCCGACGATCATCCGGCCCGTGGAGTTGCCACCCGCACCACCCATCGAACGGCACCCCGCCGGGTTCAGGCCGGGCGGCGCCGTTCTCTCTCTGCTTCCCTCGGATCGGCCGCGGATACCCCCGGAGGTTCCACCACGGCGGTCGCTGCGCTTCCGGAGATCCAGCGATGCCACCATCGTGCACGTTCTCGTGCACCGCGAGTCGGAAGAAGACGCGGCCAGCTGATGGATCTAGAAGTTCCACTCACTAATTCTTCTCCTCTCTATCTGTTCTCTATCTCTAGAACATTGCGCCAACGCGCGCGGTGCTTTTTTCGTAGTGCTTGTGCCGGTGAACGTTTCAGTGGACGACCTTTGGTGCAAGCATGTCAATGCAATAATGTTTTTCGTACGTCCACTTGGTTATTGGACAGGAGAATTGTATTTGCGGACTTTTCTCTTCAGCCAAGTGTTTGTTTTTGTCTTAACTGTATGCTCTGTGTACATTTGCCGACTTGACGTTGGCGACTGAACGCGTTGTTGGTTTATAATTTCACTGTTAGCTATGACGATATTTGGACAGGGAGTAGTTGTGGCCTACGAAACAGGACCACTCTGAGTGATTGGGAGTCCTGCCATTCGGCGAGCAGCCATTACAGGGCTCTGATCGACAAATCGGATGGTCGCGGCAATCGGGTGAGAAATCGCCAGTCAATTACGGCAGGTATGCAACAAAAAAAGTCTAGTCAATTCATAATAATATATCTATATTATATTCTTCTTCATCTCTTAACCATTTCTAGCCATTTTAGCAGTACTACTCAACAAGTTGCCCAATTCTAAAGCCGTGTTTAAACAAAAGTACGCTAGTTTTGCTTCGATGAGTGTTGCTAAAAAAATTTTAACCCTGACGAGATTTTACGAAAACTCTTCGCATTTGCAACTCATAGTATTTATTCACGTTAAATTGGCGTTCATAGCAAGTATAGGTACCTAATACCTACTACAATATAAAAGCAACTGTTTATGGCAGTACCCAAAGTAAAAGCGACGTTTCTAAAATAATGTGTAACTAGGCTCCTCGAATTCTAGCTCGTTTGACGAAAACAAAGTATGTTTACGCCAACTGCGGTACAAACGGCATGTCACGGTAATTACATTCGGATGTCACATATGACATTTCAGAATTATATTATTTAACCTTTATAGCAAACATGCTCTAAAAAGATTATCGAGGCTATATTTTAGTCTGATAGGGATGAAGGTAGGCCAATATTACTGTATTTTTCTTAAAAACCTACTAACGTGTAAACGCTCCAGATTTCCTATCTCGTTTTTAGAGTCTTTCTTTGATGCATTTCTTTACCCTCTTAATCTATTTATTAGGCCATCAATGAACTGATATCTTGCTAGGCAAAGTTTTTAGTCTAGATCTGGGACTTGGTTGCCGTTGTTTGAACAAACCATCTCCTATTTTTGTTTGTAAAATCTATTTGGTTTAGATTTAGTGTATATAAATAAATCGACTCAAACATCATGAATAAAATTATATGAAACTAGTGTATAGGCAGTTAGAAATTTAGTTTTTTTTAATACTCAGTGCAATTTGTAAATAGATAGGAACATAGTAGTGTTCTTACTCCGCGGCCCACTCAGCACAATGTGATGGAAAAGTGGTGCAGTCGGCGCACACAATAAAATAGAGCTAGGAAATCGACATCTAATGAGCAACCTTTCCAAATGCTTTCTATATTATTATTAATTCGTATTAAAAAAACAAAAAAACATCATCAGCGTTGACAATATTGTTACTATGTATTATGATATGAACTTGTTTAAAATCGAAGGCCTATATAGTGTAAATGATAGTGTTATAAAGAAAAGAAGATTTTTACGATAGCATATTATTATTATTATTAATTGTCTCACACACGAGCTGTGTCATTTATGAGCCGCTCCTCTGTCGGCAAGATGAGTAAAGCGATTCAAAAAATATAAAACAAAATCCACAAAAAAATAAATATTGGTCAAACAATGATTGAGTAAGTTATGAGCTCATTTACAAGTTTATGGTACAAGATACAAAAATAAATCAACAGCAATACTACACGCAAAAATATGCTCCCAATCTTTAAACAAAGAATTTAACAAAATACCAATGTAAATATTCACACCTAAAATGCAAAAAACATTGTAATAATAATAAACAAACAAGTAATTAAACAAAATAATAAGTAAATATTAAAAGTTTAATAGAGTTTCGAAAATAAACTGTAAACTTACGTTTTGTCTTCAAACATCCATCAATTTCTATACTTACACAAATATTTTATAGTTATGAATTAATTTATAATAATATAACCCTATGTAGCATGATCTAGTTAAGTACTTGTATGTATACAATTATTATAGTATATTATACAATTCAATAATTTTGTTGTGTTGCTTGTATTATAAAGTTCTTCAAGTGTGTACCATTCTCACACAAAACCAATTTCGGACCATCGAGTCTGAAATACACTATACAATCATGTTTACCTTTTCACCCTGTGAAAGGAGAATCGTTTTTATCAAATTTAAGTAAAATTTTAACAATGTTGAAGTGGCATGAAATTATTATCACAATGTTTAGGAAAGGGGCCAGTGTTGGTTACTGATTGTATTTATTAATATTTAATAGACTACAAAGTTGCATATTGTGAATGAATTCTAAAATGAAAAGTCATCGTTATTTCGACTAAGATGCCTTAGATACAATCGTCATACCATAATACTATTGATTACCTATTAACATTATTATCATTTTTGTTATGATTGTTTACTACTTTTCTTATTCGGCCTATTCGTAGGTATGTAGATGCAATGGCATGTTCAGTTGAAAGGCATGTGACTTCGTAAACATTTCCAACTGTCTCTCTTCTGAATTGACTTCTTTGATGGTTGAGAAATAAATTATATAAATAGTGTATAAAGATTGTTTCCTAGTCTGCTGATGAATTTAAATAAAGATTATAAAATTACAAGCATGTAACTTTTCTTGTAAGCTAAACAATTTAGGTAGAAATAAAAAAACTAATCAGGTAGGTGAGAAATGCTTTATTTAATGCGTTATGTTTCAAAAAAATTGTGAAAAAGTAGTAAGTACCTATATGTAGGTAAGTACGTCTAGTATCAGAGATAGTATGATAAAAAAAACTTATTGAAAATTTTCGCGCGAAATTCCATTCTAATTGAAAACCAGAGTCGATGGATATGTGCTCCGCGAGCAGCAGTACAGTGGTACCATCTACAATAAACCTTGCCGATCTATCTACACAGTACACACGTTTTGTGTAATAATCAAGATGGAGGGCTGGGGTGAGTGGTGTGGCTTTTGGGATTGTGTATCTAGAAATTATAACTTTTGAAGTGAATTAATTACTACTATTGTCATGCACTTGTGTTTCCAGAGGCTGAGAGTTTTGAAAAACCTATACCTGCGGCCGCCGCTGCTGGCGGTTTGGCCAATAAATGGGAAGGCGAGGACGAGGACGACGATGTGAAAGTGCGTGGCAGCTGTGCTTAGCCCTACTTTGATGAAAACGAGTCCTAATATTCTAGTTTGCAACAATTTTCAAACAGCTGTTGACAATATATCCGCTCTATTTCTAGGATAACTGGGAAGATGAGGAAGAAGAGGAGAAGAAAGATGTTGAGAAACAGGAGCCTGTCAAGCCAACTGTTGTCAAGAAGTCGAAGAAAAATCTAGCAGACAGAATTGAGGAGAAAGAGCGCCTTCAAAAAGAAGAAGCAGCCAGGCGTGCAAAGGAGATGGAGGCAAAGGTAGCGCTAACACCTGAAGCGCAAGCTGCAGAAAAGCTTCGCAGGCAAAAGCTGCAAGAGGAGTCTGACTTACGTCTCACTTTAGAAACTTTTGGTAAGTTTCATTGTACAATTATGCCTAGTATATAATATATACTAGGTATATAGGTACTGCACGTACCTACGTATTATGTAGGTACGTGCAGTACCTATATTATGTGTGTAACAATTGAGTTTTAACTAGTATACCATAACTGCAAGTATTGTTTGACACTGTGTGCATATTCACCGTCCCAATATCAAGCCTAAAATCAATGCTCTTTGTTTAGTTAAGGTAGTTTTCATTCCTAGTTAAAACTTATATTTAGGTAGGTACCAACTACCTAGTACTATATGTACCTACGAGCATTGAGTTACGAGCCTACATGATATTTTTGCCTGAGAAAAGCTCATACCTAGAGATAAAATATCGACAACAGTAATATCCGACTGATCCAATTAGCCTCCCTCCACATCCCTGTTTCATGTTGACTGCCATTTGATCTGATGATAACTGAATGAGGGATCTGCGCTGAATCTTAAAGTTAAGAATTGTTGGTGTAGGTACACTGCCGTAGCGGGGGCGGGAGCATCCAGCAGGATATCCGAACGACTGTACTAGATAAGTTCGCCTATCGATCACCCACTGGACTATTCGCTATTTTTCGTGCATCGAGTGTCGTTGGAACGTGGCGTCTGTAGTTAGTGCTGTGTGTCTGAAAGCTGTACACATTGGGAATTCTTGAAGTGATGTTTCTGAAAGTCAATTTTTAACAAGTACCTACCTATTAACTTTTAAGTGACTTCCAAACTTCGGTATTGCAGAACTAAATTAATTTGAAAATATGCCTGTAGGTAAATGTCAATGCTTCGAGTCATTCCTACTATTAAGGACCAAAGTGAGAATAGGTTCATGTTATACTTATAGGTAATCCAGTGGGTACTAATCTCAGCTTTCAAAGATTTTTATGTTGTCTATTTAATATTTATTCGTAAAGTCTAAAGAATTGTAATTCGAATTGCCTATGATCCACTAAATGACTAGGTACAAATTTTTCAGTTATCTGTTAAGTACCTTCATAGTGAACTGATTTTCCTAATTTCCACATTTTTTACAATCTGATGATAATATAGTTGCTAAGGAATATTGTCCACTCTTTGTAACTCTTTGGATTCAAAATGCAATAAACTAAACATGTAAGAGACCTAGTTGTGCAGTCCGGATTCCATTCCATAGTTATTTTTTACTTTTGGCATCCTCCGAACATCCTATAAGAACTTCCTTGAAGGGCATTACTGTTGTCGTAGGTAGGGTACCTACCGTCCATTCCACATTTGCAAACCAATGTCTAGGAGTATATTACCTGGGGTTTCTTTGCCAGCTCCTGCCAACAGTCTTGACAAAATGTTGCCTTTTTTTAACCATAGATTTTTCTGATTTTGACAAAACAATTTATTCAGAACATGGACATGAATTTTTAAAAAATATTTTTAAATTAATGGATCGATAAAGATTTAAGTTTGTTTAGGGAATATAATCGATTTTTTTTTTTTTTTTTCTGGATGTCTTATTATTTTTATGTCGGATAGCAACCCATGCCAAGCCCCTTAAAATAACAAGTAATCCATGCTCGACTCTAGTTCGAGGCCAGTTCATCACAATGGGAGAGTAAAGGGTATCAAAAACGAGTATGCTCGGCAATATCGGAAAAATCTGCATCTACACGGATGAGGAATGGATGGTGCTGCAACGTTGCCGCCACATGTGTTGGCTAGTTACCTGTCCTTCCACCAGGGCAGGTAGGAGGTAAGGTCTCTGAGGGCCACGACCTTGAGTGGAGACTACAGTTTTCTTCGGGCCTCTGGCAGTGTTGCTTTACATGTCCTCCAGTATTCTATTTTATCAAAATATATTTTTGCAATCTGTCCCAAGGCTTCATTTTCTAGTCATCGGGTAAGCGAAACCTTAACGGCGCATTACTTGCAATTTTGTTAATGACTAGATGCAATAGGAAATTAATTTATCTTAAATTTGTTTTGAATAATAGTTAATACTACTAGGTAGCAAGTAACAGTTAAAAATTCCTCACTTATGTTGCAATCTTACTATGTAGGCAATGAAGTGGGTTCTTTCAATTAGGCACTCTCGCGGATCTAAGTATGAAGCACATTCTTCTGTGGTTTTCATGTATTTGCGACCGAGGATGACAGATTCGTCTATGGGCATTGAAGGGTGATTCCAGATGTCTGTACTGAAAAGAAATATCTCATATTTATGGAATAGCTGTGGCAACCTTGTTAACTCACAACCTAAGAGCTTTTTGAGTGCCAATTTTCTGATAAATTTGACATAAAGTAACATTTTCTTTACATTTTACCTGGGATTTTGATTTATATATAATGCCAAGACATTTGAACAGTACAGCGAGTTGCAGGTTATCTGCTGTTTCTTTTTAAGTTTCAGCTTTACTTTTGAGTTTTTACTTTGAGTTTGACTTTTTGACTTTTTACTAGTGGCTGAGTGTACTTTCTCATACTCATGAAGCTGATAAAGCTCACTCCAAATCTGTTGCATGTGTTGCATACCTACAATGTTGTCATTCTCTCCTTAAATTTTGTAGAGCATCTTTGCTCAACATCAAAACCAATCGAATGAAACTCAAAAAAGGGTCATATGGTTTAGTGTGTGTTTTTATCCTACCTATACATTGCATGCTATTCTAGAAATTTCTATACAACTTAGTTAATAAATGCTCTCTTTCATAGCTGTGCAAGATATTGTGCCAATACCTTTGTTGCCTGTATTTTTTTGACTTGTACGCTGATGTGGAATTGTCTGCAGGAATTGCCGAATCCAGCAAGCCCATGTCGACGGATGGAGGGATCGAAGGCATGAATCCAAATACGAAAGAAGAATTTGATGCTCTGACAGAGGCATTGTCTAAGAAGATTCAATCGTGTTCGAAATCGCCACTCTTTCAAGATTTTGCTGAGAATTTGGTTCGAAGTATATGCGCTACTTGTAAGTATTATCACTGGGAATTTAATTTATGTACCTAGAGAAAATCAGTTCGGAAAATTATTTGACAACTGTTTGCAAATTTAGAATGACCATTTAGATCCAGCCCAAAGATTCTAGCGTAGCCTCAGAGTAAAGCAAAAAGAAATGGAACAAGCTAGTGTTGCAAAAAACCGAGCTCACGTTTCAGAGTATTTTGTTCATGTGTGAGTTTATATGTTTTATTTATCTTGCAACACCTGCCTCTCCTTGTGGTAAGTTGTGATTCTTCTTGCTTTGCTCTGTCCCTGTTACATTTCCTCTGCCATTTGGCATACTAGGTAGGTATCTCAACAAATACCATGGCCATGTAGGTATTTTCACCTGATTAACATATTCTGTTCCTTTCTTTGCAGTGGCATCACAAGATCTAAAACGATTAAAAATTACTGTAGAAAACATGCTAATAGAAAAAACAAAACTAGAGAAAGGAGATAAAGGCAAAAAGTCAAAAGGCAAAGGAAAGGCCAAACTTAAAATGGACGGCGAAAACGTGAGTTATATTGTTTTTAAGTTTTGCATTAATCCCATTACTTCAAAATTGTTATTCCTAACTCCTAATGCTAATAATCTGCTAGCGTAACTCAAAAAATATATGGGACCACATATTACCATTATATTACTTTTCACTTTTCCCAAATTTCAACATATCCGTTGATTGATAGACAAATCACCAGCTAGGGGGTAATCAGGCTGTGTGCCAGACTGATAAGACTACCAAACTGTGCTAGTTATACCCCTGGTCATTCATTCATTTCCTGCCTGTTTCCGTAACTGCAGTCTTCACCTTTTGGAAATATATTCTATGGCTTCCGGGAAGGTCGTAAGCGCCATACTTTTGGAAATGGGGTTATGGTGAATTTGGATGCTAGATGCCATTTCACACGAGTGGGCAAAACGTCGTAACTGTGAAAAAATTGAAAGTGGGTTAAAATTCACTTTCAATCTTGTCAAAAGGTCGTACTGGTTAAAATTCTATGGTTCGCGGCACTAAAGTCGTAAGCAACACCATTTTCTGTTTTGCATAGAATTTCCTAGCAGGTAAAACATCGTAACTGTTGGGTGTCAAAAAGTCGTAATTGCGAAAGATGGCCCGTTAAAGGGTGTTGGTAATAACAGCTGGTCATGTGGAAAAAAGTCGTAAGTGAAAAATGTCACTTAAAACGCATTTTAATAATTATTCCGTAAAACAGCCCAATCATCACTGGGATAAAATGTCAGGAAAACATAACATATTTTATTGGTTAAATATTACATTCGTGAATATAAAACCAAGATCAGGAAACGTTTATAACGTCTCCTGAACCCTGTTCCCGGAAGCAATCGTTTTGACTAATACTGTGCTGTTGCCAGTTTTGCAAACATCTGAAATGTCGCCAACAACTTTTCTTAAATCAATGTCTGTTTGTGTAATTTGGTTTGGCTGTGTAATTTTAATGGCTTGTTTTTCTGTTTTGTATTATTCCAGTCGGTCAACGATTACTCAACTTATGGCGATTACGACGACCTGGATGACTTCATGTAGACCCACGATGCAATTAGCCATGAATTTTCATCTTGTTTTCTTACTTTTCGAAATGCTAAACACATGACAAAGTAAGCACGATCATACAACTACTCAACCTAACTAAATGAGCTTCACCGTGCATATACCGATGTAATTGTTCGCGCCACCTGACTGGCATTTTATTTTGCTAGTATTTATTATCAGGCATTTCAAGAATAATTGAGGAGCTTTGGTGCCAAATATGAGTGGGCCCTTTTTGTAAGCAAGTTGCATCATTATTGTTTTTCTAAAAACAAATTTTCTTCAGCAAGACTTAATTGTTGCATCAATTTGACTATAATAGTGGGTTTCTTTTACCCCAACGTGCTGGACACAGTAATAGTCGAGCATAAACTCGTTAATGAGATTTGTCATTGAATCTGAGAATGCTAGTTGAATTTTAAATTAAAAATGTTACTTTGGCAAAGACAAGCCCTGGCCACTAGATTTTGTGTATTACTCTTGCAGTAACTTTGTTACAAGAATTGGCATTGCCTTGATGGGATATTGTAAAGATGTCAGCGTATATTTATTGTTCTTTTTCAGCTGAAATATGGCTAATATCATGTCTTTCAAAGATACTTGAAACCCCATTGTTTACCATTTTGAAGCTCCTGTCAATATTTGATTTGTCAATGCATTTTGTATAGTCAAATTTTATTCTGGAAGCCTGTCTATAGATGGACATAATGTGATGGGGGTTTGCTTGGGGTTGGTTCCTTCTTTGTAATGTAAATCCTATGTGTGAATAACTGCAAAATGTTGTACGTGTTGCATTGCGAAGACCAATCCACCAATCTGCACCGCAACAAGCAGCCAGCCATCTTCACTCACTGTCTTTACTTTAATCTACTATCCATTGTCCCTAGCTTCATACTACTTTCCCAAATTCTGTTTGGTACTATTTCAATAACCTGCCACTGGACTTGTATATTTTGGTTTGTAACTCTTTGTCCGTTATTGCAAGGTGTCATACAACTTCATATACCTGCACCTAATTATTAGATCCTTATATGGAATACCTATATTATGAAATATCCATGTTCAGTTTTCTATTGGTGAAAATGTTAACCTGCGTACATCTGTGTATGCATTAAAAGCTGTTGTCTGGTGGCCGCCAATTTCGCTGTGCTTTATTGAGTTGTAACTTCATGCAATAATATGTTGTGCTTCAGCCTGTAATTAAGAAAGTTAAACCATCTATTCTGTGACATATATTTAGCACGTATGCTAGCAGGTTGGGGAAGTTATTAATGTATGTAATTTTTTTTTAGATAGCTTTTACTAAGCTTTTACCACGTAAGCCCTCCCCGTGTCGCACATTGGTAACCCATCTCTAAAATTATGCCACAGCACTTCAATTTTTTAAATGACATTCTGACTTGGGACTGTATATAAAATTGACGAAAAAACAGCACCCCAAAAAAATTTGACGGTGAAAACACAGTGAAACATTTGGAACAAATTGACCGAAAACATGGTGTTCTACGAAATAAACATAAAACTGCTTTGACAGTTAAATTTGATTTTTTTTTTGTACCCTTTTATCTGTAACAAAGAGTGACATCGTGAATGTCCGACTCCCCCCACCCCTTAAAGCGCGACTTATTTTAATTTTTAGTCTTATCTTCCGTTAAAGAGCCCTGTTCGCCTGAGTGCTACGCGATTTGCCACTCTTGTGTGTGTTATTGGTGGCCTGACCTGCCCATGGCAGGCGTTGCCGCCTTTTTTCGATGTTGGAGGAAATAATAACGAATATTGTTTGTCACTCCCCCGCCCCTGTACCAAATTGTTACCTTCTTCAGTCAACACTGGGAGATATTTGAGGTTTAAAGTTAGATGTCGATCTAGCGGCTAGAGTATTGAATTTGCGTCAAATCTTGTTAATCCACCGTGTTACGAGTGGTCAACTACCCCTTATGCCAAAGTATGGGAGAATCTTCCAAAATTGCAAAAACAGGAAATTCCAGCATCTCTTTTCGTCCCGCAAGAGGGGTAAATAGGAGTAGAGTTTCATGGGTAGTCCACTAGGTCCAATGCAATGCACTCACTTGTTTCTTTCAAAATTCAAAACAGGGAGAGTTATACCTACATAATATTTAAAACAAGAAATTCTGAGAAAAACCACGAAGATTTTTCGCGATTTTGGAAGATTCGCCTTTACTCAGGCCTAAAGGGTAGTTGTGCACCCTGAACGCGATGTTCTACTCGGATTTGACATAAATTCAATAGTTTAGCTGCTAGGTAGATTTCTAGCTTTAAATCGCGAATAACTTACCCAGTTTTCAACTGACAATGAAACAGGAGTGTGCATTAGACTGTCATGAAATTCTACCCCTGTTGATATCCATTGCGGGGCGAAAAGAGGTGGTCAAATTTTTAAATTTTGTGACTTTTAATAGTGATTTACTCCCCCAGTTTCAACTTTAGAAGGAATCAGGGGTGTGCGTTGGATTCCCAATGATATTCTACCCCTATTGACACCCACTAGGGAATGAAATGAGCAAGTCGAGATTTTTTACCATGAAATTCTGAGAAATATCGTGATGTATACATCACGATTTTTCGCGATTTTGGAAGATTCGCCCTTACTCAGGCCTAAGGGGTAGTTGTGCACCCTGAACACGATGGGCTACTCAGATTTGACGCAACTTGAATACTTTAGGCGCTCAGTCGTTTTAAAGTTTTAAATCACGAATAACTTCCCCAGTTTTCAACTGACAGTGAAACAGGGCTGTGCATTAGACTCCCCATGAAATTATACCTCTATTAACACCTCTTGCTGGGCGAAAATAGGTTGCCAAAATTTTAAACTTTGTGATTTTGAATCGTGATTAACTCCCCCAGTTTCAACTTTAGAAGGAATCAGTAGTGTGCTTTGGGCTCCCTGAATGAAATTCTACCTTCATTGGCACCCTTTGCGGGGCGAAAAGTGTTGGTCAAAATTTAGACTTTGTTTCTTTTGATACGAGAAAAATTTCCCCAGGTTTAACTTAAGAATGAAATCTCTCGCATAGAAAAATGCACTCGTTTGCCGGCAGTGGTAATAATTACGTCTTTGCAGGAATGTATAACTCAAGGGTTTCACTTAGAAAGATATTACCAACTCTTAAAACCTGTAAGTCAATAGGAGCTACAACCTCTTAAACTTTCTCAAGCCAATACCTACCAAGACACCTTCGCCGCCTCCGGCGTGGCAAGACAGGACTGAAGGGCCGAAGAACATGTGGGGACTGCACATGCACCGACCCGGCACCTCCACCTGCCTCCATGCCCTCAGCGCACTCATGTAGCCAAGCGATGAAGCGATGACATTCAACTCCCTTGCAACTTATATAGAAGATTTGTTTTTGTTTAATGTATCTGCTCTGGTGGTCTGTTGGTTAGCGTCGCAGCCTAGTAAAGATTCATTTACTAGACTGGCCCGGGTTCGATTCCCGGCGCAGGCGAAGATTTTCGACAGCTCTCGAGAGTTTTGTCATTCAGTGTTCACCGGCTGCTCGCCCTAATTCCACCAAGGTGCTCAAAGGGGGTGCCTTGGCTGGGTGGCGACTGCCGTGGCCTGACTTCGCTGTGTCCCTTCGGGGGCTTCAGCGCCATGTGAAATCCCCCGGACGCCAGAGCACCAAAGCAGATACTTTTGTCTAAGACTCTGTATTGCTTGCGTCCAAAAAAATTTCCCCCTGCACATATGCTTCTCGCACAACTTTTTTGCAACCGCAGGGATGCGACAGGATTCGAACCTGAGATTTTCGGTTGTCATGCAAGCGTGCTACCACCGAGCTACACTGACTGATGAATGTGGAGGTGAGAATAACGTATATGAGCCATAATGTGCATTTAAATTATGAGTAATTACAGGCTAGTTAGTTCATTGGCTAGCTACTAGGGCGACAGTAACAGGAATGTAATTTTCGACTACTTTACATGTTGCAAAAATCGTCTGGGCGTAGCAGGTCTCGATCTCAACACCCCAAGAACGAGTGGCGAGCATCATATTTCCAGAAGGCACGATGAACGAACGTGGCACATTGTTTTGTATGCAGTACAGGATTGGTGTGGGAAACCAAGTGTCGTTCAAATGTCTCAAAAAATTTGTTTTTACTGAATAACTTTTAGCGACTGCCACAAACAAACTTATAGCTGGCACGCTACAAATACATCATAAATCGTGATAATTTCTCATGCTAATTGAGACTATGGGGCTTCTACCGATAGAAGAACTTCATGGAAGGTCAAATGCACACGCTTGTTCATTTCAGACGTGAAACTAAAAACCAAGGGATTTATTCATGATTTAAGGCTAGAAATCAAATTAGCAACAAAAGTATTTTGCTTGCTATACCTACAATATAACATCAGTCTCCTCATCTACAGGGAAAATTGAGGTTCTCAGGGTTTGATGTCGTTGACTTGCTTCTAACAATCTGAGAAAGCTTGGCGGTCATAGTCTAAATGACAACCGCTTACAAGGATCATGGCGTGGGAATCGGCTTCGAAGGAAAATTGGTATCGCCAAGGAAAAGATATACTTACTCGTAACGTGTTGTAACTTAAGGCTATATGGTAGTATTTTTATAGAATATATGTTAACAGTAAATTATCAAAGTATTCAGTGATCAGGTAACCTGGTGTAGATTATTGAAAATAATAAGTCAATTTGCTAGTAGCAACGTAGCTTTTTAATTTGAAATTAGAGTGGCATATTGTACAGTCTTATGCTAGCATTATGACAGTATGCTACCCTGTGCAGAAAAGTGCTGCGCTTTGACACCAGTCGAAGAGAACTCAAATACGGGCAATGATTAGAAGTCACAGAGAATTTCTTTCTGAATCTTATTGATTGAAGCAATGAAAGATAATAATCAAAGTCTACTGCGCTAATTGTGTACCTCGTCAATAAAGTAGACTGATCATTGAAATATCTAACAGTTTACATGAAAGATACCACTCCTCTACCAGGGAATGAATAATGAAATATAAAACAAATAAGACATTACTTTGCATTTTTAAGTAGTAGTAGTAATAATAAAAATGATATTATCATTATTTTATAACATTTTCCCTACAATCTGGATAGACATTAAAAATGCAAAAAGATTGATAATGTTCAATATTCCTCCTTCTACAACTAAAGCTATGTTATGTTTCAAAAACAAAATAGAATACCAAAGTCTTCCATTTACATTTTTTAGAATTTACACTATTTAGTTTCTTTTTTTTACACAAAGAGCAAATATGATTTTGGATAGAATAATTACATCAACCTTGCAAAACACTCATTCCAAATGCAATCACATTCCAAACGCGAGGAATTTGAACATTTTCCGACCCAAACTACTGTTAGCTAGTCTTTTATAACTGCTATTTTGAGACATTGCGGGAATGTTTCGTACACTACGAGTGCCGATACGAGCTCCCGCAGCAGGGCACGCAATCCTAACGGTCATCAAGCTAGAGGCGGCGTAGAATAAGAACGTTGTGGCAAATCGGCTAGAGACTCGCAAATAACACATAAGGTACCTACGTAACATTCCTGCCCATGAATAGCATAGACTCAAGGTCTTAAATGCTTCTTTCTAGACCTACACCAAGCGCCGGTACAGTGTTCAGCACATTTCACTAGCGGGGATCGATCCTAGCAGAGGTCCGCACAACTGTCAAACGGAGGAGGGAGAGAAAAAATGTCGCTCGCGAAGTCGATTTTCCGCAGTTCAGGAAACACACGGGACGAAACACAACCGTTCCGTAAAAACGCTGCTACATCGCGAATTACATTTAATACAGAAGCGTCCATTCAATAATGCCACAAGAGATATCACAGACTTGTCTAAGAACCTACGATCCTATAAATTGGGAATCATATCCGTCGATCCACGCATCTTGCGTAACAATGATATTTTTGGTAACAAAATACGACTGCCGACGATGGCGACGCCGGCCTACTGTCATGGCCGCACCATGGGCTTCCCTCCGTAGGGCGCCGGATACTGTCCAGCCAGCAGGGGATAGCCGAGACCGACGTGAGTGTGGTGATGAGTGTGGACGTGCCGTTGAGGAGGCGGCGACCGACCTTCCTTGCCTTCCCCGGCCGCCCCCTGTTTCCCGGGTGGGCCCGGTCCAGCACCAGTCGCAGGTGGCGCGGCCGCCCCTTGCGGCGTCGGCCCCGGGGGTGGACCTGGCGACGGCCCCACCGTCGACGGGGACGGGTTCGACGATGGCGCCTTTGGCGTAGGCGACTTCAACGCCCTGTCCTGCAGCTCGTGGATTTTGTGCGACGAATAGTACTGACTCGCGTGGTGCTGCAGCAGGTCCAGCGCCTTGGTGGGTCCCGTGGGGGGTCGGGACAGGTCCTCGGGGGCGTGGTAACGCGGCATCTGGTGGTGCAGGTATGGGTTGCCGTTGTACGGCCCCGGCACCAGCATCGGGTTCATGCCGCGGTACATCGGGTGGCCGGGGTCAAACGGCAATGCACCATAGTGCGGCGACTGCATGAAGCTCGGGTGGATGTACGCATACTGCGAGGTGGGAGGCGGGGGTGGTCCTTGCGTCTCCATAGTCGGCTTGACACCCTCCTGTTTCACCGACTTTTCCTCTTTCTTGTCTTCCGACAGCTTGTCTTTGTGCTTGTGACTCGGACTCGACAGAGTAGGTTTCGGCAGGCTTGGAGCCAACGGCTTCTGAGGCATCTCTGGGCCGCCGCCTTGCGTTTCTTTACGCCGCTGCTGTTCCGGATAGAGATAGTATCGTCGTAGGTCTTCCTGATGTTGCTGTTGTTGCTGTTGTTGCTGCAGCTGCTGGTGTTGTTGGTGTTGTTGCTGTTGCTGCTGTTGTTGCTGCTGCTGTTGCTGTTGTCTCGAGTAGAGGTATGGATTCATTTGATTTTTCATTTCGATGCTCTCTTTCAGGATTTGGTGATTATCGTTCTGGTGCTTGTCCTTCATCCCCGGCTCGCCCTTGATCTTCTGTGGGTTGGGCACTTGTATCGGACTGTGCAGAGGAGGCATGGCCTTGCCGAGCTCGCTGGGCACAGGGCTTGCATCCTCCTTCTGCGCCTCCTTGCCCTTGTCCTCAGCGGGCATCACCAAGGGGTAGCCTTGCTCCAGGTTGTACGCGTAGCCTGGCACGTAGCCGTACGGGTAGTAGTGCTGCTGCATCAGCTTCTGCTGCTGATAGTCGGCTACACCCATCGCCTCCTTCTTCTCCTTGTCTGGCGGCTTGAGGTCGAGCAGCTTGGTGGTGCCGTCGACGCCCGCCTTGGCGTCTGCGCCCGCCGCCGCCGGCACCAGGTAAGGTGGCTGCGTGTAGTATGGGTACATGTTGTAGTGTGAAAGCGCAGCGTGGGGTGGCGCACCGGCCGCGGCGCCGTCGGGTTTCTTCTCGAGCGCTGTACTGCCGTCGCCGCAGCCCACTTTTCCGCCCTTGGCGTCGGGAGCTGGGTCGTCCAGGCCCGGTGCCGCGTCGTCCGAGATGTCCGAGTAGGCGGGGCTCTGCACATCCTCACGGCCCGACGACTCGTGGCCGAAAGGCGCCGCCGCGTCGGGCGGATGCGGGCTGCCGTTGGGCGATTTGCGGCTTTTCTTCTTGTGCCCGGCCGGCTTCGTGCGGTCCTTCTTCTCCTCGGGCATCAGCGCCGCCGTCGGCTTCACCTTGAACTGCGGGGGCTTCACGACCACGGGAGTCACGACGACGGGCTGGTGCGGAGTCGGCGTCAGAGGGGCAGGGGTGACAATCGGCGCAGACACTACGACTGACGCGACCTGCCCGACTGGCCGTATCGCGGGCGCTGTCGTCACGGCGGGCGCAACGGCCAATGGCGCCTTGTTGCCGCTGAACAGGCCGGCAGGGAACTCCTCAGGCGGCGGGCCGAACTGCAACACGCCTGGCTTGACCACCGGCTTCACGTCGGGGCTAACGAACGGCGCGGGCGCAGCTGCTTCGGGCGCGGCGGCGGGGGGCAAGCTCGGCGCGGCGGGCGCAGGCGCAAGGGTCGCGGCAGGCACCACAGGCTTCACATCGGGCGCCGGTATGGGCATCGTCATCTCCTCCTTGCGCTCCGTCACCTTCTCCGGCGACTTTGCCACCGGCACCGGGCTCGGCGCCTCGATATTGCTCTCCTCCGTGTCGGACATGCTCTCCTTGGTGTCGTCGTCATCCGCCGAGCCGTGCGCGTGCGACTGGTGGTATTTGAGCCCATTGATGTGTTTGTATTTCTTGGAGCAGTTGGGCTCCGGACACTCGAGCAGGACGGGCGAGACCGGTGGACTGCCGGAAGCCGTGCTCGTTGACATGACGCCTTTGTTCTTCTTGCCCGGCGTGCCGCCGTCGTCGTCGGCCGCGCGGCTCTTGCGCTTGTTGCCGGCGTCGGGTCGCGGCGGCACGAACGACGTAGGCGAGTTGGCGACCTGCACGCCACCGGGCGAGCCGTTGGAGCCGTTGGCGCCGCGACGCCCCTTGGCGCCGCCGTTGCGCAGCTTGCTGTGCACCGAGCTGCGCGTCTCAGTGAAGTTGCTTAGGTCGCCCGCCGAAGTGGTGGCTGCGCCCGCGGCGGCGGCTGCGGCGGCGGCAGCGGCGGCCGCGGCGCGCCCGCGCTTGCCTCGCCCTTTGGGCGCGCGCGCATCTAGGTCCGAGGTGGGCGAGTCGCAGAAGCGAGGCGGCGCCCAGTCGTGCTGCGTGCAGTCGAGCAGGGTGCCCACGTAGGTCTTGCCCCGCCAGGTCACGTTCACCACCAGCACGCCTGCAAGGCCACGGAACGCAGTTAGGAGGGTGCAACATTATGGGAGCATCATTGGAGCTTTTGCCACAAGGGCCCCTGATGCTCATCATGACTCAATGGGGGCTGGCTGGCTATTTTACAATTTAACTTCGCTCCTTGGCAATGTTTTAAAAGTGTATCAGGAAAATGGTAGCTTACTACAGTTTTTTACCTCTATCATTTTAATATTGTCCGATAGAGTGTAATGATAGCTAACTATATTATATCCAGAAGTCTCACACTATTCGATCGTTAGGGAAACTGGAAGGGAAGCATTTCATTGGAGTCTTTTAATCAGCAAAACGGTCAGCATGGAATCGACCAGTTCCTTTCAAGAACAGTTGGCGGGTTTCAAGCAATTAGACTTCCCCTCACACTATTTCGTCCTGTCGCCAGAACGGATTCGTGGAAACCTGGGTGTTACTGTTAGCGTTGGGTTGCGCCTATGCCCGCAGGTTCGGTCACAGGTCGCCTTGTTTTCGGGGCCCGGGTGACTGATGGCTCACCTCCTTCTGTCTCGTGCCAGACGATGCCCTCGAGGGTGACGCTGGTCCCGGGCTCGCACGGCCCCAGGCAGTCGGGCTCCGTGATGGTACCGACGCTCGTACCGACACAAACGTCCGTAACGTCCTGCAAAGACAACACACCGACAATCAGTGACTAGCCTACGATAAAAGCATGTCTTGCAAAGCAACTTAAGTCGGGACATTTTTAAAACGTACCATCAAGGTCAAAAGCAATGACATGCTCGTAATCGTAAATATATCACGCTCTTTTCCCCTACGGTATCGGAAAACCATTAGAGTTGCATGTTTCATATAGGGACACGTTTTCGCTTCGAATAATTTTCAGTCGGTGCTAAAAATGTGAAGTTTACAGTTTCGCTAAAGCGAACTAGCCCCAAGCGGCCAGTGTTTCGAGCACACCTCTATTCTCATACTTGAATTAAATAGCAACGCTGACGACAAAACCTCGAAGTCAATTCTCGCCAAAGGCTGCGAGACGGCAATGCCCCAACGCTCGTTGCGTCAACAATTCATATGACAACGACGCTTTCCAAAGTTGCTTGTTGCCAATATTGACGTAGCATCCTGCATCCACCCAGATCTGGACGGATGTCTCTTATTCGCACAGACCAAAGTTGTGACTCGACGTCGCGTGGAAACTGGCTCCGTCCCGGGGGGTTGTTAATTTGCAAACTTCTCTGTCCTCATCAAGACAGATTCATCTTGCAAACAACCGCGTCCCTTCATAATGCAGTAACCCGACTTGACAAACAGTTGGCGTACAGGCTGCTTAAATCCTCACACAATTACCCTCTCACTAAGAGCACGAGAGCTTGTGTTTATCAGTATCTGCAGCGACAGAGGTAGCTTGAGTTCATGTCACACCTACGCACAGATTACATTCTCTCAGTCACCGCAAGTTGCAATCCGCAAGGCAATCCTGAATCCGTAACCACAGAGCATTTTCCCTGCCAAATCTCGGTGCTTAGAAGATGTACACGGCCCTGCGAGCCGAGTTCAATTAGCTAGCATTACACGCAGTCCGACATGACTACATGTCGCGTCTCCTGACAAGACGGTGGACAGAAGGCAATCAATATGAAATCTTAATTACTCGCCGTGCTGTGTCCATTGTGGATGTCATAAAAGTTGAACAACTGTTTGCATGTCTTCTCTGATTGCAAGTCATTACGATTAATCGCTTGTTTCATTAGCTTCCTACCAGAGAATAAAGATAGAAGCGTAATTGTCAGAGCACGTTTTGCCTAGAGGTATAAACGCTGTTTCGTCCTTCCGTATTTCGTATATTTATAAATCGTAATTTCGATGTCTGCGCTTATTATTATACGCGGGTATAAAATGCAAGCCTGATAAATGAAATCCATAAGCTTCTTCCAGCCGTAGATCACGCCACATTGCTTTCATATAAGGGTGTTATTACAAGACCCTTTCACCTCTTGTACCGCGATCGTTATTACTACTTACCAGCCGCGTGAGCTCTGTGAATTAAAAGCCATCACTGTACAATGGGCTAAACTACCCCCATTTATTTCCCCGCGTGCACGCGGAACGTGCGCGATCAATGTTTGCTAGACCATTAGTATCGTCCACTAGGGGACCCAGGGGGTTGGGTTGGACTCGATCCGAAACCGCCGCGAGCATTTTATATAGGGGTGGAACGGACTCGTATAACCGGACCGGGCCGGCTTCGGCTTCCCATCTTTCTTACAAGTTACTATACAATACATCGTAGGAGAAGATATCCAAACAGTTCTTGTCACCGATGACTTTGGCTTTACTCATATCCCAGAGGGGACGCATCGGGCCTCTAGTGCCTAGCGTATAATTGAATGGAATAATGATTAGGTGTTCGCTTATCTGCGGATAGATGGGGGTAGGTAATAATACTATTTGAGGAATTTCAAGCACGATGTGAGAGTCACGAGCGAAGTAGTAAATTACACAGATTAATTTAATCCGGTATGTGTTGGGGCGGTGGCTGAGCGAGCGAGCGAGGGTGGTTGTTGGAGGGTGGTGGGTGGGTGGATGGGGTGACGCGAGCTTGCTAGATGGTAGCAGAAGGCCCGGAGTCTAGGGTCACACAATTCACGCTGCAACGGGCGTGCGCCTGTGTGGCTGCCGGCTGCTGCGAGCCACAGGCCGTTGCGTATGGACTGCGGACCACGTATTACAAATTGACGAAATGGTCTGACAAACATGGGGCGAGATAATTCGCTCGCCGTGACACGCTCGACTAATTACTGTGTGCAGACAGACAGACACCCAGCACAATGATTGTTGCCACTCGCATGAACGGCCACGGTCTGTCGTATGGCACGTCGGCGGGGTCGTCAACTCGTCGGCGAGTTGGTTCAGTTACTTTTATGTCAGCACAAATACAAATCGCATGCACTTTTTCTTACATCGTCCACTTGTGCGAAGTGTGTCTCGAAGTGTGTTTCTGCTGAACTGGACTGCTAATGACGGAAGATATGCGGAAATGGACATGTTCAAATATCTAATCAAATATTTACTGTTTTTGCTACGAATTGACAGCCTATACACGATGTTCCACCACTTGTGACGTCAAGCATGAGCAAGGAAGAACTTTGAGACTTTGTCGGAGACCCAAAGATTTTTTTCAAAGTTTTTTAGACAACTCCATGGGCATGTCAATTTCCTTGTTGATGTAATACTCGACAAGTGTGAAAGGTATATATCATTTCGATTAATTTATACACTCCTCTGAGGTTCAAAGTGAGAGCCTCGATGTGTCACCGCACAACGCATACGGCATTTCAAGCCGGAATCCTTTCAGAGTTGAATTTCAAACGAAATAGATTGAATCTGAGCTCAGGTACGCGACGGAATAAAACGCCTGGCGCCGTTCAATAAAATAAAGCCACACAATAAATCTCAACAACACGTCAAGATTAATCGACCAGAGACGCACCCCACCCCACCCCATAAAAACTAATAACATGACAATAACCTTATCGCGTCGAATCTTGACAGGCCGACAAAATACACGCCGCGAGCTGCGAGACATCTAAATTGACACCCCATTCACCAATCGTCGACGAACTCCGAAACCCTGAAAGTGCACCCACCCCTGTGGCAGAAAGCGCGACATGCCGCTCGCTCAGCCGCGCCGAAATGAAAACCAACAGCATAAAAACCACCCCCCCCCCCCCCCACGCGTCACCCGCGATTATCATCTTACAGAACTCAGAAGCAACATGGCGTTTCCATTTGACATATGTGTCGTTCCTTTAGTGAAGACAGCGCGTTAGAGCCAAAGCCGCTGTTCGGCCGCGAGGCGAAGCGATTGCAAGACAAAAGGGCGAACGCGGTAGGCGGCGGCGTCGGCGGCGGCGTCGGCCGCGGGTGTATTTAATCATGGGGTGCGGTGAGACGGCGGCCGTGTTACGGTCCCCGCCCGCTCGGTGGGGCGAGGGGGGCAGGGGGGCGTCGGAAATCAATACTGCGGTCGACGTCGCCTCCCCCCCCCCCCCCGCCCGCCACCCAGAAAGTAGCACGTTCTCTTTCCCGCTCGCGTGCGCCGTCGGATGGATGTATGGAGGACGCGCCGCCGACGCCCGGCGACGCCGCGCGAGAAACGCCGACGCTACACACGTGTGAACGCATCACGGGCGCCTCGCAAAAACACGTTCCGTCTCTTTTCATATACACCTCGGCACTTCGTCAGAAAGCGTACGCTGAGCGGCATGCGCCCCGTGTCTTTGTACAGCTGCCTCTCTCGCACTACGCTTCCAGACGTAATAAGCCGGCACCTCGCGACGCGAGCGCCCGCGACGCCGACGCCGACAAGAATGACGACGGCTTTCTAACCTTTACCTCTAGCGCTAAACGGGCGTCTACAATAAACATCGCAGCGAGGGACTCACATTATATCGCACAAGTGGAACTTTGGGGCAAATATCTGTCGTGGACCGAGGGGTGATGTGTGGGGGGGGGGCACAATAGGTGCGTTGTCGTCGTCGTCGGGCAAATCGCTTGACGCGTGGACGCATTGTGCGTGGACATGTGGGGGGGGGGGGGGGGGGGGGGGCACTCGATTACCCTACAGAGGGTGTGATGTGTGCGGGGAAGTTGGGTCTCTATTTGATATGCGTGTATAGAGATGGGTTTCAGGGCGATTCGGAATTGGTTTTGGAGCGTCGCTCGCTACCGCTGACAGCTGTGTGCGCGGAATGGGAGTCTGCCGTCGAGTTTGACTATGTGCGGGGGGGGGGGGGGGGGGGGGGGTGATGTGAAATGAAACATTTGCAAAGCGACCGGCGAAAATAAGCGAGGAAAATATATGGAACGCGAAGAAGAAAAAAACTGATGTGCCAGGAAAAAGAAATGTTTTTCACTTTGGTTTCACATCATGAAATTTGCATTATTCAAACTACACAACGTATACTGCTATGCATAAATATTTTTAAAAGGGTTCTCCTTTGAGCAGCATTTCAGAATTTTCGAGTCATGAAATGAGAAAAACAAAGTGTATTATAATGTTATGTATAGCATAGATTTATGCAGCGAATGCATTGGCCAAGCACACCGTAGACCAAACAAAAAAGAAACATAAAAACAGAAAGCAACTAATTCCGAGCAATAAACGGAAGCTGTTGTGTAGAATACGCGGACGGCGCAAGGCATTCGGTCGTGTTTTCGAAACGCAAACAAACTGGGCGAGTGCTCGTGTCGAAAACGTCGCCGACGCCGACGCCGACGCCGACGTCGACGTCGCGGGGCCCGGGCACGCGACGCGCGATTGCCGGCTCGCATGTCGCGACGAGCCGGCACTCGCGACTCGGGGAGCCGAGATCAGGAAGAGATTAAAAGTCGGCAAGCGTGCCGGACAGCCCGAAGGTGCGCGCAAATGTACACGGGACGATTCTGATCAAATGAGCGTGCCTGCGCTGCCTTCTCCGTGGTCCTTTGCATTCTACGAAGGAGGGAGGTTTTGCAATGAGGACCCACCGCATGAGATATCAGCTAATCGAGTTTCAAACTTGCGGCACATGTCTGGAGGCAAGACATATTATACGGCCAGTTTTGGAACTTTTGACGCATTCTATGTAGCACCAGTGTGTACTCGGAGATGAAAATCCATTCCCCTTCCAAAAGGGAATTAAGTCTATGGGTGGCGTTGAGTTAGGGGAAAGAATCGGTTGTCAATTTACGCTGCACTCCCCACTGTCACTGCACGATCACTGCACGAAAAATAATACCAGACTGTACGACCAAATTGTGCACAGCGAACTGGATGGAAACAAGACTTGTTTTTGCCAGTTCTTAAAGTCATTGTTCTGGCGGTTTGCGCAAAATAAAGATTTACCAACGTGGGTGCTGATCGGTCTGCCTAAGAGTACCCACTTCACAGTCTCGACAGTAAATAAACAACTCAAAAATGTGTTTTTTATCTGCCTCGCGAGCCTACACTTGATTTAACTTGAACAAAGTAGCGCATGTACACAAAGTGCGTAACTAGTGTACACTACATTTGTAACAAGTCAACACTTCTGTGCTGCATTGATGTATGTACTGATGAGTGATGATGTGCTGTACTGTGTGTAGATATTGATGTTGTCGAAGATATTCTTTTGGTTTCGTTTTGTTGTACCGAGTGTATGGGTCGGCATCGAAATATGCGTCTTTTTGGCCCTCGACCGCAGTATTATAGAGCGCGTATAGCGACGACAATCATTTGGCAACTTCACTGAAACCCCCCAATTGTGCCTAGCCCGGTGGACGATTGTGATTAACTTCGGAGCTCGTGAGTTTATATCCGAAGGGTGCACTCGTCGATACGTCAATAACACTGATTTATTTATGAAAACAAGTCGATTTACGTGGCAAGAACACACGTTAACGTGGATGGAATGTGGTGTTTCTTCATTCTGCTGAAAAATAAAATCTCTGATCACCAACTTCCGTGTGCGACGGTAAAAGGAAAACAAGGGACTTTGAATATTCGCCATTTTTGAACTAGAAGCATCCGAGAAATTGCTTAGTCGGTGCAAGAGGGAAAATAGTCACAATACTGTGAAGGAGTTTGTAAAGGAACAAGAAGTCAAAGTTGAGCTCTTGGTTCTACCTTCTACCACTTTCGGAAATCGGAATACTATTCCACTTTGGTATTGGCAGTTACGAAGTGGACAGGGAACAGTTAATTTTTTGTACATCTCCCAGACTGTATTACTTGACTTGACTTTACTCCATGTTTGATAAAATTGCTATAGAAGCAGCTCAACGACTGGTTGAACGGCTCTGAGCGTATCGTGTGAGCGAACAGTAATTTCCACATGATACTTTAATTCAAAGAGCACTTAGTCTGAGTTACCTTTCTATAGAGTAATCCACGTTAAATATGCGAAAGAGCTTTATGCCAGGTACAAAGATGCTACGGTTTACTGAGTAAATAGGATAAGAATGCTTTTCTTTATACTATTCAAAATAAACGCTAAAAAGCTGGAAGTTATGCATATAAAGAGCATGCAGAATATATAGGTAGGTTTGAACAAAGTATGAATAACTTATAAATCGACATTTAGAGTGGAATAATCTAGCATGTCGTTCGCTTGTTTGTTCGTGATTCGGGGGATAATTTCAGATTAGACATGTTGAGCGCAGCCATTTTCTCAGAACGAAGAGAATATAGCCGAGCAGAAGCTTGTTTCAGATTACGGTGCCGGCGAAACGGAATAAAATGCTATCATGTGCCCCGCCGAGTAAGCTCAGTATTTTTCTACTTTACGGCGAACAGTCGACCTGGCTGGCGCGCAGATTTGTATAAATCGCACATGAGATAGCCCCTATATTTCTTTCAATAGCATCAAGTGGGGAGAGGGCGGCCAGCAAATCCATTATTCCGTATCTTCACGGTGCCGGCGGGGCTGATCGCTGGCGATTTGGGCACACACAGCGGACAAGGCGCGCGAACGGGGGGAATAATTCAACGAGGAGGGGTGATTGTCAAACTCCCCATCGACCGCTGGCTGATGTTTTAGTTATACGAGCAACGCTAATTGATTTATTGCATTAGGTAGTTCAGTGCGATTGTCTATTCTCCTCTGAGGTGCTAGCCAGTACGCGACAGACAACAAAGTGATCACAGCTACAAGAACAGCTGTGTGCATTATACAGCCCCTGGTGCATCTACGTGTAACGAGACATACATACCGACAACAGCTTCGGTCCAAACGAGCTGACTGAAAGACTGTATTATCCACTTGCAAACGTCATTGATTCGGAACTATTATTAACTACTTCTGGCCGCTATAAAAAGAACAGTTTTAATATCCTAACAAATAGTTGAAAGCATTTTAGACTCCAAATTAATAAGCCAAAAGCAGAGTGCATTTACAAGCGTAACGGTTATGATTGGAATCCACATCACAACTGAACTTAGAGCTATAATTGGCAGTTATACCGTTTAACCACCTGATCCTCTTTGTCAATGTCCGAGACAACAGGTCAAATCTTACCTTCGGATCCGCGGATGTTTTCGCCCTCTTGGCAGCCGGCGGCGACGGAGACTCGGACCGCGACTCATCGACGTCGATCGGCGTCTCCTCTTCGCTGGACGGCGTCGATTCCGTCTTGACGCTAGTCGCTATCACAACGGGCAAGCTCACGACGACGGCGGGCGTCGTCGCGAACGCGGTGCCCACGACGGGCACCACCGTCGGCGTAGATGTCGGCGTCGTCGGCGTCGGGGCGGCCGCGGGTGCAACCGCCACCGATGCCGGCAGCGTCGTCGTCGCGCCGACGACGCTTATCGTCCCGGGGAATATCACTTTCTGCACTGGCGTCGAACTCGCCGTCGCCACCGGCGTCGCCGCACTAGTCTGATTTATCACTGCGTTCGTTAGTGTCGCTTGCACCGGCGTCGATTTCACTAAACCGTTCACGTCGGCGACGACGGCTACCGTAGGCGGCGTCGTCGTCGTCGTCGCCGACGTCGTCACTTGATTTGCCGGCGCCGGCGGCGTCGGCGTTAATGTTGAGGTAGTCGTTTTCGACGGCTGCACCGGCTTGTCGGCGGCGTGTTTGTCGCGCACCTTGTCCCTGCGATGGCCGCTTGAGCCCCGCTTGCTGCCGTTGTTGGCCGGCGTCGGCTGGCCGGGCGTCGCGGTCGCCGCGCCCGCCGCGGTCGCCGTCGCCACGCAGTTCGACGCGGCGTTCGCCACCGTCGGCGTCGTGACGCCCGTCGCAGGGTGTTTACCCTTGAGCGCCGCGACGTCGCCACTCGGATCGACGACGCCACCGCCGACGCCGCCGCCGCCACCGACACTGGCACCGTTCACCTCGCCGGACTTTACGATCTCGTGTTTCGCCTCCGAAGTCTTCGTGCCCGGCTTAGTCCGTTTGATTTTCATCTTGAGCCCTTTATCGACTGTCGCCGAATGCTCGACGGCCATCTTGCCACCGACTGACGTCGTCTTGCCGGCAGAGTTCGCCGCCGAAGACATCCCCCCCGCTCCGGCCGCTGCTGCGCCCGCTGCGCCGCCGGCTGCACCTGCACCACCACTCACACGCTCGTTCGTCTTCTCGATATCAGCATCCAAGTCTATGATTAAATCGCCGATCCCGATGTCCCATTCATTGTCGTCGTACTCGAAGTTTGAGGAGGCTGCAGCAGGATCCGCCTTGGACGCCGTCCTGGTGGCTGCCACCTTCGCACGGTGGCCGTCGGTTAGCGGGGTTTCTCTCATTGAGCCACGGCCGCGGTCCATGGCGCGCCCGTCGGGTGACCAGGCCCGCACGGCCCGGCGTCCTCGAGCATCTTAGCCCCTGCAACAACGACACGCTCATGTCAGTTACTAGTCTCTAGTCTCTACACGTTGTTGGAACATCTCACACTTGATTGTTCTCTTATCTACCGACGCGGCGCTTGACTGGTGCCGCATGTCTGTCAAGTCTCTACTGTCCATCTCTCTGTAAGGTTACTCCAAGCTGTATAGTTTTAACTTTTAGTAGAGAGTAAATAGAGTAAATGTTCACCCTCCCCGCATTGGCTGTGCTGTGCTACACAACCGTTCGACTCCGCGACTGTATTTTAATGTGTTACTGTTACCACACATTCACGCGCGACTATCATTAAGCTAACCGACAGTTACAACTTCCACGTGCCTACACCACTAATGGCACCGCACCGCGTCAGTGGTGGCCACTGGAACTAATTATGTACACAGGTAATCAGTCAGTGAGAACTCTGGTGAGACAAGGCAGGCGGCGTCCACGATCGGCTCCAAGCATTGGCAGGACACATCGCCGACACCTTGAAGCTAGTGGCAGCGCAGGGGCAGCGCAGGGGCAGCGCAGGGGCAGCGCAGGGGCAGCGCAGGGGCAGCGCAGGGGCAGCGCAGGGGCAGCGCAGGGGAAGCGCAGGGGCAGGGCAGGGGCAGGGCAGGGGCAGCGCAGGGGCAGCGCAGGGGCAGCGCAGGGGCAGCGCAGGGGCAGCGCAGGGGCAGCGCAGGGGCAGCGCAGGGGCAGCGCAGGGGCAGCGCAGGGGCAGCGCAGGGGCAGCGCAGGGGCAGCGCAGGGGCAGCGCAGGGGCAGGGCAGGGGCAGGGCAGGGGCAGGGCAGGGGCAGCGCAGGGGCAGCGCAGGGGCAGCGCAGGGGCAGCGCAGGGGCAGCGCAGGGGCAGCGCAGGGGCAGCGCAGGGGCAGCGCAGGGGCAGCGCAGGGGCAGCGCAGGGGCAGCGCAGGGGAAGCGCAGGGGCAGCGCAGGGGCAGCGCAGGGGCAGCGCAGGGGCAGCGCAGGGGCAGCGCAGGGGCAGCGCAGGGGCAGCGCAGGGGCAGCGCAGGGGCAGCGCAGGGGCAGCGCAGGGGCAGCGCAGAGGCAGCGCAGCACAGGGGAAGCGCAGGGCAGAGGCAGCGCCGCACAGGGGAAGCGCAGGGGAAGCGCAGGGGAAGCGCAGGGGAAGCGCAGGGGCAGCGCAGGGGAAGCGCAGGGGAAGCGCAGCACAGGGGAAGCGCAGGGGCAGCGCAGGGTAGAGGCAGCGCCGCACAGGGGCAGCGCCGCACAGGGGCAGCGCAGGGGAAGCGCAGGGACAGCGCAGGGGAAGCGCAGGGACAGCGCAGGGGAAGCGCAGGGACAGCGCAGCACAGGTGAAGCGCAGGGTAGAGGCAGCGCCGCACAGGGGCAGCGCCGCACATGGGAAGCGCAGGGGAAGCGCAGGGGCAGCGCAGGGGAAGCGCAGGGACAGCGCAGCACAGGGGAAACGCAGGGGCAGCGCAGGGTAGAGGCAGCGCCGCACAGGGGCAGCGCCGCACATGGGAAGCGCAGGGGAAGCGCAGGGGCAGCGCAGGGGAAGCGCAGGGACAGCGCAGCACAGGGGAAACGCAGGGGCAGCGCAGGGTAGAGGCAGCGCCGCACAGGGGCAGCGCCGCACAGGGGCAGCGCCGCACAGGGGCAGCGCAGGGGAAGCGCTGGGGCAGCGCAGGGGAAGGGCAGGGGCAGCGCAGCACAGGGGAAGCGCAGGGGAAGCGCAGGGGCAGCGCAGGGGCAGCGCAGGGGAAGCGCAGGGGCAGCGCAGGGGAAGCGCAGGGGCAGCGCAGCACAGGGGAAGCGCAGGGGCAGCGCAGGGGCAGCGCAGGGGCAGCGCAGAGGCAGCGCAGCACAGGGGCAGCGCAGGGTAGAGGCAGCGCCGCACAGGGGCAGCGCCGCACAGGGGCAGCGCAGGGGAAGCGCAGGGACAGCGCAGGGGAAGCGCAGGGACAGCGCAGCACAGGGGAAGCGCAGGGTAGAGGCAGCGCCGCACAGGGGCAGCGCCGCACATGGGAAGCGCAGGGGAAGCGCAGGGGCAGCGCAGGGACAGCGCAGCACAGGGGAAGCGCAGGGGCAGCGCAGGGTAGAGGCAGCGCCGCACAGGGGCAGCGCCGCACAGGGGCAGCGCCGCACAGGGGCAGCGCCGCACAGGGGCAGCGCAGGGGAAGCGCAGGGGCAGCGCAGGCGAAGGGCAGGGGCAGCGCAGCACAGGGGAAGCGCAGGGGAAGCGCAGGGGCAGCGCAGGGGCAGCGCAGGGGAAGCGCAGGGGCAGCGCAGGGGCAGCGCAGGGGCAGCGCAGGGGAAGCGCAGGGGCAGCGCAGGGGAAGCGCAGCACAGGGGCAGCGCAGGGAAAGCGCAGGGGCGGCCCTGTCCTCATGACTCTGGGCGGATGGCGTTGATAAGCTGAATTTGGACGCTCTCCACGAAGAGACATGCTACATACATTCTGAAGGTCCGTGTCAAGAAAAAAATTAGTGAGGCTATGGCTTGATTTGCGACCGAATAGTGACAAAATCTTTTTTTTTTAAATGTCGACAAAAAGTAGTCTAAAAATGAATAAACGTAGGTGCTAAGGAAGTTTAGTCTTAGCCAAGGAAGGATTTTAAACCATGGATTAATGGACGTATTTTCTATAAAACTCGACAGCTATTCATTTTTTATTCCATTTGTTAGCACAAGCCAGAAACCATATGCAGAACTTTCTGATTCACTGGCTAATTTTACAACGCTTTCAACTCGTAAAGAGAAGCGAAGATACCCGCCGATAAGAATGAAGACATAATCGAATTACGGTTCAGAATTGAAACACCAGAAGACACGTCAAGGGAAGGGTGATGTGATGCAGTGGCAAAGCAAGCTGACGAGACCTCCCCCCTCCCTCTCCCGACAACCTGTCACCCAAAGGAGCGAATCATAAGGCCACTCATCCGAAATCAGGTCCACGAGAGCGTGCGCACTGATCCGACAGTAATGGGCCAATCGCCTCGAAAAACTGGGTCTCGTTGATGCTTTGTTATACCTAAAGGCACTAAAAATATTGCTAACTCGATGAGAACTCAACACAAAGCACCAAAATAGCTTCCCAGTTGAGTAATCAAGCCCACAGCCGTCCAAGAGTCAGCGCTCTCCCGAACAGCAAACTATTCTTAGACACAGTTGTACTTTTTGGACAGCTTTGAAAAGTCACGTTCGAGCCCCGAATAACTTTGCAAAAAAACTATTGAAAACGTAATCTGCAGCTGAGCGTTAGTTCGCAACTGAGAAGTGAATGGACCGAATTTTATTTGAACATCAAAGCCAAGAGGACGCGGCGTTTTCAACGTATACGACACACTCATCGTTCAAGATGCACCCAAATTTGCCTCGTCTTTGTTGAGCTTCGTTGCGACTGACCGTCGGGCCTCTTCAAGCATGCCACTTCAGCATCTACTTCAGCATCTACTTCAGCAAGCTTCAACCAAAGTCTCGTATGGCCGCTCTAGCATCCCGTGGCCAGAAGCACTAGACAAAATAACAAGTCACTTCATGTTGCTTTCGAGTCCAGCAGACTCATATAGTCATAGTCCATATATATATATATATATATATATATATATATATATATATATATATATATATATATATATATATATATATATATATATATATATATATATATATATATATATATATATATATATATATATATATACCTACTAAAATCCAATGGTAGTTTGAAGACCGGCTTTGAAATGGGTGGTAAGTATACGGCATCGCCTCGCCTCCCTTCATTAACATTCATGGCGAGATCGTCGACCGCCGCCAGCACATCAAAGTTATTTAATGGTCAAGATGAGCTCGAAGCCTTTAATAACACTAATTGAATGCTGGCCCTATGCAGGATCGATTAACTCTCCTAATTAGTCGGTCATGTTTGGGTGTGGATCGACGGCTAATGAGTGGGAACCTCCGCACACGAACCGCGAATCACACCGATCGGAATTCTGCGCCCCGGCGGGGTGTTACTTGTAAGTACAAGGGCAGGTATCATCGGATTCAATGCGATGGGTTACGTGATTGACAGATTGACATCAAGCAGTCATGACCAGTCGATAGTCAATGACTATCTTTCTTTTCCAATATTTTGGAGAGCATTTCATTAAATTCTCCATCATAAAACATCGTTCGTTGGACCAGAGGTGTTTTACGATTAAAATTGTTTTTTTGTTTGAATGTGTGCTATGTCGGTGGGTTTACGATTTGCAGACCATCAGAAATGCAATATGATTACACGCCGATGACCTGATTATCCCAGTTTATATATTGAAATGCTAAATTGAACGAGAATGACAGTCACGAGTGAAGCTACACAGCTGCAATGCATCCAACTTTTCACTTACATCTAACTCCACTCACCATACTATTCCACTATATACCAGGGATTGAGCCCGGAACCGGAACCCAGAACCGTTTGAAATCTAGAACCGTAACCGTAAACCCAACACAGAAAATAGTAAGAACCGGAACCAGAACCGGAACCGAAATAAATAGTTACGGTTCTGTTTCGGTTCCAAAAGGTTCTTTTCGGTTCCAAACTTTGCCGACTTTCTCATTTCTATGCCACACTAACTTAATTTTTTGAAGGTTGGATATGATAATTATTGTAAAGCTTCAAAATTTCTGTAGATATCATATGTAAAAAGGATTTGGATGTGTTCTTCAGGCTTATAGTGAGTGTCTCCCAAGCTTATATAACGCGTGATTTCAGCTGATAGCAGCATCACACTTGAGGGATATTTTTTGTATTTACATTCGTATAATCTGCTTTTCATTTAGAAGTTATTAGAATAAGACGGTATTTCTTGATAGCCAGAAATATCTGGATTTCTGTGTCTGCTGGCTATCTGAATTCCGGGATATAGAGAAGGAATTAGCTGCTATGCAATTTCGTGTGACAAATGATGTCAGAATTAATAGTTGAAAATATTAGCGAGAGTGAGAAACGTAGCATGCACAGCGACGCACCAAAAATAATTTTGCGAAGCTTGTGGATTTCGTATACACAGTGAAGCTGCAGACTCCCGACATCTTTGATAATAATAAAAACTCAAATTCTGTTTTAGATAATTTAAAAGAGTCACTGCATGAAAAATGGTTGGTCCTAAGAGTAATAACATAGGGAAGTAGTTTGTGCTTGACCAACAATGTATTGTGAAAAAAGTAATTATTCACGAATGATGAATATACATACCGAACATGTCAAGAACACAGCAATATAGCATTGTACTGTATCTTAATCCCAATCACTGTGAAATGATCTTAAAGTGACAAAAATATAGTGTCAAGAAAGCACTCTCTGAACAAAAGGAAGTATGTAGGGGATATATATTTTTTTTAGAGTGCATAAAAATATGGAACCGTTTGGAACCTTTTGGAACCGAAACGACTCAGGAACCGGAGCCGGAACCCGAACCCTTTGAGATCAAATTTGTCGGACCGGAACCGGAACCGTAATGAGTTAAGGTTCCAATCCCTGCTTTATACATCATCATTAGTATTGCTATAGTATTTCGTGTCGGCAAACAGAACGGTCGCACACAAAAGAAAGCATCTACACCAGCCCGCCATAGGATATTATCATATCGGTATATGCATTTAATAGAGCTCAGCCTTTGAGGGTACAATTATAATTAATTATATATCAGTCACAAATTAATCACCACGACCAATTACAAACTAAATGAGATGAGTTTTCGATTTTCTTTGCCTGCTACCGTCCTTTATAATACAACTCCCCGGCGGCCTAGTATGTGAACTTTAAAGTTTAAACAGCTGAGAATGACAGTTAAATCTGGTTATATCTGAACATTAATTATGCATTCTTCCATTTCCCGGTTTTAGCCTCATTATCATTCACACAATCTCCTCTCAAAGATTAACGCGAAGTGATAGATCGAATGGTGGAACACAAGCCTTCCATGACTAACGCATTGTGTTATGTCTTAATCCTGAGTATTATGTCTTATCGGATTGGACCCTATCGCTGTACCGGTTATTGAACGTATGGCTTCGGTCTCGGACCGGAAACCGGTTTCAGGCCTATGAAACCACGGTCGAAGATTGATATGCGGTCTCGGGGAGAATTTACGTTTCGTCACGATTTAGATGCGAAGCTTCTCCTGAGCTCCATTGCCGGTAATTATTGTCGTAGCAAGATCAAGAAGCTCGGTGATGGTGCTGGTGCAAGGAAGGGAAAAGCATTTGTGCTCGATTCAAGAGTCAAGTGTAGTTAGGTATATTACGGTGCTCACAAGCGACTTGAGAGATAGAGACATCATTATATCTCGGAAACATCAAGGAGTAATAAGAGTATGGTATGAAGAGACGATGCTCTCAAGCATTTATATTTGTTCAAATTTAATTTCAAACGCGAGTTTAAAGCTCGTTTCGTATGCAAACTTCTGAGAGATTGTCTGTACAAATAAATAGTCAGCACGGTGCATAGCGTGCTGTTATGAAAAACCGACAATGAAAATACATAATGTTGTTGTAACTAATAAGAACAATCGTAAACGACGCAAAAATTTGTCCTGTGTGGGAGCTGCCGAGTGACTCGACTAATAATTACCTTATCGCAGAAATATAACGTAATTTTGACTTGTTCATTCAGAGCCCCATTTGATAACGCAATCAATAACTAAGTGTGCTTGTTTGTATTTTGATTAACTTGTCCAGCCATTTAAAACCGCTTGGCTTTGTGAATTGACTCAGATTTCTAACCGAGGTGTTCATGTTCATCAAACGTTCTATTTACGAATCTGTGATAGATTCCAAAATGAAAAATCCAATGAAACGAATTCCAGAAAGAAATGTATTATTTATAGCCCGAGTTGTGTGTATGCCGGTGGGTGCGCTCATGAGCACTGAACCAAGCTCGTACGTCCCTGTGTAACATTTACACAGCTCGCACAGCAAACAGGAAAACAGGACATGTTTATTCGAGACACATACTGCACACACGGGCTGAAACAGCGATTTCTATTTTGCCCGTGCCCATGCACTGTACTAGCGAGCCGCGATGACATTGAGCGAGTGTCAATTATTCCGGCGACGGTGCCTCGACGGTCGGATTGCTGGCTCTGATTGTACATTTCGCTGACAAATCAATAACCCTCGAAACCAAGCCAAGCGAGAATATGTATATAACAACATCTACGTGATACGATCATTCGTGACACTTTCGTTGCGAATTGCGATCATGCAAAGAGACCTACACCCGATTCAATCGAGTACGGGAGCGGATTTAGCATTCAAAGATTACAAACGTTGTTACAAGATGACCCACAAGTTTCAAAACTGTCCGTAGAGCCTTTTGTCGAGCTCAAATAACGAGTAACAAGCTAGGAAATGCGATGGTAAATGCCAAGAAAGACTCCTTAAATTACAAATTCACTCTTCTTCTCGGGGAGAAATTTTAGCGTAGGTAAAATAGTACAAAAGCACGCGAATGGCTAAACGATCATGTAAATCATAAAATAAGACTCTAATGCGAGGTGAATTATTCGGCAATGTTCGTAAATTATTGACTACGGTTCATCGGTTATTGAGTGAGCGAGAGAGAAAGAGAAGCGAATTTTGCTCGTTATTTACGTGAGAAAAAGTAAGATCTTTGCTGTAATCGGCGTGGCAAAGAAATTTCTGGCATGGTAATAAAATATCTCCATTGCTTTCGGATGCCGCAGTGAAATGTCAAGTTAATAGTAGCGAGCAAGCCAATTTCAATTTCTGAAGTTATCATCCCCATCTCTCCTGGGATTTTGGTGACGGAACCACATCTAAAACGATGAGCGATTAATGACCCTCTGGATAAACATTTACTAACTGCAGTTAGCTCAACCACAGTTCAATTTCGAAGTATCATCCTTGCTGCCGCAGGTATGTGTTTCACTTCATCCATTGATCCCAGTCATCAAGTGGTAGGTGAGCAAACGTGTGTATAAGGAGAGCGAGAGATAGACAGGTGCGTCCTGATAAAAACACCATTTAATCGTCCACCACATAGAAACAACAGCTCCACCTTTGCTTTACAGCATAGCTCGAGCGAATCCACAAAAAAAATGCCACGGAAAAAAGAGATCTCTCCTCAAGATTAGCACCTTTCCAATAATCGCTGATAAATTGAAAGATGTTTTATAGCTGTAGCAAATTAAAACGCGAAATAGAAATTTGACTCGAACAAGATTCGGCCCATGAATATTGAGCGAGTGAGCGAGCAGGTTCGCATGTTTTTGGCAAGAGCGATTTATAGATGCTAATTGGACAGTAATATGACAAGGTGTTGTCAAGCGATGTCTGTGCTGTTTGAAAGCACATAGACCGCGTCTGCCATTCGCCATGACACAACACCAATGGTGAATGCATATGCTCATCGCTGTAAACCTTCGAAACATGCGCACATAGTCGTAATCCCAGGTTTATTGTCTATAATAAACTGTGCGGCTGCCATGTACTATTGTAACCTTTTAGAGATGTGAATAAATCGCATGGATATAAATTTTATATCAACCACTTTGACTAATCGGATAGCACAATCTAACGCCAACAATCCACAGTTTCCGCTATCATTGCGGTCTCATTGCTGCTAGACTGAGCAAATTTAAACTTCTTTAATGTTCAATGTAATTTACTATCTAATGTAACAACCCATCTATCTCCCTACCCTCTGCGTCCGAAAATGAAATGAAGTTTCTAAGCAGCAGATCAATATAAATGTGGTTTTAAGCACTGTAAAACGTTGAATGCAAATCTTCGACATTACACATTATACACGGGAGACATTATATAATCACGAACATTTTATAAATGTAATAGACCTGTCTGCTCCTGTCACTTAAAATTAGTGACGGACTTTCTGAATCGATCAACACTTTCAACACGACATCAATTACGACAACAACGCGGTAGGTAATTGCAACTTTCGTCGAAGCTGCGACAAAGGTAATTGTCAGTGATAGCCTCGCGTTGGGATCACAGAACCAAGAGAATAACACGTTGGATTGTTTTCTCCAATATCTGAGTCTAGAACCAATGATTGTGAGCCAGCTCGTTTCACAACTCAAAAAGCACCGAGTATGCCAAACAGGGTGACAAGAATGACGACCATTTATTCGCAAATGTGCGGCAACAATCGTGGTCAATCGCTGCCAAAGTCGGAAATGCCAACAGAAAAAGCCACTGTATAATATGTGGCCCAGTTCAGAGCCCCGGTACACGTAGTATAATATTCTAATAGCATGCACGCTGCCAGCACAGTAATTAACCCGGAGGCAATGTATCATTGTGCTGGCCCCTGTTTTTCGTGGAGTTTTTACCATTTTCCAACGACTTAATCCGAAGGCTACACGAACACTCATGTGCGCTCTGCGAGTACGAAGAGTAATATATGTGTCCCAGAGCCGAGAAGCAATGTAGTAAATTACGAGTGCGGAGCGAAACACTATGTGTAATCACATTCCTTCATCCTGCTGCCGCGAGCGTGAGACGTCTTGAAAAATATTATCTTTTACATTATGCGCAGCACAACAACAAAAAATTGACGGCAAAGTTGAATAAACTCAAAGACGCAGACGTGTAATTCAGTAAGACGACACTCCGCTGCGTTTTGCAGCGAAATGCAATTTACTTGCTTAGCAGGAATCATTTTCTTACGGCTGCATCATCATCGTGGTGCAGTCAAGCTTCACGATGCACTTGCACTTTCCACCTGAGAATGTGTGTGTGTGTGTGTGTGCATTCGGGTGAGCAAGATGAGAGTGTGCATCTCGCGGCTTGTGCCACGCCATCCGGCGCCTACGCGATAGTAATTTGCCTCTAATTGCATTACAATTTACTAATTGAGATAAAACATGCCGTGCAAAGGGATAGTTAACTTCATCAAGACTCCGTGGCTAACCGCTAAATTGACTTTTGACAGAGTCAGCGACATGGAAGAAGAGCTACAAGGATGAAGTTCGAAGACTTCACGAGATAGGATATATTATAATGTATCCACACGAATGATGTGATATATTAGAGGAGAGAACTTTCAAATTATATGGATCAAAAATAATAGACACACGGACACACAAACACACACACACACTTAATTTCCTTGCTATGGCCATCTCACATACATTATAAATATAATTGAAAATGTCTGCAACATCATTACTCATGTTCGTTACCCATGAAATTTTTCTCAACCGAAGAAACCGATTAAAAAAAAGCCCGTCGGGCAAAATGTTCAATTTTGATGTACATTTAATATTTAGAGAGTAAATAGTGCAACTCACGGGCTGCGTAACGAACCAGCGAGTTACGCGTTTAATGAGTGGTGGGCGGGGGGGGGGGGCTAATTGAAATGAAACCCCTGCAACCAGGTGCACAGCGTAATACGAGGGTGGCCCTCCCCCCTACCCGCCCCGCCAGCGCACCCTCTTTCGAAACCGACAGCCCAACCGCAGCCGTAGTCGAAATTGAAGGGAAAAATTACTCGTAACAAACTATAATAACCATGTGTGTCTGTATCAGCGTAGTTTCCCAATGATATAAATTATGTGAATTGATCAGTAAGACATGTGCTAGTCACATATCTGTATAGATAGACCACGGGCCTTTTGGTTTCAGCCAATAGAAGTTTTCTCGTTTTGAATTACTCAATTTCGTTTGGAATATGAAGATCAAATAATGCATGGTTCTCGTGGGTCAAAGAAAACCCATCGGCTTGGCTCAAAACCTGTCGCCTAGCGTGACCTCAAGTTCAAATTAATTCTAGTAACATCGTAAAATGATGCCACGATTCTCCATTCCAAGTCAATATAAATGTACACAAATTTGAACTCATTCTTGCACTTTGCTGTTCGAGTTTGAAAATAATAACGCCAAGTAAAACCAACTTATTATGCATCGGCATCGCAAATAGGTACCTACACAAACTAACGTGACGCAGCATATAACCAAGCCGCTAACAAATTGAGCTAGCCATTTTATTGATATAACTCTTTATTGCACATAAAAGGTTCGTATTATAATAATTTGGCTCCTTTGAATCCTGAACAACAAGGAAGACGAGTACAAAAAATCCTCCGACAAATCCCAGTGTCGTGAGGCAGCTGACAATTTAAAGAGCGATTCGCTAAATTTGCTTATATTGCCATAGCTGAATGTTCTCTTCCTTATTTGGCGATGGCGGCGAGCCGAGAGCTCCGCACAGATCTCCATTTTCACGAACATATTGGCAATAAAGAACGAGATTTTAATTCGCAGCCCATAAAAGTCTATCGTGCGCCGTAACTCCGACCAGCTGCTATGCACGAGTGCATCGGGAAGCGAGCGCGCTGCATACTGAAGTGCATAGCGATCAACGGGAGATAGTCACTCTCAGCAGCCTCGTCCAATTAGGTGGTAAATGCGAGGCGATGGAATCTTTTTGGCTGCAGTACAAAAACTAATAAAACGCAACTGTTTTAATAAGCGGCACGATCTCGTCACCCGTTCAGAATTGTCGGTAAAAACACTTTGTGTATATAAGTGCACAATATCAATGAAATTACACTCTGATAGATAGTGTATTGAACAAACTAACAGTATTTGATTAAGCTCATGGCTATAAACAAGTTTAGTTGAAAATACACAAACTAATTGATTGAATAATGGTGTGTAATTTTGATTATACGACGTTTAATTAGCTAGGTAATGTAACTAATGCGAGATAGTGTTTCATGCGGCGGTGACCTCAATGTTAACAATAGACAAAAAAAAATATGAAAATTGAAAACTATCCGCCTGTCCGCCTATCAAAGGGCGTTTCGCGTCGCTTTCGATTAGAATTCAAGATTTATTACGTCGTGAAGCTTTTGAATAATATTGAAATTAAAATACACACATATTTGCCTTTGATTTCGCCAAGTCGCGCGGGGCCATTAGCAAATAGGACACATAAATTAAGAAGATCTTGCGCTAAACGTGTTGTTTTATCTTGTTTCAAATTGCATCTCATTTGCATTCCGCTCCCCGCTGCGAGCCGTCAAGAGTTAAAACTTTTGACTCGCGCTGTACCGAGTCAATTTGGTTCGCGCTGAGAGAGAAGTCCTCGCCACACGATGCGGAGTCGGATATTGCGAAGCGTCAACCGATTCAGAGCTGAGCGCTTGAGTATGCAAATGAAATGCATATTTTCCCAACGCAACCCATGAAAAAAAAGGAGGCAATAACCAGCTGCACACATACAGATATCTATTTTTCCCCAATTAGAACCCATAAAATGGGTAATAGCGTGGAAAAGGCCTTCGACCTCCACTTTTTCTATACAATTAGTCTCTTAATTGGGGTACTTGACGCGTAGCATGCAGTCAGTCGCCGTGGCGGTGTCGTAGGAAGGTAAATACCTGATTGCGTCGCAATGGATTCCACAATGGGCGGCGACGGCCAAGGCAAAGGAATGCTGGCGGCTTCGGATCGTAGAGACAAAATGTGACAACTATTTTACGCCGCACGGTTATTGTGTGTCACCACAGACAAGTATTATAATATTATACGCCGTGATCTTTCATTTGTGCGGCTAAATCGGCTTACTACCGCTGGGCGTAACTGTGCCCCGTATTTGGAACGACTCTAATTTGGAGCTTTACGAATCAAATCCTGCGGTATCACTTACCGAATTTACTTTTACCAACAAGGAAAACCACAAAATCGACTACAAAGAACCGAAAAAAAATGGCGCGTCAAACACGCCTCGTTCTAATTTTCCACGGCACACCGTATCCGTTCACGTAACAATTCGAAACCCTGACACCCAAAAAGGACGTGCATTTCAAAAAAACAGCACACAAATAGCCGAAATTGACGGCAAGAAACGTTCGCAATCTGAGCACATCTCGTCGTTCGACCGCATGAGAAACAAAGAAGCTACGGGAGCATCGCACATCGCAGATATGGATGAGAGATCGTCGTGCTAGACGGTCGTAAGAAAAACAGGCCGTCGGCAATGACGAGCTGGAGAGTGGAGAGCATGTCGAGCGAGAGATCGACCGCGTCGTACATCTTTACGCGTGCACACAGTCATGTTTGACACAGTCGCTCCGCTAACTGAATCGACCTCTGACCAGACCGACCGTTTACTAGTCGGCGCAACAAAACGGGTACCTACTATACCAACATACCACCAGTGTGGATGGATACCACCACAACCGCCACGTATATATATATGCTGGTGTTCGGTGATGTGCTATACGGGCTTGGTGTTATATCCTCTCTCCTACTAATTTTATATTCATAAATCTTTCACACTCTCGACGATTACGAGATACCCACGTGTGGTGTGTGGTAGGTAGAGGTAGGTTGGATGCTGCTATGTTAGGTAGAGTTGTTGGGCGGGTTGTACTAGTGTTTGGGTGTAGACTGACTGATTTTAACTGATCGAAATTATACTTATGTAGGTGCCTTATTCGTCGTTAACATGGATTAGGCTATTGCCGTTTATTTGCACCTACGTAACAAAAAAAGGTATACCAAAAACGTATAAGTATTTTAATAGTAAATGTACTGTCGTTACATGTACTTAAGAGGCAATAAAAAAGTCAACGTGTACTTTGGTAACAAAGTAGAGGCAGAGCAAAGGTTAATTGATTCATGATTTATTCCAATTTCAAAGTGTTTTATTTCTGAAAAAGGGAGTGTAAGGCTACAACAAAAAAGGGTTTAGACCGAGATCTATAGGTAGCCTAGGTAGAGGTACCTACATAATATATAAGTATATAAAGTTATCACCTGCCTGGCCGGAAAGATAACGGGCGATGTCGCGAACAAAAAGAGGCACTCAAAACGGTCTTGTAAACGTGTCGCTCTCGCCAGCTTGCCTCGACCACTTTGGGTGGGAGTCTCGCGATCCTCTCTTGACTGCCATGCGCTTGTCTCGTCGCACTCCCGATCCGGGCACAAAGATGAGCGAACCGAACAAGCGTCGCTGTCTCTGTCCACGGCAGGTATGGCCGGTGCCAATTGCAACTTTCGAGCCGAAAAATCGAACTGAAAGGTAGCATTCTCACGACATTCTTTGGCATCCGCTGTCAGGATGTTCCAGGTAGAACAGATATGCCCACAGCACAGGTCTTCTTCATCTTTACACCTCTAGTGCTGACTCCTGTGCCTCTGATTCTCTCTGACAAGAATATCAAGATATCAATGTATCATGAATGATGAATGATGAATCATTACCTATAACCTTTGTCTCATATTATTATATCGCTTCTAAAAGTAATTATCTTTCCATCTTCAACGAGATGCAAAAATAAACGCATCCTCTGACATATCAGTGTAATCAGAATACAGACAATATATAATATTGAAAACTTAACATGAACAAGCGGATTAAGCTTGAAAGATCAATTATCTAGCAAATGAAATGTAGGTTAGTTACAAATAAACAGTCGCCAAGGCCAAGGCAATAAAAGCCCTTCCATCGTCGAGTAATTGGATGAAAACGGTGAGACACAGTCCCTAAACTCAGTCGACTTGCCACATAATTGGGATCGCGCAAAATGATTCCCTACACCGGTAGGTAGGTAAGCGTTTTTCGATGTGGACACTTCCTGCGCTGGCCGGTTTCTCGGGCAACTAGCTCTCGAAGGCCCGCGGCAGCACAGACCACGAGCGAGAGCGGCAAGCTGAGGGAGACGATTTCATGAAACAGATCGCGCCGCGGCCCGCAGAATCGTGGTCCATCACTGACGCTTTAGTCACGTCAACATAATAAAGCACTGCGATGAAGCGACGATAATAAAAACAGCAAGCAACAATTTTAATTTGGTGGTAACGACCTGGTCGGAGCGATCTATTGGGTGGCTGGGCGGTAATACGGATTTGTTTCTCTGCCGGTAACATCTTGCTTTGTCCCGTCGTGCTCGACGAGTCCATTCATTCACTCGTTTGCGTTGTTTACCACGATTTGTTGGGAGAAATTTACGAACAATGCGAGTCCTGTGGAACTATGAAAACGTCAATGAATCGCGAATAGATGTGTGAGTTGTGCCTGATGTACGCGAGGAATGACGACTGACGAGTGTTGAAATGTTGTAGATTGAATTCTTTACACGTATTTACTTTTTCACTGAGTATTATGCCTTCGAAACTGAGAAACTGCGATTTCAGATCTTGCATAGACTGCAAAACTACAGTGTATAAAGTGCAACATCGAACAGAATGCGCATTTGATTCTGTCGACATTGTGGCAAAATCCAAACACTGTAGATGGACGGACACGATATTTGAAACGCCGAACATGACAAAATTGAAATAAAAACAACCCCCATGCGTTCAACTAATGTGGAACATCGACTCTACGAGTACATATTTTCTTGTTCAAACGTTTACTGCGTTTTTTTTTTTTTAAATCATTGCCATCCATTCGTACATGTAATGGCCCGTGAAACTTTCAAAGGAGTAACATTCCTCAGCATTTACTTCCATGTAAAGAAGCTATGTTGCGAGAGCCGACTCGGAGCAGCAAATGCTCCTCCAGAAACGAGTCAATTATAGCAGTCGGGACATGTAGCAAATGGAAGAATCGTGTATACTAGCTATTAGGATTTATGACCCGACTGCCTGTCATGACGCAGCAACTAGTATAATTAATACAGAAATAAATTATAGTGAACATTAAAACATTTTATAAATATGTGAGTTTTTTTGTTTCTCTGCATTTCGCAACAGCAAAAATCAATAACGATAAAACCAAGGATCACGATTTGCTAGAGATGTGTACCTTGGATCTAGGGTCAATTACTTATCGGATAATAAATATGCTAATGCAAAGTATATTAGCATGAACGGTCCATTGAAGTAGATCACACTTTTTCTGTGATATAGCCAAGGGCGAAAAAATAATCCACGAGATCAAAGAGGACTCCGGCTATCCGGTCCATTTAATTCCAAGCGCCCGTCGTTCTCCCAAAAAGACACTCCTCGAGAATCCAATAAAACATAATTAATTTTTGATAGGTATTAGCAGCGATATCCCACTAATTCAAGAAATGACGATTATGTATAGGTATATCTGGCAAAACTCCAGAACAGGTTATAGTTATAAAGCCAAACAATAAAACAACCTCTTATCTCTCGTAATCATCAATAAATTGTATATATAGATATATTGTATTGTTGACAAGACAACAGTTTTATATGTCAACATACAAAGCAATTACCGTGCCAAAACGCTTGACACGTAATTTCAGACTTGTAATTATTATAGGTATAGATGATTGAAATTGGCCTAGATGCAATAGTACATGGCGGCGACGCACAGTAGCATATCAATAAATAGAACTAGTCGATCGCTAATTACTGAGAGAGCCGAGCGGCTGTGACTTATCCGGCAATACGCCCCAGGGTAAATTGATTCAGACTCGTGTATAAAAAGAGCCGCGTGCGTTCCGACTCGAGTAGCATGGACTACGCCAAGCGAGGCATTCCGTGACCCATTTTGTGTGAACGGTTAGTAAATTGAACGATTACCAGTTTGTAAGCTAATCATTCGTAATGAACGATTACCAGTTTGTAAGCATATCATTCGTAATGAACGATTACCAGTTTGTAGGCTAATCATTTATTATTGGTTTCAGCTTGGCTGCAAGTTCATGTGAAACCAATTTATCAATATCTTTACATTGGTATGTAAACTTTTCGAATACGTTACAGAAAAATTGTTTTGATTAGAAATCTGAATTTACCTAATGCCACGGCTGCTTTTCATTTATGAACTTGGTTCAAAATTCAAATTCGCTGACCACCGATTAGATACTTGAAATTACGCTCACACTGTATTCGGCCAGCGATTACAACTTACAAGGCAGGCACTTGGTTAATTTGTTCCCAGTCTCTTTTATGCCTCTGTGATTACGACGTAGCTAGTTTACATATTTAGCGACTGATAAAACTTCCTTCATTACACTATCGGTTTGAACACACACGTAATTACCGTTAGCTATCTTAGCTACAAACATACATCACAGTTTTGTGTATTTTCTAGTTGAAAATGCAATTCCAAGTTACTGCACTTCATGCACATAATTAACAGGAAGTGTGCATGCGCTTTGCTGCTGCGAAGTAGACAGCATTGCTTCAGGTCTTTCATGCAGCAGACAACTGCTAGCACTCGCACAACTGTGAATTGATTCTCAGTCGAAATGTTCGGAATTACTTAGCGTCGTTTCACCAACAACGCTTCGCGTCCCGCAGCAAGGCTCAGCTTTTCTTGCCTTGGGGTCGCTTCACCGCTGCAGTAGGTACACATTGCGTGCGGATCAACAACAATTTTCCAAGAATAATTTGTCTCGGTTCTTCGTTAAATTACTGCCAGCCTAGCACCATCCTTTTCAACAGGTTTAGTGCCCTCGCCAGAGATCCTTTGTTATAAATTTAGCAATGGCATTAGGTGGGGTAAGTAAGTAAACTAGCCTCAAACTCTGGGGGTGCCACAGGCAAAACCTCGGCTATTTTCATTCGGCTAGCATAAGCAAGCTGACTCAAGATGTAACCACAGACCACAGGTAAAATGACCATTTCTTTCAATTTTACCTTTGAAACATTCGTACAATGCCAAAGTCAGTGGGTTTACGTAGGTTGAGATCCCGAACAATGAGCGTTTAGGTTATTATATGCCCATCCTAATACAAATGATACATTGGAAGCAATGTGTTGATAGCAGGATTGCGGATCTGCAGATAAGACGGACCGAACTCCAAGCGGGCCTAGCCATCGGGAACGTGTTTTTTTGCAGCCCATGGTCAAACTTGGCTGGCATCGAAGGTCGAGCCCGACCGGCTACCACATCATCACCCCGTCGCAGTGGTTTGAAAAATGAATCGACATGCCTTTCGTTGCCTCTTGTCCGTCCGCGTTTCGTATTCAGACTTTTACACCACAGGATCCTTCAGTCGCTCCTTCGACGAATCGACCCACGGCGGTATCAAAAATCGGAGCCCTTCTTTTGACAAGACAACGCGCAGCACTGTGCACACCCATTTGAATTTTAAATTTCTCTTCTCGCACCCGTACTAAATGGTTTAACCACTGGTTAAAAAAACTTGTTACGGTGTCTCGAGACGAGGTTAATTAATTTGTAAGAATTAATTTGATCCTTGGTTTGGAGATGGTCGGTCGCGAGAAAGACGTTTAGCAGCGCTAATTAAAACTGACGGCGGCACTTTACTTTGAACCGGATGTTATAATGCACTTTTAGATTGGTCGCGTTATTTCAGCAATATATAATATTTGCAAGAAAATTCATACCCCCTTACAGCGTTAAATGAGAGAAATTTCAACATAATTGTCGTGTAATTTCACTGCTAATCGTAATTTGCAAAATACATAAAATTTACACGCAAGCAGTTTTACTTTGAAGTGAGGTAGAAAACAACGACGCCGCGAAGCCGCGTGAATGTAATCATTCTTACATGCTAAAGAGAATCATTTTCCAATTTCAGATACTAGCGAGGCGCCTAATTGTAATCCTCCAACCGACTCTCCGCCGCAGGTCATTTTCATAAACGACTGGGTGTTTAATTCGAAATTGATTTAGAATTACCTCTACTTTTTGGCACGCCATAACTCACGGCACGTTCGCAGGGCCAAGCATAAGCCGGCTGCATAGTAATGCATGGCAGGTATATCTGCATGTGCTCAGTAGGCGCACTGTTGGGCAGGTACCTGCAACGATGTCAAGCCCCAAGCTGCCCCAAGCAGCTGTAATAATCGCGATTTCAAATCCAAGCACCATTACCACTCGGAATCGACGCGAGGGAATTGTATAACAAAAACTTACACCGCGATGTTTATTAAACATTTTATTGACAAACATTTCAATGTTGATAACTGATATTGTGATAATACTAAACAAAACCAACAACATTGTGTTTAGTGACATCAATGTGTACTTTTCTCAATAACAGCTAGATGGAAAACATCTGCCTTTTCACGGTGTACGCTCATTATACATCTTCCCTTCCCCCCCAAACCCGCCCCACCCCATGAAGTCGGCACCCTTCTCAGTCGCTGAGCTGTTATCTGGTGCACACTCCACTCTTGCACGCGATTATTCTCTCTACATTAAAAAAACTTGGCGCAAGAAAACGTTTCAGGAGGAACAGACCAAATAACCTACTGTCCGATAGCCCTGTTGACAATGGGTACTGAGTGATAACCGCTATGATCAAAGTCGTGAAAGTACTCTGTGCACAAACCCACAACGTAGAGGAGGTGCCTACTTCTCTCTCGTTTGGTTTACACCAAAGCAGTGTCATGTGTAGACCTCATATTTCAGAAATCTTCGAAAAAAATCCGCCTCGGGCCCAAATCATTCAAAAGTAATCTTTCACAAAAGAAACGACCGGGCATTACCGCCGCAAGACCGCACGATCGCGTCAGTACTTCCAGCGGTGATTGTACCCACCGCTGTGAAGTGAACCACTCAAACAAAATGGCTTCTCTCTGTTCTCACTCGCTACGAAGCTCGCTCTCCGTTTACCTACAAGATCGAATTCGCCGACAGAATAGACCCGACCCGCCGGAGCAGTCGGCCAAAAGCCGTCGACAGGATGGAGTCTTCCCACACATTGCGACTCCCAATCGAAAGGGGTGACAGGATTGGGACAGGAGAGGGCACGGCGACAGGATCAACCCGCCGCACGCCTAGCGGACAACGGACTCGCATCAATCTACTCACCCTCTTATGATTAGCAGTATCCACAGCCGTCGTCGAGTTGCGAAACGTACTCCCGGCTGAAGCCGCCAGTAGGAACGGAGAGTCGCGTTGTCGCAAGCACGCACTTATCGGTACTGCCACGCACAGATTCACTCTGCCAGCTCTTTTCATCGGCCGAACTATCTTCGACCATCACTCTCCATATCAGCATTAAAAAACCAATCACACACACAAAAGCACTCTCTGCCGGAAATTCTTCGTTATAAAAACAATGCCGAAGAAAACCACAAACTTCACTAATAGAACTGAAACCACTCACACACCTAGCACATCACTCGTCGGCACGGCTACGCACTATTCCCGTGAAACGCACGCCAATTAATGTCGTGATGAACTTGTTGTATTCCTTTGGATCATCTATTTCAATCGGTCAACGACGACGTTGATAACGATCCCGACGAACTGCATTCCATTACGCCAGTGCGTATACACGCATTCGTCGAGCGTGACGTCACCGCAGGATTGACACGGCTCGGTGTCGCGTGCGGACGCCGTCGCCGTTGTCTTCGTCGTCGGGCCGGATGGAACAAAGGAGTACGCTGCGCGGTTCCCGAACCGATGCCGCTGCCTGCTCAGTTGATCCGATTTAGACGATCGCTACGTAAAGGAAACAAGAAAACAAACAATCAGTAACATAACTAGGATAATAACGTCGGCGCCACTCATGTGTTGACATGTATATCACAAACACAAACAGAAACAGACATACACGCACGCGCAACATCTATAATCCACAACCGCTAATTTTCAGAATAAAAAAGACACACCTTATGAAAAAAGATATTTTTAAACAAGCCGCGGATTGGCCACTCGTGAAACACTGACACTTTTCACTAATCGCTAATGCGACAATTCGTCGCGTATTCCACGGCCCAATGAAGGCGTTGGTGCACGGTAACAGTGTGTAGTTCGCGAGTCGGGCTTGTTCATGCACATGGCCCTGCTGACGGACGAGAACAGACTGCGCTGCGAGCGGCCAGGTTTCGGCGGCTCGCCACGGCACGGACGGCCAAGCCGTAGCCAGTACACGGTACACGCTTTTCACACAGCAGATATCAACGGCGATTCGAATCGCACTCGAAAATCAGACCGCGATTTGACGATATGTAAATGCGAGATACAGTTGATTTCGGTTGGATCGTAGTTTAATTCGAATTTGAAAATAAAATGGAGCTTTTATGTTTAGCAGTCGTTTAGTGAGATGGCGGCTCGGCACGGCACGGCGTAAAGCGGAGAATATGATGGGACTCGACCGTGCAACCGCCGCGCGATACTCGCCCAACTCGCATACTAAGCATACACACAGAGAGCATTGTACAAGCCAGCGGATAATAATACAGGCTTTTAGATTTTGAAGAGCACTACTTTATCTAGCCGAGAAAAAAGCGACTAAAAAAAATCAGTTTATCTCCTACCATTATAACATAATATAATACCTGGATGTAACACAACCTTTTCGTCTCTTATTGGTATCGGCGCGTCACCAGCATGGGATGGGGTATCCAAGCAAAGTTGCAACAACCCTGCGTAACACCCAAATATTTTGAAACGGATTATAAATAGGTTGGTTTAAAACTGACGCGGTGAGGGATTTGGAGTCGCGCGCGTCGGGCGTCGCAAGCATCCGAATGCTACCCAGCGCCGAGTAAAGTAATAGAATCTTGATTGGGACGAGTTTATTATCTCTTTTAATCACCATTCTCTCGCTCGCACAATCTGGCATTCATCTTTATACCGATCCGGCTCGCTTGCGAAGAGGGTCCCGTTCGCAAACGGGTTGACACTCGAGAGGGGTCGCCCGCCAACTTAACTTTTAGCACTTTCAACTTTGCGTTCGCTCCTAGCATTGCGCCGACAAAACGCCATCCACATCCTCAATTTTATTTACATTTCGGCATAACACCGCGCATTGTGCAGCGCATAGGCCGCGCCGCTGCCGCCTCGAATAAACGCGTTCACGACAACACGTATCAATCAACATTCCATCGATCGGTCGAATAAAACATGAACACCACGCCGCTAAACTGGCCAGGTGGATTTAGTGATTTGCCATGCCGTTTGAATTTGCATCGCAGCGCACGGAGGAGGCAGTGGAACAGAAGCGCGCGAATAATCACAACAATGCCAGCACTAAACCAAACGCTCTTCGCTCTCATAATATGTGTTCGTATAAAATTTCATACCAAGGCACACACACACACACACACACATTTACACACACATTTATACAACCGTGCGGGGTATTTTAGCTTCCTGTGCGACGAAATGAAACTATTACCTCGCATGCATAAATATTGTTTTATATGTCCAATCTTCCATCTCTCTCGTCTCTCTCGTCTCTCTCTCTCTCTCTCTCTCTCTCTCTCTCTCTCTCTCTCTCTCTCTCTCTCTCTCTCTCTCTCTCTCTCTCTATCTATCTCTCTCCATCTCTCTCTCTCTCTCGTGCCACGCAAACTCGACTACACACATACTCTCTAATCCCCTGTCATTATCTCACTCATTACATCTCTTGTCTCTCTCCTCACACGTGCACCCCCCCCCCCCCCCCCCACCCCGGGCAGCACCCGCCAGCTTGCACGATAACTTGACTCGGGGTTGTCACTATATAATGGGCAAAGTGTGTACCAGTGTTATATTGCGTTATGCCTTTCAATGGGTTTATGCATGCGGGGGATTTGCGGAGACAATTGATGAGCTTCAGGACGATATTGTTGTTTTCTCTCCTCGTTTTTTTTCGTTTCTTTGTTTTGTTTTGACGGTTGAGTTCGATGTAAGTAGACAAGGTGGAAGAAACCCTCTAAATGGATTACTTGCTCGCCGAACTCTCTGCTGAGCAGCCCTGCAAGGTAAAAGATACGACGAGAAAGAAGAACAGTATGGCTCGCACTGAAACTTGCACTTTGGATTTAGATGGCCCCACCCACAGTTCATGTTTTTATTTATGTAGCATTTAAATTTCACGCTTTTGCTCCGGTATCTTCCACTCCATCTACAATCTACCTCATGTTATTGATTGAATAAAACAATAGCAATAAGCTTTCAAGACCACTTTTCTCATTAAATTAATTTACATATCGTTACATTTATGAAACGTAGTGACGATTGATTTTGATTCATGGATTTTGATTCATAACGTGGTTTACATGAACACCATTCCATTGAAGTTTAATTGCTACTCAGCGGTATCACTGCTCGCTAGGCAATAAATTACCATGTTTATTGGAAGGCTTTTGAAAGCTTTAGAAATGCTCGCGACTGCTTTTTGCTTTGAGTTCGAAGCAGAGCTACATTTTTTTGTTTACTTGGTTTTTAAACTGCAGACATGTTTTCACAGGAGTCAAGCTCAAATATGAAAAGTAAATTACATTTTGAATTATGCAATGCAGCAATGTACAACGGTGAGGAACAGATCCCTGCTGGCAGTGTTCATGTTCTATTATTACAAGAATTACTTCAGATGAATTGTATGGAATAAGCACGTTTGTAAAGTTTTTTTTTTATCTTCGCTGGTGAAAGATAATTATGAGTTGATAATAATTGCTGGTATAGCGTTCCAATTACTTCCTCCCCCTCCTAATCCCCCCCCCGTCATTTCTCCCCCTTCGTACTTCAAACTCTTATTATCGCCATCTCTTTGGAACAATAGAATGTAGCAGACGAGAATATTATTAACTTTTATAACATATTAGTGCTATAAAACTTGCATGTAGTTATTTATAAATTTGATGTGGGCAGACTATACGTGTGTAGACGTGAGATTAATGAGAACTACTTGGGCTTGATTCATACGAAATCGTAGCAATATGCGTGTCTTAGCGCACGAAGCTTGCAGATAATCTCGATCAAATTAATAAAAGAGATTGACAGATGACGATTACGATCTAGCGGTGAGATTTACACAACCGTGATTAGATAAGACCAATTACAAGATTGTTGACTAATCCGTATAGATAACAACGATGAGTTTTATCATAATTAATAAGCCCGCTGAGAACAAATTAAAATGTACCCAAATAATGGTTAAATCAGTAGCAGAAAAGTTGCTAGCTAAAAACCATTTTGAAAATGACGCTGTCATGTGTTGTGGTATCAAAAAGACTGATTTAATCACACAAAAAAAATCGCTTGGCGATGTAAAGAGCGGCGCTAATGTCAAAGCAGCCAAAGAAAACCCACACAAGCTGCAATGTTGGCAAATGCTTTGAAATTGCAATTCAAACATTTTAACAGTAGTCTAGTTTCGGTGTACTTCAATGGAACTCCCTCGATTCCGTTTATATGTCGACATCTGCTGAATCCGACGTCCCCGCCTCGGCGTCGGATGATTGGCTGGGTGGCTCGCTTCGAGCTCGGCTCTGTGCTTATAATGCACATGCACTTCGAGCTAGGAATCAAGTGCAATAATCTGCATCGCGCTGCGGTGCGATGCGGTAGACCCGAGTCCGTTATTTCATTTCTATGCTTTGATCAGTCTTTGATCTCGGAGTATACAAACAGGACGAACAATGCTGCAGAGTTTCAATGAATAAAAACGTGTATTTCCATTCAGAGCATCTAATTACTTGCAAACTATTAACGTGTTTGGATATAATTACCATTTGTTCACTACGTTACGTTTCCTGTCTAATGAATGATCGACGCAAAGACTTTGAAACGCACCATGATTTGGTTTCGGAATAATAATGCTAATAAGAAAAAAACCACTGAGCATAGTGTCCACCTTCATTCATAGCGAGCGTATTAATGCAAAACATTATTTGTATATATAAATGTATCAATTCATATCCTTGGATAATGAGGCATCAACTAGCATCGACACGCTTGTACAGTTGTAGCGCGATTCTGGTGGCGAATGTTGTGGAACGAGCAAGAAGCCACGTGATGCGATGCGATGCGTCTCCATCGGTTCGGGGCGGGTATAGGGTGTGGTCGGGTGCGATCGATGGCACCCCCTCACCCTCACCCACCCCACCCCACCACACCCCAGCACACCCCAGCACACCCCAGCCAGCAACCCTCTCAAGAACGAAAGCGCGCATCGCGCCGGGGGATGTTAACACGCCGGCCAGAGAGAGCGCGCGCGAGGCGACAAAACCCGTGGCATTCATTTACTTCAGCCAAATAAAACAAATTCCATGGTATATTACTATAAATTCCAGTTTCCGCGCTCGACGCTCGCCGGCGGTTTATAAAATATTCGCTTTTCAAGAGAGACGAAACTCGATTCGTTAAATTGCGTTTTATGACAAAGGGTAATGGGCAAAGAGAGACGGTTGGTGTTTTCGAAATTATTCCACCGCCGAGCGTGTTTTTAGGCATTATGTTCAATTAAAATGTGTATGTCGAAATATTACAATTTTATTTATGATCGGTTAATTAAATTTGTTCGCTACAAAAACGTAAGCTATAAAGTGAGTTGTTTTTGTTGTTATTATTTTGTGATATCGTCATCCTTGGAGGAACGAATACCGACAGGGCTTCTTTGTTATCTTTAATTACTGAAATGGCTTCGAGGAGATGGGAGCTGAACCGGTCGAGAGAAATGCTCATGGTGTCTCAGCCGGATTCATTCAACTCGCAGCTCGATTTTATCAGAGAGTTTCTCAAACCACAACATGTCACCAAACACACAAAAAATGTGCGGCTTACCAACACGCTGTATTCATATTTACCTAGATAAAAAAAGGAAAACACCACGTGACATTTTCACAAAGGTGATATACCCATCGTACAAAATAAACTAATACGATAGATAACCACATGTTCATCAAATCGAGCAAACAAAAAGCGCTCCATTGTTATACAAATCTGTATTCACAACCAGCAAATCGACAACTCTATAATTATGCGTTGTTTTAATACAATGTATGTTCTGCTCAACGTTGTATGATTGATTTATGCATATCTGCATTCGTCGAACGAGCGAATGACCGTGCAGCTGTCTGATGGAAGATAGGACGCCCGACTTCAACATCACAGCTCTGATGTTACGATTAAAATGTTGACACAGAAAAAAATCACACCATGTGCAAAAGAAAATATCGTTGTCATCCACGTTTTAGAAACATGTTTAATTAGAGTATGCTTTTTGAAAACGATGAAAAACAATGGTGACAAAAAGAAACGTAATACTACCTTTATGTATAATCCATGCAATATTTCAGATTTCATATTTCATAAATGTCTTTTTTGTTTATATTTTATTTTTTGCAATGGATCAATGGAGCCTATTGGTATGTCAAAATGAATAAGTAGTCGACGAATGTTTAGAATTTAGAAACATACAGCCCCGTTTACATAGGAGCATTTTTGACTAAAGTCTGCCACAAAAGATTTATGCTGTCAAAAAAACACGACTCTAATTATTTTTGTAATGACAAATTATACAGTTTGTTACTTTTTTACATTACACTTATTAATAGTTTATAATATGAACATGATATATGCCATAATACTGTAATACACCACTATAATATGCAATCATATATAGCCATGTTATTTGACGGCATAAAAATGCCGTGGCCGACTTTAGTCAAAAATGTCTCTGTACAGATAAAGTGACTCCTTCGTTCTGTTAATGCTTTATGGCAATTGGCAGTACACCCTCACTCCAAACAGCGGCATCGTTAACAATTGCACTGCGCGTGAATGAGCAATGCGCACAGTATAATACAGTTCTAGCCAACTCCCGCTAATCGCGCGAATTGTAATTAATTAAGTGCCCGGTTGATCGTCAATGGAGGTGAGTGGCAACTGGCAATATGCACTGCGGCGTTGTCATCTTGGCACTCTCGACTTTTTGCCATTCTTTTGTCCGCGTCATTAGCAGCTCTGCGGCGACGATTCGAGCATGTGTATTCGCAAACAACGCCGGCGGTTTGTCAGACGAGAGAGAGAGAGAGAGAGAGAGAGAGGGGTGCCGAAAATAGCACGCGCCGTTCACGTTCACAGTTCCAATGTAGATAGCTCATTATTTGCCGACTCTAGCGCCAGCAATTTGTCGGCAAGTGCAAATGCTGTTTCAATTTAAGCTATAAACCAGTGAGGATGCGCTGTCCGCGAGTAGTTGCCGTGTTTGTTTCAATCTGGTGATGTCACGAGATATCGCATTACTTCCAACAATTTACTCGGCACAAAGGGTACCCTTTTTATTAGTCGTGCACCTACTTCAGATTAGCTGATTCGTTACCGATATATGCAGTTTAATTGTGAAAGTGAAGCTCATAAAACATTAGAATTTATTCAGACACTCCAGCGTACGATTTCGTCGCGGTATAAATTACATGCACACAGTGTAATTGTCTATACCGCTACAAAGTGCTTGATGCTCAGCTCAATGAATCTTATTAGTATTCAATTAACAAAGCATTTGCTCGATTTATTTCGAAAGAACATTGTTGTTTTAGTCAAATCAGCAATCAATTATTGTGTGTATATATTATATAGTTACCTTGTGTATACCATACGACTACGTACTAGGCTTACAACGTCAGACAAACAGATTAAAAGAAGCACTTCTTTGTGTAATATTTGCTTTTCTTGTTTAATGCGATTAATTTCAGAGTTAGTGAACATAAAGAATCTCTGCTAATTAAAATGAGCCTGGAATAGTCACCGGAGATGCGCCTACCCACCGTTCGAACGAGACTGCAAGACGGCAGAGCAAACAGAACATACATCCTTTGTTCGGCACGATACATTTTTAACAAAGGGGGTTTAAATCAAACGAAAATTAACAAACACGACCCGATCAACAAAGAGTCAAACATGATCCAGCGATTTGTAACGGTCAACCGGCAACGCTAATCGCAGGCGAACGGTCTCTGACAAAATTGGAAACCGCTCAAACGCTTAATTTAAACGTCATTCGCGTAAAATTTTTGGCATCGCATTGTGTTTATTTGACCCGCATAAATTGCGACGAAAGTCGTGTAAAGTAAGCAGTGTGCATTGTGCTATCCTCATGCCTGACAAACAAGAGAGAGACGCGGAGCTAGTGAGAGAGCTAGAGCTTCCCTATAGTCGACGAAATCGGTCTGTCGGTTATGTTACCCAACCACGCCTCGGCCTAGCACACATCGAACAGGGGGACGACGGAGTCGATTTGAAGAGCCGGTTCTCTCGTCACCGGCTAGCTTGCTTGCTTGCTCCTACGGCGGTCTTGATCGTTTTATCCTCTGTCCTCTCATCTCTCGCGAGCAATACAATGAGCTCGCTAATAGTGTTAGATGCAATCCGAATGCACGGAACAAAAAGCAACAGCAATTAAAAGCGGATGTTTTAAGCGGCATTTGGCGCGTCAGCGATTGCTTGTTTCAAGCGTGATCATTGGCTTTGTCGAAGTCTAAACAGTACCGACCTACCTACTTTGTGGAAATCTGTGTTAATGTATAAGTAACAACGATTACATTCGAAAGCCCCGTTTACATGGGACTATTTATGACAAAAGTCTGCCACAAAAGTTTTATGCTGTCAAAATCACACGGCTCCAATTAATGTCGTATTGATAAATTGATCAGTTTGTAACCATTATATGTTATACTTATATATTACTTAAAATATAAATATGATAAATGATATAATACACCAATGTAATACGAAATATAGCCATGTCATTTTGACGTCATAAAAATGGTGTGGCAGACATTGATCAAAAACGCTCCCTCGGAAACGGGGCTTTATTTCTAAGAGCACCAGCAAAAATGAAACGTATTGTTGTGTTGCACTCGCAAAGCGTGATTGTTTTCATCGAACTGGGACGGAAACCTCGAAACCTGAGTTGAAACCATAACAGCAGGTTCTATTCATACTTCTTAAAAATAAAAACTATTCCAAAATAGCAGCATCGATGATAGAAGAAAGACAGATAATAACCAAATGATTATTTCGCATCCAAGTAACTACAGCCCTGTTGGTTCGAAGTAAGTACTAGGTAGTTGCCTAATTCCTCCGACGTTCACAAACAGTTTCCACCATAGATACTGTAAGAACCGTTCAACAGGCACAACTCCTCATTCGGAGCATGCTTGTGTAGGCATCGCCCATGAAGCCCATGGTGTAAGTCAGGTTCCTTGTACCATGGCCTGTGCAGGGCAGGAATGTCGGCAAGGCGAGTGGCAGACAGACGAAAGCGTGCTGCTGCCTTTAGATGTTTAGAAAAGTAACTCCACGGTATGACAACTAATAAATGCGAGATAAGTAGGTAGATATTTTTATCACGGCCAACGGCGAGGATCGAGTTACAAAAGATTAGCCGAGATTTCGCGTGTTCAACATATGTTTAATATTCTTAATACATCCTACTTTGTTGGCTCTTGATGGTCGGAATCTCACATTTTAATACAAATTTCTAGAAAAGTCGACATTAAAAAACATTGCTCATAATATTTTTCTCAGAATTGAATGTACTAAGCCTGCATTACAGGATTACTCATTCCACTGCCGCCCGTTCTTACAACACAGCGCCATCCTAGCGCGCAAAGTGGGAGGCAATCTTACCAAAATCCGTATCTACTCTCAAGCACAGCGCACATAGGCGGCGAAGAGATGCTGCACAAGACGTAACAAGCGCGGAGCACTCGATAGGAACAAGCGAGCGAGCGAACACGGCAAGGGGGCGGGAGGAGGGGGGGGGATGTAAAACCAGATGAGACGACACTTTGTTTGGCCTGGCTACTAGGTTTGGTTTGCTGCAACTGGATAACAGAGGGGTGACGGACCGCTTGCAAAGGTGGGAGGGGCGGAGGAGAGCACGGGGTCTCCGACGTCGACATCTGGTCGTTATTGCAATCAAGATCATGATAGTTTGAATTTTGATTCGCCAGCCATCGTGGCAATTAGCGTGATGTGCTCATAAGACACGTCGTGTCGTAGAGCGATAATGGGGAGTGATGACGGTTTGTCATGCGGCGACCCCAGATCAGCACGGGCCGATTGGTGTAAGGTGTCGGATTGGTGCAAGGTTCGACCCTGCAGATTATCGTGCGTTTACGCGTTTTGACCACGCGGGTGGGGGCGCGTTTTGCCCTCGTCCGATCACGGCACGCGGGCGGTGGTTTGCATGATTTCATTATTAAACGCAATATATACCTATGGATAAATTTGACAGTGACTTGGAGCTAACTTATTGTTATTAGGTTAGCCAGCTCCGTTTGCCCCGTGCGCTTCGTCCAACATTCTACTTATTACTTTAGACTAATTACTAATTAATTACTAGACACATTCTGTACCAACGAGGAATTCTTAATTAGCTCGAGCCCGAGATGCCGTCTAGTATCATTTAAATTAATAACTTGAATAGTTATTGCTTAGTTAAATTCTTGTCGCGACACGAAAATGGAAAATTCATAAATGGAAAAAAACGACGTAGCATGTTCTTTGAACTGCAGATCGTTGCTGGGAACTTCGTCGTTGACCGGTTCGCATCTGAGACTGTAAAACTAAACTAAATAAGCGAGCGCTTCTCATTAACTCTGTTCTTCGAAAAAATACGAATTTCGACATCCAGAGAAACTATTGGCACTGGGCAAGCGAACCTCTCCGATCTTTGTTCGACCGTGTGACGAGTTGCATTCATCACATTTACCTAATGAAGCGACTCGATAATGAGACGATGATAAGAGTAAGATGACAGAGTGTGATGCTGCCAGTGCCGCTGTAGGGCGTGGCCTGTGCCGTGCACGCTATGTTGTGAGGTCAGCCGATAGAGCGAAGGAAACAAGCGATGGGCTGATTACCGCTCTCCGCAGCCGCAAAGCGAGTGCTGGCCAGAGTCGATTGCTGGCGTGGAAATTTGGGACGCAGACGATCTAATACAGCATCGGGTCGTTGGGTAGAGACGCGATCCGGAGCGATTATTGGGTATGCCAGAGAAAGATTGGGGATTTTCGATGCAGTCACGAGTCACGACTCCCACACTGGCCGTTGAAAAGGAATTTTATGTCTAATTGGGAATTAACTTGGGTATTATAAAATAGTAACACTTCGTGAAATTTAGAGGAAAGTAAGATTGATGATAGCAATCAAGTGTGAAAGCAATCTACCGATTTATAGACAACTCAATAAAATGATCCCTCTCTTTTATCTTTGTTTGTTTCTGGCTTTCGAAACAAGTCAACATTGTATTCGATTCGACTGCGAGCAGTGTTTATCTAATTTTCCCTAGATAAGTCATGCAAGCTGGCACAGAGAGGAGGCAAGCACTACCGACTATAAGCCCAATGAAGCCAGTTTATGAAAGATTCTTCTTGTTTCTTTTGGCCACCCATAAAGTCGTTAAAATCTTTAACTGGCGTGCCGAGCGCAGAGCGCAAAGCGCAAAGCGACTATCGCGCGAAACAACTACAAGCCTGCTTACATTCCAAATCATTCTGCAGTACAATATGTTTACCCTCTCTCCGAAGTATTCAATCAACGCGGCGAATTGCAATTAAAAGATAGAATGATCTTATGAGATCGCTTGCTAAGTCAAGACAAGTATACCGAAATGGTATCTCAGTTTTCACTTACAAAGATAGCAGATTAAAACAGATTGGATGTGATTGTCGCATTACCAACTGGCATTTTATTAACAGCTATCCGTTTGCTCTATGTGTTGCCAAGAAAGTATCAAAAAATCTAGAATCATACAAGTTGTGCACTGCATGCATAATAATATTGAAAATGGTGATATTACATGCTAGAGCATCATTTGCTGCTCCCGTATTTGTACGTTACTCGAAGGATGCAAGCGCCGCGCGAACCGGCAAATCTCGCGCGAGATGTTGCAACGGCCAGCGGAAAAACACCCAACGCGCTTTATTCCTGGTGCTCAGCATGCCATGAGCTAAAAAAAAAATATTCCTATTTATCTATTGGATAAATATTGTTATGAGCTTTTTAATTTGTATCTCCTTCGGATATCCTCATTTCATTTTTTTAAACATTCACGGCTCTAAAGTATTGGAATTTGGCATTTTAACTCGCTTTTTTCGGAAAAGACATTCTTTTATGTAAGGTAATCGATCGAAGATTAGATACTTTTTAAAAGTTCGCGAGCTGTAAAATATATCAGATTAGCATCTGAAAAGATGTAACATCGCGCCGAGTCCATTTGGCTTCAAGTTATGAATGAGCCAACAGCATCCCTCACATCAAAAGTTATAAAAATCAATAGTACCCATTCCCCTAACGTCAATGTGAAAAGAAATTGGAGTATAAAAGGGAACGGGTAATCTTTTCAGGCAGGGGTCTTTTCTTGATCGTTTGTGAAGGAAATTAATTAAAATTAGTGAAAATGCCGCGACTCAAAGACGGTAAAACTTTGTTTTTATATTTCCCCCGTTTAAACTTTCGACGTTCTTTTTGTTACAATTGATGTCAACGTAATATCCCCGTAAACCTCCGAATCTTTCTCATAAAATTAAAAGAATTACCCAAACAAAACAGAACATATTATTCTTTACAAGACAGGTATGACCGTAAAACCCACGAGAAACGTTGCTAACTCCCAACTCATTATAATCATGAATTACCATTACGGCAATCCAGCTTGAAACAAAGACACAGTACTGTACCCATGCAATTGTCAACCAAACACAAATCGCTAAAAAGGCATGAAAATGCTGATCCTACACGGTCGATCTCAGCGAACCCAGCGACCAGCGACCAGCGGCTAGCCGTGCATTCTTCGCCATCAACACACCGCCAAGCGAACGTGCCTCCAACTCTCATCTTAGACAAAGCACATAGCAGACCGGCTATCCTTGCTCGGTCCCGCGCCGCCTTAGCTTCGAGTCTCGCTCTCGTCCACAATGCACAGGCCACTTGGTGCAAGCGCCCGCTAAGACGTAATTACCATGTAATTACTGAGCGTCGCAGAGCAGTGGCGTACAACGGTCACGGGCCGCAGTGAAAAGAATCCGAACTCACTCGCGGGAAAATTATATTTTTAGAGTTTCTCTATTAGATTAGATTTGCTAACCGCTTGCGTTTGGTTTGAGGCCAATTATATTTGGTATGCCTATTGACGAGGTGTGATTTCGGAGTAAACGGAATCTTCGATAATATTGTTCGTAGGATTCAAGGGTGAGCGTGGCTGGCTATGTAACCACGGGGATAATATAGTTTGTAGATTCGTTTTACCAACTTCCAGTGTCGATTCTCGGCTTTGTCGGATTCACCTCGTCTTACATACGCCACTGGACGTCATTCGTTAGTTTATTGTCCTCTCGGCAGTCCATACTTATTGGAACTCTCTCTCTCTCTCTCTCTCTCTCTCTCTCTCTCTCTCTCTCTCTTTTTCTCTCCTTTCCTTCTCTCTCTCTCTCTCTCTCTCTCTCTCTCTCTCTCTCTCTCTCTCTCTCTCTCTCTCTCTCTCTCTCTCTCTCTCTCTCTCTGTCTTTTAGGATAAACAAATGACCCCGCCTCCAGCCTAGTAGATTGACTTAGCTCAATGGGACATCGAGCTAATGAGCCTAATTATTTTCGGTACCCGCAGCGAATGATGGGCAGGTAATTGTCGCAATTAGGACTTCGCAAATTTCGTGGCCCGCAGTTTCGCGCGACATGAAATCGTAATGTAGACCACCGGAAATGCAGTTGGCTCGCGAGCAGAACCTAAAATAGGTGGTTGTATTGATCGTTTGCTTTAGATAATTGATTGGGCTTGACGTTTAAAAGGCAGATGCAGCAGTAATTAATTTAATCTTCCTTTCACCCAGCCTCCCCGATGCCACACCCTATTTACACTCGTCTTCGCTTCATTTTCAGTTGAATTGGGGTGATGGGGAGCGAGGCAGGAGGGGTGGGTGGGTGCATACCCACATCAGCAATCCAGAATCTCATTTATTTCGTAATTTAAGTCTGACGAGCACGTAGCTGCTCAGGAAAAGCTAAGTCATAAATGACTTCATTTCACTTCCATAAGAAATGTGCGGACTTCTCTGTCGGTTTTGCCCGTCGAAACGAGCCATAGAGAGAGACACGCTCTAGCAAAGCACTCTAGCCATGTTTCTCAAGCCCTAGCCGTGAGTGTTGGAGCAAGCCTCGAACGTTTGCCGTCGGTCGGCTTCGGGCGCTGGTTTACTGACCGTGAGCGCCGGGTGTGGATCCTCAACACTGTTCCTTTCCTTCCTTTCATCCGCGCACTCATATTCATCCTATGTGGACTTTTGTCGTCGGCAAATAATATGTATTTGCCATTCGTTCTATGGGGCGCAGATTAAGTCTGGTCAAGAGTTCGTATGGAAAACAGTATCAGCCCAGAATATCAGCCACAAAATCATGATTTTTCAGAGATGCATGCCATTCGATTTCTGTATCTCGCTAGCTTACGACGTTACTGGCGGGACTATTGACTATTGTCAAATTGAAGACTGCATAGTATTGTGATGTCCGAGTGAACGGCTAAAGACAAAACGGCTATAAGGAAGGGGGGAAATGAGGGTTTTCAGAACCATGATTTGATTTGACTGCAAATTGGTGTTGAAAATTGGGAGATCTTAGATAGGTACCTACTCTGAGAGAATCAAAGAAAATGGAACCTCCGAATTTGCACAACCATTCGCGCTCTTTGGGATGCGAGAAAAGTGGGAGGGGGGGGGGGGGGGGGGGGACACGAAAGCGTAGGTGAATTGTGCGTTTGGAAATGACAATTTTCGAGTCAAACTTTGGTGTAGGTAAGGTGACAAAACCCTTTGTCGGTAACCGGTTCCAGTCTGGAAGTTGTTACAAGACTACGCTACCAGACCGAAGACACATCGGAAAACGTAACTTGACAAAAACGGCTATGTGACAAGACAAGTACAGCAATAGCAGTTGGTATGCAAGTTGCCAATTATCTCTGCTATGTTTGCATGCACTTACGACGACCTAAAGTCAAGTCAATAGTAATGACAAAGAAATATTTGCTACATCAGCCACACCTAAGTAACACACAATAAGTCGTATTTATGGGAATTGCAATCACCACTTGGCACTTACCTACTATCTGTCTCTTATTCCAACTTCCTGAGACGATCAATTGCGGAGGAACGCACGTGTTGTTCCCATAACACGTATGGGCATGTAGGTAAATGTAATGGTAATGATGAACCGTCAATGAAAATTGACTCCAATAGTAAAAAGAATAAAATTATACACTTGTCAGTCCTCAATAAAGAACAACAAAGTAAAAAATGTTATTCTCGGAGCACAGTCAACATATTCAAGTAATAAATGATCCGCTCTCTAAACACCCATATCTACAAACTCCCCACTCGCGCCATGATGGGACAAGAGCGGTTAGATTCTGCGCGACGCCTGCGTCATAGAATCGGAAAGTTGCTCTTGCTGCCATCTGTGGTGGGCAGGCTGATGCTGAGCTCGGTCGATTCGTTGTCGGCTGAAGTTGAACGATGGTTGAACTTGATTCCTGCAAATAGAAGCTGTCAAATTTGTTACCGGGCCATAATGTATTTTTCTCATTTTGAATAAATACGACTTGGAAATCATTAATTATGAAGTGTAATATATCGTATATTGCCTTGCTTATTTTTCAATTGTACTTCTGTTACACAAGCGGAGCCCTTGTTAGATCGGTAAGAAACAAACAAGCCCAATCTGTCCTAAATTCATTTGAGGTTAGAAACTGAACACTCAATTTGATACAATATTGTTGATTTGATTTGCTTTAAGGTTTCGGAATTTCCCAGTGCTGGTCACACGAATAATTGGGCAGTTCTTGTGGACACTTCGAGATTTTGGTTCAACTACCGTCATGTAGCCAATGTGCTATCAATTTATCGCAGTGTTAAACGGCTCGGCATTCCAGACAGGTTTGTCATGCATCTTGTTTGATTATGAAAATGTGTTGCCTGTGTAATTAGCATGTAATGTAATTTATCTGGATACCTTCAGCCAAATCATCCTTATGGTTGCGGATGACATGGCCTGCAACCCACGAAACCCAAGGCCTGCAACTGTATTCAACAATGCAAACCAACACATCAACGTTTATGGAGATGATGTTGAAGTGGACTACAGAGGATATGAGGCAAGCAGCTTTTTTTTAATAATTAAATTTTTCCTTACAAAACATGGCTATTATAACTAAACTTTGACATTTGCAAATTGCAGGTAACTGTGGAAAACTTTGTTAGGCTTCTAACGGGCCGACTACCGCCCGGAACGCCACGTTCAAAACAGCTTCTCACCGACGAGGGCAGCAATGTTCTAGTTTACCTAACAGGACACGGAGGAGACGGCTTTCTGAAGTTTCAGGACTCTGAAGAAGTTACCAGTCAAGAGTTGGCTGATGCACTTGAACAAATGTGGCAGAAACGAAGGTGCGATTGTACTACGATGGTTCCTAGCTTATCAATTTTTAAGACAATTGTAATCATGTGGATTTGTGTCGTCAGATATAACGAGATTTTCTTCATGATCGACACCTGCCAAGCAGCGTCTATGTACGAGAAGTTCTACTCGCCTAACATCCTAGCCGTTGCCAGTAGCCTGGTGGGCGAGGACTCACTCTCTGTGAGTAAACCAGAACTCAAGCTCTGATTGGGTGCATGAGTAAATGTTAGTAAAGTTGGTTAACAATTGTATCTTTCTGTCTCATAGCATCACGTGGACCCAGCCATTGGTGTTTACATCATTGACAGATACACTTATTATGCCCTCGATTTTTTGGAACGAGTCGAGCCAAATAGTAGCAAGACGATGGGAGAATTTGTAAGTCACCTCAAGTTGATACATAATCATATTGAGATTCTAATTAATTTCTTCTAAAAAATATTCACTCATTTGCTCTAATTAGGTAACGTTGAATACTTATTTGTTGACTTGATGATTTTAACCTGTTTTAGCTCTCAGTCTGTCCAAAACGAGTGTGTATTTCGACTGTCGGCGTGCGCAAAGATCTTTTCCCACGAGATCCCCACAAAGTGCCGATCACGGACTTCTTCGGAGCGTTGCGGCCGGTTGAGCTGACCACGACCTCGCTGAATGTGGCTGCCGACCGCACCGTCCAGAATACTATTCCGGAAGTCAAGAATGCGCCCCGGACGTTCCAATATGCTCAACAATTCCCTAGCCACCTTTTCTAGTCAAGGACAATTTTGAGGTTGGACTTCCAAAGAGAGTTGGGTGCATAAATACTGGGTAATTTTTTGTGTCTACAAATTAAGTTATTATTGCCCATAGCCAAAGCATGGCCGATAGGATGAGAGCCTGAATGGCATTCTGTACAACTCAGCAAAAGTTCCCATTTCGGCATGTTGTCGAGGCACAAATAATTGATAGCCTGGTAAATATGTCAACCTTTTCAAATTTGTGTTGATACTTCATGTTAAGAAATAAATGTTACTGCTAAAATATGATGCACACTACTGTTTATTTTGTCCTTGTTTTTATGCTTTTTGAACAATCATAAAACTATTTTCTAGCTTAAATAACATTGCACTCAATATCATGGTAAGTATAGCATGTCAAAAAAGTAGCATGTTTCTCTGAAAGCATCGATTCTTATTTCATGAATAGAAAAAGGGCTTTCAAACTGAGTCAAACCAAACCAGAAGGATTTCTTAGCATTGCACGTGAGACAGGTAGTTGCAGATCTTGTTGACTGAATCAAAGACAGTGTCAGCTGGGCACGTGTATTTGAACTGGTAGAAACCGCCAAAGTATCGTTGGCAGAAGTAGAAGACGTGGCAATTGGCCGGGTCACGAACATAGCCCTCCTGTTTGCAGAGGCCAGTCGGGGTGGCTCCAGTCGTCGTTGTAGCTGTTGTCTGGAATCATTTTGTTCATTGTTACTTTGCTCTATTTATCAAAATACACAGCTCATTTTTAACTATTATTTTTTAGTGTAAGAAATGCCGTTATAAAGAATAAGTTGTACATCTGCATCGACCATCGAACAGGATAGAATTTATCTCCCCTTGACTAAAGTTTTCTTTTCAACCATGATCTAACCATGTAAACAAGTAAAAAGTAGAATTCTATCTGTAGTCAACATAACAATGTTGATGTTTCAATATTTTGCAATTTGTTTTGTATATTTTTTTATGGAAAATCAAAATTTATTCACTTGTCAAAATATATCAATTTTTATCTACATTTTCAACCACTAATCATTTTCATCATATTAGAAATAGTGGTATCTGCAGGTGTAAAAATATAGTGTATAGCTGACCGCCCAATAAATCTGATTAGCGCAAGTGTAATTTTAAACTCACTGTGGTCACAGTTGGTGCTGCAGATGAGGCAGGAGTAGCTGCGGACGACGAAGAAGGAGCTGCCGTTGAAGCAGGTGGAGCTGCCGTTGAAGCAGGTGGAGCTGATCCGGATCCAATGAACACATCGTGGATGGTGGACAGCAGGGGGAACTTGCGTCCCCCGCACAGGCCCAAGAAGTCGTCCGTCTCCAGCGACCAGATCATGCCGCCTCCCAATCCCAGCGAAAGTGCCAACTCGCTCTGGAGCAGGCAGATTACATCCGTGCAGTGACATGCCGAACAAGAACGAATGCCATGCAACTCAAAATTGTAGTCAATGCTTAGAATTTAAAATTAAAAAAAAACTATGGTACTATAGAAGTTTCTCAAAAGTTGTATGCTTTTGGCATGTATATTGTATAGGGATGAATTGCTAAAAAATCTTCATATGAAGTAACTCACTTTTGCCCTGATGGACTCAACGTTGTCGTAACCGATCCAAACATTGCCTTTGCTCGCGAAGGGCACCTTCTGCTCGTTGTCCCAAGACACCTGCCATCCTCCGCTTGCCTGCTGCTCGCAGATCTGATACCAAGCAAAGACAAAGCTGGAGCAATTTTGACTATGTACGTCACAGCAATGATAGCTACACTTTGCAAGCAGTTGAGAGGTAACCATGGGAGGTATATACTTCACTCATAATAGGAACTGCACAATTTGCACAAAAACCTTTAAAAGGAAATATCAATGATTTTCAGAATTGGTAAAAATTGTAAATATCTCATAGTAGTATATCTCATTCTCATCTTACATAGCAAGATAAAGGGTATTTTTTTAGAGTGTGATGCTTTGTTTAGAATGCATTACAGGATCCTGGGGCCCTACATAGAGCAGCCATGTTCGTGGTTTACGAGGGGGTTACGGCAGTGTTACTGATTTGTCATATGATAACATGGTGTTGGCCGCTCTAGGTAAGACCCTCACCGATTTATCAGACCATCTTTCATTTTGGGAAGATGACTGAAACTATTTTATTTTTGTTTGTAAATATTAAAAATTTCTAGCATGACCTCATTTGTACTTAACTATGCAATAACATTAAGTTATCTGCTTAAAAATGATCCCCAGTTGGGCAAGAACAATCACCACCGGCAGTTGCAACATCCCAAGGTGATAACGATTTACCTCGTTGTATCCCAGCATGCCTGCCTCTTGGGTGTACGGTCCCAGCGGGCCCGCTCCGCCAGCCGGGGATCCTAGGAGTCGGGACAACAGTGACAGCAGAGTGAAACTGCGACCGTACGTTCCCATGCCCAGCACCAGCTTGCTCGGGGCGGCTCCTTGCGATAGCCAGAAGTGGATGCTGGCGTTCTGTTGACAAAGGTCACGTGGGTCAGCAGGGAAATTATGCATTACTCAAATATCTTTTGCCTTAAAACAAGAGAGGTTGGAAGTTTGTGATGGCAGGTTTATTCCAGCCTTTATGCTTGCAATGGCAGTTGGAATAAAGAAATTCAAAAGAATTAGTAGAAGTAAGTCACTTCTCGAAAAATGAAACCAAGAGTAACATCCCAAAATATTTTATTTGCAGCTTGACCAAAACCACAGAATGTGATAAGTTACCTACTGGAATTTGCCAAGACTGAAAACGATAATTTTGCGAGGAAAGCCGCGTTCTCCGAAACATTCAGTCTCAGAAGTAGGTAAGGGAAAATGCTCCTACTCACCACGTTGAGCTCGAGCGCTTCGGCGGTCTTGTCAAGTGAGCTGGCAAAGAGTGGAGCGTTCTGTCCAGTGGTCGGCTCCCACGGACCGTGCAGGTCATAGGTCATGATGTTTATGAAGTCCAAGTACCTATCGAAATGGAGGGCAATCATTTAGGTTGCTAGAACCCTGAGCTTAATTCAAATTTGCAGCCCCCTCCTTCCGTAGGTTACCTACCATTTTATTCCTAAATCTTTAACTCCACTTAAAGTTTCCCATCCTTAGCCCAACTAGCCATGCCCCTCATGCCTGTGTAATGGATGGAATAAAATCTGTCCAATTCCTGACTGCTGAACTTTCGTGATCTAACTAGAATCAGGTACCATAATGCCAAAAAGATTTTTGGAAAATTCAAGTGTAATGCAAATTGTACACTTTTCAAGCTGAATTGATTGGAAGAATATTGCCAGCCAAGGGTATTTTAAATACATAATGATAAATGGACCATGAGCTGAGTCAGAAAAACTTACCGGCTGAGGCTGGGAATGTCGTACGAGGTGGCAACGGAGGCTTTGCTTGCGGCGACTGCTGCAGACAACAGAAGACCACCGTTCTCGTCAAACTTGGCCCTCATCTCCTTCAGTAGAAGTACGAAGTTGGCCTGCAGAGAAGACAAAATATAGGATAAACCCTGCTTCACACCGTCTTACTTTCCACTTAAAATTCTGTTTATTATGCATTTATTATTTTGTATTATTTAATATTATTATTGTTTCTTTATTTCTAAAGTAAAGCTGAAAAAAATGCAATATTCATTATTCAGTATCAATACTGATCTTCCATATAATATAAGTATAACCAATGTTAACAAATATTCCGTATAAATGATAATTACAAAAATAGTTATCTATAATTATCTAACAAATCAACTTTTACACAATTTTTCAAACACTTAATAACTTTAAAAAAATTATATCAGGTACCTAATATAAATATTTATTAATGATATTAATAAAATTAGGTATATAAAAAAAAATATATATATATGAATAAGAACCTAACTCAGGGTAAGGGATAGTCACCATAATTGAGACGCATCAGCTCCCATACATTTATATTGATTTGGATCTGGCATGGTTTTCTGTGGAGTGACTGATCACTGAATAGTGTGCTAAATCGTATTGTTGGCTTGGCTCAACGAAAATTTCCCAAACAAATTTGGCACCATCTCGGAAAGTGTTACCTTGTCAGCGGCTGCCCCTCCTCGCTGGGCAGGGTACTCCCAGTCCAGGTCGAAACCGTCAAAGTTGTACTGCTTGACGAAGCTGACGGCGCTGTTGATGAAATTCGCCCTGGTCGTCGGGTTGGCCATCACTCGCGAGAATCCGACCGATCCTTCATTCCATCCGCCGACGGCAACCATGGTCTTCACGCTCGGGTGTTTTATCTTGATGTTGTTGAATCTCTCAAGGCCCTCTGCAAAGAAACACTCAATGGTATACCAAAGTTTTTGGGTTCCGGGGGAAGTAAAGGGTGGAGAAAGAATATAAATCATATTTTTTCATATATTGAATTTCATGTGACTGAACCAGTTTTAACAATTGATACCTGTTTTGAGAAGTTGCATGTTGAAGAAAACCTGATGTTCAAATTTGCTGAAATGTTACAGTCTGAATATTATGTTGTAATGAACCCAGTGGCATAGCACAAAATCGCCCCCCCCCCCCCCCCCCCCACAACCAAGTAAAATTGAATGAGGGAAGTTGTATTTTAAAGTCCAAAATATGGTCGCCTTTCTTTTAAAATACACTATTTTTTATTTGTCACGTGTCATCACAAGAAGCATCTTTCCTTCGTCAAAGAATCACCCCCGAGGGTTGCAGCTTATGATCTGACTGCATTATAGAGATTTTGCTTTTGCATCGAGCAGAAATGTTTCACAAAAAATTATGTTTCTTTCGAAGCCAAGAACGCCACCTCTAGTCTTGTACAGTGTACCTTTTCTTGTATTCTCTATAGTCTTCGAAACTGAAGGCCCGCATTCTGCAAAGTTGGTGGTCGTACAGTAAAACAGTATAACTCATTTCAGCAAAATTTGATGTAGCAGTTCACAAAAACATTTTGTTTTAAGCAAGTCAATGAGAGGTTTGAAGTCATTCTTGAAATTATTTTGCATTGTAATAACAAACACTCTGTTTGGGCTTGGGGGCTTCCCTCACCGAGGGTGGGTGGGGGGGGGGGGGAGCGAAGCCGTGCGGGGGCAGCTTGGACCTCCGCTACGCCGCTGAATGAACCTATTGAGAGATGTCATTGATATCACATTCCAGATGAGATTTAATAACATGGCCCTATAGTTTGACCTGTTTTTGTATTTCTATGCTCCGTAGGTAGGTATAGGTACGTACCAACAAATTTTTTATTTTATTCGACACTAGCTGAGTTCAAATAATTTGCAGGATAAAAATGCTTTGGAAAATCAAAAAATAATTTTAAAATTAAAGAAATGGCATTTAAAATCAGGCAAACACTCACTGAGGTTCAGATCGTTCCACGAGTCCAGGTGGCGGATGTTGCCCGAAGCGTCGATGCCGACGAAAGAGTAGATGAGATGCGTGCACAGGTCCGGGTTGATGGTCTCCACGGTGAACTTGCCATTTCCCTGGCGGTAGCCAGCCCAGCTGCCGAAGTAGCACACCACCTTGTCTGCGATCAAGTAAAGGACAATCTCGTCAGTGCTTAGGAATACGGAGACAGCACGACGGAGACCGAGTTCCTTTTCGTAAGTGTTGAATTGATAAAGAATGCGTCTAGAATATCGACTCGTTTTTTAACATATTGTCTTACGAAGACTTTTGTGTCGTACTTTGAGCATTTTAATTTTTAATAATGTGATCGGCACAAATTGCCTTGTAGCTGACAGGCTACAAAAAAAGCAACCGTGAATTTATCGCCAGTTTGAGATAATTTTAACAAAATGTGATTTTTTTTTTAGCGAGGCTCCAATTTAAAAATTGTGCTGATACATAACATAGCGGCTTTCGACAACACTGAACAAATTATTCAAAAGAGCAATGAATTTGCAGATGCTTTAAAAAAAATCTAGTTACCAACAGAATATAAATCTTGGTATTCACAGGGCATAAAAATCATTGATTCTAAATAGTCGGCATACATGCGTTAAAAATCTGGCCTCTATCTCTTGATCAGTTGCTTCCATTGTTAAAACACTTAGAAAACCTGTAGGGCTGGGTTAACGTAATAAAGTCAAGAAATGTCCCGAGGGATTCTTACTCTGTGCAGTCGTCAGGTCTGCGTAGCACGCCACCAGCACAAGAACGGCAAGGCACTGCACGACTCTCATCTCCAGGCTGCAAAGGGAATTAACATCAACATTATGCCATGTGCAGTCATATCGTGACCAAATGTGCCAATACTCGGTCTCAAATTCTGGATTGTGGTTTTTGGATTTTGTTCTGTTTGGCATCAACCTGACCTCTGGCTCTGTCAGGCAGTGGTGTCTGTCAGGCAGTGGTGTAACTGCAAATCGGAGGCTCCAGAGCAAAAAAAAACTGAGGCCCCCTTCATCACCTGATATTTTCGGATTAACTTGGGCCTGGGCCTTTTCGGGCCCTAAATATTCTTTTAGGGGGCCCCCCTGAGCCCGAGCCCGAGGCCCGTAGGCACTGGTATGCCTGCACCTTTCTAGTTACGCCACTGCTGTCAGGACAGTTCATATATCGATATACCTACTAACATTGTGTATGCAGTTTCCTAAAGCATATGCAACAATTGTTGCATATTCTTTTAGAATAACTCATTAAAATTGACAGGTTTTTCCCGAAAGGCAGAAAACCACATTATAATAGATGTATATAAATTGTTTAATATTGTTATTCTGTAAAACAAAAATTCAGACGTGCATAAATAATTTGTACAAAAAATTCTTAGCTCTTAAAAGTAGTAGAATAAAATATGAACTCACCAGTTGAAATCACACTAGTTGGTGATAACACCTCGAATGAAGCTTGAATGATACCCCATCGAATTTTCGGTTCTCTATATATGTGTATTTCTCAGATGCCAGGCGCTATAAAATCACTTAGATTAATGACGCACTTGACGCTTTAAAGTAAATCAACAGCAGCCCCTCCTGGATTAAGGAAAATCCTTTTTATACTCAACATCAAACACACAATGTGATGAGCCGTCATTTCTATGTACTGCTATTTTAGTTATTTTTCGTGATAGTGATGAAGGGAAAATTTATTTGCATAATGAATGTATGTTTAGCGTAAAGATTGAATGTACATTCGTCAGGCGTTGTTTTGTTTGAAGAGCATTCAGCAAATACTCAAATAATACAATAGTCGGCTCTCTAAAACAAAAAATCGAGAAATCTCATTCATAAACTGTGGTTGGGAAATCCTCACACGTAGATAAGTAGGTATATGTTAATTTTTATTACGAGTTTCGGGTTTTTAGAATAATGGGTTTATAGAACAGTAATTTTTGCGGATTAGTAGCTGTTGCTATATCAACGGCTCAAGGGTATATTTGTATAGACACAGACATAATTTAATAAACTAGATGTATATCACGATAGGAAAATTATTATTTTATGACTTAACTGTCATTTTGGTGATTACTCTTGAGCTTGACATTCAAAAGAGATATCGGATAATAAATGTTACTCCTATGGCAGTGACGTAGCGACCACCCCTGCAGACCCCTTGGCGCGGTGGGAGGGGGGGTGCCGAAGCGTCGGCGTCGAGCGCCTATATAACATTGGGGCCCATATAGACTTCAGCGCCATCTACGGCGGGAGCAGCGTGGCCGGGGCCGCCTCTCGGCTGGGAAACGCCGAAAAGACAGCGCTCCCATCGCCCGCAGCCTCATCAAAAGCAGCCAGAGCCGTGACCTCCCGGCCCTTTGAATCGTTCCTCAATGTATCCAGCTCACTGCCGTATCTTGTATTTACTTTCAATTGCACCGGACCACCTCGATCATACCGGCCGAAGCTTCATCCTGAGCCGCCAGCACCGTTTGCCATCGGTTCTTTAAATCGTTCCCCAATTAACCTATGCGTGGCCCGTGCCCGCGAAACACCGGGCACTCAGCACGTTTTCTGGAAGATCACCCTCGACGCCCGGGGGCCCGTGAGTTGCCAGATATCCAGAAACGCACCACAGGACGACTTTTTCTTTAAAGATTCAAGACCATGCCCCAAATTTTCGCGGCGGCCGCATGGCGGTTCTTGAAAGTCCGACTCCCAGCGGCGCGGGGTTCCTCCAGCGAATACTTTGCTTGTTTCCAGAAATATTCGATATTTTGTGGGGGGGGGGGGGGGGGCATCATATTCATGCTACGCCACTGTCCTAATTGGTCATGATGCCACCTTCAGCCTTGTACTACCTACCCAATTGCTTTATTTATCACTTTAAAATATGCATTAGCAAGATTATATTAATAGCAAAAGTCTCTGATGAAAGATAATAAAGACGGTGCGCAGGCTGAGCTCCAGATGGCTGCAATTGAAAACTGTTGAGATTGTTACAAGCAAGGAGCAGGTACTAACAGCGTATCATTTGCCATGTTCAAGCCCACGAACCTATAGCTAGGGGTCCCTACATATATGTTCTTGCGCGTACTTCCTACAGCTACAAATATAAATACAAGCATCTAAATAAAAAAACCATACCTAGGCCGGGAAAATCATCAATTGATGACGAATGGTATTTTTAAATTGAAAGCAATGCAAACTTTTGTTACACCAAGGTTTAGGTGTTTCAAGTTTTAGTTTCAAGAGTTAAAATGCCGTTAAGAATCATTTTTAGCCCTCTTAGAAAATTGACATATCTGTTAATTTTGAAAGTACAACAACCTTACATACCCAAAATCAAACCATGACCCCCCCCCCCCACCCCCCCCCCCCCCCCCCTTCCTTCAACCCTGTTCGTGCATGATCCAAGTGAACCAAAGTTAAGCAACAATGTGCCGAGTAGGGTATTGTAAGGGTGACCATTACACGCAAAGTCAACGTTGATTGGGAGAGAGCATGCATTCTCAAATTTAACAAATCCCGCAGTACCCATCGGAAGAGTGGGGTTTATGTCTGCACTATCTCACTCCATTCCATCATCAGTATCAGCCCACTAAACAGTGTGCTCCACTATCAATCAATCACAAACATTCCTAGTTCAAGGGACGTTGCAATCAGATTGTGATCACTGATAAACCATCTTAAATGTAGTTATTAAAATGTAAAATAATCTAGAGCTTAGTAATAACATTGAATTAAAACCGAAGAATTGTAAAATAAACTGGATCTATTTTCAACAAGCTGGACATGACAGAAATGAACAACACAATAATCACAGTTGTACAGTTTTATAGGTACCTATACATACATTTTCCTTACTGCTGTGTAGGTGTAAAATTGATACGGATGTTTAATGTATAATGAAAATGACAGAGCTACCTTCCAAACTGTGTGCACCCTGTTTCCTTGCTTGCACTTGTGCTGGTGCACATGGCAAACACTAAAATCTCCAGCCTAACACAGCCAGCCTAGCCTAGCTTTCACATTCCAAAAAACTCTATCTATCGATTTGTGAACAGAATAATCGAAGATCTTTAAGCCATGAGATTCAATATAAAATAGCAACTTATTCCGAAGTAACAAGGATGCAATCCATAACCGTCTGCTCAAATTTAAGCAGCATTCAAATGCACGTTAGCACCCTGCAGTCTCTTAGTACCAGAGGCTGGTTCCAAAGTGCAGCCAAATTTCCAAACTCTCATCGGGATCGTTGAATTGAGCTTCTTCGTCGTCAATTCATTCAGTGGTCGGCATCGATGCAGCAATCTGAAACCAATCTTCCTTATATGTTTGTTTGTCTCTAGCTGTTTTACACTAACAATAATCAGTTAAGAAAAATGTAACCTATTCGAATATAATTTATAAGTCACTTAACACTTCAGTATCTGCAACAAGACACAATGCCGCTGTCTCAAATGTCCCCTAGCATCTACGTATATTGTTTCATAACAGACTATCAAATTGTATCGCGTTCGAGTTCCTTGTTCTGTGTTTCGTCGCACTCCGTCGATTGTGGGCGCGAATGCATTCTACGCCTTGTGTGTTACGCTTGTGACATCCTCTTGTGACTAAGTCAATTGTGAGTAGATATGTTTAGTAATTATTTTCCATATACAAAGGTCCTCAACAAAGGTTCCCATTTCATTTAACCCATTGTTGAAGCACAAATAATTTACAGCCTGGTAAATGTTCCAACATTTCAGTTTGTGTTGATACCTACCAAATGTTAAAAAATTAATATTACAGCAAAAATATGACGCAGCACACTACTTTTTATTTTGTTCATGTTTTTACACTTTTTGAACAATCATAAAACTATTTTCTAGCTTAAATAACATTGCACTCAATATCATGGTAAGTTTTGCGTGTCAAAAAAAGTGGCATGTCTCTCTGAAAGCCTCGATTCTTATTTCATGAATAGAAAAAGTGCTTTCAAACAAAGTCAAACCAAAACGAAAGGATTTCTTAGCATTGCACTTGAGACGGGTAGTTGCAGACTTTGAAGACTGTGTCAAAGACGGTGGTAGCTGGGCATGTGAATTTGAACTGGTAAAAACCAGCAGAGTTTTGCTGGCAGTAGTAGAAGACGTTGCAGTTGACTGGGTCACGAACATAGCCCTCCTGCTGGCACAGGCCGGTCGGGGTGGCTCCAGTCGTAGTTGTGGCTGTTGTCTGAAATAGTTGACATTTTTAGTGACTATATTTCATTCCTTGTTATTTTGCAATTATATCAAAATATTTCTACAATGCTCATTCTACACAATGATCATTTTTGAACATGAGAAATGCCATAAAAAATAAGATATAAATGCATTGACCATCTGAGAAGATAAAAATATCTCACCTTGACTAAAGTTTCCTTTTCAACTATGATCTAAACTTGTAAAAACAAGAAGTCAACGCCAAAATACTAGCACCGCCTATGCTGAGTGATAAGAATCGCAATTTGTTCTGCATATTTTTCAATCCCAAATATTTCAATTAGTAGAAGAACCAACATTTTCAACCACTTATAACTCAATAAGCAATAAACTACACATTTAAAGATTCTTACGATTTCTATCAGCAGGTTCGGAGCAATAACGCTATAGTACCGTTATAGCTGCCCGCCTGATAAATCTGATGAGCCAAGTGCAATTTTAAACTCACTGTGACCACAGTTGGTGCTGCAGAAGAGGAAGAAGAAGCTGCCGTTGAGGAAGTAGGAGCTGCAGATGAGGAAGAAGGAGCTGCCGATGAGGAAGTAGGAGCTGCCGTTGAGGAAGTAGGAGCTGCCGTTGAGGAAGTAGGAGCTGCCGATGAGGAAGAAGGAGCAGCCGTTGAGGAAGTAGGAGCTGCTGATGAGGTAGATGCAGGCGGTCCAGGTCCAATGAGCACGTCGTGGATGGTGGACAGCAGGGGGAACTTGGGTCCCCCGCACAGGCCCAAGAAGTCGTCCGTCTCCAGCGACCAGATCATGCCGCCTCCCAATCCCAGCGAAAGCGCCAACTCGCTCTAGAAAATACGGATTACATCCGTGCAGTGACATGCCGAGCAGTGAATGCCAAACAGAAATGAAATGCCATGCTGCTCAAAATTGTAGTTAACGCTTGGAATTTCAACTATAATACCGTAGAAGTTTCTCGAAGTAAAGGGTCTAATTTGAAGTAGGTAGCTCACCTTTGCCCTGATGGACTGGACATTGTCGTAGCCGACCCAAACATTGCCTTTGCTCGCGAAGGGCACCTTCTGCTCGTCGTCCCAAGACACCTGCCATCCTCCGCTTGCCTGCTGCTCGCAGATCTGACACCAAGCAAAGACAAAGCTCAAGCAAAGACAACGCTCTAGCAAAGACAAAACTGGAGCATCATTTTACTAAGTAAATCACAGCAATGAATGCTACACTTTGCGAGCAGTTGAGTGGTAGCAGTGCTACACTTCATTCGAAACAGAACTTCACGATCGCACCAACACCTAGCAAATGTCAGCGATGAGGTTCCTATGCTGGTGCACAATGTGGTATCCCGTCTGAAACCAGTGTTGCAGCCAGGGAAGGGGGAGGGGGGAGGGAGGGGTACGCCGCCCCCCATCGTCAGTTCTCTGCTTAAAAACTAGGAAACGCTACCAAAGTACTCGGGTTGAAGATGAGCGTAGCTGTAGCAGATAAGTTGATTGCAGAACGTCGTCAACAGCAGATGTGTTAATTAGTACTATCAAGTTTGGTCTCACACAGTCACAATAAATGTTTGGGGAAATTTTTGGGTAAATTTGCACTTTTAGATAAATTAATCTGTATTTATCAAAATTTTCCCAATTTCGAATATTGCTCTATTTTCTGATTTGTACCCAGGGGGTTGGATGTTTTTCTTGAAAGACACAGGGGGTCTAAGTTAAGAACAAAAGTAGACACCCTGAAAGTTTCATCGCAGTCGAAGCAGGCGTTTGGTCTGTAGAGCATACACAAACACCCATACAAAAAAACAAACACACACACACAAGTTCTTTTTTTACCAGTAGTGAAATAGAAGATTTGGCTTCGCTCATCAACCAGGGGCAACAACAACTCCCACCGACAGATGCAATTTCCCAAGGCGATAACGATTTACCTCGTTGTATCCCAGCATGCCTGCCTCTTGGGTGTACGGTCCCTGGGGACCCGCTCCGCTGGCCGGGGATCCTAGCAGTCGGGACGACACTGACTGCAGGGTGAAACTGCGACCGTACGTTCCCATGCCCACCACCAGCTTGCTCGGGGCGGCTCCTTGCGATAGCCAGAAGTGGATGCTGGCGTTCTGTGGACATCGGTCACATAGGTCAGCAGGGAAGAAACATGACTCAAATAATATCTATTGTCTTGAAAGAAGGGAAGATGTATGTTTGTGAAGGTTGATTTTATTCCAGCCTCTCTGCCTGCAATGGCTGTTGGATTTAGCTCCGGTATTAAATTATTTATAAACTCTGGGCTAGGCACCTAACACTAAGAAACAGATAAATTCCATGACATTCTGTTGGTGGTTGCCTTGAAAATTATCTCAACTCCTACCTTAACTCTGGGTTGAGGAAATTGTAATACCAGCCCGGCCAGTATTACCAGTGCACCAACCCAGAGTTAAAAGCAGGGATTGGAACCTTAACTCATTACGGTTCCGGTCCAACAAATTTGATCTCAAAGGGTTCGGGTTCCGGTTCCTGAGTCATTTCGGTTCCTGCGGAACCGAAACTTCAAACGGTTCCATATTTTTATGCACTCTAAAAATAATAAAAAATCCTCTACATACTTTCTTTGGTCCAGAGAGTGCTTTTTTGGCACTATTTTTTCATTTCAAGATCATTTTCGCAGTGATTGGGATTTAAAAAAGTACAATGCTAAATTGCTGTGTTCTTGACATGTTTGGTAGGTAATTCATCATTCTTAAATAATTACTATTTTCACAATTCATTATTGGTCAAGCAGAAAATACTTCCCTATTTAAATACTCTTAGGACCAACCATTTTTCATGCAATGACTCCTTTTGATCATGCTGTTTCGGCCGTGTGTCAGAGGGATCTATCAAAGATGCCGGGAGTCTGCAGCTTCACTATGTATACGAAATCCACAAGCTTTGCAAAATTATTTTTGCTGCGTCGCTGTGCGTGCTACGTTTCTCACTCTCTCTCGCGAATGTTTTCAAATATAAATTCGGAAAATTGTTCACACAAAATTGCATAGCAGCTAATTCCTTCTCCATATCTCTGAATTCAGATTGCCAGCAGGCACAGAAGTCCAGATATTTCTGGCTATCAAGAAATACCGTCTTATTTTAACTTCTAAATGAAAAGATGATTATACGAACATAAATACAAAAAATATCCCTCAAGTGTGGTGCTGGTATCAGCTAAAATCACGCGTTATATAAGCTTGGGGAGATGAACAACCGGCGACTCACTCTAGCTAAGCCTGAAGAACACGTCCAAATACCTTTTTTTACATATGAAATCTACAGAAATTTTGAAGTTTTACAATAATTATCATATCAAATCTTGAAAAAATTAAGTAAGTGTGGCATAAAAATGAGAAAGTCGGCCAAGTTTGGAACCGAAAAGAACCTTTTGGAACCAAAACAAAACAGTAACTATTTATTTCGGTTCCGGTTCTTACTATTTTCTGTGTTGGGGTTACGGTTTTGGTTACAGTTCTAGATTTCAAACGGTTCTGGGTTCCGGTTCCGGTTCCAATCCCTGGTTAAAAGTAGGAGTTAAGTTATTTTTCATGGCAACCGCCAATGGGATGCCGTCGAATTCATCTGTTTCCGGAGCTAAAAAGTGTGAGTTAAGTGTAAGTTGTACGATCTTTCTATAGTTTACTTCAGGGAGTAGGTTTTTAGCATTTCTCTAACAAAATTTTAATTCTGTTAATATTTAAAATAACGTAAGTAATTATGCAAATGCCAAGAGTGGACTTTCATAGATGTTCTCTATGCAGCGTGTCCAAATCTGGATAATGTATTATTGGGATTTATCGATAAAGAAAATGGTGATTTTGCGAGGAAAGTTGGCAGGATTTCTTCCTAATATTCAGTCTTCAGTCTTCTATTCAATTCAATCTGTTCAGTCTGTTTATAATCTGTATTGCAGCAAATCTGCAGATTCCCAGGCTGAAACACCAATGGTTAATGCTCCTACTCACCAAGTTGAGCTCGAGCGCTTCGGCGGTCCTGTCAAGTGAGCTGGCAAAGAGTGGAGCGTTCTGTCCAGTGGTCGGCTCCCACGGACCGTGCAGGTCATAGGTCATGATGTTTATGAAGTCCAAGTACCTATCGAAATGGAGGGCAATCATTTAGGTTGCTAGAGAGCGTAATTCCAATTTGCAGTCTCCTCTATCTGTAGTAATAGTTTTATTCTTATTTATTTAATCCACTTTAGTTTCTCGCCCTTATGGCCTATTAGCTCTCGACTGGACACAATTTGCTTAACTTTCTTGACCTAACCAAAATCAGTGTTACCATAATGCCAATTGGATGCTTGAACTGATTGGAAGAAAATTGACAGCCAAGAGTATTTTAAATAAAGAATGGACCATGAGCATTGTCAGTAAAACTTACTGGCTGAGGCTGGGAACATCGTACGAGGTTGCTACAGAGGCTTTGCTTGCGGCGACCGCTGCAGACAACAGAAGACCACCGTTCGCGTCAAACTTGGCCCTCATCTCCTTCAGCAGAAGTACGAAGTTGACCTGCAGAGAAGACAAAATATAGGATAAACTTTGCTTCTTGCTACTAACTTACTTTCCAGTCAAAAATTCTGTCCATGATACATTAAGAAGAACCCAGCTCAGACTATCAGATTATTACCATTTTCACCAAATGAGATGTTTCAGTTTTTATCATTCATAACAGGAACCTACCTTCTGATCATAGTCAGACAGTCATCTTGATTTGACCTAAGAAAGCATGCTTTTTAGCACCTCTTATTTGTTATTTGGTTCTGGTGTGGTTTGCTGTGGAGTGACTGATCAGTGAATAGTGTGCACAATAGCATAAATGGCAAGGCTCGATGAAATTTTCCCTACTAATCTTGAAAAGTGTTACCTTGTCAGCGGCTGCCCCTCCTCGCTGGGCGGGGTACTCCCAGTCCAGGTCGAAACCGTCGAAGTTGTACTGCTTGACGAAGCTGACGGCGCTGTTGATGAAATTTGCTCTGGTCGTCGGGTTGGCCATCACTTGCGAGAATCCGACCGATCCTTCATTCCATCCGCCGACGGCAACCATGGTCTTCACGCTCGGGTGTTTTATTTTGATGTTGTTGAATCTCTCAAGGGCCTCTACAAAGCGACATTAAAAGGTAAGGTTGGAAAAGAAAGAAGAAATCATTTCCACAAGTTTTTCATCTTTTGAAATCTGCCTGACTGAACCCTTTTAAATGATTGATCCCGGTCTTTTTTAAAGTTGGAAATTGAAGAAAACCTGCTGTTAATATTTGCATAAACTTTTCAGCTCGTATAGTACGATTTTCAGCTGAATATTATGATAGTCCACCTAAGATTTGATACAGGTAGGTAGAAAACTTTTACCTGTTTTTGGATTTCAACATCAATGCCAATCTGTAACACTGCTTTTATTTAATGGTTGAAATTTCCAGAATAAAAAATGTTTTGGAAAATCGCGTAATAATTTTAAGATGTACTTTTTCAGATTTGCCATTCAAAATCCACAGCACTGATGTTTTATATGGATAGTTTTAAAAGACAACTTCTGACACTGAACACTCACTGAGGTTCAGATCGTTCCACGAGTCCAGGAGGCGGATGTTGCCCGAAGCGTCGATGCCGACAAACGAGTAGATGAGATGCGTGCACAGGTCCGGGTTGATGGTCTCCACGGTGAACTTGCCGTTGCCCTGGCGGTAGCCAGCCCAGCTGCCGAAGTAGCACACCACCTTGTCTGCGATCAAGTAACGGACAAGCTCGTCAGTGCTCAGGAATACAGGACAGCCTTTTGAGATAATTGGAACTAATTATCTGTGTTTTCTTTCCGGGAGCCTCCTATTGAACATAGCTGCACAGTCATGCAAAATCCAAATGATTTGGTAGACAGTTCAGAAAAAACTTACGGCACAGAATAAAAATGAAGTACCTACAGGACATTAAAATCATCATTAGTAAAACTAATTTTCCGAAAAATCTGCGTAATCTATTTTGGCATGAAAAGCTTGCCTCCTGTTGATGGATCAGTTGCTCCCATTGTTAAAACTCTAAAATCTTTATTGATATATTTATTTATTTCTCTTTAACAATGTCAATATGCATTTTAGCAAGGTGGCAAGGTATACATTTATAAATAGGGATACTATAGGGATGGGAACCGAAAATTCGAGAAATGTCCCGAGGGATTCTTACTCTGTGCAGTCGTCAGGTCTGCGTAGCACGCCACCAGCACAAGAACGGCAAGGCACTGCACGACTCTCATCTTCCTGGCTGCAAAGGGAATTAACATTAATATATAAGAGCCATGCGTGGCCAAATCATGACCAAATGCATAGATAGATACTGGAGGTCGAAGTATGTGGATATTGGGGTTTTCTGTTTTTGGTCCTGTTTGGCATCAACTTGACTATTCCTGCAGTTCTTGCATATTATTTAATAATAGGTCATTTAAATTCCTAGAGATTTTATGTGTTTTTATCAGAAAACCACGTTATAATAGATAGGAATAAAATTGTTTGATATTATTATTTTATTAAACTAAAAAGATATGCAAAATTTGTAAAATAAATTATAAGCATGGAAAAGTAGTAGAATAAAATATTAACTCACCAGTTGATATCACCCTAGTCGGTGATAACACCTTGAATGAAGCTTGAATGATATCACACCGAATTTTGTTTCTTTATATATTATATTCCTCAGAGGCCCAGTGCTATAAAATCACCTAGAATAATGACGTACTTCTCGTTTTAAATTAAATCAACAGCAACCCCTGGATTAAGAAAAATCCTTCATTATTCGGAACATCAAACACATTGTGATGAGCCTTCATTTCTATATAGGTACTGTGATTTTAATTATTTTATGTTATGGTGTTGAAGGGAACGTTTATTTGCATAATAAAATTAATGTTCTGTGTAAAGATTGAACTTAACATTTTGTCAGGTGTTGTTTTGTTTGAAGATCATTGACATCTGATTTATAATCTGTGGTTGGGAAATCTTCACACGCATGTTAAATTTTACTATGAGTTTTGGCCTCAACATTAATCTTTGTATATTAGTACAAACATTATTTAATAAACTATCCATGCACACAACATATTATAACACCTTTGCTTTCTTATCAAACTCGTAAAAGTATACAATTCAAAATTATCGTTTTTTAATTTTACTGTCACACAGGGAATTCTCTTGAGTCTCGACAGTCAAAAGAGATTCTGGATCATATTATGCTCCTTCTAGGTTCAAGATTACTTATTTACTCCTTTACTACCTACCCTAGCCTAGCCTGTTGTCACATAATATGCACTGACAAGGTTATACCGACAAACTCCGAAGAAATATAATAAACAGCTGGTGCTTGATACCTGGCATGCTAGCTGTTGACCCTAGCTGGCCCCTGCCTGGTTGACCGAGCCCTAGCCCTATTGCTAGTCCGTTACAAGCAGTTGGAGCGAGTCGGAACGGCATGTTCATGTGCCATGTTCAAGCCCTCGTGGCTAGCTAGGGGTCCGTGCATGGGTTCATATACTTTCTACATCCACAAATATTTAAAACATCTGAAATGATAGGCCAGGAAATTATCAATTAACGACCTATCGTACTTTTGCATTAAAAGTAAAGCAAACTTTTGTTACTACCAAACAAATTCTCAGTCAAAATGCTGTAAGAGGCATTTTAGGCACGGTTTTAAAATTTAAACCACTGACAATTATCAAAGTACAACCCAATATATCATCCAACATCAAAGGACCAGGAGCTAACTAATAACATTGAATAAAAATCACAAGATTTGTAAAATAAACTGACTTTATTTTCAACAAGTTTGACATGACAAGAGTTGACAGCAATCATAACTTGGTAAATGCAGCCTAGACAAGCCACTAAAATGACGAGACAATGAAAAGCACAACATTCAGAGTTGTACAGTGTAACATACAGACATTTTCCTTACTGCCGTATTAATGGCAATAAGGATGTTTAATGAATAATATAAATGACAGAACTACCGAAATTCACACCCAAGTTTCCTTGTTTGAACTTGTAAGCATTGCAAACAGTAAAACCTCCAGCCTACCGCTGTCTTTTCAACTGTTAAAGCCCGTACCTTCCAAAAAAATTGAACCATGATAATAAACCAATTTGTAGCAGAATAATCTAGGATCTTTAAGCCATGAGATTCAAAATTAAATAGCAACTTATTCCAAAGAAGCTAACTATGATGCAATAAATTAAATGCTAAAATGTAAGCTGCATACAAATGCGCGTTAGCACCCAGTCTCTTAGTACCGCCGACTGGTTCCAAAGTGCTGCCACATTTCCAAACTCTCATCGGGACCGTTGAATTTAGCACATTAGTTGCCAATTTATTCGGTGGTTGGTATCGATGCAGCAATCTGGAACCAATCTTCCTTATATGTTTGTCTCTAGCTGTTTTACACTAACTAATTAGTAAAATAGACTAAGAAAAATAATACTCGAGTATGATTTATCACTCAAAGTCACAATATGTGCAACTCGACACTATTTGCCGCGGTCAAAAATGTCCGCTAGTATCTACGCTTTATACTAGACTATTGAATCGCATTGCACACCATAGAATAACGGACGAAATCACAATGAAGACATCACCAGATGTAATTGTTTATACAGTAATTTCCACTTGAGTCAAATTTGAGGTTTAAAAAGGGTATCCTGAATATGGTGAGACTTTGCTTGCATTTACAAAATAAATAAGGCACCACAACAGAATGGAATAATTATACGAAACAAATTTAGGTAGAAAAATTATATGTCCCTCAAAAACGGGCACTAAAAAACTAAAAATAATATCTATAATTTCTTGGCATTTCACTTTCAGTTATTCCTAATTTCTCCATTCATGGCTTCAAGAAACAAAATAAAATTGCAATAAATTGCACTCAGTTCCTGTACACAACCTTATTCAGTTAGTGCCAGCCGTTATCGCATTTACACCATATTTAACCATGTTACCAAACAGGCTCTTCGTTCACCAGTCGCTGACCCAAGGGAAAGTCCGCGTAAATCAATCTAGCGCGAAGGTTCTGCCAAGGACGACGTCCGATAATTCCACGGCTCGTTGGAGCTTAGCGAACGCGACGGATCAGCGCTATCAGAGCGACGATCGCGACGCATGCCACTCCCACCTTGGCGGCCGTGCATGCCAAGTTGGCGGAGTCGTCCAAGATTGCAGACTGCAGAGCAAGCAAAGCACGAGTCAGGTCTACGGCCGTTTAACAAAGTGGCTAGGAGCGGCCATGCGTTCTTTTGAGCCAAATATGAGATGCCACTTTGGCAGAACTGTCCAGGACTGCAGACTGCCATAAGGAACAAGGTCAAGATCAAGGTCAAAAGGGAGAAAAGGCATATCTATATTTTTTTGTCAATGTCTGAGGTGCAAGCTATCATTAAGGCTATTGGTGCGGTTGTTGGTGATAATTGCATGAAGCTTTATATAAACTTTCAACTGGTATTTCGTGATTAAAAACTACACAATTTGTTGCCAAAAGTCGCGATCGGACAAACGGGGTGGCCACAAGTTAGTATCCAATAGGAGGTAAAATTTGAGCGGGAAGCTGCCCGAGTAAACACTTAATAATACGGCTTAACAGGGTTGAGAGGAAATTGTTACTGGTTTATGCAGATAACAGTGTGCAATTGATGGAAGGGAGGCGAAGCTGGAAAAATGTGCACCCGAACCGGGATACGAACCCGGGACCTCCTGCCGGAGATCCCCCTTGTCCCACCCGGCAAAGCAGGGAGAATGTGTGACCGAATAGCTCAGTTGGTAGAGCACTTAACAGGTTGTTATACAATTGCTGAAAATACTAGATGAGTGAATATTTTCGAGATTGCAAACACACAATTTGTTGCCAAAAGTGTGAGGATTCCGTTGACCCTGGTTTCGTTGCAATAAGACGAAAGAAGTGGCCACAAGTTAGAATCGAGTAGGAGGTATAATTTGAGCGGGAAACTGCCCAAGTAATCACTCACATCAATAGTCTTAAGGATGGGAGACTGGAACACTAGTGATGTGAAGTATTAGCTAGTGAAATTTGATTTTAATAGATTTTTAAAGAAACTTTAAAGCGTGATTTTTGTGTGTTGGTTCTCATGATTCGGGCCTGGGCTGCACACTGCACGTAAAATTTATCGCTGTCTGTCACTTTTGGAAGTTTGCAGAGAGAAATTGCCTGCAAGTATTTTGGAAGATTACATTTGGAAAATGGATGGGATGGATGGATGGATCGAAATGGATGGGTTTCAAATGTCATTGAAAGTGAAACTTTTGTACTTTTCACTGAAAAATGTTCAAGCTCACGTGCCTATATCTATGAAGCACGCTCAATTAAATGATCTGTGTGACAGCTAGAAATGTGTGTTCATTGGTAGGGTTTCCCAGGACCGCAGATTACATAAAACGGCGTGTATGTCAATTGTTAAGTCGTCGGCGCTTACATGATCACACGTGTGCAGTCGTGTTAGCCTTACTTTACCACAGCCTGGTGGACTTCGAAGTTAAGTCTCATTTGACTCATTTACCATTTGTAAAGAGTCATATGGTAAATAATAGTAATTATAAATATCATTTTAAAAGTAATGATAAAAACTTAATCATTCGACTCTTTGGTATGGTACTCTATGATATGAGATCTCCAGAAAGTGGCAAACTCAAATTAATTCTAGTGTACAGAATTGATACCTACTGCCATAAATGTGTTCGAAGATGTTTAAGACATATCTCTAATATTGTAGCCTGCAGAACAAGCATCACATGTCAAGTCTTCTGCCTTCACACGATAATGATAGCCAGCATAGCAAAGACCTACTACTAAAACTATAATATACCTATTATAGTTTGGAATAGGAAGGTTTGCACATACCCCTAGTATTTTTTTTGGTAATTCTGTCATAAATGTTACAGATGTCATCTTTCTTGTATGCCAGCAGAACTTTAAAACCAGGGAGTTCATAATAATTGATGATCATGATGAAAAACAAACCAGATTTAATAACCCGTTAAGTACCGAGCTATTCCAGCAAACATCACCGAGTACCTCCAATTGGTGCCAAACCAACCCGTAGCCAAGCCATGACCTCATGCCCTGCCATCCAGCCAAGCCATGACCTCATGCCCTGCCATTCAGCCAAGCCACATGATCTCATGTCCTGCCATTCAACCAAGCAATGACCTCATGCCCTACCATTCACCCAAGCAATGCCCTCATGCCCTGCCATTCAGCCAAGCCACGACCTCATGCCCTGCCATTCACCCAAGCAATGCCCTCATGCCCTGCCATTCAGCCAAGCCATGACCTCATGCCCTGCCATTCAGCCAAGCCACATGATCTCATGTCCTGCCATTCAGCCAAGCCATGACCTCATGCCCTGCCATTCAACCAAGCCATGACCTCATGCCCTGCCATTCAACAAAGCCATGACCTCATGCCCTGCCATTCAGCCAAGCCATGACCTCGTGCCCTGCCATTCAGCCAAGCCATGGCCTCGTGCCCTGCCAATCAGCCAAGCCACATGACCTCATGTCCTGCCATTCAGCCAAGCCATGACCCCATGCCCTGCCATTCAGCCAAGCCATGACCTCATGCCCTGCCATTCAGCCAAGCCATGACCTCATGCCCTGCCATTCAGCCAAGCCATGACCTCATTCTCTGCCATTCAGCCATGCAATGACTGCATAGCTAAAAATAAATGAATATTTGTATAACTTTTCACAGCAGTTAAAAGAGCTCCTGCAATCCTGCGGAAGTGGAGCATAAAGCAGCTCCTTCCCTTACCTTTACCCCAAATAAAGAAAACAACTCATTGCATCCTTGTGAAACCAGTGCATTCTATGCCCTAATGTTCCGAATAGAACCAGCATTTCGAACAGGTATTTCGGCATTTCGAACAGGTAGGTACTCACCCATCCTCCGTTCTGCTGCACCCACAAGCTGAACGTGTCCACGATGTACACCTGCGTCCAGTCGACGAGCTGGTGGAAGCAGTGCGTCAGCTTCTCGCTCAGCGCACGAATGGTTAGGTCGGCGCAGAAGTAGAACAGTACGACTACGCGCTCGGAGGTCACCTTGCCTTCCTGGAACGAAGCGCGGGACAGTGGGTTACTACAGCTGTTTAAAAACCCGGATGATAGGTCAAAATAACTTGCGACAATCTCTCCAAGAAGGCTGAATGGAACAATTTTTTTTGTACAGATTGTAGACCGCTATCGAAAAAGAATGGGACACAACGAACAACAATAAAAATTGTGATAGGTACCTGAACGTATTTCCATGTTTAACCACGAGTCAACCACGAGTCACTCTCACGCAAGACAATCTAATCTGGGTGTAATACATTTTTAACAATCCTAATTGACAATTCGGGGAAATCGACAAAATTCTTGTAGCAATAGAGCCCTCATGATTCACTATCACAGTAGATGTTGGTGGCTACCTGGAAGAGCGAGGCCAACAGATCGTGGAAGGAAGCGCAGTCGAGTGTCTGGATGTCGACGCAAGCCGCGCGATGGCGCACGAGCTCACGCTGCTCTGAGGCTGCAAACGCGTCCGCCACGAGGCGCAGGTTCTTGCGGATGCGCACGCTTGCCGTCAGGCTCTGGGAATAACTGCAAACCAGGGATTAGACAGGTTTATTTAATAAAATATTGCATTTTATGTATTATATGAGATTTTTACACCCAGGAAAATGATTGCGTTGATCATCAATTAGTCAACAATTAGGTAACTAGAGTCCATAAATTGTGTTCTTCAAATAGAATTAAAATATTATTTATTAGGAAATAAGATTAATAGTCTTATGTGCAATGAACAATAAGTGGTGCATGGGTTGGCTGGTAGGTACTTCTAGGTATCTACTACTTGATTGAAAACCAATAGTGAAAATGGTAAGCAATGAAACATCTGGGGATACAAGATAGTGGGAGTTTCAATAATAATTATGATTTCTCACCCTAGATCAAGACGGGCCTCCCTCCACGGATCCATGCTTGGTGGCTCACGAACATGAACGGTTCGCATCTCCTCATGCAAGAACCGCATGTAGAGATCTCTACCAAGGACAGCCGTATCGCCGCGCTCCGGTGGCGGCTGCATGCTGTCCAAACCAAACCTCGGAGCAAGCTCACTTGATCGCTTCACAGCTTCATCTCGAACAACCTTTTCCTTTTCAAAAGCAGCTGATTCTTTCTCTACATCCTGTTGCTTAAAAGCTGCCTCTGAATGCCCATTAGTAGCCATACCTTTATCAACAACTTTTTTGCTGAGATTGTCTGCGACAGAATTGCTATTGACACTCTCGTCGGGTTCAACTTTCTTGATGGGACTTAGTGATGTTTCACTGGCACCATTTGTAGTTTTCACTGAAGTGGGTGTTGTTTTGTTTATCGGAGTGCTAGCTCGGACTTTAACTGTGCGCGATGGAGGTTTGTGTCCTCGTCGGCCTGCGACTGTGCTAGAGGCATTTGGACTCTTTTCGGTTCGAGGAGGTGCAGTAGGATTCTTGCGACTTTGGAGCATGTTATCCAAAACGCTAGGATCCACAGTCACACCAGGGGACTTAATTAGGTTCTCTGCTACTGGTTGAACCCATGGACCGTCACCGCTGCTCTCCTCTGTCGAGACATTCTCAGTATCAGTAGCTGATTTGTTCTGGTGAGATGCAACTCGAGGAGGCATTGTTCCAACCATTATTGCTACCTCGAATGGTAGACTTATTGAAGAAAACCTGAAAAAAATTTAACTTTGTAAAGAATTTAGTCAACGCACATAAGATTTTACAAATAATGGTTTTACCAAACTTTCATAGATCATAATATGATGCAAGCAAGTCTCGTCTTATGCATCGATATAAATAGCGTCTTTAAGAAACCGAAGTCCAATGAGTTATGGATGTATTGGTTTTTGTAGAATCAGTATTACCTATATCAAAATAAAGTGAGTGTTAGTTGCAGCTGTTGGCGAGTTAAGTTCAATATTCACAGGAAACTATCCAAAACGATTTAACAAACAACGAACGCTCTTGCCCCTTGCCTTTTCTTTCTGATTACACCACAGCCGCTGTGCCTCACTAAACGCCAAAGTCAGCTGCGCAGTTATTCGATGCTGCTATAGAAGGCTGTGATACGCAGTCAAATGGGACGCGGGAAAGGGCGAGGTAGTTTATGCGATTTGTTGACAATTTTTCAATATTCTCCCAACGGCTCAAAACGAAAATCTGTTTGTTTTTGTGGTCTATAGGGCAATGCACTACCAAAAATATTTGACGAATTTCCCAATTTGGCGGACGATACTATTGACATACCTATACAAAGAGTAATGTAGTTGATATCGCATAAACCATAAAAACCAAAGATACTTTTATAATAACAAGATAAAAACACTCTTACCCAAAAGATTTTCACTCAGTGTTTCGAGCCGTTGGGAGAATATTGAAAATTGTCAATAATGTCGGATTTGTAGCGGATTAGCGGGAAAGCATAATTTTTCCGAAAACATACAATGAGCCAAACGACACTCAAATAATTCCCTTTCCAAAAAAGGCTACAATTTTTCTTCAAACAAAACAAGTATTTTGTGGAATTAACGTATTCCGTAAGTCTGTAAAAGACGTATCGCAAGTTTGGTATAGGAGGAAGGACCCATGGTAAAAGGATTGGAACCTATCCTTATACCATGGGAAGGGCCTATATGAATAAATTAACTGGTTTTAGCAATAACATTCGCATGATTCACAATGATTTTTTAAAATCTGTCTACACTCAGCACTCCACACAGCCGTAGGCAACTCACCTCTAATACGGAACCCACACGTCTGCGGATAGGAAGTAGGTAAAGGCCGAGGGCCGAGGGACAGACTATAGCTACTAAACACTCCAATTACGCTCCGCCGTGGCAATTGGAAATGGACACGAATGTCACCTGAGAAGTGTAGTATAGGCAATCCTAATTCTAGACCCACATTCCGGCGAATTCTTAACAAACAGCCACATGTTTTTAGACGGAACACGGAAAGTCAACTATAGAAATTGGCACAAAATAATGAGAAGTCTCCTAATCAGTGGCGTAGCGACCGCCCCCGCAGACCCCGCGGTGCGGGGGGGGGGGGGGGGGGCGCCGAGGTCCAGGGGACGCCGACGCGCATCGCCGGGGCCTTTCTTGCCCCTCGACGCCAAGCGCCTGTCATTGGGACCCATTTAGGCTTCAGTGCCACCAACGTTTCAGCGCCATCTGGCGGGAGGCGACTGTGGCGCCTGGGCGCTTCCCGGTTGGGAAACGCTGAAAAGACGTCGCACCGTCTTTCCTTGCTTTAACGTCACCGGTCGCCAGCAGCTTAATCCAAAGCCGCCAGAACCTTAAGCTCTTCGTTCTGTGAATCGTTCCTCAAGGTACTCAGCTCACTGCCATACAACACGCGGCGCCCCGTCACTTGCATTCAATTACTATAGCACCAGTACACCTCGAACTTCATACCGGCCGAAGCCTAATCCCGAGCCGCCATGCACCGCGTGCAATAGGTTCTTTAAATCGTTCCATAATTAAATTTTCACCCATGCCTGCGAAACCCGAGCACCCTCGAGGCCCGGGGGCCCGGGGGCCCGGGGGCCCGTGAGTTGCCTGACACCCGGACACGCACTACGGGACGACTTTTTCCTTTAAATATCCAAGGCCAAATCCTAAAATTTTCGCGGCCGCAAGGGCGAATACTACGATGTTCTCTGTCTCGTGGGTGAGTCGTAATTGGAACCAACCCCCATCGGCGCTGGGTTCGTCAAGCGTATACTACTTAGCTTGTTTCCAGAAACATGTGAGGGGCGCCGTTGAATATTTTGCGGGGGCGCGCATCACATTCACGCTACGCCACTGCTCTTAATCAGTTTATACACACTGTCAAAACTTCGCCAAAATCGCCAATCTCAATTCTAGCGAAGGTCCTGTGTTGTAGTCCGTGTACCAAAGAATACAACGAGAAGGTTTACCTTCTTTACTTCTACTTCTTATGCTTATGCTCTTGTGTCTCGCAATTCGATTCAGTGCAGTCGATAAACGGAGCGTATCACTTTCTATACGCGCATCGGTTCAAGAATCTAGAGCTGCATTCTGAATTAATACTGCAGCCACGGTCACGAAGATGTAGCTTTCCCCGCTATGAAGCGTCCCCCCCCCCCCCCCCCAACCGACCCAAAGTGGACCCCACCTTGCCCTGCCGTGCCAAAAAGACCGAGGTTCGAATCTGGGCCACGGCGCGAATGTGCGGCGACGAGTGTGTAGGTCGTGTGAGCGAGTCATTCCCGAGTCATTCCTGAGTCATTCATTCCAGCGAGTCATTCCAGATCAAATTAATTCAATAACTTTAACTTTATAGTAAACTCGTAGTCATTACTCTGGACGCACATTCAGCTTCTTGCCATTCTTTCCGAGTCCTTAGGGTCCTAACATTCCTTGCCATTCTTCCCAAGTCCTTCCAGCGTCCTATTCTTCCCAAGTCCTTCCAGCTTCTTGCGGTTCCTCCAGATATCTTCCAGTTTCTTGCAGTTCCAACACTTCTGTTGTGCGGAACACCCTGCATGCAGTTGAGCCAAAGTCATTCCCAGAAGGATCCGATCATGAATTTTCTTTTTCATATCGTTTATCCATCTGTTAGAATAACAGGCTACGACAGTCAGCCACGACGGCTATGATTAGCTAAGTCACGTATAACAAACAGTAAATTTTAGATATAATGGAATAATGAGAGACTCCAACGCACTTGCGTCCTTCCTACAGACATCGTATCCAAAAAAGGCATTCCAAAAGCCATTCTTTCTAAACGTTACCCCATCACGTCAATCCAGCTCTATACAATATGATGAGTCAATCACTCTATAGCAAGAGAAATCTATTAGCAGTGGAACCCCCAAGTGCACTCTATGTAAAATATACTATACCATGCTCACCTATAAATTATTATGCTTGTTTTAAGTTCATATTGTGTAATCAATTCTTGTGCAACTGCAATGCACTGTGTATTTGTTTGACTATGAATGCAGATCCGGTGCAGCACCACATGCAAACATTCATTGCCCTCCCTTTTAACGAATTGATACCCGTTCCAGATCGGTCCACTCCTTTCAATACCGTCGTAAAGTCCACGCTCATTAAGAGTTGCTTACACAATTCCAGCTCGGTACGCTTACAGAAAACGGCCTGTATCATCGCAGTTGGCACGACCAACCCGTTTCGCATGTCATATTTTTCATCATCGACGACGTAGACAAACAAACACACCAATTACCCTGTCGTTGCTGATGCCAACGCCGCCAACACCGCCAACGCCGCCAACGCCGCCAACGCCGCCAACGCCGCCAACGCCGATGCACCAGCGGGCGGGCAACGCGCCGTCGCCTCGTCGGCACTGGCACCGGCACTGGCATCGCCCTGCGTTGCGCGCGCGCACTGGCAACTTGCGCAAAGCGTTTCACGGGCCTAGGTACTATCGACCAGCGGCGTCGGCTGGCCGACTCGCTGGCTGGCCTCAGATTCAGGCCGACCGCCGAAGCCAACCGGGTGCGGTCTCTCCGGCGCAGCCATGAGCTAGCAGCCACCAGCTCGCCATCCTCCATCCACCATCCACCAGCCAGCAGCAGCAGCAGCAGCAGCAGCAGCAATGGGCAACATCAGCGTGCTGCTGGCAGCGGCTCTGCTCGTCTGCCTTCTGCAAAAACATCTCGTGATCGTCGACGCCGCCGTCGAACACGCCGGGGCTGATTACGACGACTCTATTATCGAGAACGCGACCACCCCGGCGAATGTGACGGAGAAATCGCCGCTCTTTCCTACCGATTTGTTCACGTTAGACCAGCGTCGGCACGGTGCCGTCGTCTTGCACATTCTCGGCGTGATTTATATGTTCGTCGCTCTAGCCATTGTCTGCGATGAGTTCTTTGTTCCATCTCTAGACGTGATTATCGAAAAGTTGGACATTGCTGATGATGTGGCCGGTGCTACTTTCATGGCTGCTGGAGGTTCGGCGCCGGAATTGTTCACTAGCGTGATCGGTGTGTTTGTCTCGTTTGACGACGTCGGCATCGGCACCATTGTCGGCTCGGCGGTATTCAACATTTTGTTCGTGATAGGCATGTGTGCTCTGTTTAGTCGCACGGTTCTGTCACTGACGTGGTGGCCACTCTTTCGGGATTGTACCTTCTACTCGATCAGTCTCATCACGTTGATCATCTTCTTCCGAGATAACCATATTCACTGGTATGAGGCTCTGACACTGTTCAGCTTCTACCTAGCCTACGTCACGTTCATGAAGTTCAATCAGCCGGTTGAGAGATTCGTCAAGAAACACTTGTACAAGAACAAAGTGACAAGAGTGCGAAGTACCGACCAGCTAATGCCTTCTGTAAGTACCCACCTTATCGGTGAAAAATTATCAATCACAGTTTTTGCATCGGATTTATCTGTAAGCCCACACACTGGTTGTGCTGGTTGATGAAGCATGATTGACGGGGACCCCCGACGGCTGGGAGGCGTTCAAGCAGCCGCTCGCTGGACCCGCTAGCTCCCTGGCGAGGCTCGCTCAAAACAAGCCGTAAACCCGGACACAGACCACGCGTACCCCCGATGTCTAAAACCCGGTCAAAATACTCGCGTGGACTCAAAGTTTAGCTCCCAGCCCCCAAAACCGTTATCAACCCAGATTCGCACCCTCTTATTAAACTTAACTTTACATACACCTGTTTTAACTCATTATTGCTGAAGATTGCTGATAATATAGTTGCTGATTTTATCGCTATTCTAATCAGCTTTCTAGCAAAAGTCTGGGAATGCTCGAACATGCGTGCATTGACTGCCTCTAGCCACGCCACGTTTATTACCCACCTTTCCTTCTTTGAGGTTATAGGTGCAATTAAACTTTTTAATGGCCTTGGCTATGGGTAAAAATCGAATCTATCCATCCCTTGATTGTAATACGAAAATACCATACATCTAGTCACGAGTAGACCAGTCCCTGTGAAATACGCACGGCAGAACCAACCCCAAGGCCCGTAGGATGCGACCATCTTCCGGTCTCCGACAGCAACACCCAGGGAGCTCTGATCGAGTCCAGCAGCATGGCTTGGCTTCACAGTGTCTTGTAGAGGCGATGGTGTTTGGCACACAGCTCCCCTCAACATGGCCGTCGTATTTTGTACAAACATCTCATGTTGATTCACAGATTATCCTTTTGATCCACTCATTTCCATAAAATTCCTTGTCCCATGGCTGTTGCTGCTGTTGCGGATATTTAGCGGCGTTGCTGCACGTTGATATGCAACTCCTGATGGCCGTTCCTAATTGTTAGACTGCAGCAGGCATTGATATACACAGCAATTACTTTACATCAATACTCGTAGCATGCACGTACTATATTACATACATATTTACCTGTGTACATAAACCGATGACAGCATAAAAGGAACACTGGCAGTGGCACACTTTATATACAACATTTTTTTAGAGCTTATATTCAAAATGGCAAAATGGCACAATTCACACACGGCTCTATGTTATTTTGGCGCTCATGTCAATATCTGGGTGGTAATTAAATATACAGGCAATCACTTAGGTGCTTAGAACGAATGTCGAGCACTCAAACATGGCTTACCAGTGACAAAAACTTCTTCGTTATGACAAGAAAGTGCCACAGAAATAAAATATCACTTTTTACTTTATTTCCGTTTGTTAATGTAAGTTGGCATGCAGCAAATATAATACCTATATACTTGTATCAAATATCAATACCAATATAAGTATGTATTAGTTGTTGCATAATTTAGCAGGACAGAAAACGATCAATGCCGATAAATGTGGTGCGCGCCACAAGTTTTATTGGAATATTAAAAAATATGTATATGACGTATAGAATTTTTATACTGCATAATTGCCATAACTATAGGTCATGATGTTTACCAACTCTTTGCGATTATATGCACGATATATCCATTTTGGATTATTTTTAAAAATAACGTATACATTGCTGGTTTTGGGGACTTAAAATATACGAACGACCCGTCCCCAAACAGTATCAAAGCTGACGTGAACATGCGCTGCATCAATTACACTATCGCTAGACAAGGTAAGATATTCTACGAGAGCTTCGAATACTGATCACCCGGCAGCCCCTAAATCAATCGAGACAATCACTTTTTCCCAATCGAATCAAACGCGTTGAAATATTTATTAGAGTTACTGGCGAGTGACCAATGGATTGTCGAACGTCTGTACCAAGTTTCCGAGGTCCAACGTCGGTAGCTTCAGCAGCCGCGTGCACTCATGAGCATCGCAATCAATTATTAAATCCACTTCAATCAGCGGAATTCCGTGAAATCGATCTTGTACCCAGTGGTAAGCCAGAGGGTTGTGCGACTGCTTGTGTGAATAGCGTACGGGTGGGTAGCTGGTATGTGGACTTCTCGCGAGAGCTGTGGTGGTGGTGGTGGTGCTCTTCTTCGTGATATGTCCAGGGAATTCCTGGCCATCTTCTCATGATCAGGAGATGAACTGCAAGCTACCGTACTCTATCTATCTCGTTCTTTATTTTCAAATAGCTATGAGGAGGTGGTATTTTATTTATCAACGGAAATTTCAAGAGAACGCTGACGTGCTTTTAGATCCATGTATCGATGTAGGAAGAAAAATTTAAAATTTGTTGGAATATCAGCGAAATATTCCTTTTGATAACTTCGTTAGAGAAACGGAAATTTTGTTTTTGGTTGGCAGAAAAAGTGACACAAATAATTTTATTTTTACGGCAATGATATTGCTAGAAAATACACCGGAGAGAGAAATGCATCCAATCAAGTTAGTATAAAACACCTTTCTGCGATACTATTTTTACTGCGGCAAATAAAAGTTAAAAGAGGATATTCCAAGATCCAATCACACTCAGAACAGGTTCCAGCCTCCAGCCAACATTTTCAGCACCCAAAGGCCACCTCTCATTTCTTAATTGGCACCCATGTGAGTCATGCAAGCACACGAAGCATACGCAGACAAAACGCGTAATCGCCACTAATAAAAATTTTCTCAGTATACAGTAACAGTCCGACATCATAATAGCTCCGGAATCCCGTCTCGAAATGGGCACAGCAATGGCACCCACAATCTTCGGTCCCACTCAAATCTGTCTCACCCAAGTCTCACCCTCGTGATCTCAACAATCGTACCCATCCATTTCTGACGTCACTCATGTGTCACTGCATAATTGTGCACCGATCTCGCACATGATGCAGCCGAGTAAAATGATCGATGATGTCTTGAAATATCAATTGTTTCCGTCATCACGTCGCTGACAATTTCCTAGTGACATGGTGACATAGCCATTCCAGAACACCAGCCACATGGTCTCAATTTAATACTTCAATTTTGCACGCGCAGATATTATTCTACTGAGCATAACTGCTGCAGCTTGCGACCTAAACCTTTGGTTGGTTCATTGTTATATTTCAATATCGAATATATCGGTTTATTTGTTTAAACACAGTCTGAATATTCATGTATTCGCCCGTTAATTAAGAAGTACTATAATATTATTTTAGCCACAAAATCGCGGACATTCTAATTTCTAGATGGCAAAATATTGAATACGTGATTATACAAATCAAATTGGTTTGCCAATCGATTTGATGAACTCGGCGACTGTATTGATTGAACGAAACTGCACGAGCTTCCCTAAGGATTTTGGCGCCGGCGTCGGCGTCGGCGTCTTTGGCGTCGTCGGCGTCGTCGAGGACGGAGGTTATGCAGATATGGGTCAAACCGGCCGAGTCTCAGAACTGAATATATACGAGCTGCAACTGTTCACCTCTTATGGATTGACTAGCAGTTGTACAAGCTCAATTCTTCGCACATGTCGATATTGCATTGGAAACAATCTGTCATCTCTTTTCCTGACGTCACCACCGCGAAGAATAATTTCGCAAATGTCGTAACAAACAACGTTGGAGTTGGACGATGAAATTTGAATAAAATCACACAAAAACCCTTTCCATTAGAATGTCTTCATATCCACTCTTAAATACAGCCCAATATACCTGGTCCACCCTCAGAAAAGTACAATATCTATGCTTAGATGAGAGCAGCCGACATGTTTTGAAGGGAATGAAGCCTCACATTATCCTACAAGCGAAAACTATCTCTCAACTAATCAGCTGTTATAGTATATAACATAGCTAAATATACTTCTCTTCCCACGACTAATAGTCGACAGAGGCATCGGAGCATAGTATTGTTTTGCATAATTAACGTAGATCCGCTCAGCTGGCGGGCAATCAAGGAGATCACGCACGTCACTGGCTCGGGTCCTCCGTACGGCGACTCGGACGATCTCTGCAGTCTGCACTGCCCACTGGACCACAGTACCGGCGGAGAGTGACTCATAGCTCCTACCCAACAAGGGTATCGCAACCTTCAAACTTAGCACACCTTGACCTCTCTATTATGTTGGCTGTGACGACGTTGGAATCCAGACTGAACGAAGTTACCTCATCAGTGACGCACTAAGTTTGCACACGCGGACGCTCTGAAAGATCGTGCTGGTATAACCTACCTACGCATTCTGCGGATGGTTACGTCATTGATGTAATGTCGTGGGAAGGGAGAGCGATGCTTTTCAGAGTACTTTCAATGCGTATGCGAGTTTGGAATTAGATCAAAGGGTTGTGTATTGCTTGAACGTAAGGGTGGATGGCGTTTTTCGGAGTGGGTTTCGATTTTTAGTTTAAGCTGTGTAAAAGTAAAATATTATATATATATATATATATATAGTATGTTTTCACATGCCTGATCTAACTGCAGGTCGGAAAAGTTTTACAAATACTTCCTTTTCTGTATTTAAAATTCAGTGTGATACTCTGATTGTGTAGGAAATTAATAAATACACATTATTTTTGACGAGTTTTCAGCTTGTGCCAGAAATCCATGGCTTAAAATGTATATGATATGACCCAAAGTATAAAGTTATTCGCAGGGATGTACATTTCTGTCTGAGAATTTTGGAAGACAATTATTTTTGCGGATAATTATTTGCTACGGGTCCATACAATTACAACGGCTGCAAATGTAGGAGGTAATAGATGCAATTAACAAGAAGGACACATTGTGTTTGTTAAAGAAATCAATATAACAAATGAGATCATGGTAATGCATGTACCTATTAGGAAGCAATATCCCGATCACTTGACAACTATAATCAACTGAAATGGAATTTCAACTCACTTAATCAGTCCTTGCTTGAATAAATTGAAGCTCTTAAGAGCTCATGAAAAGGTGTACATGCTATTTATATATTCAGGAAAAATGAAAATGATTTGATTTTAAAACAGACACATATTTTTTTTCTTGATTGAACGCATTTTTTCCCTCACTGTGACACAGTTACTTATTATAAGATTTGTTTCAAACGTTGTTAGCGATGAGACATGGGTACTTGATTTTATATTGACGTCGCGGCTAAAATATGTCGCGATCGTGCATCAGTGCACTCAATTGCATTGTTCGGGTACTATGCGCTGTGTGCAATTTCATGCTTGAAATGGTTCAGTAACGTTGCCACCTCTTGAGCTTTTGAGCACATCGCGTCTTCTAGCCGATGCTCGTGCAGTTTAGTTTGCATTCCAAACATGCATTCAGTCAACGAATGACACGAGTTCGGATCGCGGTTACAGACGGAAAAGGTGTTGCGTTAAGGTGCAACTGTCATTCTGGCCTTAGATGCAAGCACAACCGTACATGGATCGCTAGATACTCCTGTGGATAGTTGGTATTGCAGCGGCCATGTTTGACCAAACTGACGCCAAAAGACGACAAAAAAGAGCGTGTTTTTTCATCTTTTTAGAGAACCCAACTCCTGTTAACCATGTATATCGCGAGCATGGTTTTCAAAGTCTTAATCTTATGAATTTGCAACGATGGGTTCGTGTATGTTTTATAAGTCGACTGCGCTTCCTTCTGTTAAAGCAGGCATGAGCTTTTCCAGCCCGCCGGGCTTTGGTCAATAAGCATGAAAGATAGGCCCAGACCGTGTGTGAAGAAAAATATTTAAAAAGTTAAAAGAAAGCCTAATTTCTTGGATCTTGAGTGCTTTCTAGTAGTTTCCGGGCTCTTGTCATTCTTAAACATCTCTCTGGTAAAATTATATTCACGTCTTGCAGAACAGTATTCGCAATGAGGTAGATGTAGGAAATGTCTGATTTTGACTTTGTTTGTGTGAAAATAGTACACTTTTAATTTAATACCTCTATTACCAATTATGCGCAGAGGGTTCGATTGGATACTATTCTTGGGACAATCCCAATCCCGGGTAAGAGGGAGAGGCCCCGCCTAGACAGAGCCGAGAAGATTTTTTTCAATTCAATGTTCATTTTGGAGCCCATATCTATGCTATTTAGGTCTATTTGAGCATATAATATTTGATGGTGTTTCATTTGACATATTTGCCCCCCCCCCTCTCCCCCCATTTACGAAAGTGGTCGTCCGGCCCGCCGAACACCTAGAAAATTTTAATCAGGCCCGTGACTTCCAAAGGTTGCCCACGCCTGTGTTAAAGGGTGAGATGTATGACAAGATACAAAATATAAATGTGAGACTATAACCACTGTAAAAGTGCACGATAGCACAGGGAGGATCAAAAGGCATTCTGTCTTCAAAACCTGCCCTAGAACTCAGCATTCGTAGTACTAACCGATCAATGATTTCCTCACCTTTAAGTGTCACAAGACTATTTTAGACTCTAGCTAATCGAATATCAACCTTGGAGATAGGAGCGATATTCGATTTCAATTCAAAGACCATTGAATCATGATCGTATGACTAATGACATGTACTGCATCGGATTATCGTATATAGAATTGCATTATCAATATTGCATGTAGCAGTGCATGTTAATGTGACGTAATCTTTTGATCGACGTAGGTATTTTGGTTTCGAGTGACCGGTAAAATTGAAATTCTTGTCATATCAAAATGGCTGCAGTGCCTGCTGCAGGTTTCATTCTCTTTGCTGAAAATGTGTTTCATTCGAAGGCATTTAAGTTTCAAAACGATTGTTGAAAGCGAAATCTGTTGGTAATAAAATGTCACGCAATTCCCCGTTGAGCTATGCTGGCTGAGATTTGTAAAGCTCTGTGATTTTGCACACTGAATAGATTTTTTAAACCATCTGCTTTGCCATTCAAATCGAGTTCAAAAGATCCAATCTTTTGTCAAGAATAAGGGCTAACGTCTTCTCAAAACCTAAACCAATGAATATACTTACACCAGAGAATATCTTACACTCATTATACTCCCAGATATACCGACTGCAATTTTAAATCTGTGAATCTTGCACAGTCTTGCATGGGTGCATTTGCACTTATACAATATACAGAACAGGATGCGGTCCAATTAAATAACCTTGCAATTGACGTAATTTCCGTATGCATCGCATGATTATTTAAAAATATCGCGAAATCATGAAACCGTGAACATATTCCATACGATATCATTTAATCTGGAGTAGGTTCTTAACCCATTAGCTCGATCTCCGTTAAGAAAAGAAACGCCATGACCAGCAACCCCATGGTTTTAAATTCTCATTGACGCGAGGATTTCGCTAAATGTGACCAAGATGAACTTTTGTCGTGGGCTCGATTTGTTCGATTGCAGTTTCGTGTCCCGTCACGGCTGTCGATTACTTTCATTAGCGATGGCCGCGGTTCTTCGTTTAGGGACACCGTTAATTGCTTCCGTCGCCGAATGCCTCTATCCGAGGACATTGTCTCAAGCCATTACTGATCAACGCAACCGGCTATGCTTTCTAATGCATTTTATGGTCTGCACAAAATGATTTTGTATATAGCGCACTTAAATTGATTACGTGTAGTACCTCTTAAACACAGCTAACGCTCTAAAACTGGTGACATGCATATTTTACATTCCTGAATGATACAGTACATAATTTTGTTTGCCCTCGTTTTCATATTGAATAATCGACGGAATTCAAAAACCCTTGATTAAAACCGCAAACTGTTTCGATTTTAATCAAATAAATTGAGGTTAAAAACACACGAAAAACAACTAAAGCAATTTGTGAAGTGGTCAAATAAACAATGATAATTGAGTGGCATATTATCACACGGACGAAATGGTGACATCGCTTGTTGCGAAACCGCCATGGACTTCCGGACCAGCGGTCGCGTGCGCTACAGTGGCAAAATGAAGGCGCACGTGCACCTGGGTAAGGACACCACATCCTGATCCTTCGAATGTATTCTCTGCACCGTCATGTGGAGCTTAGACCGGCCGCCATATTGATTTGTCGAGGTGCCCGCGTAGCAAAGTACTCCCCCAGTGAACTGGAGAATGGTTCGAGCCCCAGTGAGCCCATCAATGAGTCCTACGGGGCTCAAATGAACCAGGCCAAACTAGCAGTGGCGGAACTTTAGTGGTTACTAATGATGAGCCGGGATTTTCTACAGAAAATCTGAAAATGTAACGTTTTGGGCACGAGTTTATATTTATTATCATATAAACATAAAACTTGCGAAAAATATGCTGGAAGGTATCTGAAGTGACGAAACAATAAATTCATACGCACAGCTTAAGAAACAAATCCCGTAGATAAATCGTTTTAATGAAGTGCAGGGAAATGTTGCCGGCAAGAAATGGAAAAGTGTAAGGAAACCTCTTTACAGCAAAGTCATACCTTATGGGAAAAATTCGTTAAAGGCTTGACTAGACTGACGGCTGTGGCTCATTATTCTCATCGCCTCTAAAAAAAAAGTATACCTTTACCTACACGCGGGCATAAGCCTGTAATTAAGTTATATATGGGGTCAGAGCATGCATAGGAAAATTTCAATCCAAGATTGAAAATGAATCCAAAGATACCGACTTACAACGTATCCCTTCGACGCAAAACAACGCAATTCGCATTCCGCCCACCATGCGTCGTTTAACACCGCAAACCCCCGACATCGCCACTGGCCTTGCAGCCGCGAAAAGTTCCGTAGGCTTTTCATCGAGGCCCGTGATTAATTATCCTCCTCTGGCAGCGGCGCTAATGCGTCGAACGGCGCACGCACACTTGGCGGTATCGCGAGCGGTGATTAGCATTCATGCAGCCTGGACCTGGCGCTGGCCCTGGCGCGCGCAGAGAGCCCTGGGGCGGGAGCGGCCGACTGCTGGCAGTCTAAACTAAGTAATGCATTGTAGAGGGAGCATTGTTCGTACTTCGTTCCCAGAAAATGGGTACCCAATACCACGGTATGACACCGAAAAAAACTCGGGGCTGTTTGGAGCTCATTTTCTGTGGGCTCTCTCGAAAAAAAATCGGAATGGTTTGTGTATTAGTGGCTTTCTGGTAAGTTGGTAACGGCACTTTTTTGCCGGGAAACTTGTCACACCGCGAAGCATTTTAATTTTTGGGACCTCGCATGGCCCGGAAAGCTAGCGCCCCTGGGACCTAGGGGCTTTGGTCAGTTCGACAGTGGGGGTTATCAAAGCCCAGTGGGTAATTTAGTTACCCGATAAACCATCTGAAGTACATTTTAAAATGAATCCGTTTGGCTGAAAAGAAGTAAATTAATTTCAATCTCCGATTTTTATTTAACCCCACTTCCGAAGAAGAGAAGAAGCGATGAGAGAGATGACGAATCCAAACCGTCCGATCCTTGTAGCGATTTCTGCACGAGAACCTGTCTCCCCCTAAGAACGAGAAGGGAAAGGTCGTTTTTCTTTTCTGATTTCGGTTATGAAGGCAACTCCCAGACGGTTTTTTAATTTTACGCGGACATTAGTACCCCCGGTTGGTAGGCCACCCGCTGTGACCTTGTACCAATCAATGGCGTCACAAGTATCATTGTGGTACCATGAGAAACAATCAACACCCCTAGCCTTGGGGTTTGTGCGGGGGGAGGGACGGGTGACCTAATACGTCATGTAAGAAAGGCTGTTTGTGGCCTTGAAATATTGATACCGCTATGTCCTGAAAGAGCCCACGATATAGTCATCGAGGTTTGTAGCCTGTTCGCTCCCAGAAAGTGTATACACTTGCATCAAGAGTAATTAGAGAGCTGCCAGGATAGAGAGGTCAACTAGCGAACTTTTTCTTCAATTGTGTGCAAAACCCTGTATCTTGTTTTTGTGGGTTGAATGTGGACAGAAGAATATGAGCGGGGTTCTTGCACGAATAAAAGGGAACGATTGCAACTACTCCAAATATGCGGAAAAAAACACGAAATACTATGCAGATCCTTTCCCATTATACGAATATTCGAAAGACCCAACAAAAAAATCAGAGGTAAATTTATTTCACATAACGTGGCTCAAAAACTTGAAAATCGGTCCATATGCTTAAGTTAGCCTCTCTCAGTTGTACCAAGACTCTCTCAATCCCGCAACTCAGCAACGCGGCAGGCAGCGCCCCGCGTCGGAATTCCTTTCACGAGCATGAATTTGCCAGGCTTCTGAAGGAATCCACGCGCGCTGCTGACGTCACGGGCCGACGCCGCAACGCCGAGAGACGCCGGGCGTCGGCGTCGGCGTTGGAGTCGATGCATTACATTGTTAGCAGGTGTGCGCCGGAGGAGGTTTAGATGCAGAATGCGATTAGAGTAAGCTGATGCTGAGGCCAGGTAATGCGTGGAGTATAAGGGTACATGACCGTGCCGGCTTGGGGGGGGGGGGGCTGGTAACGGGAGGGGGGGGGGGGGCAGCAGTGCATGTGGCGTTACACAGTGTTATGGAGGCCGGAACGATGTCGCAAAAAGGGTTTGATAAGGGGGTTGGATGGAAGTTTGCTATACGAGGTGTGGTTTTCATATTTGACGAAAAATTAGCATTTTCGTTTGCATTTATTATACTTCTAACCGCCTCGTGCCCATGTTCGTTTGTGGAACAATCACAGGATTATGATCTAATATTTTTTTTGAGTGCCTGATAAAATAATAAGCAAACTGCAAAATTTCGACAATATTTCAAGAACAGTTCCCTAAACTCCATTTCACGTTAAGATGGAGAGTGGATTTGCATCTTTGTAGAGGACCCACTGCTGCTAGACACAAGCTAAGAGTTTCAAAACTTACAAGCCAAGCCTTGAGCCGCATATAAGGCTCTATGGGCAGTTTTGAAACTCTTCGCTCGTGGCTATAGCAGAGAAAGATGCAAATCCATCTTCCTTCTAAACGTGAAATAGAGTTTACAAGAAAATAAATAACGCAACCCAAGAAAACGTTTTCACTCAGCACGCTTAAAATTGCAATGTTTAAAAGATCTCATCGCGGGTATACTGAAATTTGGCATAGCTTTGTTCATTTCTGACTTTAGTTAAGTACGTCCGCAGACTTTATCAGATTTTCGCAGTTGGATTATTTGAAGCAGCATACTTTAGCTTTGCTGACTTTTCCGCGTTAGTGGTTTGTTTCTGCTTCCCTGTACCAATTTGAATTTGAACAGAGGATAAAGAACATTCACCTGAAATAACCTGAACCCTCGGGCGTGATTTACATCTATTTGTATATTTGTTCAAATTACTCAAGTAGCTGAAAATAAGAATATAGAGAGAAACAAAGGCAGGTCAAAATCGTCTAAACATTCGAGTGATCAGAATTTTCGAAAAGGAAATGATCTGGCAAAGGGCTCCATGGTTTTCATAGGCCTTCTGCCTTCAACTTTTTATCACAAATTGCGTTCGCGAAGCCCTAGTCATATACTTATTACATAATTTAATTTAAATAAAGACTAAAAACTGGAAATGTCAGATGTATACTTTATATTTAGGTACTTATATGATGTCGATGTTGTGTAGTCAAAAAACACTGCGCTTAATATTAATAGGCATTTTCCAAAGTAATTTTCAGTAAGAGCCAAAAGATTATTCCATTGACTGTTGACTGGTGAGGATTGCTCCAAACACAATCTGTCTCCACTCCAAATTGTATAATTGACGCGATATCGCGAACAATAAGAATTGATCTGATCTTTTACACATTTTGTGCTGCACAATTTTTAAAAATTGCAAACTGATTGGTAATTTCGTGTTTGATTTTTTATTCAAACAATAAAATTATAAAAATACCAGCACTATTTTTTTTTCTCTAACAAGACATTGAAAACGTGAAACGAAAAAATCATGCATGCATATTTTACCATCGCTGATGCTGAACCTACGCAATCAGAATAATTGGGATTTCTACATGGGGAAACACAATCTGCAAAGCTGGCAAACTTGTCGGGTTAGTTTTGAGCTAATGTATTATGCATTCGATATGTTCCTGTTCTACAGCGATGACTACCGTGGACCCGGGTTCCGAGAGCATCTCGTAAAAGTGCACCATACTACGGATGTTGTGTTCCTATACTGTAGTCCGGTGCGGAAGGTGAACTTTTGATCAGTTTCAGCTTGCAGCACTCGTTTTTCTAGCCATCATATTAAATTTAATATTTCTATGTTATGAAGCATGAAGGGCATACGTTTATATTAAATATGAGACTGTTCACGTATATAATATACGTAATAAAGAAGCACTTGCAAGTTGCAATTGCTAAACGTGGATACAGCACTGCAATTTATTTTTTCGGTTTACACCATGTCCGTATAAAAATTTCTATAAAAACGATGTAAGAAATGATATTATAACAAAACATCAAAACTTATGCCAAACCGTTCACGGAAAAAATAGTTAAATGTTAAAATGTAGTTTTTTAATAAATTATAATAAATCTGTCGTTAAAAAGGATGAAAGCAAGATCGACGTTAAGAAAAATTGAAAGAGTTGAAGCATTTTGTCTATATTCTTTGCTTTATTCCATTATAACGTTTACTTCCATTATATAATTAAGATAAAACATGAAATCACGCACGAAACGTGGGCCGGTTTTTGTGGTTTCTGCCTTATTTCACGCCATTCTAAATTGCCCCATAACACTTTATCGTCTCGACCTTGAAAATTGGTCTGCTTCTTTACAGTGCAACGGGCTCTATTTATTTCATCGAACACGAGACATCATAAAGTGCACGCAGCAACAATATGTCATCTTGATATTGCACAATGAATTAAACTACAAGTACAACAACATGAGCCGGCTGCGAGCAAAGAGAGCACTAATTCAGCTAGTTGAGCCCTTGCACTGTTTATTGTTACTGTTGCTATAAAAAATCAAATCAATATCATCATTATAGATTATTATAACAAACAATTTAGGTCATCACATCTTTACAGGACTGAGGCTCTAGAACTAGAGCAAGTGCTAAATTTCTATTGTACTGGATTCGAGTACGTGTAGCGTAAAGTGTATAAAGCATTGTTTTGATTTACACTACAGGCGGCATACAATGCCCAAAATAGCGCGTCAACTGCGTGTTTGAAATGGAAACTCACTCTCACCTGCGCCATTGAGCCGAAACGTACCAAATGAGCCATGTCCATAACTCACCAAAACAATATACACAATAAACCTATCCCATGTTCGATGATGATGTATAAATAAGCCGGTCTTGTTGAATAAGTACGCTCCTTACTGTTGAGACTAGAGCGGTTGGCATATTAGCTTCAGAGCGGTTCAATTTGACGAGCCATCCTTTAATAATTAATACAGTCCGACAGGCCATTTCGGCACCTAAGCTTTAACAACAAAGCAGCATTTCACTGGCAGTCTGAGACCATTACTCGTGCTTGTAATCGATCTTGAAAAGCACAAGATCGCAATAGCAATCTTTTGTAGTTATAAACTGTCAGGTGATAAAAAGTTTGGAAGGGGGAGGGGGAGCAAAAACCTGTATGATTTCACTCTAACACCTATATCACATATGTACCTACCTATACCCAAAGACTTCTGAGAGAGATCGTTGCTCTTTTGCCCTATATATAAATGCGTAGTGAATGGCATTTGAAAAAAACCGTGAAGGAGATAAGAACTAAAAAGACTCAGGAAAATTTACTAAATAATATTCATAAGATTAATATATTTCCCCCGATCCTGTTTCCCCAGCACTCCACGGGATTTTCTCTGAAGAGGACCACTGCTGCAGGCTGCCATGACATGTGTCATAACTTTCAAAAATGCCCATAGAATGTCGTGTCCACACCAAGGAAAGACCTGGAGAGTTTTGAAACTCTTAGCCAGGGGCGTAACTAGAGGGGATCAGGCCCTGGAGCCTCGGGCTCAGGGGGGCCTCCGATAAGATTTTTTGGGGCCCCGCGGAGGCCCAAATTAATCCGAAAAAAGGCGACGACGCTTTTTTAGGGAATGGATTTTTAGAAAAGTTAATCCGGAAGGAAGGCGATCACCTGTTTTTTTCGGGAATTATTTATTTGAAGCGAGGCAGGTGACGCGTGAAAAAAATCTGGGAGAACGTTTTCCTCCCGCCGCGAGGGGACTGGGGACTCCGCTTATAAGTTACGCCACTGCTCTTAGCTCATGTCTAGCAGCTGTAGAAAATCCACTCATTAGGTTAAAAACTACAATTCTACTGCTCTATATGAGAATATGATGTTATAGCAGCATAAGTGAACTTCTGACGTAAAATTTAGTCAATACGTGCACGAGAAATATGCATGAAGTGTCGAGCTGGCAGGCTTAGGGTAGGCCACCTGCGTTGCGTGTTCGCTCGCATCCACACACAAACACATTAAGTCAAGGAACGCGAATGAGAATCGAACCCCATACTTTAGAGAGGTGATTGCATATCAGACCATGGTGGCTCGGATGTCGTCTAATTTGATTTACCATACATACAACTTAATCGGATCCGTGTTTCCGTAATTATAACACGTGAAACTTGAATAATAGGTTCAATTGCTTCAAGACACGTTATATGCACACGTGTTATTATTTCTTCTATACCTTCACTGTTCAGTACATGTACAGTGGTGTCATGTTATGCTGTTAGCAGTGTGTCAATTTCTTCATTGTCAATTCTTCTTAACAAAGAAATATCGAAAACTGAAAGAAACTGGATGTGAATGACCGGGGATTTGTAAATCATGGACTGAGAATCGTTTAGAGCAAAAGATTATCAAAATGCATAATTTTATGATTTTAACATTTTCAAACGCTCAATTATTTTTCAAATAAATCGGATCTTAATCCTTGAAGCTTCGGGAAAATATATAGATCACGTTACAATTAGAAGTGTAGGTAAAAATACCTGTTGTAGTTTACTTTTTTCATCGCAGAGAGGTATTTATTCACCATAAATATTACATCCATGCACGTTCCTCTGGAGCATCGTATTTTACCGCCACTTTTAATTTAGTGCAGAACCAACATCCTATACCTCACACGAATTTATATTTTAAGTTGATAAATGTTGAAATTTATTTGTTAAACTTCTGGTATAATTATATTTACTCAGTAACCAATTAAAATTAAGCAAACTTCAAGCGGAAAATGTCTTATCTTCAGAACGGGTCTCATTTGAATTTTGATTCGGTTTTCCCTTGGCTACCGTTCGTTACTCTTAACTTATTTACGCGAAATAACTGAGGTCAGGGATTGAGGTTAGGCCACGATCATCGTGCGCAGCTCCTGCTAAGAATAGTAAATGTGTACTCGAGTTTCTGTATTGTCAAGGCTTCTTCAATGAATGCTTTTCCTGCAGTCCTTGAATGAAATAGAGTTGTCAATTCACGATTTGAGCAGTCGGAGAAGCGAGTACGTAGAGGGTTTTACGTCATGTCGAGGTAGGAAGCTCAAGGTTTGAAAGGATATTAACGGATTTAGCCTCAACTAATGAAAACCGGGTATCGAAAATTGGAACTTTGGTTCAATGCATCAAATGAGTTATATACACTTGATGTAATTGAACATGGTTTCAATTACGGTCACAAAGCAGACATGCCTAACAATATACGTCTCGCGGATATATTTTCGAAATGAAATATGCTCGCCTCATTTTGCGCAGCGTGCCCTCCCCGTGGGACGGGGATGAAAATCCGTGCCCTTTGCTCATTTCGCCAAAGATGCAGCGACACGAAATGTCGAAATCTAAACTTAGCCGGATTTATAACATTGACATTTTTATGAAAGTTTCTATTGAAAACTCCAAAAGCACATGGGTTATGTATTTATATATTCTGCAATTTTGATTTCGCACTCTGATTCAACCCCTCCCATGACTCCCAAGAGTCAACAGCCGCCTGCGACTCAAATCAAAGGTCGGGAAGCCTTGCGAGTTTCGCCAATTCACCGTCTAGACATGCCATGCCAAAACGATGACCACGCAGACAGCAGATCATCTTGATCAGCTGTTTTCCGCTGATCGCTGTCTTCATCATCATCTTGAGCGGCGCTACGACGTCTGTAAATATCACGTGACTATTTTATTTGACCGTTTTTTAAGTAAGTGAAGTCAGCTGGCCAGGATCTCCCCGAGGGAATTCTTGGCCAATACCAGGACGAAGTCTTGGTTACAGGGTTCCCATAAGATACTTTCCCTAGCCAAGCTATAACTTGTACTGTTTGATAGTCATGTTTTAGTTTTTAGACCATTCCCATAGCTCAAAGCTATATACAACGAAAAGATTACATCGTCCACTGATTAATCGGTTCACATTATTGTTTGGGGCGGAATGGTTGTTATTATCATTATATACAAGTTAACAAGAAATGCTGATCGATAGTCCTTTGGCTCGACTATACGGCCTGGGTCATTTGTCGGGTAAAACGGTTATTGATGACTATTGGCACACATTTTCTGTGTTGTCCCAGTTTCGTTCGGGGCTCTGTGACAATATTTTCCCTCTGGGCCGATGATACACCCATTAGAGAATGTATCTTGAGAGTGAAATCATCATCAACAGGAGATATTATGACAGGAACATCCCTTACTTATGACGTACCATCATGACATAGTTCGGAGCACTAATGTTAGTCGCGTAAACTTCAACAGCCCTTCAAAACATTAATGAGGCGCAGAATGCAAAGCGAATTGTTAAGTGTATGTATATATCTGGCATGAGATCTTTTCACTTACAGTTCTGGCTGGGGTGAAAATCATGCCTTCATCTTTACCCCATATAAATCCAAGAACTTGCTCGCGATTCACATTTCGTATTTGGGCATGTAACCAGATTTATCGCGCCCAGTTTAAATCATTCCATTTCCTATCGCACCCTGGACAGTCCGGGGTTAGGAATGGACAAGGATTGGCCGGAATACGCGTGAATTGTTCCTTGGGCGTGTCCTATAAGAGTTCTATGTTTGCTTCCTTCCCATCTCGGATGCACGCTAGTGATGAGAATAGCATTAGCATAATGTAATGAAAACCCGGCTAGGAGCCTCCTGATTCCACAAAAGCACTGCTAATTAATCTCATAAAACGGGTTATTAGTTTCAACGAGCGCGAAACACCAAACCGTTTTCGGCAAAAGTTTTTTAAAACTATAGCTCACTTACTCCGTATATCACTATCGTCTTGTAGCATGCCGACTACATACTAAAATATACAACAATCCTATTATGCTGTACGCTTTACGCCAGTGAGTTGCCAATTTGCCATCCAGCCTAATTGCGTAAAACAAGATATAAACAGCACAACAGCTTCAGATCTACACAGAAGTAGTACGCAATTGAATTTAAGTAATTTCCATCAAGTTGAAATTAAAGCGTTGTTTGTTATTCGAACAAGTCTACGAGTCACGCCATGCCAGCGTGGCGTGGGTCGGCCATTTTGATTCAAGCATGCGATTTCCGCGAGGCTATGAACCATCTCTCTCTCGCTCACTGGTTTTAATTGGCCACTCGGGGATGGTGGCAACCAATCGATGGTCATGTTTCTACGCGGTGTTCCCATATCGGACGTACCATCTTCCGTCAGCGAACGAGGACGTATGTTTCGATATCAATCGGACAACCCTGAGAAACATTTTGAAAGTAACGGATTTCGGCGGTTAACTGACAGTGATAGCAGCGCTCGGAAAATGGGGTTATGTTATAGGGGTTGGATGGAATGTGCTGTGTGTTTACACACCTTGTTTCTTATTTTGCTGGACCAACGATAATTTATTTCTTTCTCGTTATAACGGAACAAATAATTCCCGAGTTGAAATGCAGGTTCTGTCATGCTTTACATATCATATCATTAAATGCAGTATTCATCGGCATACTCTCTCTCTCTATCTCTTTAGCTGTCGCTCTCTCTCTCTCTCTCTCTCTCTCTCTCTCTCTCTCTCTCTCTCTCTCTCTCTCTCTCTCTCTCTCTCTCTCTCTCTCTCTCTCTCTTTCTCTCTCTTTCAGTCTAAACATTATATATCTCTCTATCTCCTATAATGTCTGTTAAACCTCTGTGTATACAACCTATACCTTCTTCTCAACGTGCGATGGTGCCATTTACAATAATCTGTGCCGGATCTCCTCAAAACTCTCTATCTCTCTCTCTCTCTCTCTCTATTTATCTTTCTCTCTCTCTCTCTCTTTCTGTTCAAAAACATTTCTGTAATACTGTGCTCTGTTGTCTCTTTTAAATGTGCTACAAGGAACTAAAAGATCTCTCATTTTCCATTTCCAGCACCAGAGTGCAGCACAGACGCTGGTGAGTGTGCCCCCGTTGCTTTATTCCGATTCTTCGTAAAACCTTGAACAGTGTTTCGATTACGTCCTTCATTTCCATGCGCTCGATCTTGTGACAGCATCTTAAACTTCATGTGCCGATGTTTGCATGAAGCCACACTTTCCTTCATTGCTCGTTGATGCTCTTTCTTTCTCTTTCTCCTTCAGGGGGCGAAGAATGGGGGTGGGCTTGGGTTATAAGATGCGACGGGATATGGGAGAAGGATTTTTATGATCAATATTGTTCACGGATATTTATCGTGAATTATTTATCAATGCAAATTATCGATTTCTATAGTTAAAAATAGTTTTCTTTTATGCTTGACACCTTGTGCTTGTCTACCTATGTATACTGTGTTTCGCTTGAAGCCTGCGCTTGCATACAATATCCTTAGATGTACTGCTTTATCCACTTTGGCTTCCATGCATGATTACTTTGGCTCGTATGAAACTTTCGTCGTTGTTTTCTATTTCTCAAGAAGATAACCCAATTTATGACCCGCGCCAATAGAAGTGATAGTCGGCATCGAATTCTCGTGAAGAGCAGCAGCGAGCCTGACACCCCATGCAGCTCGTGGTGGGCGACAGATTTACTCCACCACAAAGGTCGAACCCGGCAGAGAAAACATCTAGTGCCACGTGATTTCCTTCGCCTAGATCTACATTCGAAACGCAATGGCTATAAAAAGTTTTCACTTTCACACCGGATACGCACCGTATTCGAAAACAACGCCGTTCGGGCGACGAATATTTCCTCCAAACAGTCCCCCATATGCCAAAACTGACATCCCCACTTATATACACTAAGTATTCCCTTGCAACTTGAATTCTTTTCTGACAACTCTAATCCGATTTGTTTGAGAATCCCGTTATTATCTCATTCATTATGACATCGCAATGGTCTCTCAATTAAGGTACTTTCACATCGTTTAAATCGTGAGACAAATTTGTTTATAAAAATCAAAATCTCCACTCCAACGATTTTCCCGACACAAAAACAACGGCCAATCACTTGATTGCTTTCACCGACGCAACATGGCCCGCTCGTCGACGCCGACGTCGTGACGACGCCTCATTGCGACGCGCAATTCGGCCAGAAGCGTCGCGACGCCCGTCCAATGGGCGTGGTCTGGTGCAGCCCGACGGCCCTCAGCTCTCGGAACAGCGTTTTTTCGACATGACCGCTTCCGTCATCCACTACGCACACATATATGGCATACACATGTGACACATATAATATAGGTATACACATTACCATTGAAGTGGACTGATTTTCATTACAGTGCAGCAGTGGCGGATATTAAATCCATTCACTATTTCATCTTGAGACTGCTGAGCTATTTTGTAAGTTCAAAGTTGTAAATGCATGCACAATGGGCGTTTATTATTGATATAGTCTTATACCCTGAAAGTAAACTATAGACAACTCATACCTTAGGCTATAAGGAAGCATTGAATAAGTTTTCCTTCTTGAGGCTAAGGTCTGCATCAAAGGACCTCCCTGAATAACACAAACTCTTCTCATTCGTCTAAATGTTTTGAGAGATTTAGTGGCCAGAGAGCTCGTAGCTCCTTATTATAGATTATACTTTACAGTAAGACCATTTAGAGGTCAATTTTAAATCAATTTTCAGGGATTTCTAAAGTTACCTCTGTTTTACAGTTCACTGTTTATATAGGTAGTATTTGTGAACTTATTTACTGATTGCCTTCATTCAATATATGTCGTTGACGGTATATTATTCATTCCAGGCCAAAGATTGCCCAGGCGAGCACTCCTTAGTCCTAACCAATCGACCCTCTGTGGCTCTGTGACTCTGTGACTCTGTGACCCTCCCTGGCACACAATGAACGGCCACCCGGGATTTCTGGCACCGGTGCGGTTTACAGTGTATGTACGCCGCACACCGTACATCCTGCATTCTCGTGGTTTACTGTGATTTACATAATGACTCCCTCTGTGTACTTTGCTGTGACGAAGTTTCAATTATATGACGCTGAGCAAACGTTGCTATGCTGAACAAGCCATCCACGCTTAAGCGAGCGTCATTGTCTCACGGATGACACCTTCTTAACTTTTCTACTGTTATGACTTAGCAATGAAATTTAAGATAAGGAAATTTATAGACATAATAGCACAGAGTTTCTTTGGTAATCAATAAAGCCGGTATAGTAGTGATCAGCAAAATGCACAGCAAAATGTACAGTTATTGATTGATTGGACATAATGGCGAGGTAGTTACAGTTTTACTGGCGGGCCGTTAAAGACCGATTGCTAATTTATCGGAAAACAGCAATTTAGTACACGCACGCTCGAGAGCATTTAATATAAAAAATCTATCGCTCTATAACATTTTTCTATAACCGACATTGGCGTTTCGTTTGGGCAGAGGACGTATCCAATTTTCCATTCTTCGTCCCCAAACTCATATTCCGCTGTTTTTTCTCGCGACGGCGGCAAAATGCGCCACTTTTTCTTCCACTTTTACATAGTGAAGTGAAATAAAATTCATAGAATTTTCATATTCTTTGACATAAAACCGTGGTGTATACTATATTGTAAAGGTTTATACTGCTATATGTGCATTAAGTAAACATATATGATACGGCAGCAGCAAATATACCTGAACATTCCACGGTTTTTTCCTTTCCATGTTATACATAGACTTGAAAATTGAAAATGAAAACTGGCATGAATGCAACTTGTTTGTATGTGACACCAGTAAAGGACAAGGGAGGGATTACTCCCGCATGCTACCTGTCAGACAAGCTTGGCCAAACACCGCACATTTATACAAATACCTGCCTACAATCGGTGCCAGTGCCAGATATTCTGTAGCAAATAGACGCAACGGTTATCGTATAATCCTAGAAGGGGCAAACGACCCACGGGAAGTGAAGTATTTCGAGTTTCTGAATACTTGACAAGTTGACAGTTACGATTCTATCAATTGGTGTATAAACAAAAAGAAAATCATGGATTCACAATAGACCATGCATGATTCACAATGCAATAAAAATTCATTTTTGGTTGGTCTAATTTGCAAAGAAAAAGTCATGCCATAATTTTTTAATTTTTTAATTCCAACAATGGATGGTTCTTAACTTTTATCCAAAACTTCTCTTTTTATTTGATGCGTCTCTTACTCGTGATGAACCGATGTAGTAAACATTGCCACGCTACATTATACAACTATCCAAAACATCTTACCTACACGTATACATTTTGTTTTGACAATGCCGACCAACTTCTGATCCAGCCAGACATCTTACATAACTTCCAACGAACTAATTAATGATCGAACTATAAAAAGTCCTTCCTTACAACGAACAACAGAAGAACCCATAGCGATCACCTGACCACTCGATCTCGATGCTTGTAGCTGGACGTCAGGCACCCGTCACTCTCGACGGAATCGAACTTGGATCGCATAATTGCATGTCAGATAGTTTTGTTCGTACGGCACAAGATCTGGATTTCAGATTGTGAGCACGCTCCTCAGCAAAGAGGCGCTACCTTCGATACCAGGTGGGCGTCGCGAGCCAGTGGGGTAGCGGCATTGTGTTACGGGACGGGGGGCACTTGACCCCCACCCACGGTAACGAAAGGTCGAAGAAGTGCCCTATGCATACACATATTATGATGATATGACAAGAACTGTCAATGTTATGAAATATTACAAATTTTACAAAAATTACAGTTAACTTTATACTGGCAAAAGAGCGACATCGTTCCGATGCCAAGGTTCTGACCGATAGTATACCTCAGGAGTCCGGATAAAAAAGGAGTTGTGTTTTGCATATACATTGCACCCTATGGGAATCACAAAACTATCAATGTGCTTGAAAATTTTCAAACATAAACAATAATTCATCTTTAGACACTTTCAAAACGGCGTTATCGTTGGACAAAATTATATTAAATTGGTGCTGGGCATATTTTACCGTTTATGATGCAGGTTGCACATGTGCATTTAAAAATGAATTAGGTACTTTTTTTTTACAATTACCTAAATCAATATTTCGTTAAAAATACGCTGCACAAATATGTTGATATCACAACTTTTTCTCTGAAAGTAAGCAGCAAACTGAACAATGCGAATCAATTCTCTTTTACGACCTAAGAGATGATAAACTTGACCATGTCCATATTATGTAAAATAATCTGTTGGCAATTAAAGAACTACAATACAATACAATACAAAACAATTCAGGACTGGGAATACAGCCATATGCCTAGAGTACGTCGCAATCCTTGAAATAAGCCCCTTGCCGAAAGCAAGCTGTTGGGACTTGCGCCGCTGAGCCGAGCATTGTGCCGGCCAGCGCCGCATGCAAATAAGCCATCGAAGGGGATGACGTGTGTTGCGTTGGCTAGCGTTGGCTAGCGCTGGCTTGCCCCTCGAGCGGGCTCGGACACTGTTGTCAAGCCTGTAGTGATCGATGGAGAAATGTGGGCTGATTGCAGGAAACCGTTATCAGCTACCTGGACCCGGTGCTGTGTTTCCACAACGGGTGCAGTGAATAAGATAATAGGTTTTCAGGTTTTGGCAGTCAATGATATATCAGCTGGACTTCATAATATAAAATTGGCTTCCGTGAAAGAGTCATTATTACTTTCATTCATTGCGCAATACTGCGTCACGTGTTTAATATGCACGTGTATTTATTGATAGCTAACATTGTAAGAGAAGCACGCTTTTCTCGGAAACTTTTGCTTATTTGATCTTGGGAATCGCCGGCAGTTCCTGTTGTTTAACAGCAGTCGTATGAGCGAGTAGGAAAGGACTGAACTTGTATATATAGGGAAAATGGAAATGCTGGACATTTGATCGTTTTTTCAGGACTTATCCTTTTGAAACTACGCGGAGCGTTGAATTTGTTGGTGAGCTAAATTGTACTGAATTGTTGCATTCAGTGATTCGAATGTTATACGTTCGTTTCATAACTGTATTCGAACTGGATTGAAAACGTCTTTGAGGGAAGTTTCAAGTCAAGATATTGGATTTTGGTACCTACGTTTAAATTATTTGCTATAGGGAAAAAAAATCGCCAGTGGACTGACCACTTATAGCAGCACATTTCTAGTCGAGATGGAATTTTAAATGGCGTCACTTTTGTCAACGTCATGGAATTTACCAGAATGGCCTAACCCAACATACTTTTTGTATAAAGTAAAAATCTGAAAAGCTTATATCAATTATCATTTTTATCGATCTCTAAGTATGACATGTGTTAATATTTTTAAATGCAATATTGAATATAGCTCGTATCAGATGTGTTTGAATACAAATCACCTCATACATTATTAAAGCGTTCAAACGTAGTTGTACCCGTAATCAGATGTTGCAATCGAGTGCAATCTGCGTTCAATATCATTTTGCCTGCAAACGACCGAAGTAAAGCAATTAGGCGTGAGTAATTTAAGAGTGATTAGTTTTGACAATTAAGTGACGTAGTGTTTCCGGCCCGTTTTCCGGCACACGAATTTACGGGCAAATTATGATGAGGTCATCAGTTTTCACGAACTTCCCCCTGTAACTGAATTTGAGGTCAAACCACCTGACACCAAGTGTTTATCTAGATTGGTTTAGATGGTTTACCATGGCATACCCAGTACATTAATATGTTACCTACCTACTCCCTTCCGAAATTTATCAGATTTACTCAATCAATCATATGTTTTATACCATATGAATATGTAGGATTTTCATGCATATTTTCCTGTGTAGAATGGACGTTAATATCACAAGGTCATGCTGAGCTGGCTGCTTTCACGAATTTGTTCCGGCCTTGATAACCTTTTCCACAAAATGTCACGGTTATAAATTCAGTTCTCTTGATCTAGTTTCAATCTTATTAAACCAGAATATAACGAAACATAATAGAAACTAACCGGGAATTTTATTCGAACAGAACTACAATGACCTGAAGTAAATTCATCACACTACAACTTCGCCTTTTTTGTTGCAAGTTGCCACTCCACCCCCCATCCCTCCCACACCCCTACGTTATCGTGCAGTAAATAAGGGCGGTTGTCCGTTGACCTTCAGCGAGCGAAATACCCCCGTTTCGTCAGTATGGGCGCGATGCCGTCATGGAATTTACGGATCATTTCGTTCTGTTCCCCAATCACGAATTCATGCGAGCAATCTCCAGGTTCTGTCCAAGACAGACTCCCGTCTTTCGAGGAGCTCTGAGAAATGTATTTCCGAGCTACAATGGTCTCGATGTCGTTCGAGTCCCGTGCGTCATAGCGCATCGGCTCAAAACGGTGTCAGGAGCCCTCGAAAGACTCCCAAATGGCGAGCTACAATTTTAAGGCATGTCGCATGCATACCTTCAACTACATAACGCATTAGTCAGAGATATAATAAATATCCTTTCACACTTACGGAAATTATTTTAATTTCGTGTGATTTATTGTTTTTGTCACGAAGTTCAAACGATTGTAATGGCTGGAGTTAGTTGCGGTTATTCATAGCTGTGTATGGCTCTTAATTTTACTTATCTTAAGACATATCTGCCGTTTTAGGTGATAAGGACAAAATATAAACTGTTTTAGACCGCGATTTTGAAATTCATAACTAAAACATTAAAAAGAGGGCCTGAAAAGTAATCAAAACTATAGTGCTCGCAGATTTCTCACATTTTCTTGTCCGTTTCTTGCAAAGTCTAGCATAAAATATTTGTCTAGCCAGTATCTTTATTGAAAAATTTTAGATTAGAAAAAATCCACAGGAACATAGTAAAGAGCTGATTCTTTTTCACAAAGCAATTTGTACCTACAAGACAACCACTAGAGCATTTTACTGTAAATGCATGTATTTTCTTTCACCAGGATGCTTTATCAAAGTAACCCATTTTAATTACACCTCTCCCACACCGATTTCTTTAATAAATCGTTGTTAGCACACCTCAAAAACAGGAAAAAAAACATCAATTCCGAAAAATACGTTGCTATTTTTAGCCGAGTTCAACGAAACGTAATTAAAACAATGATAAATGGAAAATCCATGTATTTCCATGATCAAACAGAGGAAAGAGAATTGAAAATTTCGACCATAGTGTTTTGAGTGACCGTGGGCGTGGAAATTGCACGGCTATCCCGACGCGTGTACGCGTTGGAGAGGGCGGGGGAGGGGGGTTGGGGGCAACAGAATGGGGTGGACAGAAATAGCCTGTGTATGTTCGTGACACGGCATTTGCTACTGCACCCAGCTTTATAGGGAGGAGGATTGACTCTGGGTGCCGGATGGAGGTGGATTCGGACACTACTTGCTTGGTGGGAGGAGGAATCAAATGGAAATGTTCTGAATCTGATCAGAAATAAATAAATAATAAATAAAAAATAATAAGAATGGTTATCATTGGCAAACACTGAGAAATACGTATATATATTTTAATTCTCAATAACAGAATACACAAATAACTGATCACATGGATTGTGCATCAAATAAAATTAACTTGTACTCTTTTTGATCAACAAAAAAGAACACAAGATATTACTGTGGTGGAGGTGCCAAGCTGGGAATTGCTCTGCGGGCTGCATTTAGGAGTTGTCCCATCTTGTGCGCTTGTACATACTTACTTCCAGAGTGCTAAGGAGTATTTCTAAATGACATCGCCCAACATTCACAGTTATATCTGCTATTAGATCCACATCTTGGTGGAAGTACCTTACCGGATTCTAGAAGTGCTCTACTGGAGACTTTTAAATGCAATTATAACTTTTTGTTGCTCTCTTTTAATTATATTTCAATGCTACATTCAGTACATTCCAAACAACTTAGGTGGACTGCGGAGCAAACGATGTTTTCTTATGAATTCCCCTTAACGGGACTAATGTTTCTGATACTGAAAGTAAAAACATTTCACGATTTTCTTTAATACGACCAAAAATTTCTTGCAATCAAACAACTCTTTGTCAAAGAAGTCATACAACCTTTCGAAATTTAGTTTTCCACTGAGCTTGAAGCTCTGCAGGTCAGATTTAGTTTATTGTCACTCTCCCCCCCCCCCCCTCTCTCACACTCACCCAACCCATATTCACATCTGACTGGAGGAGGTGCCATGTTACTGCAGTACCTGCTCTGCGGGCTGCGTTCAGGGGCTCTATCAACAATTGCTTACGTACCGTTTTGAATGCACTTGACGACCTATGCCGTTGCACTAACTTGGTTTATCGCGTACCTTTAATTGCCTTTTCAACAAACTCGGATGCGAAGTGAATTGTATTACAGAACAACATCGCTACACGGCTCGGTACAAACACTTAGATGACTTTCCTATTTTGCAGTTGAGATTTCTCAGACGTCCATAATATTTTAATCTAAAGTAACAACGAAATGTATAGAATAAGCACCCTTTCATTTCTACATCATGATGTGCATGATTTGCATAGATAAACAGAGCTTAAATGTCTTGCATCTTGTATATATCATGATTGCAGTTATTGATTGTTTATAATAAGTTGACATTATCAGCGATCACTTGAGTACACGCCTTTGAGATTGGTTGATTATCTTCAAATAAACTTAAGAGTTCATGAAGATGGTATTGAATTTGGTGGGCCAGATATAATGGTAATTAATATTGTCAACCGTTTATTATAAATTCGTTGGAATCTTGAAAAAATGTGCGAATAGAAAAGATTTTTTAACACGTAACGGAAGGTGTGAAAATAAAATATGTAGGTAATAGAGAGTATTTGAGCGTAACGTCTAGCAGGATCATTTCATAGACATGCCATGACATGACAAGACATAGACAAGACATGTGATTTAGTTTCGAGTAACGGCGTTGGAACCAAAGGAGACCGAGGCACCAACGACCAGAAAACTCTTGGATTCACCTCACTAGCTGCCCTGGCAACCAGGGTATGGAAAGCTTAACGAGTGTTCTTTTTTATTTAATCTGAGAATTTCTTTGTTTGTTTTCTGCTTGTGCTCGACATAAATATGAAGCAGGTCTCGGGAAGCATAAGAAAATAAATTTGTGAGTTTTCTTAAGTCTCATCTGTGAGGAATATCAAAGTATGGTTCTGTGATGCGATTGGACGATGCTGTTGAGACTACGGACGCTCTGTCTTTGTGCTCCGACTCAAATAGTTTTATGTGAGACATGCACAAAATACAGCTTGATTGCTGAAAGATTACTTTTTTATGTTAAACTCTGTAGATGGGACTGACGCAGAAAAACTACTCTAGAAATGTATGAAGCATGGCAGACAGCAATGACACATACAACTAAGGCATGGATTTAAAATTTCGACTTTGTCCTACATTATAATAAAGAAAATTGTAAATATAAAGTTGAGATATGTGCCACTTTTCAATTAAGTTGGGAATAGAAATGTACTTTTATCCTTCTAAAATTTCCATTGTAGAGTTAAAGTATACTTTAAGTATAAGTACTTTTAAAGACAACCCCAATCTGTTAGTTCCATCTTTGTAAGGGATGCTAACTTTGTTTAAGTACAAAGATAAATGAGATTAGAATGAAACTAGAAACTATAAGGAGATTACCGTTTTACAATCAGAAAGAATCTCATTGTACCATTATTTGAGAAAGAGAAACGCCCATGCAAACTTGATTGTTGGAAGGGCGGGGGGGGGGGATGAAAGCACACGTCCCGTTAAAACACATGAATAGCACTAAGCTTTGATATCAGTCTTCATCAAGGGATGGAATTAACCCACATTACATTTTAAAAATTAACATCATTTGAAGATATGACAATTACTGACACCGACAAGCTACATTCTGAAAGCCCTACTGATTAAATTGAAAACAGATTATTTCGAAATAAGCGCAATTATATCCACTAATTCCAAGCCCGGTGTAAAACGAGCTGGAACGGCCTCGCAGCGGCCATTCAAACAACCGGCAAGGCTGCAGTGATGGAACCGCAGCCACAGGGTACCGAGTCCACCCTCGAATCCCCCTTAGTCCAGGCCTGCAAGTCCGTAGTTTATTGCACTTTCAGCGTTGAAATGTGCACTAACTCTCAACAAGCCTAGCCCGCTAGCACTCGTGTAGGGCTTCTAATTCACCGATTAAAATTAAATCAAATAAATCAATTAGTATTACTGCCGTTGTCGGACGTAATTGACGATCCATTCATTTTATAATCGCACGTAGCACATTCCGAACTCGGTCGCAGTTCGCATGGAAAGAGAGAGAGAGAGAGAGAGAGAGAGAGAGAGAGAGGAGAGGGAAAATGAGACAGGATAGAGAGAGCGAGAGAGGGTCGCTCGCTCACATCGAGGAACATAAATCATTGCATGCCGCATGTAATGGGTCGATAGCTTGGACAAGGACGTGCGGGAGGGGGAGGGGTGCAGGGCCGCGAAACCAGGACCCACGCATCAATGGACTCGGTTGACAAAGCTCCTGACGTTTTAATCAGAGAAACCATCGAATTATACGGCAGGTGGCGCGGCATACCCGCTGACACCGCGTACGGTTTTGTGTGACCACTTTTTTGTTTCCATTAATGTAAAACAGAACCCTATCGGCCTGGAAAAGTGTCACAGTTTTCCCGTGGTGTATCGATGGCTCTGGCGAGATAATGGCTCTGTGTTTTATTCCTCTGAATTCTCTAAGCTGTTCTTGGTGAAGCCAGGACGTCGTTTTGATAACGTAATCTGCGGCGTGTTTTTCTTTATCGCGTTAATCTGAGATTTGTCTACCCGGAAAACGAGAAAATCTCGTCGCGAAGCCGAAGATGACGATCGTTCGCTTGACCCGCTGTCAGTTTAGTTTCGTGTGTTTCTTTTGATTTAGTTCGGTCTTACGTTTCATTCTCAGCGACGTCGCTTTTCACACAACCCGTCGCCGCGCGTTTCCTTTATTGGTTTTTCGTGAACAGATCGGCCAATCTTTTTGGTGTAAAAACATTTCTGCGATAGTTTTTTTTCCCGAGACGATTCTTGGCTTCCCATCATACACTTTTTCTCCTCTTCTCCCGCTAGATTTATAACTCGACGCAAGCCCGAAGGAAATATATTGTATAATGCGTACACTCTGCAGCACTCGCGATTTGTGTATGTATAGGTGCGTGGAAAACGTTTGACAGGCAGCGTTTTTCAAACGAGTTCTCGCGCTTAAACCGGTAAATAGTGAACAGGGAACGGTTTAGGGGTGTTCCTCAAGCATACCTCATGTTTTATGTAATACAACGCGTGAGGGATGAGGCCGTGGATCACCACGAAGTCATAGGATGCAGCTCCTGTGATGATCCACTATATCCTCATCGTATTCGTTGGCGTCGGCGTCGGCGCCGGCGTCGGCGTCGGCCGGCAAGTGAGAGAAGTAGGTCGTGGAGACGACGCCATTCTCGATCTTCTTTACCCCACCACCCTGCCCCTGCCACCGAATCCCATCCGCGACGACCACCAATCGATTCGCTGCCTCCGTTGGCGCCAAGCAGAGCACAACGCAGCCTGCATTCTCATCTTTAATCCTGATCCTAGGTCAAACCCGTGTCCTGGACATCGCCCCACTACATACCTACAACTTTCCGTTCAGGATGATGGACAATTGCAACTTTGATCTCCTCGCTCTATCATCCACAATCGGGAATCTAGTCGGAGAGAGAGAGAGAGAGAGAGAGAAAGAGAGAGAGAGAGGGGATAAGAGAGAGGGGAGGGTATATACATGTATTATAGAGCTTCAACTAAATTATCTATGGCCGAGTTCTGTATGGGATCTTATTCTTTATTATTTCTAAGGTTTCTTCTTACAGTTTTTGATACTTACGTGCATACTTGTAAATGAATTACGGCTTGAACTCGAAAGATTACGCCGTCCCCATTCTTTCATTACAAAAAGCATGAGAAGGTACAATTCGTTCTAGCTACATTGAATATGTATGCGAAAGATCATATATTCCTTATGAAATTTCTGAATTCATAACCATTTCAGTGTATTGGCCCATGGGAATAAAAAAGATGGAGAACTCTGTCAGCTCTAATGATACTTACGGCTATAAAACAGAATTTTGACACCGCAGAACTTTTTTTCCGGTTGGCACACGCCACTGACTTGGTCTGCAAGATTCTTTTCAAAAAATATCTCGAATTGCTAACGGAACCGGAAGATGAGGTCGTTCTGACGATGACGTTGTCGCCATGGATTTAATTCGGTGCGGGAAATGCAAGAGCGTCTGGCTTATTTTCGTGACGCTAGATGTTACGGGCAGGGATTGGTTAGGTTTCGCCGGTAGGAAGGACTTTGGGTCAATTTACTTCGTCAGATAGCAAAGAAGTGTATTGGGAACAAAACATTTCGTTCTAGTTTTCACATCGTGCAATGCATTCGTAAAAATAATGTACAATATTCCCGATCAATAACATACAGAACCAGTGAAGATACTCGCAACATTAAAGATACATGGAAGTTTTTGCACACAGATTCATACAGCAAAACTGCGAGCTCTCGCGAGACTTCTGTTTCGTATACGGGTTCAATAATTTTGTAAATCTTGTAGACTGAGATAGTATGAGATAACAAAATGCCATTTCCGCCATGTTTTAAAGTATGTACGAGAGAGGTTGGGCAATGCCATGCAATTTCCAAACTTTGGTGCATATAAATATTTCTTGGTATCTATAGAAAAAGACGTGGCGAAACTATTATGATTATGTTTTCATTAACTTTGAGCTTGACTTAATTTTCCAGTGCATTTCCTAATTCAACTGAAGAAATCCCATTTTGTAACTTTCTCAGTGTACCTTCCGGCTAAATACGGTGAGTTCACGTCCGATTTTAATGAATACAGATAGCGCATTTAAATTTCTAAAACTCTATGCCACAATGCGACCTAACCAACGCTGCCATTTCCCAGCAAGAAGCCAAGAGATGTCAAGACCGCCTTATTGCAGAGCGTTTTCGCAAGTGCCCATTGTCCAGGCATCTCACTCAACCCAACGCGATAAGCGAGTCATCAAGACTTCTCCTTACGGTCAACCACAATGGCCGTCTTACAAATTCGTCCGGTGATGATAATATATAATGGATAGAAGCTCATGAGCACGCCCAACTTTCATGATGTTGACACGTCGCATAAGATACGCAAGTAAACAGCAATGGCCAAGTGCAAACAGCAATAACATCTCTTTACGGCAATGTTTACGACTGTAAGAATAGTCCCTGCTGTTTTTAATGGCATTAAATGGCGTTCGCATTGCTTGTAGCATGTTCTAGCATCTAGGGGCAGTGGCTTCAAGGAATGAGTCCGTAGAACTGGCTAGTTTGGGGCGTGGGTTCTTCGGCATGAGACTGCAAGCGAGTCACCAGACATCAGTCCCGTTTTAGTTGCTTTAGGGTGTTGCAAAATATACCAACTTGTAAATCTGTCCTCGAACAAAACTAGCTAGGTTAAGCTATAGGATGGGCATGTATGTGACGTCACTTTACGTCTTGGTCGTAGGTATACACCAATATCTTTTCTCGTTTGCGCTCGTATACACAAAATTGGTCAATTTTCAATGCATATTTATAGAACTGTCCCGCATTCACTGTAACATAAATATTCGAACAGTCGAATGCATGCACAATTCACTTCATAGCGATAAGGACTTGAAAATTTTATGAGAACATTATGAGTATCCCAGGGAGTTATGGTTCCACGCCTATTTTGGAAACACATATACATACATTTAAAGTATTGATCTGAAGAAATTTTAGGAATACTTGCACTTTCAGGAGTCTTTATTAATCGTAAGTCATAAGTGTATTAAAGTTAGAGTGTATAAATTAAATTTTGAATTCCAGTAAATTACTTGTGATCTGGAACGAAGAGTGTACTAGTCGCTTCTGAAAACTTTTTAAGTGAATTGTTCACCGAAAGCGGTTGACCTGTTTCGCTAATGACCAGAGTTACATTTCATTTCTACGCAAAGTTGTTCGTGGAAAATTCACCCTGGATAATTTAAAAATTCAGTCTGTTATTTTTCTCGTATGGTGGTTGGCTGTTGGAAGAAAATATTCTCGAAGATGCAGTAAATTGTAAAGAATTGTCTGTCGGGCTTTGGGTGTATAAAAAGGTTGGTTCGAGACTGTAATGCTATTTAACGACATGCACAGGCGCAGATAAGGAGTGCGTCGTCACTCAGGTTACCGGCTGGCGGCTGGCGGCGAATTGCGAGAGGATCGGAGTTTGTAGGGATCGGAAAACAATATTGCGATCCATTCCTGGGCATCCTTTTTCGAGGGCTAGCAGAGTGTTTTAGACGTGGCTATAGTTTATTTTAATATCAAAAGTAGCTGGGATATCAGTTCACTGAAAATGAACTGACGGTTTTATTTTTCCCTCATCAAAAAAAAAAATATATATATATATATATGTATACAATTATGGCAGCCAAAGACCAGCAATTTCTGTATGCTGGAAATGTGTCCAAACAATTTGAGCGATTAATTTTTACAAAGCATAGGTGACAACGCCTTCTAAGTTATGAAAACAGAGTAGAAAAGGCGAAGAAAGGAAATTTTAACCATTAAATATCGTCAAAAAATAATTCATTAAAAATCCAAACTCTGGAAGGAAGATGAGACTATATAATCCCCTAACCTTGAGAGGAAGGGACATAAAAATGATTTCGTGAACCTTGACATTGTAGTTCATTGCAGTCAAGGTCACACCACAGAAATACTATCCAAAAATAAACCGTTATTGCCAACGTTAGTTTTATATTGGAATCCTGAATTTAAAACATGAAATCAGTTGCCACATGAAACCAACTACCTACCAAGCGTGAGAATCAAATAGATTGGATTGTAAACTGTTTGCCAAGCAGCGAAAGTCGAAAATCAAAATCAGTTTCCAGTCCACAATCTGTGCTCCAATCAAACGTTATCGCGGTTGAACCCTTACACTAAATCCTCGCTTTTAAACTCCGCAACACTCGCAGTCAAATGAATCGCTTCACTGAGCTCAGGGGGTTTGGGGTGCAAAGGGGTTGGGGGAGGGGTTCGAACCCGGACACGAGACCGGATGTGAGCGATCCACGCATGTGCAATGGTACAACACGCACGCAGGAAATCTACTACTTCTTGTCCTTATCTCAGATTAAACTTGAAAAGTTGCAACACTGAAATTGCTGTGTAATGGGAAGAGACCACATAGCTTTGAGAGTCTCTGGTGGGGATAGTATCACCACAGGTATCACGCTTTGTAACGGCTACAGAGACTGATTCCACTAGAGATATGCGCTATTTGCGCATAGCTGTGCTTAGCACAGAATAGTTTAGGTGTAGTTTTTCGTTATATGTATAAAATGCTTCAGTTATGTTAACTCCTTTTGGTTGTTCAGTGTTGTTTCTATTTCTCTGACCCATTATTGTCCAAATGCAGGTATTGTGGTGATTGAAAATATTAAATAAACGCAGCCCGCAAAACAAAAGCTTATATGAGCAATACACTCACTTTCGTAACGTGTACTTACTTATAATAATGAGTGTTCATACTCATTTCTTGCTGGAACACTAATTAGTTGTATGAAGCCCTTGCCGGCAGATTTCATCCTAGCTATGCTTAACAATCTAAAAGTTAAAACTTAACCAACTTGTTCTTCGAAACGAAGTTTCTCGACTTTATCTAGCATTTTCGTAGGAGTGAAATTATTGCATCCGTTGCAATAGACTTGAAAAAAAGTTCACGAAATCCGGAAATTGCTCTAGCGCACTCGAGGCCGCGTGTTTCTATAGTTTAATGAAATAGTATTATCACGAATTGCGACTTGATGCGGCGTAGCGGAAATGGATGGAAAATAAACATCGGACGTATCACGACAGTGGAGCGCATTTCTAAATATTCATAGCCGCGGTCGATAGGAATGTCTCTATGCTCCTATATCATTATAGCTCATGCGTTAGGTTATAAGGTCCTTGTACTGGAATAATAAGGAAGTGAATTTCACGATTACATTTCTCGCAATTTTCATGGTCATTTTTAAGATGGCATTAATACTTAGCTCTTGAACCGTGGCCCACGGCACACAAATTGCGTTAGGATTTCACAGAATTTGGCTTTCACAAAGGATAGTTTTTATAAAAATGCATCAAGGAGAATTCAGAATCGTCATCGCTGATTTTCTTGTTCAAGTCTAGATGTTCATGTATAGTAATCAACTGATTTCAGATTTAAGAATTATTAGTTCTTGATGATTTATGACTTATGATAATATGAACGTACGTTTTTGATTTTTGACTTATGATTTTTGCTCCCCCATTTTTGCAAAATATCTTGAACCACATCTCAAAGTGTTATTTTGAGTTAACTATTATACCTAAACACAATTAAGCTGCAGCAATTGAGCTGTGAACTCGGGCCGCTTCTTCCACCTCGTATACTGGATACACTTTCCAGGTCACACCTTTGGTCGGATCTCGAAGAAACCTATCTATGGCATCCTCACACTTGGCAACAAATTGACACCCTTGGCATTTCGAAAGATTTCATTCGTCAATCACTTCCCAGAGTTTCAAAATAACCCTATTGAGCCGGTTCATTGAAAGTTAAGGATCAATTCCACCTAGGAATTTACCTCGTACTGGTTACACTTTCAAGGCCACACCTTTCGTCGGATCTTTTGATCTTTTGAAAACCAATTGAATATCTCATAATCTCAAAATATCTCCTGGAAATCCAAAGAAAGTTTAATTCAATCCTACCTCAACAACCATCAATGAACGGCCTTAAGTTCCTCCGTTCAGAACACCACACGACACGAAATCATACCTTTCACTCAATCTACCAATTTCAGGACTCCCTTCAAATCTCCCAACAAAATTAACCGCAATCTTAATCCCGAAATCGCGACAGCTTTCATAGCCTATTGTCTCATTCACCGAAGACGATTCCGTCTCCTCAGCCGGCCGTTTTCCACTCCGCAACAAAGAGGCGCTAAACCCAAATCGCATCTCATTAGACTTAGAGTCTGGCTCCGGCTCGCCTCACCACATCTCAATACAAAGACAGCGTCAAAGCGTATTCTTATCTCAGGATTAAATGTGGCTTATCCTTTCACTGCAATGTCGCTTCAGCGAACGGTAACCGGTATGCATAACATATTAGCTCGACTCCCCGGAAAACCCGTTAGCGGAAAATGTGCGGGAAGCTCGCTGTCGCGGATATGAAATGCACGGGAAATCTTATTATGAAAAGTTTTTCTATGCAAGCAAAAGCATCATTCATGGTATTCAGATGTCGGCGGTGGAAATGGCACGGGGGGGGGGGGATGGGGATGAGGGCATTTGACGTGTCTCAAGAGTGTCTTGGATGGGCTGGGAGCACTTCAATATATCTATGCGCTCCGACGGGAGAAGGGTGGAAAAACACCCCATGCCAAAGCTGACATATTGATGAATTGGAAAATTGCTTATCGTCGCGATGGGGTTTTAAATGCGGCGAACGTCGCGCGTGCCGTGTATACATTTGGGGCAGACGTGCACCCGTCAATTTCTTGGGCGAAGTCACTTCATCGAGGATTTGATGCAGCTTTGTTTTTTGCGCTCGCAAAATGAGATGAGATGTTGTAGTTTGTTCATTTGTGTTATAATTTGGATCGCTTTCAAAGATGAAATCTCTGTATGCAAACTGCAAAATTGAAATTTAATGCTAATTTATTGCCTTTGAAGAGTTTTCACTATTTCCAATGAATAATGCACCTTATTATGATAAATATCCGTCCATTTATATACTTTTTAATTAAAATTTCTTCCTCCAGGCTCTGTTTGAAATTTAAATAGTCACTAAAATATGTTTGATCTCTGCGGTGTCCAATGGCGTTCTAAATTTAGATAGCAAGCCAGGAACGATTCAGCATCCCCCTACGCTGACCCATCGAGTGACCTGTTTTCATGCAATACTGAAACTGCTGGTCAAACTGGTCCAAAAGGTTTCCTATTAGATACTGATAAGCTGCGAATAGTTTTGATCCTTTGCTCATCACACAACGTCGACTTTGAATGCTAGACGTTTGAAGGGCTGGCCGTGATGAGAAAGGTTCTATCACTAGGATGTGGGTGCAAATTTGCGGGGTGCAGCTGAATTTTGCGCCGAGAATCAAACGTAGAAATCCCAAACGACGATCCAGTGGCTTAACTTGGGTATTAGGGGGTTTTCTATGACCGCATTTGTGCCATTTTGTATCTCGTGCATGGATGGGTTTACGTTTGCATGAGAATTTCGCTGTTTTAGATGAGGTTTCGGTGCGGTAAAATGTTAAAGCTGGATGCTACGATTTGTTTTAAATGTGGCGAAGATGTCTGGTAGCTTGGAAAATGTATTTTATGCTTTTTTTTTTTGTGTTAATGTTTTATTTTATTTCGTTTTTGTCTTCGCTTCTATTTGTAAAATGCTGTACATTGAATAATACAAATTCTTTCTCACAAAGACAATACTATGTGTTATCTTATATGCATTTCAAAGAACGTAAAAAATGCAGTTGAACAAAATGTCAGTGCATTTCTTTAAAAAAATACTTGCAAATGAAAACGTGTCGATCGTTACATTGCGAACGACAGCGGCGTCAAAGCAAGCTGTGAGTGCAGAAGCACTTAAAATCCACAGCCGCGTCACGTTTCGGGCGAAATGTTTGAAATTGAAAACGCACTCCGCGTGTTCATTTTTCCGCGGCATAAAACCACTACAGAGGAAACATATTGCGCCGTATGTTATTGCAAGGATTTTCATACATTTCATACAAGATGACAACTTTAAAACGCGCAGCGTTTGAATTACGTTTTGCCAGTTGGGGGAAAAAGTGCTCCAGGATTTACTCATAACTCTTTGTTTAATCACATAATCTAGAAGCTTACACCTGGGGATATGTCATATAGAGGCAAAGGTGTTCTTTAGGCGATACCAGAATGGATCGGAGTCGGAGATGTCAGTTTGTAGTTTTACCGGCTTTACTATGACGATTCCCTTCTTTTAAAGTTTAACCATGGTTATAATATGTTCCAAATGACAGGTACATGTTCTGATAATATTTCGATTCGTACGTTTTTTTACGATCGATTGAACATGGAATTATTTGGTTTCCCAGTTTGACGATACTTTTCTGATTGAGATCGGATTAACGCTGACAAGTGATGAAGGTAATATGAATGCAATAAGTTATAGAAACACTTTATCGTAGTGAGCAAGTTTTCTGAGCAATGGTATGATGGTATTAGCGGTTTTTCGGTGTTTGCTCTTTTGGGAATGGATTGCGGTCCTGAAAAGAACCATGAATCCGACGTTTCGGCAGAGTCCGCTCTGCCATCTTCAGGGTGAGACTGAAGGTGAACTCTCACCCTGAAGCTGGCAGAGCAAACTCTGCCGAAACGTCGGATAAACAGGTCCTTTTCAGGACCGCAATCCATTCCCAAAAGACAAACACCGAAAAACCACAAATACCAAACACTTGATCTTTTAAATTTATCTCATCAATATACCGATTGCCTATGCTATTATTTATAACAGTTGAAATAAATTGAACAATACATCCCTGAATTGATCTACCCATTCTTTTTGATTGAGTTAACCATACTGCAACCGTGGCTGTCGAACAACCATTTTGCGCAACCATGCCCTTCTATGCATTTCAATGAATCTAGAGTCATATAGCTGGACGGCCACACGACGATATCCCTCAAGCTACAGCCCTGAATTTCAAATCATATCGCTCCAAATTAGAATGCGGATCCGTCCGTGCGTCCTCGCGCTATTCACAAAGCCCATATACATGATAGAGGTACGAAAGAAATAAAAACGGAAATTGCCCTGGGAAGGTGAAGTATATTTTTAGCATTAGAATCTCTACTTATTAGTGTGCAGTTCTCGGTGAGGTTTTCTTTATGTTAGTGCTATAGCCTATAGGGTGGCGCCGGCGTGAAAGGCTTCGAGGCGGGACTCGAAGAAAGGACTCTTGAGTGTTGCCACCCACCGCCCGACGCCCGTTGTGAATGGTGGCGTGGTCCCAAGGCGCAAGCACCTTTCACCTAGTTCAGATGTGCTGGTCCGGATTAATGGCGGGGAAATAGGTCATCCGCCTTGTAAAGTGCATTGTGGCAATCTAGATTCGGGGCTGGGAGATGGAGCGCCGTTCTAAATGTTGGGTGCAGGTGATAAATCACCGTTTTCCGATCGCCAGCAGCGAGTGAATGTTAGTTGAGACTTAAGTTATGGGTTTTTGTGGGCCCATGTGAAACGATCTGGCGCTAGGTATGATTTATTCAATCATATTTATTGAACATTTTAGTGATTTTCAAAAATATTTTAAAACTCGGTGTTTCTGAAACAAAGTTTTGCTTCGACGTCGTAAAAATAAAATATGTATCAATCATAAACCAATGGCGTCATAAGGCATGCCAATATCGCACATTCAAAGGAGAGCAGAACAAAAAATATATATGTGCCGCGCCCACTAGCGCAGTAATGGACTGTTGTCATAAAATAATGTATACTATCGACCAAAACAGAACTAAATTAGGGACACAGCATTCTACATGGCACAAATAAAACTCATTTTCATTCCGTTTACAAACGAGATTGTTGTAATTTTGATTTGTAACGTGATTGTGAAAAAAAGCCCTACCCCAGTTGTCAGTCCGATTCATAAGTGACTAGTTTGACAAGCAAACACCGATGCCAATCAATCAATTTGGGACTTCTAAATCCGTGCCACTCGGCACCGCATTGACAAGCCGACTGACTAAAGCGATTTCACCAAATTACCCTCCAGGCACTCACCTTAATATCACTGTTGTATCGTGGTACTATAACAGTACCATCCCCCGTCCACACCCTTCCACAAACCACAATCCTCATAACACGTACACACACACAACACCATGCGTAAGTACATTCACACACTTGATATCATTATAAACAACCTATTCACACAATTATCCCTATACGCATGGCGAGACTTTCTAATTCTAGCCAAATTAAACTTTAATCTTTAGTCTGCGCCCCATGTGAGGAAGCGACAGCCGACGAGAGCTTGTTAACAATATGACGCTACTTTTCATAAGTGTGGTTATGTAGTATCAAGGTATACGCTTATAAATATCACTAGTCTAGTCTCATGTGTGTTGATACTCGGGCAGTTGGCGTGTACTGTACGGTCACCGCTTGTCATGAGCGTAGCTTTGTTCAGAATTGTTTTTAACATAAGGTCATGCTGGATGTCTCCATGATTAAACAGCACGTTTTGTTTGTCTGTTTGTTCAGTTGGCAGACATGTCTAAATCAAGAGAATATGCGTGCGAGTAGCATATTAGCTAAAACTCTGGCAAATTCGTCAACCATAGCAAACGACGCCGTTTTTTGTTTTACTATGGTGTATGTCAATCGCACAGTAACAAGCCATTAAAGAGAATTATTATACAATGTAGTGACTTTCCCTGCTTGAAAAATATTCCGACTTTGGGGTTATTTATCTTTATTGTCATTTTAAACGCATTCGTGGATGAGTTTAGAATGATTTTATTACGTGCGATGATCCTGTTACTACCTAAGGCCAATCCGATTAGACTACAAGGCCATTAGCATTTCGTACATATCAGTTGTTCCGTCTCCTGTGGTTTCGTTATCTTTATTAAACTTACGTTTGGGCAAATACGTAAAGGTATTCGTGATGGCACGGGCTATAATTTACAACAAACAGGTGTGCAATCGTTTTGTATATCATCACTCCACTATTATATCGATCGTTTTGAAATGATTCTACTTTAAGCCAGGTTACTATAACATTTAAGCTATAACATACATACTTTACTATAACATACACAGAAGAATCCCAAGAAACAAACATTTCATTTCTAGAAATTACCGCAAAATAATCTTTTGCCGTTACACAAAAAAAAACTTTCTTGAAGAATGTACATTAAAGCATATCATTCTTCAATGAATAACCTTGGCTGTCATTGGCTCCTGCATTACCTTGAACAGCAGCACGTGCATGCGCAGAGAATGTGATCTTGTAGTCTAGAACTGGGGACTGCATTCATATTCAAGGTCATGTATGCTCCCCAAAAACATCTGATCATTCGACATATTTATTTATGCTGGTCTATACTGATCCTAAATACGAAGATGTTATATCTATCATCTTCTCATTGCTCGTTTTAGCTATTTTTCTCGTTGCAATGCTTTCCCTTCTCCCGGTCACAGTTCTGCAATTCAGTCATGCATGAGAAAGGAAAAAACAACAAATAACCCCAGGAAAATGAATCAATCACATAACTTTTCTTCAATGCGCCCAACATAAAACAATGTTCTGTATCTCCTCGTCTACCTCAGTTACTTACACAAGAACATTTGCATAAAACGACCACTCCCTTGAACCCACCTTAATTCCACCAAAACATCTGGCAATTCGATGTTTGACAGCCGTTACCCCAAAAATGGTCACTAACTTTTCAATCTCTTGCAGCACGCCAGCAACGCTGCGACGTCGTCGCAGACGAGCGTCGGCGGGGGTTCCGGCGCGGGGGGTTCCGCGTGTAGTGGACCCGCCCTGCCCCGACGGGCTTCCGTCGAGAACCACCACCATCCACATCACCACTTCCGGCACGGGCTACTGCAGCTGATGATACACACGATCGACCCTATGCACGATGGTAAGACAGGCAACTCCATCATTGGGCTGCCTGTAAAACGCTTCTGGGCTGCGCTTTCAATGTGCTGCGATTGCAATGTGCTGCGCTTGCTACTGCGTCACTGGACCATTGAGGTTGATGTTTGATTTGACATGGTACACCGAAGAAAGGTAAATTGCATTTTTGAGGAGCGGTGCACTAAAATGCAAGCCAGGAAATGTAAACATTTTCTGAGAACGCTATCGGTAAGTTTAAAAGTGTCTATATAGTCAGCCCTTTAACCATTTCATTTGTAGGTACTGGCTCTATGATGTAAGATCTATTCAGATAATCTAAATATTTTTGCTTGTTTGTTGTGGCAATTAAATTGCGAGCGTTTTTATAAGTCCATGGCACTATTTAAAATATCGGGTGTATTTTGAGATTTGGCAGGCTTCATTGATAGCATATGATATCACCGTATGATTTTGATACCCAAGCACAATTTTGCACATCGTCAATTTTGAACTTTGAAGTACAACTTGATAAACCGAGCCCGAAAGTTGGCGTTTCTATCGTTTTCTTAACGTGTTTGGTAGAAAAAATCAGTATTTTGTTAATCTAGATGTAGTCTGAAGTGTCGGCACCACGGACACGTTCGTCATCCCAGCCTTTGGGTATACCAGGTTTGATGTAACCGATCACCAGAGTGAGATAGCATTTGCCCGGGCACAAGACGCTGGCACGCGAGCTTCCGCCACCAATGGCTGGTGGGTGGGAAGGGGGGGTGGCGCAGGGTTCGAATTCAGGACGAGCATGCGATCTTGTGGTTCGAAAGACGACCATGAACCCCGAGCCGGGCTGCTACCGTGGGCGAATTCTCACTTTTCAGCAGGCATAATGTAAGGTGGCCTAAGGGGCTTGGATATCCGAAGGGTGGATAGGTTCAAGAATACGACCCCAGCTCCATGCCGACTTGGCAGGAGGTATCGCGGATCTAGTACATCGGAATGTAGAGATCGGATTGAGATTGTAGGTGGTTCTGGTTCATGACTTGCAATGAGGTATGAATAACGATCACTCACTTGCGGGAGGTTCTGAGTAATGCTGCAGGCCTAATGATGCGTTTGGTGATTAGTCCCGAAAATGATTTTTCACTTCTTTCAGAGATATTAATGGTGTTGGCGTTCAAAGCGTGAAATTCTATCAGGATTACATTCGCTGTAAAATTTTATCGTCACTATGAGACTATCGGTATCAATGCAGTACGTTGGAATTCACCATCATTAGAACATTTTATGCATGCAATTCATTTGAAAGCATACATTAGCAATTAGACTTCCATTTAAGAACTTAAATCTTCTTAAACGTATCAGCAGCCATTTTCGCTGCAGTGAAGATTGCGCACACCAGCGCAATTGTTCAGTATTTTCACTCGAACATATTCTAACCGTAATTTCTTACAACAATCTTCCATCCAGTAAATTCGTAGTGACTTAATGCCTATTAACCCACAATCAGCCGGGACTGAGTGCAGATTAAATTCTCACAATTTTGACGTTGTACTGGAATTTTCCCTCATCTCTTTCATTCCACTTTCTGCACCGACTCAATCTAAGATGGAATGTCTCCCCATAGCTTAGTGCCAGCTTGATGTGAGAGTAGAATTCGTCTTCTCGCGCTTCCTCATCCTCGAACTCCCTCACTTTCAGCGGAAAGCTCAGTGCCGACATACGTTTATTGCCAAGAGGACGAACACGACTATATAGGACGACGACATCGCACTTAAAATTTATAGGCGTATGACATTTGAGTCTGGACTTTGAATGGTACTGTCGAGGCACAAGATTCTTTGGGCTGTTAAATGTGTAGCCTGCGGTCAATGGTTATTAACGGGCACGATATATTCCATGCTCTTGAGGCCGGTCAGCATGGCACACGAATCCACGCGACTTTCTAATGATTTCACTGATTCTAATGACATTCACAGTGGCTTTTGTCAAAATTGAAAAAGCGTAATTAGCCTTGTGTTGGGCATACCTCTTTAACCGTAGAAATTGAAAGCACGGAGCTTTCTTGGTCTTGGGGTTGAACGATTAAATGCTTCTTCTAGCCTCGTATGGATATAGATATGCATAATGGATTTTCTGTAATTTATGGTAAAATTGATTATAGGTGTCATGGGTGTCGACATGTGCATTATGAATTCAATTATCAGATTAACAATTCAACGTACCTATCCTTTGATTATGATTCAATCTAATTGGATTAGGAGAAAATCAACGTCAATGGATTTTCTATGTTAATACTTAATACACAGTGAAAGTAACGAGTGTGTGCCTTTGCATTATATATTTTAACAGCTCTGTCATTTCAGTTGTGCTTTTAGAGTCAACACGTGATTGTCGCTATAGATTTGGCAAACAATTCCTTACCAAACCACCCACTAAAATCAAGATATGGAACTCCATTCCTTATCAAGACAAGAGTTTTTCTGAAAACTGGTTGAATATGTAGCATTCACACTGTGGTATCCAATCGAATAGTTGCCAGCTATATTTATATGTGCTTTATCGATATTGATTTTGCAAAATCCAAATCGTACATGTCCTCAACTGAACAGGGCATAAAAATCCCAATTACTTCCTGATCTATAATGGAGTATGTAAAGATTATTATCCCTCCTCGCGCAATCAACTACTAATATCTCTCTGACCGTATAAAAAAGAGTGCTCGACTTAAACGAAAAGAGGCAGAATTACCTATATCCCTCCGCCTAGCACAGACCTAAAATAACTCTTACAGCGTTTTTAAGGCCAGTCTATCTCTACAGTTACCCCCAACCCTATCGAACTCACCCCCATTAAACTTGCCTTTTCCAGCTTTTACGGCTCAGCGAACGTAGATCGGGAGAACGGGCAACTGGAAGCAAGTTTTTTTCCAGTGCAAGTATCTCGAGCTCTGGTTTGCGCCGTAATCCATAACGTTCGGTAGCGTGCTTTCTCTCCCTCCCTCTCTCTGAACATGACGGTAGCATCATGGGGCACGCGAGTTCGGTCATGAGTCACGAATCACGATTCATCGGCTCTGTCTTGCCAGGAATCGTGGCGGGCAGTCGTGTTATTTTGGACAGGTGGCCGCTGTTTAATGGCACCACCACATGGTGAAAATGGGACTGTATAGAAGCAACTGGCGTTTAAGGGTATAGTGTTTTTACTCTAAATGTGAAACCACACTTATAAATGGTTGAAATTCACTTGAAAATAACGCAATGGGGTACTACTTTGAAAATGTGACTGTATAGCAGCAATTGGCGTTTAAGGGTATAGTTTTTTTTTTTAACTCTAAATGTAAAACCACACTTATAAATGTTTGAAATTCACTTGAAAATAACGCAATGGGGTACTACTTTGAAAACTGAACACACCTTTATCTGAACTGAAGTGCAATTAAACGTGGTCACATGGGAAAGGTGGTGATAGTAATGTACCAAATTTAAGAGTAAGTGAAAAAACTAACTGGTTGTTATATAGATATATCCCTCTTAATATCTATTAAATTGTATTGCAAAATGGTATATAATCACGGGTTTAGCTATGCTGATGCAAACTCGTTTCACTAAAATACCTAAACTGAGCTGGGAAAGTGGTAAACCTGGGCCTTACTGACCTCGACTTGCGATGGCCGTTATTGCTTGTTAAGTTAGCCAGCCTGGACACCTATCCTACTGTGGCGCTCCCAGCGGAGTTTTTCTTGGAGAAAGCATCGATCTTCACTGATTGGCCCATTTCACTCGGCAGCCGTGAGAACGGCGACCAAGGTCGTTTGGGACGCCATTAGAGTAATTTGCTGGCGGACCTGCGCTTTGTTGGGCCGAGCCTCTTAGAGATGGCGAATTGGGTGAAGGACACAATTGTCCACAGGGGAGAATCAACTATCCTACAGGGCCACGGCGGTGGCACGGTGGATTCTTAAAATGAACGCCCTAGATATATACATATACCTATACTATATCGCCTCTTTACTTATGATGTTCTATTAAAAAATATTGAGCCACAACTCCATCAAGATCGAGCTGTGTGTTGGGGTTCTCCCCCCCCCCCCCCCCACTCCGCAGTCACTATGTAGAATGATTAGTTATTTCGTTCTCGCCAAAGACTTTCCAGAACGTTTTTTATCGTTTTTCCGCGATTTGATGCTCAGACGTTGCTAAAAGCTCTCGTGTCGTAGCAGTAAAAAAATTCTTGATATATTAGTGAGGCTTTTTCAAAAGTGACCGATGGAGAGTTTCACTCACCCGGAGCTGGCGCCGCTCAAGAGCAATGATTCTGGCACCGCAATCTGGACTCTCTTGGGCTAGTATCTTGGGTCAGAGATGGCTCCTGCAACGCGAAGAGCCAATTCAAAGAGGAAATCCCACCCCTTACGTCACATAAACTCATTACTCTCATAAACTATGGCCAGGTCAGCACCCAATTGTTTGCGCCAAATAACTTGCACAATGAACGCTGCGGATGACGCAATTGGCCCAAAATATGATTAATGTTCTACGCGGTCTGGCCAACTGCTCAATACCACATTTTTGGAGACCCCTTATCATAAATTTCATTGCCCCCGAATACTTAAACATTCGGTTATTTTACAGGAGGCTTTTGCCGAGCCTCATGGCCTTTTAATACTGTCTAGTCAAAAAGTCATTTTTATCAATTCAACTTTTATTGCGAGAAGAAATGCAAAGGTCTAGGACCGAACATTTCTCATCCCCCATTACCCGATTTTGGATGATGGATGGCTCAAAGGTTTCCTTTCGTGTCTACCCCTCCCCCTCCCCCCCCCCCCCCCCCCCCTCCACCGCCGGTTTCTACCAAAACTACCACCCTTTTCTTGGCTCTTGCTACTGTATCCTGTCAAATCTGTTCTCAAGGTCAAGTCGTGTTTGTTACGCTTTGCCGAACCGCTGCGTGCTTTCTCTGATCTCTGCGTGCTTTCCCTGATCTCTGCGTGCTTTCTCTGATCTCTGCGTGCTTTCTCCGCGAGGTTCCACGCGTCGATGGCAGCCCCTTAGAAGGCCACGTCTGTGGTCGCAGGCATTGCAAGCAATTCTTGCATTGCAAGCAATTATTCGCAATATGTTATTGATGGCAAGACGTGAAATTACCGAAAACTTGCCAGTTTTCCCTTAAAAACATGATTTTCAAACACATGATAAAAAAGGATACCAAAAGGGACATTGGTTGGTACGTTCCGTAGAGATCTAGTCTATGATTCATGAGATCTCTATGACTCATTCACTCTAATAGTACATAATTTTATCGAATAGAAATAATTATTACTGTAATTAAAAAAACTTGGCATTATTTATCCGGGACTGACAATGAGCGCTGGCCTGTGGTTGTTATAGGGTAGCATCCATTAAATCACAGCATGCTGCATGCATGGGCGAGTATGCCTCTTTCTTTTGTCCGTTGCCGTTCGCGAATATCGATCAAAATCCCGAACAATAAATACGGGCGCTAACAACAGACAGAAACCATTAACAACACTGACCTCTGCTGGCCATGGAAGTATTCGTGTTTCGCGCTATTAAATTTATCTACCAACCCGTTAAAATTCATTGCATTTTTCGCCATACTTTTCATGTTTCGAATAATTTATACACGCGTATCTTGGACATTGTTTAATGTGGTGTTACCTATCTTCGTTTTGTAAATGATGATACTCAAATGTGTTGTTTTACACTCGATTACAACAATATGATGAGCATTTTTTTCTCAGAAATCTATAACATAAATCAATTAAACATGTTATGTTTTTCATCTCTCAGGCTGTTACATACTGTTACATATACCTCACGTACTGTAAAGAAACAAAATGTATTAAAGCAATTATGGTCAATGCAGTATGCAATGAAGCCATACAATGCAATTTTCATACACGTAAAAGAGTAGATTAAAATTGCCCCAAGATATACATCATAATGAATGTTGTTCCTGAATCAGAGAGCGGCGAGGTAAAATATTGTATTCTGTACTTATACAAGAAACTAGACTATACACTGTTGTGCGAAGCATACTAATAAATCTGAATATAGCATTAGTATTCATCGGAAATAACATGTGATCAGGATCTGACACCCAGTCTTCGAAAGTCCAGCTAAAGCTCTCGGCAAGTTTACAAGATATCGTTCGTCTGCTTCCGACGTGATGTACATCCTTTGTGTTCTGACTTCTGATATCAGTCTCAAAATCTCCATGGGTATAGTTCGGTCACAGGCTATACAGAGGACACGGCATGCATGCATGAGATCAACTATGTGCATAACCCGTACCTAAACTGCTACATAGCTCACTCCCTTCTACCTTCTTAACCTCAAATATCTGTCAGGTTTCGGATGAGATCTTTCATTAAAGATGTGCAGATATGTTACAAGCAAAAGCAGTAGAAGCAAAACTTAAACATTCACACATCAGTGTTCAAAGCAGTGGCTAATTTAAATAAGAAATGGGAAGTGCAGTTATACTCACAGCTCTCTTGCAATATTTTGTCTATTTGCTTTGTTAGCTCAGCTCATTTGTAGTTTGCAGAGAGTCATTTCGAGTTGTTCAAGTTGAACACTTAGTATGTATCGAATCACTGCAGTAGCTGGCAGAATCCCCATCAAATTGCTGCTGCCAGCAAAATTGCTATTCGCTTGGAAAAGTAGAATAAGTTATTCACTCCCGAGTCCCGAGGTTGAGTTTGGTAAAAATTTGAATTCGAATCCTCTTATGAACGTTTGATCCCCATCGGCTAAATTACGAATCAATACAGCATATACAATATCCGTAGATTCAAGACCATGCATAGAAATGCAGAAATTCATTCTTAGCGCAGAGCTATTGAAAAAATTGTACACTTAACGGAGTACACAGCCGACGAGCTCATCACATTGAAAATCTCTCCCTATCACGTGTATAACAAAGTGTGTAGGCACACGTGAAAATACAATCTCGCCCCCTCCAGGTTGAACAACCTAGCGCACGCGAACGCTCACGCTATACACAGGTCAATATGGCCGCCAAGCACGCGGGATTCGCAATCGGCCAACACGCCTGCGAAAGCACTGCCGAATGCTTCGGCTCGCTTTCTTGATTACAATCTCTCGATTCGGGGTATTTCGCCTGCAATTATGTAGCCATTCCAAAAAGAAATTTCTGATGTTATTTATGAACGAAGCATTGTCTGCTGTAGTCAAGGAATTGTTGAGTCGTAGAGTCTTCAGTGTGATTTGAATTACGCTTATGAATGGGGAATTGTTTGATGACTTTTGACAAAGAAATAGCCAATAATCTTTAACATGCTTTTATTTAAGCTTCGATAATATTCTGAAATAAGCGCCATGACCGATAAAGCTTCACAAGGACAAAGTATATATATATATATATATATATATATATATATATATATATATATATATATATATATATATATATATATATATATATATATATATATATATATATATATATATATATATATATATATATATATATATATATATATATATATATATATATATATATATATATATATATATATATATATATATATATATATATATATATATATATATACTTGAGAGAGTTTGCAGCAGTGAGAAACAATAAAAATAGGTATTAAAGCGAAATTGTGTAAAAGTAGCTTTTAGTGCAATGAATCAGATATTCATCTCTAATGGCATCTGGATTCACGAAGAGCTTCAAAATGTAGCTCTCATCCGACTGCACATAATGCATTTTTTAGCTCATTCCAAGTTATTGTGTGAATACGTCACACCCAGGTTCATTTCATAAATGGACGGCAATGATTATGCATAATTACTTAAACAATTCTCTTGCATTCACCCAAAACAGTTCTATATTTAGTCTGCTCAACTATTCCAATTTCAATTAGCCGGAATATTTCGTACTCAACATTAAGCATAAATATTAGACCACATTTCATCAGAACTCTATTAGTAAATCCATGCAACATAAAGTAGGTAGGTGTACCTGCCCAGTACTTTCCACAGCGATCAAATGCAGATATATACTCAACCAATGGGGTTATTTTCTTCCGCTCAGTTTGCCCTCTTGGAAGCAGGAGGTCCCACAAAATGTCACCCGGCTGCAGATTATTGCGTGCTGCGCCCGTCCTCGACAACGATTCGGATGCCTATCTCTTGGTGTCGCGGGTGGCGGAGATGTCTTGACGGGGGGGGGGGGGGGGGGGGGACGAGAGGGTGGGAGAGTAGTAGCTCGGGGGTCATCCGTAGGGTTTTGCGCAATGGCGATAATAAAAAAAAACCGACAAATGTTTAGAAAGTTTGTAGAGAAAGGATTTCGCGTTGAATTGGAAGACACTAATGTTGAGCAGCAATGATGGTTGTATATGCAGAAAATGATTAGGGAGACTTGCGAAGGAATACCTACTTTTTGGCTGGGAAACTTCTAGGAAAAGCATGCAGTGAAATATTGCCATTCCTGTGTGATACTGGTATAATATAGTGTAAAATCTAAAATATTATCATTTACAAGAAACGAGGCAAAATCAAGTTAATTGTCAATGATATAGTGAACCTGAAACTATTTTTGTATAATAGCCATCATATTTTGCTTTGAAAAAATCTAACTCGATCACTCTTCTTGCTACAAGAGTTGCTTAAATGGTGTAATTTCAAAGTGAATTAATCTGTTTCCCGAGATGCACTTTTCCAAGTGATCCATCTTTTCAGGAATGAATGCATCTTCTACCTTAAAGAATCTATACCTCAAAATTCCCCGGCCCGGGTAGCGAACAATTGCTGGTGCGACCGAGCCATGAGAGTGGCAACAAGATTCGAGCACGAACGGCCATTTGCACGTGGATTTTATAGAAGCTGGCAGTTATCGTGACAATTTTTGCCCACGACCGATCGTCCAAGACGGAATTTATTATTTAACGCGTCCCGTCACGTGTCGAGAACGGGATGCATTTCGACCTGTGCAAAGAGTCACTGGCTCACTCTGTGCTTTTGAATAATTCAGTCTTAGATCGGACAGGTCATCAAAATATCTGGGTTATAGACGATACCAATACCTAAAAGTTTGCCATGCACTTACCGGGAATAATATAGGTAACCTTTGTCAGAACTTCAGAAGCGTATTAGAAGGGGAAAATCCCAACCCTAGAAAATTGTTCTATAATATAAAAGTTTTCTAGAAGGACCAATTACATGATTGGATTATGCATTTAATGAAACTTTTCCTAGTTATATCTTGCACTCATTATACCTAAATCGAATGATTTTTGTCCTCTAATAAAAACGGAGGGTACTTAAATTGTTTCGCTTGACATAAACAGTAATAAAAGGTTTATGTTTGATGGGCTCAGCTTGTATAGATCATTGCCAATGCTCGGTATCAATCCAACACTGCATCACATGGTTTGCAACAATTTTGGTTGCGATATGAGTCCCCTCTTTTTCTACCAAAGTATCTTCATCTGGGATTGAGTATGAGTGTACGGTTAGTCCGAGGCAAACAGAGTGGGGAAGAAGAAACTTCAACATATTCTCAATATTTCAGATGGCGTTGAACGTTTCCTATATTATTTACGCATTATATAAACCAACTAATTTTTTTGTAACCAAGAACTCTTAATTATTTCAAAATAATTTCATTTTCTATACAACACTCGCTATTCTATGCTATTCCTTTATTTCCCTTGCTAAAACTTTCCTTCGCTTTATCGATCAGAATATATTAAAATTAGATCACTAGCCATCAAAGTTAACATTCCAAAAAAAAAGTATCTTTGTCAACCAAAAATACTCTCCGTCAATATATAATATCACCACTTACAACAAATTGCTTTCCGAATTATGATTATTCGTGAAATCAAACTGTGCCATGACGGACGACTATCATATTTCGCTATTACAGTTAGACGGTGTTCGAATCATTCGAATGACATCCGCGCACGCCATATGCAATCCGTGGAAATTAATGGGACTAATTTTGCTTCTGGGATACCTAAATTCATTTATCATTTCTCAGCGCGACTGGCGGGAACCATGAAAATTTGAAATTCAATATAATGAGACGGGAAACGACAGGACACAAAATGGAGAGGGTGTTCCATGACTCAGACCTTGATGCGTTCAATTCAAACGGGAGGCACAATATAAACGGTCTGTGTTCCAAATACAGCCGAGGACTGGAGTTGGAAGCGGATTTCAGTTTATTTCATGGAGAAATGAGCATCCTGATGCAAAATATGTGTCTTCCTCAGTTCCTAGTTCGTTCTGATCATTGTTTCTTTATTTGTACCTAACTATTGCAAAAAGGCGATATTCAGTATAAATACTGTTCTTCCATATAACTAACAAACTGTTGTAGGTGTATGACGACATTGAGTAGGTACATTGTTCTCAACTCGACCAGAGATAAAGAAAATTATTTTTCAAATCCAGCAAAAATTTAGTTCATTCAAGCGGAAAAATTATTCAATCGCTGATTAAATTGTAATAATTTTACGTTCTATAATAATCTAACACATGTGTAGATCATTTAGATTGTTTTGACTTGTGAACCTTCAACATTTTTCCTTCACTTCGCATTAACGATTCATAAAACCATTTCAATTGTCCCCTGGCTCTCATGGTGTGCCCACAGTGCCCTTCATGGGGTGCACTTTGGGTTTTAGCCCTCGTGGCATTTGCACCCGGAATGTTAGCTTAGCTTGGGCGTACCCCCAACAGGAATCACCTTCTTCGTCGAAACGAATCCAGCTGGTGGGGAACTATGACGACCCTCTGACATTAGGCTACCTGCCAGCAATCTATTGATTTAACATCTCAAGTCAAATCCAAGCAGGAATCGGCCGCATTTAATTATCGCCTTCCCTTGTCCCCCTCAACTGGTAGCCCGTTGGCGCGCCCCTTTCGACTTCTTTTTGGCAGAAAGGGGCGCTAATTAAAACAGATGTGTTGTCATGAAAGTAAACCAGGGTGTAGAAAAAAATACACCGCTAAAGTAAACAAGGCTGACGTGAAATATTATAAATAGAGCGATGATCAGTCATAAATAAATTAGTATGCCTCTCCTTTTTTTATATGCGCTCTCACTCTCTCCCCCTCTCCCTCTCTTTCTCTCTTGTAGAGTAAAAGAAAATTCTAGCATCGCATTTTCACTGAAAGTAAATTAATAACGCATCGATCTACGTGGCAGTGTGCTTCATTCTGCGCCTCGCGCTTTCCGCTCTGACTCGAATGCAGTTTGCTTCGCGAATCGAGCTTCAATAAACGAGCGAAAATTGCACCTACACAACACTTCGCCGAGCGCCGTGCACAGAGTGCTCTTGACATTTCTGCTTAGGAATTGTGTTAAATTCAATAAAACTTGCATAATTTATTTTGAAATGGCTCAGTCAAGTGGTAAGTTTCCGTCATCGATTAATGCGCCATTGTTTTTCCTTTCCCTCTTTGCTCTATAACGCGAAACACATTTTGGTCTGTTAATTAACAAGTTTCATAATTACAATAATCATGTTGTTATGCAAAGAGTTTACCACGTTTCATATTATCGGCTCACCGTCTGTGTTATATAGTTTTCCATTACAAATTACCGAATCCTTGTAATAGCGTTCCGCTCTAACAGAATCCGAAACGACTCGAAATGCAGTTTCCTTATAGATGCAGCCGATAGCTGACGTTGCCCTCGCCCCTCCCCCTCCCCCTCCCCCCTGCCCAGGACCACAGATGCAGCGCGAGCGGGCACACGGGCTTCGAACCAGGGTCTCATTGGACCAGGCCCAGGGGCGATCAATATCCCCCTCACTACCCCAAATCCTCGCGTTTATCTCCGCTGCCCCCGCCGCCCCCACCGCCTCCCAGCCCCCTCTAAACCCAGCACCCCCAGCCCCCTCGCCCACAACCCCGTCGCACTTAACAATCACCCAACGACCCACATCCGGTATCTACCCTGTCTTACCTCCGCCGCTGCAACGTGTGACCTCTCCCCAACCCCACAATGCGCACTGAGGAACTCTTCTAATTGCGTCTACATGCCATCGGTGATCAGTTGGACAAACAAGAAGCCAGACAGTTGCGCTCGGCGGGCGAACCGTTTGTCTACCTGCCAGTGGCGGAGAGAGGACGGTGTTCGACGACGGTGCGCAGGCGCGGACGTTCGGTTTAGGATGCGATGGTAAATGTGGGTTGCGTGGAGGAGGGACAGAGAGAGATATAGAGAGCGAGAAAGGGTGGATGCAGTCTCAAGACGGTATTGGTTTCTTTTTGTTTCTGCTGCACTTGTTAGGAAAACTAAAAGGAAACAACTATTTACGGTTTCAACGGATTTTGGATTCGGTGTTTGAAGATATTTATGATATTTTGTATGATAAGTAGTACCATTACAGGCGATGTTCGGTTTGATGTATAGCTGTTCCTCTTTGAGCCATTAAATCTATTTAAATTCGATAAATGTACAAAATGTTATGAATCATTAGAATCAAGAAGATCATAACTACAATTGCACAAAAAATGGATTCAAATAAGTATTTTCAACTGCACATAATCCAAAATATTGCCCTCCCATGCTGAAAATGTCTGCAGTCGCCTCTGTTTTGAAATCGTAGTCGATTTTCGAAACAGGAAACCAAACCCCCATCCCGCGCACTGTTTCGATCGTTCAGAACTCGGCGAACTCTTCAGGTTTCCCGGCTTTCCACGTCGACGTGACCGGCATGCAAGACTGTTACTCGGTACGGTAGACATCTTGCCGAGCCCAGCGACAATGCCACATTGTCTCTAGTGGAGTTGCCGAGATTGTTTTTGCTTTTAGCATGCATGGTCGCCGCCCACCTATGAGTTTATATCTAGCTACCTGTGAGGTAGCTTTCTGACTTCGAGCTCTGGCATTCCAGCTTGCTCTACGCTGACGACGCCGTGAGCGACGTGGGGAAATTCTGTCATCAACGTTGACTTGAACAGAGCGCTCATGGAAAATATAACTAAGGCTTTAGTGAGACGCGTTTCTCATAATGGAAGTATCTATCTATCTGTAGCAGCTGTGGTTTTAGACGTTACAAAGAGAAATTTGGGTAATAGTTTAACACATATCATCAAAAATCGCATATTTCGTAGGAATACAACCGTTTCAAAACGACGTGTCGTTTTCACAACACGTCCCTATAATGTATGTTCCCAAACAGAGTACCTGTCTTAAGTTTAAAAATGAAAATTGCGGCTTGATTCCAAATATTGGGTTTAAATGCTGTGCAGGTGGAAATTGGCTGAAAATGTTGCCCTTGCAAACAGTGGTTAACTTTAAAGTGACTTAATTATAGTTGCTGATTATATATCTTGCTGTTAACTTAAGTAAACGCACCGTACCTACATAGCCCATTGATCTCATTCATAGTTAGTTCTGCAATAGGTTCAGACGTCAGGAAAATTGTTTACTCAGCTGAGGCTATGAATTTCGATTGATGAAGAGTACTTAAAAAAAACAAGATAAAACGGGAAAAGGAATTGGAATTTTCGTTCCTCGACAGAACGTTAGTAGGGACTATTTATATGCGTCTGTTCTACTGCTATTACTCTTTGCATGCAATCAAATCGACGTGTTATTCGTATCGGGTTGTCATGGGATCTTCCCGGCTCATCTCAACCACGCACAGATTTTGCTACGTCTCAGACTATGCCGACGCCGACGCCGACGCCGGCAGCGGTGCCGTCGCGACGTCAAGGGAAATGAAGAGCGTCGAGAAAGATGAAAGAAGAATAGACCGCGTGGAGCGGGACGCTCACTCCCCGAAGGCCACTAGCAATTCCAAATTTCGACAAACAAAAAGATATTCTAAGTTGCAATGTCACTCGGCTGGCCGGTCGGTTGTTGAGCAAACACGGTTTTATTTTGCTGTAGCAAATCTTTTGAAACTAGTTTTATTGTTGTGTTGCTTCGAGGAGTGTATAACACTTATTACAAATTTTAAATGTTATGTTTTACAGATTTGCGATGGCAAAAGCATTTTATGAGGAGCGCTGTTCTATTGACAATTTTTTCAGTTCAGTTGAAAATGCGTTATTGGGATTCCCCAAGTTCTTACACTATAGAAACGCACGGAGCATGTGCACATTTTACTAAGAATTCTAAAATAATTTTCTATGCCAGCTGTTCAAAGCTCGGCAGGGCATCCTCACCACTCAGGGTGTATACTGTAGGTGTACCAAGAAGGTACTTGCACTACAGAGGAAAGTATTTACCGGAAAACCATAACCCTTCCGCGATCACAGTATTTAACGGTCAGGATTATCATCTCCAAATATATATAGACGTGCAGGTAATCACTGTTTCAGCGCGTTATGCAGGCCAGGACTAAATGCGGTGAGTTCGATTCTGTAAATCCGGCAAATCTCTTCCCCCAGCCACTGGTTTCCCCGACTTTGCGGGCCACATCCCCCCCCCCCCCCCCCCCCCCCTTAAACCGAGACCAGTGCGTGCGGTTTGCATTGGCTTAATCCTTTGAGCTGCAACTTAAACATCCCTTGCCTTGCACACAAAGCTGTTGCCTTGAATCCAAGTTTAAAACTCAATCCTATGGTCTCTGGAAGAGTCGAAGGAAACGTTATAATTTCTGGATGACGATCCCACGTGTCACTCTCAGGAAAAGCGCTGGTCTGGTGGTCACGACTCATGAGTTTCAACTCTGCAGAGATGAAAAGCCCTAGGGGAGGTTTTCTGTATAAGGGAAGTTCAAATGGACATCGGACATCCTGTTAGATTAAGAACCTTCGTCCCTACAAACAAGGCTAATTTCAAAGTTAGAGCTGATTTTTCTCCATGCATATATGAATAGTTCATGTCGACTTCTGAATCTGAGCTTATATTAGATCATTGAAAAACTATTGTTCTTCCTTCAAGAAATTACACTTATTCAAAAAATTTGTCAATTACGTGATTGACACCGAAATAAGAAAGACAAATGAAGGGATAGTTATTTTCCAAAATACTTAATTTTCAATCTTCATGTATTCTTGACATTGGTTTTTCATCTGTACACACCTTCGAACATGTGTGATCAACAAGGGCAGCAAGTTGTTGCAGATGTAGGAATGATACATACAGTAGCTCAAAGCCCGGACTCAGTTTCCAGCAAACGCAATTAATCAAGGCGAATATTTGACTGGCGTAATTGCGTATCGCTATTGTTGGAGCAAATGTACCTGGGCCTTTGTTGACAGAAGCTGAATTGCACAATGTTATTGAATGTAGAGGGTAATAACTAATAGTAATACCAATTAATGAGTTACCTCATGCTACTGTTTACTGAGCACATTAGAGCTACAATTATGAGTTCACTAAGGTTCATAGCTGCAAAACCACGATAATATCAGCTCATTAAGCATAAACACTTTATTCACTATCTTAACTTCTAAATTAACTGCCAGCACAATTTTCAATTTCTTTACACTTTGCGGAGTATTTTAAATGAGTGGTGCACTGGTAATTTGGTCGTACACTGTTTGCAATTGCATTTCTGCCATTACTTCGACGGGCTGCCTTCGTCGTCAACCGCAAGCCCTTCATTTGGTCAACTTATAGTGCTTTAATTGCAGATAAATGACATGCTTATTATTCTGTTGCCTCAGACACTACAAAAATCGTAAATGAGCTTGTCATAAAACCTGTGGTTTTAAGGCTGTGTATATAGTCAATAAACAAGATATTTTAGAAATCAGGCCCAAATGCTCCACGAATACCAAATTACCAATTACCAAATTTCCTAGTTTATAATCCCTGAATTTCCGGTTCCTTCGGAAGTTCTGCCCAGACGATGCAACCCAATTCATACAAAGTAACGAATTCGCGTTTGTTTCTCTTTAACCTTTCTGCAGATGCTTTATACTTTTTCCAGAAAAGCCAGAAACTCAGTACAGCCCCACTTTAAAAAAGTGATGAATGATGATTGACACACAAACAAGCAATAAAAGTATGCTGGTATAACCAACGAATGCGCTTTAATCTTGCAGCGGATCTAGCGCGGTAAACAGACACAGATAATCGTGCACCTCATCGCCTAGGGCGCAGGACCCGCGGCACATTACCCTGCATCTGGAATGTTGGGTGGGCTGCTTCACGTTACAGTTGCCGTTTGAAATGCACCCACCAATGCATTATGCATCAGGCGGATACAGTGCAATGTTACCACTAGACCAGACCGAGTTGACTTGTCATGTAGCTCGAGAGCCGCGTAAAATTATATTTATGATATTTGTATACTGGAGAGTATACTGGTTTCTGTTTATTTGCTCGTAGTTTTCACCTAAAAGCTCAAAACGGTGTACTTCGGAGATTCAATTGGCTATATATAGCATACTTCTTAAATTTTAATAGCCGAAAAAAGACGATGTGCAAACTGAAAATCGTTACATTAAATACGCTTGCATTAGTGCGGCCTAGTACCTATACCAATCGCGTTCTTTCTGTAGGTTCATTCGTTGGTAAAGTACGGTTCGTTTGGCATACCAGAACCATTCTCTTAGCATTGTGTCATTGTCATTTAGTGACAGCATATAATATCTACTCTCTATAAGCTCGACTATAGGTATCAACTAATTTATTTAGCAGTTAAGAGTCCTCATTGCATATAATCCGCTTATCGCAGCTTAAGATAGCAGCCACAACAATCTTGGCAAGTGCGAACACATAAATAATTATCAATCTCCGAGATTAATACAATTAAAATGTTCCGGGAATCGAGATTAGCACAAACACATATCATCAAGTGTAAAAAACATATAATTTCTTGAATATTGAGTTGTAATTAGCTCGATAGGGTTCGATTTTGATAGCTGATTACAATCGATGTTGAATCAAAGTTTTCGTGCTCCAAATGTCCATTCTACAAGACTTTCAAGACTTTCTGAACATTCCTGTGGAGTCATAAAAATTAATCCGCGCTCCGAACGTCGGGCTCGGCTATAATCCTCTGCGTCCGCCTCTCCACGCAAGTAACAAAAAAAAAATAGAAGGATTGTTGTTGACAATTCCGTATAGGGTGATCGCTAAAAACTAGTGGCGCAGACCCTTACGCGAAGAGAAAATAGAGGGCCTAAATGAGCTCCAAAATCGCTGGAAAAAAACTGTGCATTGGGAAAGAGTGAGAGCAGCCATGGATAACAATCTTTTTCCGGAAAAGAACCCATGGGTATCGTTTCTCAATCGATGCTTAGAGCTCATTTAGAGCTCATTTAGGAGATTTTTGAAAGTTTGCACCATACACATTTTTGAAATTATCAAATTTTGGTGGTTATCCATGACTAGATATACTCTTCCTTCATCTATTGGTATGTTCAAATTAAAGATTGGAATACATTTAGGGGTTCATTTATGTATTCGCTTGGACCTCTGCATTCAGCGTTTCAGTGGGGGTGGGGGTTAAAGGATTAACCGTGAGGAGCCCTCTTAAAATTACAATTTACGAAGTTAAATCTAACTTGCCCTTTATAAGTACATCACCTATATAAACCACATGACCGAGGCAAATGGAACCTGTGATGAAATTTGGGTAGGGGGAGGGTGGGAGGGGAGGGGAGGGGAGGCGCTCTCCATCCTGGCGTTTAGAGATTATCAAGTAAATCTCTAATCTCTAAGTGATGCATATATCTAATTGATGGTTCGATCGTTTATTCAGCAACTCCTTCCATATCTCTAGAGACATTTTGCTATTGCCGTTAATCGTTTAAATTTAATGACAGCTAGCCATCATAGCCCATGATGACGTATACTTATGTAATCAGTATGAAGGTCACGCCTAGACTAGAACACTATCCGTTAAATGTGTGTTCCTCACCAGTCCCCACCCTCAAAATTTGTAGTGGCTCCCATGCATCTACTAGTATTATAAGTGTAATTCATAGCGAGCAGAATCACTGAATTATGCATTTAATCATAGAGCTCACTAACCAGTAACCACTCCTATAAACCGCTACACAATTAACCGGAAACGTCCCCGAAACAGTAACGTATACCCAGTAGCAATTTGAACCCCCTCTTCCCTTATCCACCCACCCACCCATCCACACACCCACCCACCCAACCAAAACCCCGCACAACAAGACCATCGTAAGTGTATAATAGAAGTAGAATAAAAGAGTAGATACTAGTCTAGCGCTGCCTGTCTGTCGATTGCCTGGCGTAAAGTATCAAGTAGCGAGTTGAACTAAATGGATAAACAATGTAGTTTGGGCCTGGTAGTTATGCAGCTGATCTAGTTTGTCAGTTAATAGCATCAGAGTAAAATCATGTTATAGCTTCAGCTCACACCTCACTAAGCGATTTAAAAACATGTTAAATTATAAAGTACCTAAAATAAATATATAAAGTAAATGCATTGCACATCGTAGCTGTCAGTGAAGCATATTTATCTTGTGAGAATGGTAAGATGAGATTGTCGACCGCACAGGCTTCTATGAAACATTCAACCATAAAAGTTAATGAGTCGAGATGGATGTCGAGGAGGCCATTTTAACTTAAACGTTTAATAAAACACATCCTATTTCTGTTACAACTTAAACGTAATGACGGGCTGTAGGCTTGTTACTATTTTAAACCCAAAAACAACAACGAGTAGTTATGTAGAGTAGCTTAGAATCTTAGCTCACCTCCCCCCTTATCCGAGGTCAACTGACTGGTCCAATAGCGTCCCCATCTGTTGCAGGCAAGGTCGACGAGAAAGCCACTCAGCTCCACGCGATCGCGTCCTTGAAGGTGCTACTCGATGCTACCAAGCCGCAAAATGGCTCGTCTTCGAGCACGGCTGGTGGCGCGGCCGGCGGCGGGTCCGCCAACCACATGACGGTGGCGCAGCGGCTGGAGTCCGAACGCAACCAGGAGACGAGGTTGGCGCAAGAACAACCCAACGGCGTTGCTGGGGCGGGCGGAGAGGATGGCAACGCGGTCGACACGGTACGTATGGGCTGGGGTTAAGCAACATTGCGCTGGGATGGATTGTGGATGGGTGGCTGGGTGTGTTCAAATCAGGTCGGGAAACTGCATTTTTGCGCTGGGATATATTGTGGAAGGCAGGCTGGGTGTTTTTCAAATATGGTCGGGCGGGACACTGTGACCAATTGCCTGGATCTGTTCTGTAATAATACCTAATCAAGATTGCCCTGGGAAGGTTTAAAGTGCGATTCAAATATAGTCATGTTCATAAAGCATTGTAAATTTAACTAAAATTTCCCGGAAGGCTGGGTTGTTGACCGTCCAGCGTACATATGCGTAAACAAATTAATTTATAAAAGAACCCTAGGGACTGCTTGAGTATCAGATTCTATTTTGAACATCTGTTTTGTTCGGGGTTGAGATTTCACCGACTTTATACTCGAAATATTCGTTACATTCTTGTTACCGTGAGAACGGAAAGGAAAAACTAATACACGTCTATTTGGTAAAAAAGTCTGACGATTATGCTACTGATGCCTGGGTATGAATACTGTCTCTGGTATCAGTTAGATCGACCGTGGATAATGATGGCTAATGATTGTAATAATACGAAAAACAATTCAGCTGGATCTAGTATGGTACATTTCGATTAGTCAAACAAACATTTTGAACCAGTAATGCGAGGTACACGATTCAACTTACAATTACAGAGCCTTCAAATTTGATCATACTTACCTACAAACGGTTAGTACGACACCAATGATGACGCTACCAGATGGAGCAAAATGGTTTGCAAACTACATCAGTATTACCGTTGGGTAAATGCGTAATGGCTGCCGGCAGGGCGCGCTTACGGTGTACGGAACTGCGTTGGAAATAGATGTAACCGCAGAGCGTTATCCTCTGATGATTAGCAGTTTGGAATGCACATTGCACCGGCATTGCTATGCCTTTGCCTTTGCTGAACGGTATGCAAACGGTGCATTTAGTGTTGTGCATGTAGATGCAATTCAAAAGCTGGTGTTAAACAATCTGTAATTGGACGCTGAAATTTGACTGCCAGTTGTGCAGTTATGGAACTTACACAGTACGAGGAGACTGATTTTGCGCGTATGAAGGAACATGTGGTATATAGCATCGTTTGATGTATATATTTTCACGTATTCATGATACACTGATCCCCAGTATTTTATGTGCTATGGAATTGCTGCACTTATTATCAATTTGCAGTTTGTGCAATAAGCTGTAATAATAAATGTGTTTGTTTCAAATATCGACACTGATGCAAGAAAAGCTTACAACGAACGGAGATTTGATCGGATTAAGTCAAAATAATGTTTCAGGTATCATTCGAAACCACTGTTAAAACTATTCATATGCAACTCTCATGGTTGCTACAAAATGCGGGTTCATTTTTGGATGTTTAAAATGGGAATGTCGAGAAATGACAGGGACTGGAACTGGAACCGGAACAGAACCCGAAACCGAAACCGACACCGTTATTTTCAAAAGAACAAAACCCAGGACAAACCGTTATTTACTTTTCGGTTTTTTTGGTTTATTTTGGTTAATTACGGTTAATTTTAGGTAAAAAAGTCGGAAAACTACCAGTGTAAAAACGAAATTTGTTAGCACAACTTTCTCCCAATTCACGTTTTTTGTATTAAAATCAGTTAACTATGAAACCTAAGTTAAGCAGGCCAAACGTATAAGGGTTCAAGCGTCAAATGAGGGGGCAAGATGAACCCTTTGGCCCTTATCAGCCTGAGTTGCATGCCGATTTTTGATTATACTTTTTCTGTAAGTATTATATATGCGGACACTATGATCACGAATGCGTCTGCAAATTTGGGGATTGCGGATGCTTAATAAGCGCAAAGCAGAGTTGGATAAATTGCCCAGTTTTTGTTAGATATGTCAATTCTGGTGGGAATGAAGAAAAGTAGAGAAAGTTGGACATGTCATTTAATTTCAAATGCATTCCAGAGATCGCTCGTAGCGTAGCTATTGATTATCCAATATCAAAATGTTTTTTTTTCAAAAAACCTATATTAACCGGTTTTGAAACCGTTCTTTTTTCGAAAGAACAAAACCGAAACTAAAAAAACAAAATTTGGAGAACAAAAACCAAAAACCAATCCAAAATTTCGAACGGTTTCAGTCCCTGTGAAATAATATACGAGAGTTTTCTGATTTGTCTATCTCAGTGCTGAAGGCGATTGAAGATGAACCCATGGCTCTTATTTAGGGATAGGTATATAATAAAGCCACATTAAATCAGTGTTAGGAGACAAAAGGAGCGTTGAGAAGATGGGTTGTCGTTCGCGTTCGAGCGATCGTGATGTGGTACCATTATAGCACAAGCCAGCCGCGTGACTTACAACCACTATGTGTACCCTCGCTCTCATGTGCAGCGCGGGATTTTTATACGGGATATTTTATCTATGTGTGACTCTATAATCAAAGCGATATTTGCACGATGCACTTTGGTAGAATGTGAGCCACTGTTTAAGCAAGGACGTTTTGAGATAACTTATAAATTCTTCTACATTCTTCATCATTTCTAAAAATGTTAGAGCAATTTTGTCAAAAATGGTTATACAAGTCCATAAGTATGTTGTTCTTTATGCATATAGCAGCTATAAAAAGCAAACAACAGCAAGCGTTCAAAGAAGTTTTCTAAACTTTGTACTTTTCACCGGGCTGAGGGTCAACACTGAATTGATCGTCTTACAAAATGAATTGAAAGCATAAAACCGACCATCTTATTGTAGTTGGAAAGTAACAAATCAGTAGTCGAAAGGCAAAAGCCCGCTATAACCATCTTCATACAGTGTATAGTGTATAATACTTTATATGTTTGCCAAAGTTCGTGAACGGGCAAGGAAGGCACCAAATTCATGGGAGTAGTCTTAGGTATATACGCGGACTGTGAATTCTATTTTATACATTTCCGATAACAGACCAGGGTGTTGTTACAATTGGTGTCATGGCTGAGGTTGGTGGATTTATTATTTCTCTGTACTATGGGACGAATTTGCAGGACCTACCATCTTTGCTCGCCCTTTTTTCCTTTAGTCCCGTGAAAGTCGTAAACACTCTACGCGTTCTTCTCCTCTATTTCCTTCGCCACTCCAGAGTCCAATTTGCCTTGTCCCATCAGATTTGGGCATGAACTGAATGGGGATTTCTGAGGGAGGAGGGGCTTTTCTTGACAAAACAAGGACCTGTAAAAAAAAGTATAGGTTCGCAATTGCGTTAGTAGTTACACAAATGAAAGTAACTTTCTGAGCGCAAACATTTTGGCACTGATCTTGGATTCCATTAATGGGTTTTCTCAAAACATGGAAATACGGAGCCAAGTAAAACTCTCACTTCAGCTTCATAAAACTTATAAAATATCGTTCGAAAAAGCTCGCTTTGGAAATTTCCAATTCAAATCTAAAGTGGGAGTTGCCTCTCAATCCATCTAGTTGCTAATTGCTGAGCAGTTAATCTATAGAAAATGGCGTGACACGAAGATCTCAAAGAGCAAGCCGAACACGGAGCACATTTAAAACCCTGCCATATAGATTATTAGTTTTCTCAAAATGAACAGGCGTGCACGAAGGCAATGTCTTTCTTTAACGAAACTTGGCAAAAGCCATGTTAAAATCCAGCTGCACGTCAAACTATCGGAGACTTTGATGAAGGTGAACTTTCTTAATGCTAGCTTCGCACAAGTCAATACTGATTATTATGTGCTGGAATGCAAGGCACGCAGGCAGCGCGATTCAGACACCTGGGGAAATGGAGTATTCACGGTAAATATTCTCATGGCCGAAGCGACGGGTGGTGGAAATCACATTTTCTACGCCCGACTATTAAAGGAAAATCAAATTTTCCAGTGAGGTCGAGACGAATGCTAGATAGCTGATCGATGAAAAGTTAGTTTGTATTCCGGCGGGCGGTCGCTTATGGCATAACTCTTGAGGAAATTTAAGTTAGGTCGTGGGGCTGAAACAAGGTTTTAAAATTTGAGGTGATTCATGTCCTTTTCTTCTGAATTGGACTTTTCTATGCCCAGGATTATACTGCTACCGTCTGCACAAAGTGCAACATGACGTCAAAGTAGGGAATATACTTTATAACTATAGCATAGAAATCAGTGGAAAAGATAATATTCTAGTGTCAGTGTCACGTGAATTTAAACCCCCAATTCATTGTGCAAGACATATTGGAACCTACCCTTTATAACATAAAGAACGAGATAATCATTCGTGTGGAGTTTTATTTTGTGGTATTTTTAAGTGGTTTTCTGTCAAGGATGGCCTACGAATTTTGTCCATGCACGAGAAGGATTTACATAATTCAGGCTGCCTCGTACGCGATCATTCGTTTTCCCGGGACAGAAGCAAGTGTGTACAGCGTCCGACGCTCAGAGCACATCGTCCAAATCTTCCTCCGTCGTTCATTTTCCGAGACAGCTTCAGAGCAAACTACATCCACGGAATCCTGATGTTCCTATACGCTAAACTGACACTTGGTATATAAGAGTAAATCAAGATTTGAATTGAGTGAAAAACATGGACGAGTGTATAGCCAGTGAAGATGGGTTCACGTTCTCACAAAGTATATAGCACTCCAATTTCCCTGCCTCTATAAATAATTCGCATAAAGTACCTGTACATACATTTTAATTACTCGCTGCTTTTCAATAATACAAACATTTTCAAAGCTATCGGAACTGAGCGTTACTATTAAGAATAACTGCGTAATAGGTATACGTACTTGAATCTTACGTAGATTTGTCATTACTAGAGCTCACTAGGAAATAATATAATTTTATTCGTCAAGTAATGAATTTATGATTAGCAACATCTTCTTTAAAGTATGTCTTGGAAGCAGCCATCTTGACTCATCTGAGTGCCAAGCCGACATTAATCCTGCCTTGACGTCAGAAAGCGGTAAAAGAAAATACCGGAAATCTCGATGATGCTGCGATAAAAATGCAAAGTACATACACATAACCAAGACATAACTTTTTAGGAGGATTTTCTTTTTACTTTTCTAAAAATGTAAATTATACTTGAGATGTGAATCTAGCGAGCCGGCGTCACATTACAAAGAAGACAGTCACTAAAAGCAATGTTTTAATGTGAAACTCAGTGGTGAGTCGAGGGCATACTGTAGCTAGCTGCCTATATCCAAGAAGAAAGGTTTAATATTAATTGAGCATATAATAATATGATTGCAGCAGTGGTTTTGTAAATGGATGTCTGAAATGAATATTCCTAACCTATTCTAGTCTGATGAGCGATAAGATTGTTTAAACTAATACAATCATTTCTTAGCAGTACCTACCTTCAGAAAGATCCATGTAAATAGTAGATTTTCCGTTTGCACATACAATTGCTTTGAATCGGCATGGACACTTATTTACAAATGAGTGAACACGTAACATTTCTTGCCCTCAGATATCACTTTCAGTAAACACTCGTTTTATTTATGTATTTTCAAAAATAAACGGATGCCAAAATAAGACCAAATTCCATATCGGTTGTAGTATGACCTTGGGCCTCGAGCGATGCTCATGCACTGTAAACTCTGAAAGAAAGATCGTTACGTTCTAGCGCCTTTCAAAAGATTGCCCCTATGCAGCGACTGCTCTGGCAAGCAGTATAATTCCCATCAGAGCCAGCGACTGGAGAGTCATTGCGAGCGCCGTGGACAGCCGGATGGCACGTTCTTTAATATTGCACCGAATGCCTTCCTGCGAAACTGTCCGTCGTTTTCGAAAATGGTTGAAAAAGCGGACTTCTTCCTTGTAGTGTATATACAGCGCTGAGCCTCGTATAAAATATTTTCCAAACAACAAACTCCATCCGTCAAACTAGTTCTTTTTTTTCAAAGGGTGTTCTTCTTTCCGAATTCCAACCCATGTAGTTTTAAGGTTATGTGTCACTGATTGCAGTCAATCTTTACTGACACTTGGATTCCAGGCTTAAATTCAATTACATTGTTTTAAATTTGAAATAATTTTATTGGTTCCTTCTCATTACAGTTGTTGCATAACAACAACAAAATTAATTAATTACGTAGGAATGAACGCATATTTTTAGTAATCAGCCGGAAATCTGTTATCAGTGTCGGTGTGTAGAATCATTGTGGCATAAGATCGATGATACAGCTGTAATTTAAAATGATCAACTCTTGGCGTCGATACTAAAATATCCAGGGTAATTGTCTGTAGACCCCTTAGGACCCCATGCATATGACCCCTTAGGATTTTTGAGTTCGTACAAATATTTTAGTCGTTTACGAACAACGATATTTTCCCGCAGGTAACTTCCAAAAGTTTGTGTAAAAATTTTCTGATGTAATATAATGTAACAATACACCCTGCAGCTAGTTACTGCACCTGAAATTTGTACATTTGCTTAGAACACATTTTCTGTGACTCGTGTTGCCTGTTTTATTACAAAGCCATAAGCACCCAGAGCACCCAAGCTCATTCAAGAATGTGTATGTGTGTGTGTTTTCAAGTTCAAGTCCCGCTACACGACAAGCAAAAACACTGCATGCAATGCACATGCATTACCCATTAGAATTAGATGCTGGCAGGCTGCATTATATATTAACGTGCTCATTAGCAACTGGGTAAGATTGAAAGGATCCAACAGCTACAGTAATAATCATGCCGCTACCACACTAAAAAATAATAACAATATCCAAATGAGCCAACTCAGTGGAAACGTTTTTGAGTAATGGAGGCCACGAGATTTGCACTCGCTTTTTTTCTTCTCTTATACATGCATTTTTCGTTTTTTCCGTATTTTTTTACTTTTATTATCATCGCGAAAGGTTTTCATTTTGAGCGCCGAGGCGACCCGGCTGGCTTCGCTATTGATCGTTGGTTGGTTGGGGGTTGACGCAGGGGTATTTGGAGCGCACGGCAGCAAGGTCTCGCCGACGCCGACGCCGACGCCGACGCCGACGCCGACGCTGCGAACGTAGCGTGTAGTGCGCTCGGGTGACCCACGAGGGTCCCTGCCCAAAAACCGCCCCGGACTTGTGACGGTCATCGGTATACGATGGCTGGACACTGGCCGCGCGATGTGGGGTGGGGTGGTGTGGTTGGCGTTTTCATGTTTTGAGATAATTGTGGTTTTAGATGGCAGCTTAGGGGCCGGCGAATGTGCTTCTAACGTGCTTCTGGTACCGAGTGTGCCAGTGGCAGTTTAAGATAATCAATGTTTTAACTTGTCTCTGAGGGGTCCTTCGAAAATGTGCGTTGACGCTCACGTTTTTGAGTGAATACGTCCAATTCCAAACTCAACTACCCTAAATACATTGCAAAAATAAGTGAAATGTATCTGTATTCTACAGCTGTTTTTGTAAAATGGCTCAAATACCCAAAGGGCTTAGGGAAGAGGCTCAAATTAGGGATAGTTTAAATCCACATTAAATAATTTTGGCCAAAATCATCATTAGCAAACATGAAAAAAAGAACAAAAAAAACAAGTCTAGGAAGGATTGGTAAATTTGATCCGTTAGTACTATACTTCAAGGTCGCACGTTGAGTGGTAAAAATTCAATAGTGATAAGAACGTATTGAATTCTAGGCAGATATAAACTACCCAATAACTTTGCTCGTAAGAGCTGCATAGATTACGGAATACCACGAGCATGCTGAAGCTTTCACGTTTTGCTCAATGGCCTATTTGAAAAGTTTGGGCAGCAAACAGTAAACCGTATTCTAAGTAATTAATTCGTGGTCCCTGTTCAATTTCCACAACCAGAAACTTGTAATTGCAGACGTGTTTGCAGGCTCGTTTATTCCTAGTCTCCCATTTTTCTGCGCTAGAATTAAAGGCGACATGAATATATAGTTTGGTTCAGTCTGGTCCCATGAACAATCTGTCAGATTTATTTCTGTTTTAAATTATATTTTGACTTTGAAATGGTTACATCCCTCATGCACACACCACTCCCCGGCGACTGCATACTAACTCAACAATTAAAACGCGTGCCTAATTCTGGACAATTCAAAGTTTATACTAGAGTTAACATTGTATAATAGCAAACCAGCTCTTTACAAGTAATTAATTCCTGGCCCCTTCCTGTTTTGTTCCTTAAGCGTGGCTTTATATTGTTTCGCTCGATTTTCAGGCTACATTTAACCAGATTTAGAAAATTATAAATTGTGATGTTAAGTTACGCATTTAAAGCCGTGCGGTAAGAAGCTGTGGTGCCGTGGTTGATGTTCGAATTTTCCGTCTAGTTTTCCCTTCACCGTGCTATTGTGCTGGTTTCAAAGTGCAAGCGAAATTAGTAGATTATCACCGCTTATTCTTATCGTTTAATGAACCAGTTTAATTTCGCTGGGAATTGAGCAAGAAGCTCGTCATGACGTATAATGGAAGTTGGTGTTTCCCATTCGAAATCCTGCGTCTCTTCTCTTGAAATGAAACAATTCAGATTATCTTTCTTGCTGGCAAGAAATCATCTGTTTGTTACCTTTCTATATCCAATTTCTCTCGCTATCTCTCTATTTTAATCCGACCAATTAGAAACAAGTGAGGTATAATTTTCCATGCGTTTATCATAAAGATGTAATTTTATTTGAATACACGGACAACGGTTTTTATCTTTGATTTTCCATATTCGATTGTATACCTAATTTCACGTTGAACTAATATTGGATAGTTCTTATAATCAGCGCAAATGGAAGTTTAGTTCGTTATCCAATAATGTAGTACGATTTAATAAAATACAACATTTTAAAATAAAAACACACACATATTAATGTGAGTCGAACATATGTCCAATAAAACCTGAAAGTACAAACGTAATCATGGAAGACAATGAAGCAGATGTAATCGGGAGGTTTCTTTTACAACCGCTCAGTGGTCTCAAAGAGGCTGTCCAGGGCAAGAGGTGTACCTCATCTCGAGTTGCGAGGGTGATAAAGCGATCGTGCATTTTGCTCGGTCTACTCCGAGGTACAAACACTGCTTAGTATTGGAAGCACCGGACTTTTCTGCTAGTCAGAAAGAAACTAGATTGTGCCTGCAACTACCGCCGTCGTGTGCCTTCCGATAGTCAGGACTATTGCCGTCATGAAAGTGTGTCCTTCAGATGGTCAGGACTAACGCCGTTGTGTGTGTTGTGTGTCCTTCAGATGGTCAGGACTAACGCCGTTGTGTGTGTTGTGTGTCCTTCAGATGGTCAGGACTAACGCCGTTGTGTGTGTTGTGTGTCCTTCAGATGGTCAGGACTAACGCCGTTGTGTGTTGTGTGTCCTTCAGATGGCGGACGACGACGACGAGCCCAACGAGCCGCTCGACATGTCGTGGCCGGACTCGTGCCGGAAACGAATCACCTACGTGCTCGTCGCGCCGATCCTGTTTCCGCTCTGGCTCACGCTTCCAGACACTCGCACACCTAAAGGTCAGTAACAACCCCGATCTAGGGGAAATACCCTCAGAATACTGTGGTAGCAATCCATACCATGGGAAACACTCGCGAAATACTGTGGTAGCAATCCATACCATGGGAAATACTCGCGAAATACCGCTGTGGCAATCCATACAATGGGAAATACTACAGTAGCAATCCATACCATGGGAAGTACCCGCAAAATACTGTGGTAGCAATCCATACCATGGGAAACACTCGCGAAATACCGCTGTGGCAATCCATACAATGGGAAATACCACAGTAGCAATCCATACCATGGGAAATACCCACAGAATACTGTGGTAGCAATCCATACCGTGGGAAATACCCACAAAATACTGTGGTAGCAATCCATACCATGAGAAATACTCGCGAAATACCGCTGTGGCAATCCATACAATGGGAAATATCCACAGAATACTGTGGTAGCAATCCATACCATGGGAAATACCCACAGAATACTGTGGTAGCAATCCATACCATGGGAAACACTCGCGAAATACTGTGGTAGCAATTCATACCATGGGAAATACCCGCTAAATACTGTGGTAGCAATCCATACCATGGTAAATACCCACAAAATACTGTGGTAGCAACCTGCTTAATACCATTCGAAATAACCGCGAAATGCCGTGGTAGCAACCTCCTTTTTACTTTGGGAAATGCCCGTGAAATAGTAACAACCCAAACAATACCTTGGTTTGAGTCTACGTACGTAATACTGTAGTCCAGGGTTGGAAATTGGCCACTAGGCGACCGGACAAATGCCCGAAGGGTCGGTAGGGTTTGAGTATGGGTTTGGGCCGGTTGAATTTTATCCGATACTTAATACGATTTTAATATATTAAAATGAAATGTGAAAAAACACATCGATGACTAAAAACATTCCGCGATTCGAAGTTTCGGCCGGCTGGCGACCGCTCTTTGGGACCGCTAAACAAACCATGGATGGAAGGAATCATTTATCGTATTGTGATCCATGTTTGTAATCATATTGTGATCGTATCGTGTGGGCCTGCCAGTCTTTTCTTCTTATTTATGATTACCGCCTTGTCAATTTATATTATCTAAGAAAATGGAAATGCAATGCTACTATTTCGAGTATTTGTTAGCATAAATATAGAAACAATACACATGTATATAATGCAGGAGTAGGCCAAAGGCGGCCCGCAGAGGGTGAGACTCCGGCCCATGGTCACACCTTCGCATGTTTCGATCACTAAATCGGTACAAAATATTTGCCCCGATAAGCCTTTAATTGTGCCAATTTTTCGCCTGCGGCGCTTAAGTAATAGCAGACTATAGTAAAATCTGTGAAACAGGTGCATAAGTCCATGTGCCTTGCATTTCGTGAATGTCTGTGCAATTTTTTGTCTCCTCCCCCTTTTTTGGAGGAGGAGAGGGTTTTGGGCCGATTTTATGTGAAGTACCCGGACAGGTTTTTTTCTCCTTATCCAACCCTGCTGTGGTCTACGTAAATGCACCTAGGTACACCTCTGGACATTGAAAGCGTACCAGTAGAATTTCGGCTATGTCCTCAGAAAGGTTTGACTGAAAACAGCAAAGGCAGGCCAGGTACCGACCACGTGGATGAGCACATGGAGGGACTAGATGACATGCATAGAGGGTCCAAATCTCATAATGACAAACCAGTTTGGTTATCAGCAACTGCCTTGCTCCGTGAAATGAGAATAGACCAAGCTGATAGTTCGGTCCGCTGTCGAGTTTTGTAATGGATTTCACGCAATAATATTGGCCTAAATGCCGTAATTTTTAAGCTAGAAAAAAGTTCAAAAAGCCTCTTGCACCTGGTCTATACGAAACGCACATAAATGGCATCACTTTTTCCGTACTTGCAAAAAAGTTGGTATTCACAATGTGAATAAATTTAAATTGCATAATTGCTTCTGATAATATCGCGTCACCACCGACTCGACTGAACGAGGTAACCACCGTAAAGCCACCGAAAAGGTAGGGTATCGGTAATAACCATTAACTTGATGGAAAGATAATAGAAGCAATTAACATGAATATAATTGAATCTGAATATGGAAACATGTGTTTTCTTCAATATTAACAAAGTATTGATATATACGTATTCATAGCAAAACGAAGATGCGATGGGTTTTTTATTTTATTTTCTAACTATAAAATTATGTGTTTTAGGCCAGTGCAGGAGTGTGGAAACTGATACAAAACTTGCCAGAGAACAAATTCACGAGTTTTGCGACGCAGGTACTGATAATAAAACTGGTTTGACAAAACTAGATTGCGACCGATCAATGAACATGACATCCCCTGCCACCATGTGCTCATCCACGTGGTCGGTACATGGCCAGCCTATGCTCTGTTCAGACAAACCTTTCTGAGCACATAGCCGACATTCGACTAGCTCACTTACAAAGTCCAGAGCTGTACATATGTACCGGTAGTCGGTACGATACTTATATGTTGTACGGTGCCCTACAAACAAAAAATAAATGTATTAAAAATGAAATGAAAATTAACTTTCATAATACCATGATAACAACCCGCGTAATACCGAGTTTTCAACAAACGGAATGTCGTAAAAAACTTTGCTAAACTTACGTAGACATCCATTTACATTTGCTAAAAAATCTAACCTCTTGATTCAACTTATAGATATCCTGTAGCATATAATGTCCGTGCCCGTATACCTACCACCAATATTTCTTTCGAAGACTTCCACATTTCATGAGTACTAAACAGTTGGAAGTGGAACACAAAAATATAGCGTCAAAAAAAACCTTTGGAAAAAAGAGAAATCGGGTGGTAATGAGTTTTTCCGAGGTTTTTACCATTTCTTTCGCTCTGAAAAACCCGTGACTGGGATTTAGTTTTGGTTCTATTACGTTCTTTCAGACAATCCGCGAAGAGAGTTTTATTTTCATTCTCATTGCAGATGTTCTCATTATATCGTCATAATATAGACCCAGATCTTTTCCTTGTATCCTTCTCATATATATATATATATATATATATATATATATATATATATATATATATATATATATATATATATATATATATATATATATATATATATATATATATATATATATATATATATATATATATATATATATTTTTTTTTTTTTTTTTTTTTTTTTTTTTTTTAAGGCATCTCTACCATACTCTTTGCTTTAAAAAGCAACATGTGCCTCTAAATATTTCGCACACGTGGTAATGGTGTTCCAACTTAAGTATCCCTTAATTAATTTACTCCGGGCACAACTAATTCCAATTCCAAAACTTATCCCCCTTCCAACTCAACCCCTGCCATTCTCTTAAGATAAACAAGCTTAAACGCGCGTAAACGAGTCTGCAGCATGTAGCAGTAATGACTCCAGTAATAGCATAAGGTAATAGCATAATTGAACAAACTAATTCAGTTCCCGTGAGTACCTACATAGAATATAGGGGCATACTAAAAGCCCGTTTAGTATGCGACGCATCTAATATTAGATCGAGTCTGTGATCCCTCGTATGTATAAAGCACAATAGTATAGCTCAATACACCGGAGGAGTTATTAGTTAGTAAATTCCAAGCTGTTTGTGTAAACGATGTCATATAAGAGTGTTCATAGAGCAATGTGCGCTTTTCTAGCCAAGAGCGCTGGAATACTTTGCAGTTTCGGGACGCCACTGTCCTCATGAGTAAACTGCTTTCAAAAAATGCTGAATAGGGAATAGTTGGGTGTTTGCCAGTGGCGAAAATTATATGGATGCATACGATCGCAAGAAGCCTCAAAGCCTGGACCCTTTGGAAGCAGAGGGAAATTGGGTATGGGCTCTGACACCACATTAATATACTGCTCGCAAATTTATTTTACTGGAAAGAAGGCATGAATTCGTTTTTGTTCAAAACCTGCTGAAAGACTGATTTATTAACAGCAACTGCCAAATACACATTGCGCTTTTCGACGGCCTATCATACAGCGCACTGATGTATTAACGATCAGTACGCAGTAGGTATACACACGTCAGGAAGGCAGCTGAATGTAATTACAGGCGTTAGTATTATAGTTTATTATTTACAGGCCAACGCAATTCATCGACTCTTTTGCTGGGATAAAATAATTATAACACCATCTATGAGTGAGTGTAACCCTGCAGTGGAAATGCGTTCTGCTGCCCCTTGCTAACGAATTGCCTAACGAAAACTACATTGTCGCTGTAATAATCTAAACGGGGCAATGGGTGCGTGTGTGTACGGATTGGGCCAGAGAGGGGGGGGGGGTGCACTTTCTACAGAGGTTCAAAAGGTAATCGCCGAGCTCCCAAATGCACCGAAATTATTCCCAACTCTCGCGTAACGCTGCTAAAAGGCTACTTAAAAAATTGTATATGTATTGTAAGGTGTCGTTTGGGTTGGTGTTGCCCCTGTTGGTAGGCCTTAGGGACCTTAATGCATCCCGGCTTGCTCTCAGAGTGGGAGGTGTGGTATCAACGTACGTTTTGTATCCTGGACGCTCTACAAACTTGTATATCATAAGGTACTTGATCCATCGATTTAGACTCTGGGAATGTCGAGCACTACTAATATCTTCTGTATTTTTCAATCTAACTTTTTAAGATGTATTCCCCAATTGCCAAAACAAACGGGAGTTTCTACCTACAAAACCAAATGTATAATTATCGAAGCAATCAAACGAATTCAAAGTCGACGTCGTGAACTAAGGCGAATAGTTGCTTTCATTTCTCACTAAGGTAGGTACTTAAGTTATCTGGTTGTCCTTTGGCCTTCACGCCTTCAAAACGTGCCCTTAATAACACCATCCGTACGGGCGTAATATAACGAGTTATATTTTTTTATGCGCTATAATTCATAAAACAATGTTTGAGTGTGATTGCGCTTTGATTGACGAGCCACGATAAGTACGATCGATTGTCTTTGTAAAGGTCACGGGCTAGGACCGCCTCGGCAATCGCAATTGTCATGGTACAGGGTTGCCATACTAACAGTCATCTGAATAGCAGAAGTCGATTGCTAATTCTTATAACCACAGACTATAACCCATTAGCATTTCGTTTCGTTGATATTTTAAATTTTTAACGTGTATAATTTGTCAATCTGATCGAAAATGGCACCGGAAAACTAATTTTTTAATGTTAATGACCCATTTTAATCGATGCAACGAATTAAAATTCCATACCCCCTGAATGCAACCCGCAGAACAGGTAAACACGACACCTCCACATTTTAGTCTTTAGTGTGATTTTGCGAAATGGACATTAAACGTAGTCATTAACATTCTTCCAAAAATATAAAATGTGCTTGCAATGTTTTTATAAAATTGACAAAAAGGTTACGTTGTATTCACACTAAACTTTAGCCCCTAAACGCATCCCGCAATGCAAGACTCGGCTCCTCCACTAAGCGAGCGTGATAAATATTCGGTTTTAAACTTTTACATATATCAGTTTTAATTTTCGTCCATTCAATGCCCCCAATCATTTTAGAGAGAAGTAAATGGTGGTCGTTTTGGTCCATTTTCGCATATAAATGTATCATTAAAAATGTTAACGTAAAATTTTGAAAAAAAAAACACGCGTTGTTAAAGAGTTGCTGAATGGAGGATACTATATATTTGTCGTATTTTCAAAACTTACAGCGGAGGGAATTTTCCAAAAGTGCCTAAAAGTGCCTAAAATGGCACTTTTTAAAATTCCTCCCGCTGTAAGTGTTCAAAATACGACAAAAAATATAGTATCCGCCTTTCAGCAACTCTTTAACAACACGTGTACATTTACATTTTTAGCCAGGAGACGTTCTGTTTTAATGTGAAATTTATGCGAAAATCTACCAAAACGACAACCGTTTAGTTCTTGCACTTAAAGTGCGTTTGATGTGCATGTAATATTCTACGCTACGAGGTAAGTATTTCTTACAAACGTACATTTCGCCCCTGAACGCAGCCCGCTGACCAAATTTCTGTGCCCGTCATCGTTACCAGAGAACTGAATCCAGTGGCGTAACTACAGTAAATACAGCCAAATATGTGTATTTAACTAACTGCGATGTTATGGTGATACAAATGAGAGTCAGTAAATATCCGTGTTCTAATTCAGTATTCCTGTAACACGATCATGTGTGTCAAATGATATAGGTATGTTTCAATATGTTATGATACTATTTTTTGTGATTAGTAAGTTACTAATCAGTAACTCACTTGCTCGGTGGCTACTCAGGAAAAAACAATGTTACAGCAGTGTTCTCTCGTTTCCAGGCAAGAAGTTCTTTGTCATAACGTTCATTGGCAGCATCCTGTGGATCGCCGCATACTCCTACCTGATGGTTTGGTGGGCCAACGTCGCTGGAGATACGGTCGAGATTCCGCCGGAAGTAAGAAAGCCGATAATACTACTCGCTAGTGGCCACAGTTTGGCTCCTTAGTCCATAGTATAGTTACATAAAATCAACCCGTTCTGTATTTCCCTTTTTCTTATTTGTTTCTCACAGTAGGCCTTCTTTGAAAAGCTATCACATGGCAAGTTATGATTTTGGGGCCACGTGATGGACTATACATATTGTGAGTGGATTTGTTTTTATGTGCCATAGACCCCTAATCAAAGCCTATCCCATGACAACTTTTCGAGGATGGGTAATAGGTGGGCGCCATGTCAACACTCCGTCTATTTATGTTGGAAAACTCAATCGAGTGGCGAGTAACTATTTCGAAATCCTATTTCGGATCTTATAATTATGTAGAATTGTCTTTTTTTCTAGCAAAATTAGTTTCTAGAGCAATCCTAGTCTTGGGTGAAAGCTATACATATACGTACAGAGCAATTTATGTAAGAATACACAATATTTAGACCATCGGGTAGTCATCACAAGTGCCAATATTAAAGAGATCTTTCATCCTCCGATTTTATGGCCATCTACCCATAAAAAGCTCCTCAATTTTGTGGAAAATGCGGTGATAAATAACGAAGGCCTTCTTTGAAGGGTGACAGAGTATACGGATTTGGCGTAAATTAAAGTGGCCCGGATGTTCGAGGCAGTTCGGCGAGCAGGGATTTCCTCCGTCAGTGCCCGTTTCGATCAAAATCTTGCCAGCATTACTGGGCTCCAGATAAATATTTATCTCTTCGTGAGGCTTGAAATATCTTGACACTACAGAATGTCTTCTTAGAAAATGAAGCAATGGAAAAGGGAAGTTTTAATGGGCTTGCTTATCTATGTTTTTTGTCATAATCACTCTCATCTCTCTCTCATAAAATTTACATGGAACTTTCAGAAGAAAGAGAAAGATACGTTTTACGGTGCAGGGTTTATTCCAGGGTTCACCTCTAACATGCCGGGCACTGCCGGGCACTGCCGGGCACTGACTTCAGTTCTCTAAATGTCAGGCTGCAGAGAGCAGAATCATTGAAAATTATACTTTTCTCTTTCGAATAATTTCGAAACAGCATCTCCAATGCATCTCAATTGTCACTCTTTTTCAACCCTTCTCTTGAAACCTTCTCTTCTCCGTCCATCCCTCCAGTGGGATGTTATCAAGCATGCATAGCAAGATGTGAGAGGACGGCTGGGTACGTCAAGGCGCCTGGAAAACTGGTCACCACATACACCTACATTATTACCTACCTACATTACTCCATGCAAATAGTGTCACAAACTTGAACCACAGTTATCTTGAACTGTGCCCTCGACGTGACGCGTGTCCCTCCCCTCAGTGCGTCATGTCACGACTTTCGGCAAACTCCCGCTTGCTGGCCCGCAACTGACGTCGCGACCATGTGTGTTGTGCAGGTGATGGGACTTACGTTTTTGGCTGCGGGGACGTCCATCCCTGACCTCATCACCAGCGTGATCGTGGCGAGAAAGGGCTTCGGAGACATGGCTGTCAGCTCGTCGGTGGGCAGCAACATCTTCGACGTCACTGTTGGGTGAGTGCCCTCCTTGACCCTACCCCCTCCTCTGCCGGCTGCAGTGCCATCCACCGCACTCGCACTACTCCGTAGGTGACAAATCGCCGTCTTTCTTACGTCATTGCTTCAAGGTCACTTTTGTTAAGCCCCCCCCCCCCCCGTTACAGTACTTCCGCCTACCAGTTGAATGTAAGCTGTAAAGTGTGGATAATTTGACCCCCGTATCCATCGTAATTGTCATACAGCATTATTGATGTCGCTTATGGCTTACTTGACCCCTCTTTTATCGTCAACGGCATAGTTCACAGACGTAGAAAAGAATGGCAACCATTGGGAAATGGATGCTCCTGAAAAATTTCTTCAACTTAACATTCACATAATATGCAATGTCCCTGCTGTTGGATTCTGAGCCTGTTTCAAGCAATCCCCAACAATCGTCCGGGTATCAAACAACGGAACACTGTATTGACATTCGACTAAACATTCTGACAAGCGGCTTGCGTCTTTGTTCACAGGTTACCTGTGCCTTGGCTGCTGTACGGCATCATCTACGGCAAGCCTGTCGAGGTGAATAGTGTGGGAATGGTCTGCTCCATCGCCATCTTGTTCATGATGCTGCTGTTTGTCATTCTCTCCATCGCCTGTTTCCGTTGGAAGATGAACAAGGGACTCGGCTTCACCATGTTCTTGCTCTACTTTGTTTTCGTCGCCGTGTCGCTGATGTTCGAGTATGACGTAATGTCGTGTCCCGTCTAAACGAGCGCCTCCACCTCCGCCGCAAGCGCAGCCGCAAACGCAGCCGCAAACGCAAACGCTGGCGCAGTGCGCTCGGGCAGTGCTTCACAGATGCAGGTCGAGATATTTTTCTACAGTCAAATGTTGATGAGCTACGAGAAAAAATTGAGCTGGCGACGCGTTGACCGCAAAACAAGTCGGCTGTAATAATGTTGTCGTTAATACCATACCACAAAAGAATAAGTATGTTTATATTATTCGTTAAATTGAGCATAGCTGGTTATCTTAAACGCAGAGGTGACATTTACAAAAATATTAGGATAATATTTTAATAGTTATAAGTTACTACAAATGCATTCATACGTTATTTTATAGGTATGACCGTATGAATGATCATTTAAAAATAATATAAGCTCGAGGTAAATATTAAATATATACTGATATATTTTGTGATTGTTGGTTATTGATGTAGGTACAATATTGTTTTTTGTTAATTGCAGGGAGTTGTATGATTTCACAATATTTGTTTCAAACTTTTCAATTAATTGATAAATAATGTTATAGGATCTGCCAATTTCGATATTACTTTGTAGACATCCAAGGATGGTGTGGTATAAATCCTGTTTGGGGCACATTTCTCTGACTTTGAAACATTTCGAACGAATAATATTGTAAATGATATTGTCAAACAAAAGTATGTGATTTGAATTGAAATTGAGACTTAATGCGGTAGGTTTGCATTACAAATTGGTACACCAAGTAACTCATTTCGGTCCAGTTTCTTGTGCAGCAGGCAGCCTTTCCTCTCAGCAATAACATCTGGTACACACGTCTCGTTTCCTAATCAGTCTACATTACCTACAGATGTTTTTTGGGTAAACAAAAAAAATGCTGCTAAGTTTTTGTGGAAATGAACGGACAAACACTCTTAACCACGTCGCGTGTGATAGATTCGTAGCAAACCGTAGGCATAATAAACATTAGGTAAATTGAGTATAAACACTTATGGACGGAACGAAACGTTTAAGCGCTTCTTGTTGTTGTTGTTATTGATGTTGTTGTTGGTGTTGTGAGCTCGCTTAAAAACCTCGACATGCCACAAACAAAACTTTTTAAATTTCAAACATAAAGTTTCAGAAAACCAACTTCTTACTCCATACGAAACGCGTGTGGTTCTCTTTTTCTATGATTCTCATCGAGTCCGCATGCCGAGCCGAGCAGCCTGTCGGTCCCGTCGTACCCTCTACGCCTCGGCCGCCAAAGCAATAACCGACAGACATTATTAATCGTGCGTCACATATGCGATAGACCATTTCTAACTCAAGCCACATCTGCTCTTGTACTACATTTCGATAAGCAAACACACGCCGAATGAGATCGATTGAGCATCGATGAGTGTTCGGGGCTAAATTTGAGGGACGAAAACTCGACCGGTGGCCTCTGTAGTAAACGTGTTCTAGTTCGACTTAACGCTGCAGCTGTAAACTAACGTCAAGACTAGTATTGTAATTTCATGTCATTCTTACACGCCCTGTAACCAACCTACGATATTAGCTGTGTCCAAATTATTATGCCACGAACAGCTTTGTTCTCTAAGTGCCTAGAATTACGTACATTTCATTGTTTAATTTTCTGTTGTACTTGGTCATCGACTAGGAGAATACGTGTGGCTGGCTAGCGATGCGACAAAGGAAGCAAGGGCAGCGATGGAGTCTGGAAGTAGTAGGGAAGGCTTTAGGCTGTGTGATATGGATTGAGGCACATCGTAGAACTTAAATAGCTAGATAGCTAGATTATTAAAAATCTTAATAAATTATTACATTCCATCTCCCATGTATGGATATGGAGTAATTAACATTAATCTACTATCTCTATTACTCTTCTTCTAATATTATGAACATAATCATAGTGTATTATAATAATATTATATTATACTAGGTATGCCTGCTGGTACAACATTCAGTATTTGTTGTTGTTAATGTTGTGGTTAAGATATTTAACGAATCAAGCTAGCAGGTAGAGAAGAGCCTACCATCTAATATTCTCTGGTGAATCGAACTTTTGAGTTAAGTGACTGCGATTGAACTGTAATTCTATTGTTTCTGTGTATGAAGCGAATGCGATCGAGTTAATGGCGGAGTACATGTGTGCAATGCCGCTCTAGCTGATAAGGTTTAGCGTATTTCAATTCAAACTAGAAAGTGTTGTTCTTGCAATTCGCACTTTCATTTCAATCACACACTCTGAGTCTAAGAGTGACTCCACGTTATTACATTAGTATCTATATTTCAGTGTTAAATAACATTACCCCAAAAACCAATTTGTTACACATTTATAGGGGAGTATCAGTCAGGAGTTTGTTTGTTATCCTGATGGTGATACTTTAAGAAAACAAAATAAGAAAAAAATGAACATTTTATGTAGACTGTTATTACTAAGTGGCCATATTGTGCCGAGGTTTGTTACAATTTTGCAGACAATACGACCGAAACCCCGAAATTGTGTTGCGAAAACCCTGACCTGACCCGTACCGTAAATCGAGTGGCAGTTGGCATTCCGAGCGAAGGCCCCCCGAGGCCGAATCGTCGGAACGCAGCTGGTTAACCCCTAATTTGGAATGAAGTTGCTTGCGAAGAAATTGAAAGTAAATTAGCAAATTGGTAGAAAGCATCTCGTCTGCACAACTGAAAACCAGCCTGGTCGAGTCTACCTGTAAAACTAGCCGCCAAGCGTAGACCATGTTGTTTTCAAGTTGCGATCTTAGACGCCCTCCCAAGGGATTACATGACATTCGATGTTGTGCAGAAAATGCACAGCATCTCATTCAAGTTATAACGTAATAATACTAAATAATAAGAATACTAATAAAATAATAAATAATGCTAATAAATAAATTATTCGTGAATGATTACTAACGCACTCTTTTTTCTAAAAGAGAAGCATAAGAATAAGCCATCTTAAAATTGTGTAGTTATAATTATATTCAAACATTATTATTATTGATTATACAAATTTAGAAGCGTACATGATGCTTCTCATTGTCTTTCTCCTGATATTGAGCTAAGACCTGGCAAAAAATATCACGTAGACAAAGAATGAAAATGATGCTAATGTACTAGCTTTTTTGACAAAACGTCATATCTTCTCTGATTCCTCAGTCTGGTCGAAGCAAATTGGAAGAATTCATTCAATTACGGCCTGGGTCAATCCTAGCGCGAGTTGAATCTATTCCGGCAGAGTTTTGTGAATCTTGTGAATATGAATTATGGCAGCTTTTACATTGCATGAGTGCATTGGTTTCCTAGCTGCATTGATCTTCCTAAATACATACAACGAGGTTTAATATTCTAGCTCACTTTCATCTTTGTTCTGTAGCCGATAGGCATAGCTGTTGAGCTTCCACGCACAAGCAAGGAGCCACACCTAGTGGCTATCCCTGGCACTTCACCAGACGGAACGATTGGTACCTGCTACCTGCGAAGTCAGAGGCAGTGCCGAATACGAAACTTCTTATTTGGATAGATGGGCGATGTTATAGTATTCAGATGACAGGTTGTAAATTGTAATATTTTAGACTCTGTTAAGGAATTTTCATATTATGTTTTTATTTATTTCATTTCAGTGTACATATCCAGAGTAAACATTTGGTTTTATAATTTTCGTTATAAAACACGATACGAATCACAATAAAGTCTTTATCCCCAATGATAAAAATTAAAATGATTAAATTCTATTGCACGCGTAAGCTTACAGTAACACGTAGAATTAGAACTATTTTGGCATTTAGTTATATCCTGTAGAACATTAAAAAATAAGTCGTCTAATTTCGTCGAGCATCAATACAGGTTATAGGTACGTACTCATCAATCGGGGAATCGAGATTTTAGGAACGATATGGTTATTTGTCAGCAAATTTGTTTGCTGAAATGAATGTGTTGCAGTCCTGGATGGTCTCTTTCATCTCAGGATACTTGGCCAAGTAACAGGCTCGTTCGAGCGTAGCCCACTCGTACGCCTGATGCTCGTTGGATAACGCGATGCGCCTGTCACTCACAAGTTCGGCTATCCAGTAGACCACAACCTTGGGCCGACCTTTCACATTGTACTGAAAATTTTCACAAAAACATCAACATTTGTGGAGTGCGATGGCCAATTTGGAGCCAAGTGATTCAAAAGCCTGTCTGAGTATTGTTTTTGTTCAGACAAGCAACATAAACTGCTCAATGCTTGTGAAAAGGATGCCTATTTTATAATGGTACAATCCCAGAATTTGAGTGGAAAGGTCATGGAAAATCCTTTTAAACAAAGTCCTGAGGGGCAATTGTGTAACTTTTTTTCGTTCGATTTGGCTCGAAATCTCTCGCCCATGTTAAACCATAGGCAATGAAATTGAAAACGAATGATTTTCAAATGCCACCAACGAAATGATTTTGAAAATGAAAATGCATTTTCTTGAAATTTTAAATCATAAACAAGAACTGACAGAATGGGTCATTCAGATACTAATATAAAAATAGCCGCAGGTAATTATTTGGTACTTTTGTTACTTTTACACCAAAAGATACCACCCTAAGACTGGTCAAACTGGTTCTGTCCTGACTAATATTTTTAGCCTACATAGAGGCGTAAGGCAAAATCAGATTCATTTAAAAACACTCCGGCAGAACTGCTTACAAACGACCATAATCACTGTGGTACCGAAGTGTACTGCAGTACCTACCCAACGGCAACCAGCTGAACAAGAATTGTTCTATAGTCAGAAGGCAAACCCAATGAACCTCACTAATAGCATGATTTATGAGATCAAATAGAATTTAATTTTCTTACATTTATAACTTTCTTGAAACCATCAATGATTTTAAGATCATTCTCAGTTAGGCCAGCTTCTTCTTTTGTTTCTCTTAGGGCTGTTTGCAAATCGGTCTCCCCAGGGTCAACATGCCCTGAAATGAAACATATTATTATTTGTATTATTTTGTATTATTTGTATTATTTTCCAAAATATTTGATTGAGAGACTTTTGCATTAATGTTATTCTCTGAAACTAGTAGGCACTAGTACCTACCTACCTACCTACAAAGTGATAAAAACTGGATATAACCAATGAAATTCGAAAACTTGAGTGAAAATACCTTTCGGTGGTGTCCAATGGTGATCGCCGTACGATGTCTGCATCATCAAGTACTCAATTCTGTTCTTTACATGACGAAATACAACAAATCCTGCTGCTCTAACCTCTGACATCGTAACATTCATGTTGCAGTCGCACATTACGTTCACACCGATTACACGCATTCACACGTGACTAGCACCTGTCACTTTGACAGCTATATCAAGGTGAGCGGAGTAAACAGCTGTGCTGTGCGCTGTCATTTGTTACAAAAAAACAAATTATCTCACGATAAGCGAGGTTATCTGTGTCCGCGACTATAAAAGACTCTTTGGTCTTCATTAGTGATGTAATAAGCCGCCGGACATAGATTTGCTTTACCTACGAAATTCAAGGTTAATTCCATTTAAGTTGAGAGACTCAGCGCCTGAATTTCACTCTTTCAGTATCTATCAAAATTCAAGATGGCTAGTGCACTTGCAAATATTGGAAACGTTAGGGAGAATTTAATTGCAGCCCTTGAGGATGACAGCAAACCGTGGTCACCGCTACTAGCTATGGCAGAAGCAAAAACAGGGGTCAAGAGAATATATTTATTCATTGGTATGTATACGCACTTTGTTTTTTGTATTGTGCATCTACAATGAAAAGGCACCAATAATCATTACTTGACAGCAATCAGTTTTCACACCCCAGATTCCCAGTTCCTCGGCCCAGTACTGGTTTCATTGTAGAATCATAATCTTTTGGCAAGAATATTGTTTCTTGGCTAGTCTAGTATACTGAGAAATAAGAATAAAATGTCTATCTAGCTTTACCTGGGTCTTTCAAGGTTAAATATTTCAATATAGATTCAGGCAATGATTTTCATTACTCTAGTAGTGTCTCTTGGCTGAAAGAATAGCGACCACACGTAGAACCCTTCATTTTTACGATGGCCAAAAGTGTTATAGAGTCAGTGAAAGAAAATCTGTGTAAAACTCTTGGCATAGTAGAGCATCACGGGATATTTATCTGTAAGAATGCGTATTACCCTCAGATTAATTATCCTGTGAGTGTTAAACTACCATCTTCAAACTACTTTGTCTTTTATCATTCTTGTCCAAGACATATTTAGCCTATAAGCCAATGATCCAAGAATCCAATGTAAGCACACCAGCTTGATCTACAGCCTTGAAAAGAAAACAACCAATACCTTGGGAGTTGGGTACCTACCACATGATTTAGTAGTTTCTATTGCCTTTGCAACATAAATCAACTTAGTACCTACCTAAATTCCTATAGTTTACAGAAATAATTTAATTGACACCTAACTCTTCGTAACAAACTTGTCAACTTGCCTTTGACTGCATACCTACAAAATAAAACTATATCCCTAAATATAAAAGTGTATACCTACTAGATCACTGTCGTTATGTTGGAACACATGTTTAATACTGTAAAGTACCTACCTATAAAGTTTTTAAATGCGTTTTCCAGCATGATAACAGTAAGTACCTATGCTACAAATTGATGGTTTGGTTTTTTTCATATTAATAATTATAAGTTAATGCATACATGTTTTGTTTCTAGGCGCAGTTGTCTTCGTGGCACTGTATATGGTATTCGGATATGCCGCTCAGCTCTTCTGCAATATAATCGGATTTGTGTATCCTGCGTACTGTTCGATCAAAGCGATCGAGTCTGTTAACAAAGACGACGACACAAAATGGCTAACATACTGGGTGGTGTTTGCTTTCTTCACCATCGTTGAGTACCCTGCCACGTGGTTGACACACTACTTCCCCTTCTACTGGCTTATTAAGGTAATGTACATAAATACCTATAGGTAGGACTTATTTCAAGAAAATATACTAGTACATACATAGTACATACACGCACATAGTACATGTACATACATATATATGTACATACATACTACACATAGGACAGGTACCAAACTGTGATTTTAGAGTTCCAAGTGAATTCCAATTTCCAAGTGTTTTCCCTGTAAGACTCTGGTTAGTATTCAATAATCAATAGGTACTCAGTTTGATTTTTTTGAAACACCTAGTGCTAAAGGCTAGGAAAAAGTTGACACAAGTTAATATAATGTACCTGTGGGCGTGGCAATGGCAAAATGACAAGTAATTTAACTGCCTCTAGAGAGTTAGGTGGGAAAACCAGTGAGACTTTTGATTTAGCATTCAAATCCCAGTTTGAAATAGTTTTTTTCAAAACTAGTGCTAAAGATAGGAATAGTAAGAAATTTAATAACCTGTACCTAGTGATTACCTACATTTTTAAGAAAAGTACCTATTATGCAAACTGCAAATTAATCTTGAATTTATTTATTTAATCTCAAAGATGATAAGAAGTAACTCTTACTTTATACATATCCAAAATTACTTGCGTAATCGTTATCTTTTTCTAGGTACATATATTTCTAGGTACTAATTTCCTCTAGCTCTATGAATCAACTTGGGACTAATGCTACATTTAGTGCTGCTAGGCGAAGCGAAGGTTGGGCTAGACTTCGCGCCGCATTCAGCCAATCACAACGCCGGATTCCGTTTCAAGCGAAATTTGGGCTAAGGTATAGGCAAAGCTTGGGCGAAGGGAAAAAAATATTGAAATGGTTCGACTTTTGGTCGCTTCACGCGAAGGTTCGCGCAAAATAGCGCCTTCGTGATTTGTGTCCTATGTTTACGAACAGACACAAGAGGGCGTCGTTTCCGCTTCCGCGCGTAGTGCACTGCAATTTCAAAATGTCCTACGAGCGGTGTGAATCGCCAAGCGATTTATTTCGCAAATTAGATGTGACGAGGTTGATGAGATGAAATTGATTCGACGAGGTCCTACAATTTCCAAAAGCTCTTCAAACTTTCGAGGCGACATTCGATGGAAATTAAAAAATCCTTCGTGGTCATTCAACCTCATCCCCGAAATAAGGTTATGTTGAAAACCCTGATCTTGTATCCTCTTCAACATCGGACGAACATGAAAATCGTCTGGGTCTTGGGCTTAAAAATAATAAAGCTAAGATCAATTGAAGTTTGCGTCGTCGAACAGCGATATTATGGCAATATTGGTTACCAGATAATGGTAATGATAATTGATAATGATATTGATAATGACATAAACGAACCGCGGGTGAATGATCCGCCATTTTATATCCTCGCCTCGCCCCTTCGCCTAACCTTCGCCCAAGCGAGAATTGAACGTTTTTGGCGCGAGGGTTCGCCCAGGGTTCGCTCCGCGTTTCGCTTCGCCTAGGACTAAACGTAGCATAAAGATAGTTCATAGCTTCTTGCTAACCCATTGGGTAACAATTGAATTGGTATCAGTGCAACATTTAAACAGTGGCCTACCTAGTATGAAGTAATTTGATTTCCCAGAGTAACCTACCTACCTACCTACCTACCTCTCTACCTGCCTACCTACCTACCTACCTACCTACCTACCTACCTACCTACCTACCTACCTACCTACCTACTTACCTACTTACCTACCTACCTACCAACCTACCTACCTACCTACCTACCTACTTACCTACCTACCTACCTACCTACCTACCTACCTACCTACCTACCTAACTACCATTTTATGCCTGTCATGATGAGATGACTAACTTTGTTTCTGTTAATTTGATACTTGACTAGAAGATGCTATTTTTGGCTCACCGATTTTACTACAGCCTAATAACGACCGGTTGATTTGTTTTGTTAGAACTCCTTTATTAGATGTTCATTAATTAATAAAATAATTATTAAAAATCAGTAGAGGAATTAAATTTTCAGGAAATGAAATGTGCCTACAGGATTGTTTAAATTCTGATCTCCATTGTTTCATCCATTCTAGTGCTTGTTCTACGTGTGGTGCTTCCTCCCGATTGAGAGCAATGGATCAATGATGATCTACAGGCGTGTCATTCGCCCCAAGTTTTTGAAGCACGAGGATTCACTGAAAAATCTAGCCTCATCTGGTAGAGTATAATAATATTATTTCTTTGAGCTAATCTCATAGGTAATTTTGATAAATTAGTACACTTATAAATTTCAAAATTTATTATCCAAGGGTGCATTTGATATCTCCCAGAGTATCCGACCAATCGTCCACGGTGAGCGCAGGGACCCCAGTCTGGATTTCAATGTCAAATGCACCCTAACAATCTCAGGACATTATCGTAACAAATTTCTCTTTTTTTAGCCACTAAAATCGCCGCCGACGCAATGGCCGACGCACTCTCGAGGAAGAGCGAATAAAGTTATTCAGATTATTTCGAGCTACAATTTATTTTTATACTTAATTTTGGCATGCGTAAATTATATTGTATTCTGCACACCATGGTTCCATCAATGTTAAATTATTTATTTCTAAGATAATATTAAATTTATTCTGTGTGTATTTAATTAAAAATCTATGAAATAAAATTGTAAGTATAATTTTTAGTGTCAAATTTAGTAGGTAGGCAGGCTGGCAGTGGCGTAGCGCAAAATCCCCCCCCCCCCCCCCCCCCCACCAGTAAAAATCGAATTAAAATAGTGGTAGTCCAAAATGAGACCTTTCTCTGAAACCCATTGTTTTGATTTTATTTATAAAGTTTATCACAGGAATCGTCTTTCTGTTGTCACAGAACTACCCCCGAGTGCAGCTAATCACGTAACTCATTAGTGATTGATTGTAATTTTGAAACTGCATCGAGCAGTGCTGTTTCACAAAGCATAATGTTTCTTTAGACCCTAAGAAAGCCATTGCTGGTCTTGCCATACTTGATGTCTTTAGAGCTGAACGCATCATTAGACAATGTACAATCCATTTCAGAAAAATTTGATGTCGCAGTTCACAATCATATTTTGTTTAGGGCAAGTCCAGGGAGGCTGATATTCTCCTATGGTGTAATAACAATCTGGGGTAGTTTTACCAAAATTGTGATGCCCCCACAGGGCAGCTCCTGGAGGGAGTCAACTAACTGTCGAAAACGTAGAAGGAGATGCGGTACTGTGAGCTTGTCCACGAATATGAATACGGAACTAATTGAGCCTTCAGCCAAGGATCCCCAAGTTCTGGAGGTGCATGAGGATTGTATTGTAGGAGGATATCATTGTATACATTTGGCCTGCAATTTGGGTGTTTCACAATCTATGGTAGTACCTACTCCTTTCCTAACCTCCAGGTGAGGAAAATTTATAAGACAGGTGTCGACATTGGCCATAGTATGATACAATCCTTTCACTGCCAAAGGGGTAAGGATTGTGGCACCTAACTATGCCAACATTATGGTTATCAAAGATCACTAACTTCAGAATTTATAAAATTAGGTAAGACCCTTGGTATCATTATTGATCGCTCAATGTTCCAGCACTGTATATGTAGGCCGTCAAGTAATGTCCCCACTGGAAAAGTAGGTATGGGGTGGGGTACACCATCATAAAATGCAACTGACTCCTGATACATTTTATGATAGAATGTCAATAGCAATAATTAATACACATAGACTTTAATATGTATTATCAAATATAAGGCATTTTACAGAAAATTTGTGGAAATTCGCCTCATTTTATCGAAACGATCAACACAGCAGAGTATCAACAGTTTGAAAGTATCTGATCTTATGCTAATACAAAGAAAGACTAGAATGAATGTTCAAAGCCTAGTATATATCAATTAGAACGTATCAAATCATTTACGTTTTACCTGCTTTGCTTTCAATTGCCTCTTTTTTAATTAATAATCTTCTACTGTTATCATCTTGCAATTCAAGTTCTAACCTAAAAACATCCCATGCTTTTGACACATCTGCTCTCCGAGCCCAAAAAAATATTGTACCTTTCGAATTGGGGCCTTTCACTGGCACTTGGAATTGTGCTTTGTAGCCATCACAGAAGTTTATTTCAGTATTACCCAAATCCACATTCCCAGCTTTGATTGGTTCTCCCAGTAATGAAATTGCACCTCGATGTTGCCTTGTAATTTTCATCGCTTCTCTGTAATATTCTGACGACCGTATTCTTTCTTGCACCTTACGATTCACATAAAAGCCACTTGATAAGGCAACAAATCCTCCAATTACGGCTACTTTGGCGAGCACCTTGTTGGTCACCATTACTTCCGAGGATCCAATGTCTGGCAGCTGATTGTCCAGCCTTGTCTTGTGCCCAACAGTGTCTGACCCAAGATATTCCAATGTTGACAGTGTTGGACTTTTCAAAATTCAATCACAACATATATTTTATAAACAAAATTTTGTTTTTTCATGTTTTAATATAGGCACCTACAGTACCTTTAATGATTAATCCTATAGGTAGGTACTAAATTTTCTATAGGGATTCTGCCATGTAGATGTCCTCCTTCCTTAAAATAGTTAGAAATACAATCAAATACAATTGCAATTAATTGGTTCACTCATATATTATTATGTCCGAATTTTAAGAGCTGCACTAGGCAGTCAAAAAACGTCTCAAGATAAGTATGAACATGTGGGAACGCTTGAACTACCTACTTCTGGCTTGCGGTCCTTACAGTATTTGCCAATAAAAATCTTCGTCATTAACGTACATTTGTTGGGGGCCATAAAACCGGCTTGGCTGCTCAGTATAATTGGCTCATAATCATAGGCATTGGGGCCAATAATTTTGGACTTCTTTTTTCTCCTTACTTGCCTGTTCATTGAGTTGTGAACTCGGACCGCATCCTTTTCCTCGTACGGGATACACTTTCCAGATCACACCTTTGGTTGAATCGCGACGAAACCTATATTTTTGGAATCTTCACACTTCTGGCAACCATTTCAATCATTTGCAGTTCGAAAGATTCACCCGCTAATTACTTACAAGTGTTTTAAAATGACCCTGTTTTGCCAGTACATCTAAAGATGCTGGTAGGTACTTAGGGGTCCATTTCAACTAAGAAATTACCTCTTACTGGATACACTTTCCAGGCCGCACCCGTTATCTGATCGCGACGAAGCAAATATCTACGGAATTCTCACACTTTTGGCAACCAATTGGCCAATTGGTTGGCCAATAAATATCACACTGTATGATATATTGTATTAAAATGCCAAGCTCATACCACATTGCATGGTTAATAATATATAGTATATATCTACCACGTGATGCTGGAGAAATATAAAAACTATCATTAAACAACATATCATGTATAATGATTAATGAGCTTTTATTGGTAATCATTAATGAAAATTGTTACATACGTATACATTGAGACAAAAAAGCAATGTGCAAATGTAATTGTACCTCTATTTAAGCATTCTATTTGAAACAAACACAAGAACAATGCAACAGTATGCTCCAACAATATTTACAAACAAAACGTTTGTAGTTATTGACATTAAGGTGACCGACTACCTCGCTGCCAGATAGCGCGAATGCAGAGTCTCACGAGTATGCGCTTTTTTACTAAACCGTGAGAGATAAACTGTTGGAGTAAGCGACGAAGTTGAAGATAAAGAATCAATCCAAGTTGGTAACGGACCCGTTTTTCCATTTTTTGGGTCTAAAAGGGCTGAAACCGCTTGTAAAAATGTTGTATTTTGCTCTTTTTCGTGAATCGATAAAGAGATGAAGGAGATTAAAATTGAGAAAAAGGGTCCGTTCCCGACACAGATTGATTCTTTATCTACAACTTCCTTGCTCACTCCAATAGTTTATCTCTCACGGTTTAGTAAAAAAGCGCATAGTCGTGAGACTCTGCATTCGCGCTCTCTCACAGCTGCTCGCATCTGGCAGCGAGGTGCCTAGTCTAGCCTCTTAATACATATTAATTTTTAATAACATTAAAACAGATTTGTCAAAAATGCATTCCACAGCTCCACAATTTAGAACTATATTTTGTTATTCTACGGTAAGAGCTGTTAAGCACAAAACGTTAAAATTATAACAAGATCATTTCAATGCATTAATTTGTTATTGAACCATGAGGTGGAAGTGAAAAAAATGTAAAGTAAATGAATCCTTAAAAAATATGTCATATTGTTTCTCCCCATTAGTTGAATTATGTTATATGTAGTATGGGCAAACTTTTACGTAAAAAAACACAATAAATTAAGGAACGCTGCAATGCAATACTATAGATTAGCAGAAAACTATATAGGTACAGGTTTTTGTCACCTTCACAAAATCTTAATTTAAACCTAGTGTAAAATGAATTGTGAAGTTCTGCAGTCGTAGCAAAGTTGACAGGTTTGGTTTCGATACCACATAATACAATTCATTGATGTTTCTTAGAAATGTGCTTTACAGTTTGCATCAATAAATGTTCACCTTCAGTCAAAGAGCATCATTCTGGGAATATGGATTTTTCAGTGTTACGTTCTACGTTCATTAGATATTCTATCTTCTTTTGGTTTTAACTTTGTTATTATAATAAATTGGAGAAAATATAATTCAAGCCAAAACAGTAGTAGCATGAATTTGACAAAGTGCATCAAAAAGAAATTCTGACCTATTTTTTCAGCAATGCCGGTGTTGCATGTTATACAAGACTATAAATAATAGCTAGCTAACTACGTACAATTATATTTGGTGGCGCCAATATCAGCTATTGAATCCTTCTACTGGATTATTACAAGTTATAGATATCTGTGGGAATTGCCAAATGAAACTCTACAAAGTTTAATACCAATACAGTGATTACATTATTGATTGATTACAGTTACAATCTATTTGGTTGAGAAATAAATGAATTCAGACATTCTTGGTTGTAGATCAATGATTTGAAATAATGATTGATACATTTTTAAACTATCAAACTTTCAATAACAAAACAAAATAAAATAAAACAAACACAAAAATCTAAATATCTTGAAGTACAACTTGTAAGTTCTCAACAAGTTGAATTATAGGCTCTCATAATAACACAAGTTACAACTATATAATCACCTTTGTACAAAGCAGCAGAAAAAGGAAGGTATGCATGACCAGTCCTTAAAATGGAAACTAGAACCCATCATACAATATTAAAATGATATTAAAATGATTAGGCATCGCATCCATGTACCTACATCGATTTGTGGCAGACATCACGCCACCCAAGCGAAGATATAGACTTCAAAAGATTAGCAGGTTGCCAGGTTTCATATAATACGGTTCCTAGTACTTCCGTTTCCGATGAAAATGCCTACGTTACATTTTCCGCCACTTCAATCCCAATCGTATCTAATATCAATTGACATCACGGACACAAATAAATTCTACTGATTAACAGTGAATAGATGAGATTCATAGACTAGCTCTCATTTCAACACAATGCTATCCTGCCAAGCCTTCCTCAATCGAAGTATTTCTTGAAAATGAGAACACATTTAAAGCTCTTATTTAGTAGGTATGCAAAAATTGATTGAACTACAGCTACTGTTAAACTACAGCGTAAAGAATAGTGCTTGCTAAAGATAATTTGGTTAGCACTTAAGCTCTCTGTAATTGATGCCGTGAAACCAAAGCAAACAGCCACAAAACTTGCCAAGTACGGTTCCCAGTATGGCTTCCCAAAGAATGAGAATCAAAGTTTAAGATTTCCATTGCAGCAAATTTGTCCTGACGTCTGTTAAAAACATAAATTTCAATCTCATTTGTAAAATTTAAATTTTAGGTCAAATCACTTTGGGTTTCACCAGTTTCACTACCTCAATACTTACAGTTTTTCATAGAGCTTTGTTATCATTTGTCATAACTCACTTAATTAGCTACGCACATACATTAAAAGCTAAATTTAGGTGAGCGAAGGGTTTTAAATGTGAAGAGTTGCCTTGAATGTCTTGGCTGCAGAAGTACACTGCTGAAGAGCTGCTTATTTTGACATCAGAAACATTATCAGTCTGAAAAAGAGATGGGTATTAGTAGAAGAGTGTTAGCAAAACGAGAGTAAGCTAAAACGTCACCTGCTTGAAAGATAGAAAAATATGCTTGTTAGGAATCATACGAAAACGTTCTTAAACAAATTTGGAATAAATCAATTTATTAAATCCAAACTTAAAAGGTTGGGCAAATTTAAATTTGAGAGAAGTGTTGCCACTGAATTAATTTTAGACTTGAGTACCTACACAATACAATAAAATAGCTGTCAATAGGAAAGTGGCCAATGTGTAAAAGGTTTATGTACATTTATTGCAACTAAATAATAAATTCAGATAAATGAGGTACAGTCGGGTCCAACCAAAGAAGATGATTTTAACCTGGTTTGCGTCTCAAATATCTCGGTCTAAACACGCAGCCAAAAGGCCAAGGGCTCAGTGTTGATTTGAGGACTGACATGCAAATGGAAATTATCTAAAAATCAATGCCCAAACTACGTCTGCTAGTGAATTAAGAAAATTGTTCTTCTCTGGTTGGACCCAACTGTAGGCTCACAGTTTTTCAATTAATTTTACTAAACTATAAATTTACTAATGCAGGTAATTGAGCTAGAAACTTTGAGAAGCTAACACATTGCTCGTGTTAACCAAGCTCGTTTTGTGGAATAATTCTTGTGTGTTCAAGCTATATGGTAATATAGAAAGCATATCTGAAAAAGAAAAAAGCGGGTAACAGTCAGTCAATAACCAGTGTCACTGCAAACAAAACCTGGCTTGCCTGAAGTTGATGGCTTTTGCTGCAAGCAAGCGGTTACATTCCGCCGTGTCAGGCAGCGGAATTGTCACGTACGGACTCTCGTTCTCCTGGTCCGTGTACTCGAACTTGTGGATCTTAGCAGTCACTTTCATGTCACCAAATGGCCCACGCAACATCAGATAGTGCAGATTTAGCGGATATGTCGTTTTAGTTTTAAGGATTAGCTGAAAATGAAAATTTTTAATATTTAATCAAACTGAACTATTGTGGTGACTCAATGAAAGATTTGGTTCCCCTTTCTTGTGAGTGTATACCTGATAGGCCATGTCGCGTTCGGAGCTTTGTGTTGGGTCCCGTTGGCAGTTGTTGATTCTGGACTTGACCACCCATTGGTTGTTGAAAGCTGTGAAACGGCTTGTCTCATAAAACAGTTTGTGCACAAACTCATCCGTACGATATGGTTTCATCTGCAAGTCTGTTTCAAAGAGGAAAGAATCAGCAAAGCATCCCGTTAAATATTATGTATGTATGTAGAAATTATTGAACTACAACACATAGGTATCTATTTAATTTTAAATTATTGTTATCCAGGATGAACTGATCACTAAGCAAATAATGCCTGTTCATTTTTACACACCATTAAATGTGATCTTTTCATATGAAAGCAAATCGAAAACGCAGTCGTAGAGCCTCTTTTCTTCAGCACATTTGAGGTCGATGACTTGCAACGCCTCCATGACCTCTGCCCCAGAGCGATGGGGATGCGTACATAGTTTCTCGTGCTCTGACCTCTCGTGAAAGGGCCCTCGCCACGGACAACCAATTCGGCAGTACTTGCAGTTTGTGATCCTAAAATAAGGTAGATAGATGTCAATAACTAGATCCAAAGATTAAAGGGAAATGTTTTATTTAAATAGTGGCAGATAGAAAATACTTCTAATTTATAGATGACAATGTTATTTGCAAGAACTCCTGGAGAAACTGTTGGTACCTACGCAGAATGACTTTCACTGTAGTGATTGATAGGTCTAGTTTGTAGATTTGAGAAGCTAGGGCTTGCAAATGCATTTGTGGGAGCGTTAAATAAGAGCGTAGCTTTTTGTAGTGGATAAAAAACGGATGTAAAACATGTAAACAGCAGGCTATTTGCAAAGCAACAATTTCTTGAAAATGGGGTAGGGATATCATTATTTAAAAAGGTTATCATCGATTTTTGAATAAAAAATTACCTCCATTTTAGCTAATTGAAAGAATGTGAATTAACAATATCAAAAATATCATGCAGATCTTCAACTGGCAAGGATGCTTTACATCTCTGCAAAGTTTCATAATAAAATTTAGTACCTGAATTTCTCAGGTACTGAGAAATTCCGGCTCTACCTACAGGAATCAAATCGGCAAATTCTCGAAAAACATGAAAATTTTAAACATTTTTACTAAAAACGAATTTCCTGACAAATGCAGCCAGGTGTAAGTTGAACACAAAGGTATGTATATATGGTCGGCAATTGTGATCAAGATTGGTGCAAGTGTTCGGCCCGTAAAGCAGGCATGTACGAAAAAAATCACAAGTAAATTAAATTACACAAGCTAGCTTCACTAAGCTTATTAAAAATTATCAGCCTAATCAACCCATCAACAAACTTGACCCAAAACTTTCAAATAGGTATCAAAAAAATCACCTTTCCTCGCAAAGAATCTCTTCATGGCGCTCAAGAGAATTTCGAGGGAATTCTTTTCCGCAAAATTGACATTCCGATGGCAGCTCGCTAACGGCTTTTTCTACAGCCAAATTCCTCGAAGCTGAAGTTTTACTGATTTCCACCCTGCAGTTCGGACAGGTAGCAATTTCGTCCCTCAACCTTGCATCAGCCAAGACATGCGTAAAGCATCCAGCGCACATCAAATGTCCATTTGAACACTAAAATAAATAATTTCAATGTTCCATTATGTCATAAAATTGCAAGCGGTTCGAGTCGGGAACCTGGGTCTATTTCTGTGTGCATGCAAGTCTGCTACTCAATGAGTGGATAGTAGTTTGTGCAGCTGATTACATCACAGGGCCATATCGAACCTGGTATACTGCTGTCTTTGGCAGGTCTAGACAAACTGCGCAACACAAGATCCCACCAAGCCTTTGTTCCAGTTTCTCTCCTTTCCCATACACAAAGCGATTCAATTTACGACGTTTCTTATCTGGCTCTTCTAAATCTTCGGGCTTTTCTTCGCTTTCCTGAACAATCTCAGACGAAGGTTCACTGCTAGACGAAGCTGCTTCCTGATCAGCCATTTTCTTTGTTATGGTTGCCTTTTAAACTTGTTAAGCAGCAGCTGGCAAGCCCACAGCATCAGCTGTGTGAAGGAGTACAAAGGCCTTGAGCTACTTCGAACAATGGATATAGATTATGCAATATATAAGTCGCAATGTTTTTGTCGTCAAAACTGTCCTCCGGTTGCAAATGTACTACCCCGTTTGGTAAATGAACTACTAGCGCAAAGCATACGCAATATTTTTGTACACTGTTCCACCAACGCAAGTAAACAAGACTCACGCCACGACTCTGAATGCTCGACTGGATTTTTATTGATGTCATTGACCGCACAATGCTCGAGGGGTTGCGTAACGCGCGCACGAGGAGCAGTGGCGTAGCTAGCCACGCACACTATGAACGTTTGATTTACAATATATTTCAATATCCCTTGTCCAAATAAATAATTTTGTGTTAAGAATTTTATGAACATACCTACCCAATAAATTAAACTGTAAAAAAAAATTCCTTGGGATCAACGTGAAATTAAGGTAGGATGTCAAAAGGAAATGAGTGAGTTTCTGGCATTTGAAGAAACGCATGTGCAAAAATGAAACTTTTATTAAAAAACCGTTTACAAACATTCAAAGCGCTTTACCCGAAGTTTCGAAGCGAGTTGAGAAGGCCCTTCTCCACCACGGGTACCATGATTCTGCAACAAAAAAACAAATTCTATTATATTTATCCCCAAAATTTTTCAGCTGCAGGAGTAATTAAAATGGCTAAACTGTATCAACAACAATTGGATGAAAAGAGTTGATATCTCTTTCCACACACCTAGCATTGAATTTTTCTCCTTCCAATCGACGTCCTGAACTGCTATCAGTAACAGCCAGGTGCTTTTTGATGGAAGGACAAAGAGCTTTAAAATGCTTAACAAACTGACAAAATTCCCTGCCTACTTTCAGGTTGGGCCATTACAGATAGAATACATCGGGGCTAAAATACAGAACACATGGAAGCTGTGGCTGGGCCACTCCACTTATAGCTCGGCACCTACACTATGCAAGGGTAAAACAAGTACCGCAAGAGAAAACCTTTCCAAATTTCTGGCCTTGTCCTGCTTATGGGAAATCGCAGAAAGCTTGTTTTCAGCAACAACCCTTGCCACACATCAATTAAATGTAATGTACCAATAACAATTGGATGAAAGGAGTCAAATCTCTCCATTCACACACCTAGCATTGAAAATTATCTCCTTCCAATTGACGTCCTAAACAGCTATCGATAACAGCTAGGTGCTTTTTGATGGAAGGACTTTAAAATCATTGCAAAATGCAAACAACCCAGATAAGAACCAGAAAAGCCTTTGAGCAGAAGGTAGCCACATAAGTTTCGAGGCAGAGTATGTGTCAACAACAATTGGATGAACTCCACTTATAGCTCGACACCTACTCGATGCAAGGGTTAAACAAGTACCGCAAGGGAAAACCGTTCCAAATTTCTGGCCTTGTCCTGCTTATAGGAACTGGCAGAAAGCTTGTTTTCAGCAACAACCCTTGGCACACATCAATTAAATGTAATGTACCAATAACAATTGGATGAAAGGAGTCAAATCTCTCCATTCACACACCTAGCATTGAAAATTATCTCCTTCCAATTGACGTCCTAAACAGCTATCGATAACAGCTAGGTGCTTTTTGATGGAAGGACTTTAAAATCATTGCGAAAAGCAAACAACCCAGATGAGAACCAGAAAAGCCTTTGAGCAGAAGGTAGCCACATAAGATTCGAGGCAGAGTATGTGTCGGCAACAATTGGATGAAAAGAGTCATATCTCTTTCCACACACCTAGCATTGAACTTAATCTCCTTGCAATTGACGTCCTGTAATGCTACAAGAAACATCCAGGTGCTTTTTGACGCAAGGATTTCAATGTTATTTTACTACAGCCAAAACGATTCCATTAATTTTTTGTTTCCAATATTTTGGCACATCTTTTGCTATAATAAGCAGTGATGCTTCCTATAGGGGACTTCATCTCCCCCTAGTGATGGCACGTGCCACTCAACGGAGGTGAGCGCTCGTGTGGCGTATTCACTGGGGTGACAATTCACATAGGTTTCTCATGTTCTACACCACGACATAACCCAGAAATACAAATACAGTCACTTGTAGGTACGATTCTTCTATGGAGAATGAAAATTGAAATCACTACCTCTTACCAAAGATTCGGAGCCCAGGTTCCAGCGACGCCAACCGCGGAGTGATACCTCGCCGAGGACACTGGTCAATCTGAAGCAAAGAGGTCCAGATCAGAACATAACAAAAAGCAAGCCCAGTTGCACACAAAATTAGTATAAGCCATTCTTTATCTCCTCAGACAAATGCCTCGATTGATTTCATTAAGGGACACTTATGAATGGATCGTGACCTCTTCAAGTACTATGATATTGTAGTCATCACGTGAGAAAAGAATAGCTTGCACATTCGTAAATTACGCAATTTAATTAGTTGTCTCCTCAACATCAAATCTGTTCAAATGTATCAACAACAATTGGCTGAAAAAAGTAGATTTCTCTTTCCAATCACCTAGTGTCGATTTGATCTCCTTCCGATTGACGATCCCTACTGCTATTTTAACAGAAAGGTGAATATAATGGAAGGTTTCAAAATATGTTACAAGAGAAAACATGAACAGTAAAAATACAGACTTGATTCCCCGTCAGACAAATGCCTCGTTTGATTTCACGAGAGGACACTATGAATGGATCGTAACCCCTTCAAGTACTAAGATAAAGTAGTCATCATATTGGGGAAAGGTTTGTTCAAGTCCAAAAAAACCTCAAAAAGGGAGAAGCCAACATAAAAATGCTTCCAGCTATAACTACCTCAAACAGATCTGATAACACAAGGTGTATCCAATAATTTGGCACGTCTATTGCTATGACAAGCAGCGACGCTTCCTATATAGGACTTCCTCTCCCCCTCGTGATGGCACGTGCTACTCAACTGAGATGAGCGCTCGTGTGGCGTATTCACTGGGGTCATTAGATTATTAGGGATTTGAATACCGCAGCAAAGCCGGTGTGCACAACGTGAAATGGCAAGTCTCACAAGAGCATGAACTGCCAATGAAGGTGATTAATTTTTGTAAGCCATGTCCAGATGCCAGCTGTAATAAACGAGACTGGTTGATTCGTGTTTCCGATAATTTGGCACGTCTATTGCTATGACAAGCAGCAACGCTTCCTATATAGGACTTCCTCTCCCCCTAGTGATGGCACGCGCCACTCAATTCAGATGAGCACTCGTGTGGCGTACTCACCGGGGTCACCAGGTTTACAACAGGGTCCACAACCAACTAAAAAAAAACCAGTTACATACCTCGCATTTGAGGCCACAGAAGCTATCCCATCGCCGTGCACCAACTCACCCTAAGGGGAAGCACCTTCACAAGCCTGAAAAACACCAGCAATATAAGCACAACATATCAATCCACAAAACCTGACAAACCTTCTATACAGCTAAATCAGATAGAGCTAATACATGTCGAAGTGTTTAATCACAGAAATCAGAAGACTCGATTCATCATGTTGAATTACAACCAGCAAAATAAATTTAACCCATTCTTACCTAATGGCAAGCTGAAGGTAACAATCGCCATGGGACGTAGCCCCACGACTCCAGAAGCGGTTGGCCAGAATGACACGAGGCACCTGTAAAATGAACGGACATCAAGACCAAACACAACAGACACCGAGACGACTCTCCCAAAAAATAGAGAGATCAGTCATAAAGTACGGAATCAACACGATTTAATAACAGATTTGTACACATTGTTATTCAGGCCGCCCGTAGATATAATCATTCAATTTTAAGAAGGTACTACAATCACGATTCATGAATATCATCTCACCTTCCTTTAGAGTCCCATGATTGAACAGCCCACGTATATTGATTCAAATAATATTACACCTGCAAAATAGAACACCGTTAGCTACAATACTGAAGTATCTCAGTTTAGGATGTAGTTACACAAATAATGCTCAGATTAACAAGATTCAATAATTATCTCGCTCATGTTTTTTCAGATAAATAGTATCCTCATGTGGTAAGGTATAAATGATTGTAGTGTCCCAAAGCATGCCAACGTACCATCGAAATGCTGTCGGGGCCTCCGTTTAGAAAGGCGAGTCCACTTGAAAAGAAAACTACAATAAATCTCCCAGTATATCAAACCCGAGTCAAGAGTCAATTGCAGTCAAAATTAAAATCCTAGGTGATTCAGGTGTAACAAATATGATTTTTATCTTCAGGTTTGTTCAGAAGACCGTCATGTTATTCATCATTAAAACACGCCCCCACAACTAATGAGCATTAAGAGAGATGTCAGCCATACCTTGAACAAGCAAATAATGCGTCTCTCCCACATCCAGACAGAAAAAGTAATCTGAAATATAAAATTAAAAAAGCATCAAAAACCCATTGCATATGCAAATTGAGTGGCAAACATTCACCAAGATTTTTGCTGTGGCATCTCAGACTGAATTCTCTCCATGTATCGGTCAGATAGCTAGGTTTAGAAATGAGTGTTTATGTCATCATTGAAACCACAATAGCCAAAGGATTTGTGCACTTGGATTAGACAAAGTGCCAGCATTGCAGTTAGTGGTGGGAATGAACCCAAGCTAATCTTGATCAAGCACTGTGATCATATCAGCAAATGATTCTATAACATGCCAAGACAAACCTGTAAGTTGCAGATCCAATGCCAAATTGCGGGAGCTCAGCCATGTCTTAAGGCTGCAAATAATAATAGACCACATAAACTGATGTTTATATGCTCGACCACTAAAGAAACTTCAACAAGAGAGCCAGCCATCAGTCAACAAAATTCTCTTCAATTGTCATTCAGAGAGCTAGGGTTAGAATTTGGCATCATTGGAAGGCACAATTTCAAAGGACACTAGAATTTACCATCACATCCAGGTTATGGCCAGTGCGACTAAGACCATAATCTTCGCTCTTGTGATAGGACAATATCTAACCTTAAATATCAATCATTGTATTATAAACTGTTGCTGGCTAACTGAACCACCGTCACTGAACAGCAGTATCGTAACAGTTGCCGCTTTTGATCTCCACAGACATGAACGGCGCAACAAACCATGGAATGACCTGTGCGCAGCTGGGCTGTGGTTTCCTAAACATCCAGATCCAGTAGGTATCCTGTTCAAAACAAAACCCCCAATCGAAGAAAACATGCCCCCTTTAAAGACCCGAAGTCGTGTAGATGGCTTTCTGAACCACCTTCGTGAGATCTGCCACCCAGCACTAATGAACTTTCGTTTTTAACACCAGCTTCCTCAATTGTGTACAGTGCCATGCTATTCCAGCATAACAAGGTGCTGCATATGAAACCACTGCATTTGGTGAAACTGTAGCCGAGATGGATGACTACTCCGCCACTAAAGAGCAGTCTCGCAATCCCCTCTGCATTTAATCTCCACAGACTAAACGGTGTCGCAAGCCATGAACCGATCTGCGCACAGCTGGGCTGTGGGTTTTGAGGTATGTCCCTTTAAGCACCTGCCTGACATAAACCACCGATGAGGTGCAAGCTCTAGTCCTCACTTAATTTACAAATCGCACACCGAAAGCGTGACAATTCATTACAGCCATGGGAAACATCTTAACAAAAATTTTCACTCACCAAATGCACACACGTGGCTTGGTTTTTGGAGGCTGCCCATGTAAGATATTCTCGAAGGGGATTGCCACTGCAACAGAGGCAGATCGCTGGATCAATACAATGTGCGACAAAATGCAAGTGGGTTCTTATTCCAAACTGAAATGAATTGCATGTCAACCAGAAGTGTATCATTCAGAAGCGTCCAATCAGCATGGTAATCAGCCTGGGGCGGTATTATATCTTCATCATGTGTGATACAAGTATTCAGGTCAATAAAGGGCTTATGTCTAATATAGCGGAATTTCTAGAATTAATTTTTTCGATGTTTAATAGATGTGGCTTGATGTTATGATGTTATTTGTTAGTTTCAAGGCGCGGAAGCATGATTTTGTTATGTTTTCTTGCGAAATTCTGATGTTGACATACACGATCTTAACCTATGTCGGAGCCATAAATTGACTTGTATTTGGCAATGTGCAGGTTTTTCTCGATATTATTTCACGAAATTCAAGAAAGGGGAAGGGGGGGGTTTGGGGGGCGGAGCCTCCTACAGAAGAAGCAAAAAATTTGATGTTTTGTAATGTGCAATTTCACTTACGTGGTACGAGTCAATTGCAGAAAGGTTTGGCAACCGTGTGACTGTGCGTTGTTGGTTGTTGCGCAGTCACGTCAATGCCACCAAATCCCCACTGCCCCTTAACATGGTGTCCGTGGTGATATTTGCGTTTTCCAAATTTTGATTCGTCTATTTCGGCTGTCTTGCCTGGTCCGCCTATAGGTCTGCTTTCATGTATTGCCCACTGTTCTATTACCTGTTGTACAAGTCATCCAAATGCTTACGGTGTGTCTGTGAATTTTCAGTTGGTAAGCTATCTCTGTTAGGTCGGTTTGTTTTCGGACAAGTAGGTAAGTTGTATGATAGTCTGGAAGGGTAGTTTGGAGCCGCCGAACCAAGTATGGGTGAAAAGGGATACCTGAGTGTTGCACGGTGTGGCTTTCTGTTTGCGGATGGAAACCTTCTTTGAACAGAACCAGTAGTGGAAGTTGTTCGTTTCCTTGCTTTCCGTTTTCAGTGCCATGTTGTCGTTGCCACACTTCGGACAAGTCTTTGTCGTTGGTAGTACGTCGAGTTGTTGTAGAGTCCGGATGGTGATGTGTTCGTCTTTTATGAATTCGTGTAGTGTGATGAGTGTCGGGTGGTCGGGAAATTTGATGCTTGCCATCGCGATCGGTTTGTGGAACTGAATTCGATACCGCGATCTGGTTTGTAATTGTGAGATGGTCGGTGGTCATGATTATTTAATGATTCACTATGTAGGTAATTTGGTGGGCAGGTATGTTGAGGCCGTGGTGCGTTGGGAAGAAACCGGCTTTGTGCAGTCCTATAGTGATCGGTAATGGGCTGGGCATTTTCGCTGCGTTTTGCATTTGTAGTTGCAAGTGAAGTTGTACTTGGCGGGATTTTGCAAGCTGCGGTGTTGCCGGTTTTTCGGCATGGCTCTTGTTCATGGGGAATCGGTGAGGTTATTGGCTGGTGGAAGATGGCGGAATGTTGTGGTTAAAAGTGCCGTTTTGTTCGGTTTATTTCGTTTTTTTTTAAGTGTTTTGAATTTTGGGTCGTGAAAATGCGTTTCCGCGGTCTGTTTAATATTTAGGAAGGTGAAAAACACTGTTTTTGGTCATTTTAACGCCTAATTACCATATTCCGCTATATTGGCCATATTCCCAATAAAGTACCGAGTCCTACACTCACAATGGGTATTGCAGCAATACGACACTTGCCCAAATAAGGACAAGGGCCGTAGCACTGGGTTCTGCTTTCGAGTCAGACAAAGCCAATGGCCGTGACACAGCTGGGCAGGGATTTTAGGGATATCCGGCCCACTACGAAGTTCCTGCTAGACAACAATCACGGACAAGGTGCAAACTCCAATTCTTACTTAATTCATGCACTTCAAAAGCGCAACAACTTAGAGTGGTCCTCGCAAACATTGTAACACAAATTTCGACTCACCATTGTCTATGTTACACTGCATCCACTCATTCTTGAAGACACGCATGTTGCTCGCTCAGTTCTCAGAGGCTGCCCACCGTCCAATGTTCTCAAGGTAATGGTAACTGGAACAGAGCAGCAGATTGCTGGATCAATACAATGTGCAACAAAATGCAAGTGGGTCCCATAACAACCTTGCACAAGAACCGAAAGTGTATCGATCAGAAGCGTCCAATCAGCATGGTAATCAGCCTGGGGCGGTATTATATTCTCATCATGTGCGATACATGTCTTCAGGACAAGAAAGTATGTTAAGTCTACACTCACAATGAATATTGCAGCAAGTCGCCCAACTAAGAACAAGGGCTGCAGACGGTACACGGGACATACTAGATAGGGATCGGTAGGAACCAAGGTAATAGTTATAGCCGCCAAAGTTTCTTTCTAGGTTTCTGATGCAGAGGCCAACAGGATCAGGACTTAAGCGATTCAACAGATATTTTAAGGACATGCAAGGATCTAGCGTTCAATGCCCAGCACTTGGCGCATATAGAGAAATGGGCTGGAAATCAGTTAAGCATGGCGGTGCAAGAGGTGGGGTGCAAGAGGTGGTGCACCTGCCCGGAAAAGCAGATGAAGCTCAGAGATTTGAGTGTAATCCTTATGAAATTCATTCGAACGAGGATTCTCATCATGGCTTCACCCTTTCACGAGTGACTAGAATGTCACAGATAATAGTCGTGATAAACATTCTTAATACCAATGTCAATTGCTATGCATTCGTAACCTCTTTGACCCAGGAGCACACACTGTCGCCACGTGCTAGGCAAAGCAGAACACCAAGCACAAACTTCGGAAAATAGTATGCACTTGCCAATCAATTGCTGTAGAAAACCAATAGCTAGCAGTAGTAAAAGCTAATAAGTTTTAATTTACTTTCGTACACCTTAGCCAATAGTGTCGCCGCACAGCAATGGCTCATTGCTGAACAGATATTTGGCCGAACTAGCAGGTTTTCCGAAACATCAACGAAAAATAAAAACAATTATTCTGAACGGATGATTAGAAATGTATGAACACGACCAATGTTAATAAAGTGGTGGATGACTAAAATGCTTACCGATAAAGGCGGATTGCGAATGGAGCAACGATCTCTTCACAGCCATTCCGCACGACCAGAACGTCATGATGGTGACCGGCGAATGAGACCGTGAGACGGAAGTTTGGCGGATCGCAGAGTGCTCTGCGCGCTCGAAGTCTGGTTCCATCGGCCTTGCTTTATCGGCTTTGAGTTTTCAAAAATTCTCACGAAACGGGAAATGGCGCTAAACCCGTGATTCGTGAACTTGGAGATGCAAAAACGATATTTATACAGAAATAACACAGATAGAACGGGTAATAAGCTTGTACATTAAAGTGTGTATCAGTGGTCTTTCTCTACCGACAAAACGGCTCAACGGATTTGATTTTCACTACCTGAATTTTGGGGTGGGAATAATACCACACACCTGGTCATAAAGGTAACCATCAGAAGTAAAATGCACAACTTTGGTTTCAAAGGAAAATTTTGAAAGAATTTAGTAGGAGATAGGTACACCTAGTTCAGAGTTATCACTCACTTAAAAAGGCATGTATTGCTTGACTCACTCATCCTTCAACACGATAATGAGCGTTTGGCAAAGCCGCTAGCGTTTTTAATGTGAAGGTAAATTTTTTCAAAATGCTCCTTTTACAACAGCGTTTCTTATCCCTCCCATGCTGTCACACCGCTGCGCATGCCGATGCCGCACATGGCTAAGGCAGCCAATAGCGAGCACCTGAAAACAATAGACAGCAAGAGAATCACCATGCATGCCTTCCTACAGAATTATTTCACTTAAATTTATTCTTAAAGCTTTTCTGCTTGCTCCTTTTTCATTCCAATTTTTTTGCACCATCTTAGACCACGCCCGGGGCATCTTACAGGGTCTGGGGTCCTCAGCTTTGTAGCAGATTAAGACTTGCCACACCTTGGTATAATTTGTAACCTGTCCTGTACCTTTTCATGTAGTACCAATGATTGAAATTTACCTATTTGGAACAACTGTACTTTACTGCATTTGATTAGGCCGTATGCCAATCAAGTGCTGTTTGTAGGTATGTATCATGCATCAAGTGGCTTAGTGATTGGTAAGCCAACGTAACTTTTAGACAAAACCATGGATCTTTGGCCGAAAAAGACTGAGAAAAAGTATTGATTGAAAACTAATCCTTTCCTATATCTGGCATAGAAACAAAAAAATTCCGAAATATCTCAAAAAAGAAAAAAATATATTTGTTTCTTAGAGTACCTATTCAAATTGAAGTATTGGTATGCACATCCAATCAGCATAGCATGAGGAGCAGATGGACCAAATCTACTTTCTACAGACTTCTGCATTCAATTATTTATTCACTGACCACTGCTCATGCCTACAACATAACCACAATTGCGTTGGCATGCTTATTTTGGTTCATGTGGTAATCCATAAATTTTCAGATAAACTTGCACTTTTTGGTTCAGACTAAAGCCAATTGCTTCTTGCATTTCATTGAAATGAAACTCAATGCTACTATTCTGCAAAAGGTTAGCAGTCTTAAAGCTCATTTCAGCAAAAAATAAATGTTGCAGTGCATAAAAATATTTTATATCATTATCAGGCAAATCAAAGGAAGGATTCTAGTCATTCTTGAAATTACTTTGATTTTTAAAAACATAAACTCAGCATGACTGCGGCCCCTCTGACCTTAAGGAGGGGAAGGTAGTTTTGTAGAGGTGACGGGGCCAGCTTTGTACTAAACCTGTCTGCGCAAACTTTTTCCTCCACCTCAAAGCATAAAAAAAGCCATTGCAATGGATTGTGTGAACGACTTTGTTTTTTGCAAGGTATCGCAAGACAAGTTTGCAAGGCATTACCAAAATGTCAAGTCAGTGTTTCGTCACATCACCTGTTTCAAACTGAGATAAGCTGCAATTTTCTTTGGTTCTTATCTTACCCTTTGCCACCACATCTACCCAGCCATGTGGCACCCAACTCTCAAAGAAATCAGAAAAAAGTTTCTATTATAGTACTTATATCTGGAAGTAATACATATTTATTTTCTTCATAATATTCAATCCTTCAACTGATAACATTTAGACATCAAGTTTATTAGGAATAGATATGCAATAAAGATTAAAACATTTAAACTAAAAATAATTTTACATTCATATCCGTTCTAAAACGAACAAAATAAAGGAAGTGAATCTCTCATTCTATCTACATTGGATTATTGTGACGTGGTTTATGGACCCAATATTTCAGTAAGCAATTCTAACATACTACAAAAAATCCAAAACTCGTGTGCACGATATATTTATAACATTAACAATAGAGAACACATCACTCCAAGCATTGAAAAAGCAGGCTGGCTGAAGATGGATAATCGACGTAAAGTTCATATGCTCAATACTGTTCACCATATATTAAATACAGAAAAACCAGAATACTTATGCAGAAAACTTAAAACAAGATACGAAGAAAACCATCGCAACCTACGTAACAAGAACTTACTTACTACAGAAAAACACCGAACAGCCAAATACGAAGGGTCATTCACACATCAAGCGTCAACAATTTATAACACACTACCCCCTAGCTTTAAAACTATGGGAAAATATATGTTTCATAGAGAAGTTAAAAAGAGTGTAATGGAAGGTATATTTTAATTTTTATACTAGTTATAATCATTATCTATGTAAATAATATTAATTATTGTAAGTTAAAATTTGGTTGCATGGAAGAGCAATTTATATTGAATGCCGCCTTTTGTATTTAAAAAAACAATAAAGCTGTAAATAAAAATGGTGATACAAAAAATTATAATTCATATCATGTACAAAATACACTGAAACCTTCAGATAACTTGCATTATTAGCATTTAAATTTGGTCTTGCACCTGCCTCACATAGCATAATTTATACATAAAGTTTTATGTCAAGGGAGAGATAATTGCATAGCAATAGTCAAACATGTATTACGGCATTGCTGGTAATGCCCATGGCTGAATCCGTAGGCGTTGTATGTAAGGGGAATGCCAGAATACAATGGCAAGGCTCAAGATTTTGAGTAGCCAAAAATAACATAGGCATGGGCCAGAGTTATTGAATAATTAGGTTCACCAGGGGGTGGGGGTGGGGGTGGGGGGGTTGATTTTCATGTGCACAATTGGTTGCCTGATTGCAATGCCACAAAAGTACCTATCATGGGTGACCCAAGACAAAAGTTGATTTTTTGAAATATTATCATATTACTGCCAATTATAAAGCAGGGAGTAAAAATTGAGTACCTACATTAAAAAACAAGTTTGAAGTTGCAAAATTATTGATTTGCAGTGGAAAGTACTTTTGTAACGTCAGAAAGGCACAGTTTTGAAACGTAATGATTTACGCAATTCAAAATTGGTGTCATTGAGACAAGATGTTAAACATTTTGATAAATTAACCTTAGCTACTAGTAACCCTGTCACCTTTGGACCATCCGTTTAAACTCTGTGGTTTTGGTGAAATATGAATGAAAATATTCTTTTAGGAAAAATAGAACTTAATGGAAAAATGTTACCAGCACAAGCCTACAAATTGAAGGTCCCAATGTATTTTTAATATAATACGCTATGTATACATATTTGAAAATTCACTTGAACTGTACGGAGGTAGATACAGAAAGAGATTTTGTTTCAATATAAATGCAATCACAGTAGGTATGAAACAGAAAAGATCAAGATAGACAAGTTCCAATGGAAATTACAATGGATGTGAGATTCTAGACAGACTTTTTAAATTAATGTTACTACTTGCTTCATCAATAAATACTCAGAAAAATTTCGTTGCAACACAATTATGATTTAAGACTTAAACTTGAAGCTTTTATGTCTGATATAGTAGATATTCTTTAAGAATTTTCGGCAACGGGAGAGAAGACACTTGCTGTCTTGTTTTCTGCAGGTGCTTAAGAATTGTATCCCGGCAAACACTCTGTAGGGACGCCACTGAAAATGAAAAAAACATTAATACCTTTGGAATGACAGAGTGGTTCAGAGGCTTGACCAGATGGTGGTGAAGTGGCCATGTGCTCTGTATCTGTAATACAGTTGACTATCACGATTGTAAATCAAGACATGTTGGTATAATAAATAGCAACAACCAATTAAAAAATATATTGATCAAGGAATGTGTATTTCGATTTTATAATGTAGGTACCTACTCGGTGTTGTTAGTTAAATCAGCTTGCCTATCAACCTCAAAACAAAATCGATCCCTGTAAGTAGTGGAGGAATCCTGATGTTTGAGTATTACCACCTAGGGGAAGGACGTTTAAAAGATGGTGGTCTCTTTGGTCAGGGAAAGAGATGTAAAGCGGCAATATTACCGTTAATGGTAACATTACGGTAATATTACCAAGCAATATTACCGTATTACCATTTTTTTTCTTCATTTTTTATGCTGTTTTGCATCCCTTTGTGTTAAGTACGTCTATCCCTACCAAAAATACCCATAGCAACACCCAGGGGCGTAACTACAGGGGATCAGGCATACCTGTGCCTGGGGGCCTCGGACCCAGGCGGCCTAAGAAATTTTTGGGGCCCGCAGAGGCCCAAGTTAAACACAAAACAAGGCGGCGACATTATTTTTAGGGAATGGATATTTTGAGAAGTAAATCTGAAAAGAAGGCAGCAACTTTTTTTTAGGGAATGGCTTATTTGAAGCGAGCCTGGGGACTGGTGACAGAGGGGCTCAGATATTTTTTACTCTGGGACCTACGATTTGAAGTAGCGCCACTGGCAACACCACTCTCCCATGCAAGGTTGACAGCATCTATCCAACGTTAAAGGTTAATTTAAGAGTAACGCTCCGAAGTATTATAAAGTGAAAAAAGATGCTGCAAACAAAGAAACTTATATCTGCAATTATTGTAAGAACACAAATTATGTTCTCCAATTACACTAGATGCTCTAAATGCCCAGATACTATTCGTCGATTGTTCGACTCCTTGCCTCGAACTGAAACAAAATCTATATGTTCTGCCGTTGCCTCTCTCTTACAAAATATCTTTGGGTCAACAACTAGAATAACAATGTTACAGTGAACACCAGCCTGAGTTAATTAATTTTGAATAGTATGTACCTAGTTGGAAATTAATATGGTCATAAAACTTGCAAATTGTCTGCACAAAAGAAATTGAACCGTAGCACAAATTTTTTTTTAATTTACCAATTTTACCACTTTTTGGTGAAATTACCGGTCAAATTACCATTTTTTAAATTACCGGTAATTTTACATCTCTTGTCAGGGACGCTGAATAACGACTAATGGAAAAGCGACTAATATATATCTTGAAACTCTGTGTGGCTGCTTTGGTTTGTTGGAAAGACGACTAATTTCTGTTAGTCAATAGTCCAGTGGATTAGTGACTAACAATATGAGTCCCTGTTCCACTCGATTAAAATAATAACGTTTAGTTGCTTGACCAGTGGAAAAACGCCTTACTAGTTGTAGACGCTTTTCCAATTTATAAGAGAGGGGGCAGCCTTTTTTGGTGAATTAAAAAAAAAAAAAATACGTCCCCTGTAAATTCACTTGCTATTTTATTTTAACCCTTATTTATTCACTGGAATATTACTGCTCACTCTTAAATTAATTGTAAAAGCGTCTAAAAATTGTTGGACGTTTTTCTACTGGACTACCGACTAAACATTTTAATTTTAATTGAGTGGAATATGGCCTAAAACTGTAAGTCACAAATCCCCTGGACTAACGACTAACAGAAAATTAGTTGCCATTCCGCCAGAATAATGACTAAAATAGTTAGACATTTGTCCAATAAAGCAGCGCCAGCAGCACAGAGTTGCAAGATGTATTAGTCGTAATTCCATTAGTCGCTCTGAATTCTGCAACAGGAGTAGTTTACCCTGTACTGACACCAGTTTCCCATCCTCCCCTTTAGGCTACATTAGACTTATCGACATTCTTACATTCACTCACTCCATTATATCAGTTTCACAAGTCCGAATGCCAAAACAGTGCATTAAACACCACATCAACCTTTTTTCAACAGCATGCATCAACTTTTAGTATTTTGAAAATAAAAACTCTAGAAATGGAACTGAATGCCAATCACCATAGGTAGAATAAGTAATTTACGATAACCCTAATGAGAGATAATTCAAAAGTTTCATATAATCACTGCGTAGGTCTTTGAATTTACCTCCATATAGTTGGATGATCCGCACTTGCTTGGTTGTCCCATAAACATCTATGACTGCATGAAGAGGAGCCTCTTTGTATGGGATGTTTCTCGAGCAGGGTCCCTGGTCTTCACCATTAATTATGAAATGCATCTCTGCCATGTCAGGCTCTCCCTTAGTACCCGGAGTTGGGATGAACACCACTCCGATTCGGCTCCCTACATCCGTTGGAAGAATTGCATCTCCTGGGGGTCGAGCATGGTGGTTAGCTGGTAGCAGTAGGCTGCTCTGGATGAATCCTCGCGATGTGTGCACGTGGCCTTCGCTGCTCAAGAACTTGGCGCTCGGCAAGCCCCCGGCTTGCGACTCGTTAGTTCCCGAAAGTGCGTACTCGTAGACATCGTTGTGCGTTTTTGTAATTGCGAAGATCCATGATGAGCTGAGATTCGGAAGGTCAGGTAGTGCATACATGGGCAGCTCTTCTGCTCCCTGTGATGCTGTGTGAGGATTCAGTTGTGTCAGGCCAAGTCGCATATGGCCGCTCCATCCGCGTTCATTTTTCTCGATTTCGAGTAAGAAAATTTCGCCAGGTAAAAGTGGTTTCTCACTGAAAGTGATTGCGTTGGCAAAGCTTGTTTTTCGATGAGCTACCATGTTATCTTCAGAGAGTATGACGTTGTTCCCATGGAAAGGATGAAACCTAGTTAAGCTATTCATTTCATGTGGTGTATTTATCCTAGAGGGCATTACTAGCTCATCAGACTTGACAGGTAAAAATACCTGTGATGTATCCATCTGGTGCTATTCAAGAGGGTTTATCCTATCGCAAGAGTGTAAGTAGAACACAAGCAGATGTGATTGCCTGGTCCACTACGTTGACAAAATAACCCTGGGCTGTCATAAGCTGGTTTTTAGGAGCATATATAAAGAAATGTTTATGAGTATGAACATTACAATTGCAAATAAAGTATAAGTGGTAGGTACAAAGATTTTATAGGTTAGACTCCTTGTACAATCGGAGTAGATCCCACCAACCACATAGTTCTTTTGATAACAACACAATACTTTGTACAAATGCAGACGAATTTAAGATCGAAGCAATCGAAGTAAATAAGCTGAAGGACGAGTGTTTTCTGCTTTTACCAAAGTATTTCTTTTTCTTTTAAATAGTGCTAACGCTAATGTAAAATTAATTGACATTTCACTGATCACACTGCGTTCTTAAATTTTGATTTGATGTTATCGATCAGAAAATCTGACAGCTGTGCGACCTTGAAAATCTTAACCTGAAACTTGAAAACAAAACCTGAACAAAACGAAGCAAAGCGACGCTAGTGCGGGAAGATTGGACGTAAAAATGTCTAAAGGGCATGCTTTGGCATCGCTTACTGCAACTTATACGGATTCAGAAGGAGAAGAAGAAGACGAAAATGAAGATGAAACCGATAAGTCACCTCAAAGCAGCACAAATTCCACAAATTCCAACGTTGCAATTCCACTGTCTCCTTTGCAAATAATAACCTCCAAATCAAAAGTGTCTCGATTAGTATCGTATCACGATGATTATACGATGGTATCGGACGAAGAAGAGAGTGCTATTCACAATGAACTAGATGATAGTGAACAAATAGATATGCCCATCGAATCAACTTTGTCACAAGACCTTGATATTCGTGATGGCATTCAGCTACCACCAGAACCATCCGGCCAATGCTCTGCTGAATTGCAAGACAAGATCAGTAGATTATACGAAAAAATGCAAACAAGTGGCTTGGACATGAATCATGTCATCCAACAACGCAAAGACTTCCGCAACCCCAGCATTTATGAGAAGTTAATTCAGTTTTGCGGAATCAATGAATTTGGTACCAACTATCCACCTGATGTGTACGACCCTCAGCAGTGGGGACCCGAGTCATTTTATGAAGAATTAGCAAAAGCGCAGAAAACAGAAATGGACCGTCGAGAGAAAGAGCGGAAGGATAAAACAAAAGTCGAGTTTGTGTCTGGTACAGCTCGGAGGCCAGGAAGTGGTTCCGGAGCAGAGGACGACCTCAAACGACGCAAGTCAAAGTGGGACCAAGTCGGTAGTGGAGGTCCAAAGAGCACAGTAGCTGGTGGAGTACAGGTAACGCCAAGAGAAAATTTCTAGTTAGTCATTTCCTTCTGATGACTTGCTGCACCTACCTACCTATCTATCCTCAACTTCAAACCATGTAAGTCATTTACCATTCCAGTTCCATTGGTTTGTAATTTGTAGTCTATTGGATCTATCCAAAGTGCATTTCCAATTGGTTCCCACACAGTCAAAAAGTTTGAAGAGCAAACTGAAAATTCCCTATGTGTTGAATGTACCTCACTAATGTCGAATAGCCTGGATATCTGTTCCCATAGTGCAATTTTGAAGTCGACAATCAACAAGTAGGAGTCTCAAATTTGGAGACTCATAAGATCCCATGCAAATTTTAGTGGTTTTACTAACCATTTTCGTAGCTTTTAATCAGATACTTATATTAGATTAAAAGGTGTAGCAATCAGAGAGGTTTTTATATGTATCTATGGTCCCTGCTTGATGCTTAGGCTCGAAATATGCGCGTGAATAGCACATAATGTACACGCTATGAAACAGTGTGAAATGAAAAGTCAATGCCTAAAACAGGCTCCAAAACACTAAAGAAAATTCCCAAAGTAGTGAATTTATAGCGGTGCTGCCTCCCAAAGTCAAATTTCATGAAACCAGGCATTATTTTAGTGCCAGTTGCTGCAACTTTGATGTCATAATATTGCTGGAAACATGGTTCAAAAACTCTCAAATTAGCATTGATATCATAGGGAGTCCACAGATTTTGGGACTAGGTACTACCTCTTGCTAACAATGACTACTTGCCGACTACTTGCTGTCATCTGGCTTCAAGTTTTAGCTGCTAGCTGGAAACAATGCTCCATCCAGGCTATATGAGATCAGTGATGTACCTATCTGGCCACTCAGACAGAACAATAAAGGCCATATTCCACTAAAGTCCATATTCCGCTAGGGTTGCAGCCCGTGGGTTTGGACACGGTCAGTGTCCAGTGACATCACAGTTGATGTCAGTGCGCATGCGTGCGACAGATTGCGTTACCAGCTCGGCAGATAGTATATTTCCTATCGCGAAAGATTGGAACCGACGGGCTTTTGAGAAACGACCAATCGGAACAAGGCGAGCCATGCCGATACATTTATCCACTATCAGCTGTTTTATTTCCATCTGCCAAAATCGACATGGAAATGCATCATGTCCCAAATTGATTGATTGATTTCACAGAAATATACGTTTAAATACCATTATTTAGAAAATTAAATGCAAGATAAATTAGTCAGCAACCAGCTTGAAGAGCATTAAGAAGTAAATTAGCTGGAAACCCAATGCTATATACCCTGCATGAAATATTTTCTTGCCAGAACTTTGTCATGTTTCAAAGCACCGCGCGTGCGCTAGGAAAGTCGGAGGTTTCTGTGTGGAATAGCAAAACATGCCGGCGGATCGGAATCGGCGGGTTGCAGTCCTAGTGGAATATGGCCTTGCAATCTCCAATCTGCAAGATTGCAATCTCCTGATCCATGGCATTCTAAATAGCTTAGTTCCATTGGTTGCAATTGCAAATTTGCAGTAAGAATGCTTTGGTTCGACCTATAGAGCTCCTGCAATACATGTTATCTCACTGGTGGACAGCATACTTGCATTTGTTTTTAAACGGGAATTAACATTACGGTCGTCCACCAGTGAGTTTAAAGAAGGCTCCTGTTGCAGGTGCTCTATTGCAGAAGCTGGATGGACCTCAGTCACAACTAGTGATGGGTAAATTCATGGGAATTTATTTTTGGTGAATATTCCCGGCTGTGATTCCCGGGAACATTTCCAATTTTGGGAATTTATTTTTCATGATTTTTTAAATTTGAAATGCAGTTTAGGTACCTACAGAAGAAATAATTACTCAAGCTGGAAAATTTAATTTCATTTGTTTACTTTCTAGCTTTTACCAGTGGTTAGTTTATTTTGTAACAATAACTCGTAATAATATATAATATACCTAATAGATACTATCTAGAGATGAGCGGTCGGAAATATTTCCGAGAATAGTCCCAGAGAAAAAACAAATTCCCAAAAATAGGGAAAAATAGATTCCCCTATTTTTGGGAATTTATTTCTACTCTGGGGATATTCCCGACCGCCCATCACTAGTCACACCCATCCCCTGCTCACAGCTATAATCTCTGGCATTTCCAGAAAAAACTCATGTAAACAGCACTTCCCCAAACTCAAAATTCCTCATCTCACTGATCCTCCTAGTCTGCAACTTTGTTCAAAACTTCTCCCCCCCCCCCCTCCCCCCAGAACTCTTCAACCCACACCCTTTACACTAGAAACAGGCAGGAAATCCAAACATTATCCCACTTCCACTCCCTATTTAAAGATAGTCCACACCACATCTACACAAAAATTTACAACTTCCTCTCAACAATTTAAAATAAACTTCACGCAACCAATTCAAGTTCACCCTTAAAACTTTCCTTATTGACAATTCCTTTTATTCAGTGCTACTGTGAACTAATTGATTAAAAAGATATAGATGTAGTATTAGCAACTAGTTGTAGGCTCATACAAGAACAAAGTACTTGTCAAAAGCAAAATAAATGCAAATACTTATCTTTTCGTGTTGTGCATGGAGGGCTCACTCGCCCATGCTCACGGGGAACTTGTTTCTGGGAGAGATGGTAAAGGGTTGGACCTGAGCTAAGCTGTTGGGGGTTGACATCCTTGTAGGAAACCAATTGGAGAATAAATACAAAGGCACGTGTTTGTTAAAATACACTTGTGTTGGCCTAAGATTACCACAGCCTGGTGGACTTTGAAGTAAAGTATCATTTGATTCTTTTACGGTTTGTAAAGAGTAAAATGGTTAATAATTGTAATGATAAATAAAGTTTTTAATGGTACGGACAAAAACTTAATCATTTGATTCTATGGTATGGTATGAGATCCCCAAAAAGTGGCAAACTCAAATTAATTCTAGTGTAGTAAGATAACAATAGTAGGACCACAAAATGAAAGTAGTAGTAAAAGGGAAGAAAACAGATATTGGAAAATTCTCCTTCCTGAATAGAACAAGTAGAGATTGGAATGGAATTAAGGAGGTGTTTGAAGGGGAAGAAATGGAAGTGAAGACATTAAGTGGCCGGATTAGTTTGCCAGAAAGTGGCTTTCAGACCCTTTTTTTTCCACCGTTTGAGGGTCATATCGTTGAAGTTATCATTTCAATATTTCAATAGGTTGTAAACAAAAGATGTGAAATTGGGTAACCATGGCCCTTTTTTCGAAAATTTTCCCCCAGAACGCTAGAACCACCCCGAAACTATTCATTTTTGACCTTCTTTAGAACCATGTATGCAAAAGTGCAATAGAGAATTCGAAAAAAGAGCCATGGTTACCCAATTTGAGGTCTTTAGTCTACGACATACTGAAATATTGAAATGATTACTTCAACGATGTGACCCTCAAACGGTGGAAAAAATGGGTCAGTTTCAAAATTTTCCATGATCAATTTTTAACTTTGTACACCCTACGACTGCTTCTCGACAAAATATGAGACGTTGTTGATATTCCGTGCCTCTCGTTATCACGCTCGCTGGAGTGATGAAAGGAAGGGATTAGCTAACTGTAATTAAACATTTCTATCTTGCATTCGACTAGACTATTTCTCATGAAGAATTTAAAAACACGTTATGGCAGGCGCATGAACAAATTGCCGTTTAGGAACCGCAAAAATGACTTTATAAGTTCTATTCAAGTTGCTCCACGATCCATTCGGCATAACAAATGTAATGATGTCGGTTTAAATTAGAAATGTATCAATCAATACTCTTTTTTGCTGAAAGATATCGCGTTTGCAATTAATTTTGTTCCCGGAAAGCAAAACTATCTGAAGCTTAGGAGATTTCAAAGGGATTGTAAACATTCATGCGATAGAAGTATAAGACCCAAGTAGTTGATTATTTTTGAGTGATATTGTAGCTACTTAGTGATGTACAAAGTTTGAGTCAACTCTTCAAAAATAAACAATCTGAACTGCTCCAGACCCTTAAGGAGAAAAATAGAAGATATTATTGAAGAGAAGAATAATTGTAAAAAAAGTGTATGATAATTATAGTTTTTAAGGAACCTGCCACCAATACCATGTATTATTTGCAGAGTATTTCAAAATAAATAAATAATTTCTTAATAATAATATTTCAAGAAAATTGCACGGTAACAGTGTTGTAACTTATCTAGATATTTGTATCTAGATACTGTATCTAGATACTTTTTGACAATCTTGTATCTGATCTAGATACTTTTTATTTCAAGTATCTACAATCTAATCTAGATACTTTTTTTCTGCATCTTTTATCTTTTTAATGGTTTAAGATACAAGATACATTTCCAGCAAGAAATGGGTCGGAATTAGCAAATCTTACGTATTTGTAAATAGCAATAGGAAACTCCAAATTGTAATAAATTTACAACCACCGTCCCTCCAAGGGCAAAGGCTCTCACTGCCTAAACTCGCGCCGTTTATTTGAGTATGCTGTTTGCGCAACACACCAAGAGGGTGCGCTGGAGAGCGCTAGGTCCTGCCTCGCGTGAAGTAGGGAGCTTGTTGCTTCATTTGAGCTTATGCTTCAAACATATATAACAAATGATATGTGAATTTGTTTAAAAATGCGATTTTTTTACGTAATTAATTCCCGGACACTTTCCCTATCCTTTTGTTATCCTGATTTTCCATGGACTCGACCGTTTCAAGAACGGAACGTAGTATCTTTTCTTTAGATACTTTTATCTAGATACACTTTCAACAATCTTTTATCTTAATCTAGATACATTTCAAATTGGGTATCTAATCTTGTATCTAGATGCAATTTTTCTTGAGTATCTAATCTTGTATCTAGATTGTTTTAAAAAGTATCTGTTACAACACTGCACGGTAATGCTGCAGTAATACTACCAATTTACTTTTCTATTTCCCAGGCGAGTACTCATCCCCCCCTGAAGCCAGCTGGACTACTGCAGCAACCCTCACTCACGACAACTGCCACCGGAACCAAAGGCACAGTCATCTCGGCCTTTGGTTCCTTACCCAAGAAGCCGAGGATCTGAACAACATGCCTGGGGATTATGTGGGCAGACGTAGAATGCAACAAGCACAAGCAGCTACAAATCTATCTAGTGAAGTGAGCCATTTGTGACATTTTAAAACTGTAGAAAGATTGGGCAAGTTTTTTATTTCTATGTTAAGGAGTATTTTACAATGTCTGATTGAAGAGGCAAGACAGATGGGCCTGTGTTTGGCCTGTATTCTTGTGTTGCATGATCAGTTACATGATCATGATACATGGTCACCTTGACGGTGCATTTAAGATTGGATGTGTTACCATTGGGTTTATAGGTTTAGGCAGAGTCGACCGCTAATGCTAGGGTGGCTATGCAGACACCCTAGCTTTAGCGGTGGGACTCGGCCTAAACCTATAAACCCAATGGTGTTACCTAATCAAGATAACGGACTTTTATAAATTACTCCACTACTAGCCTGTGTGGCATAAAAAATATCAATTAGGTACCTTTAATTGGTGAGAAATGTAATAACAATTTATTAAAACTTATAATACAAGTTGTTCATTATTTGTCAGGTAACTCTATCTTATTTAACTTAGAATTGACAATATTTAAACTATTCAGAACCTTTGTGACCATACCGGTCGCTACTGTCGTACTGTTCTCTCGTATCGTAAAGGGCTGTCCACACGTCATGATCATCTTCCTGAGCAGCGTGAGATAAATGGTAGCGTGTTCGCCAGGCATGATCATCTCTACATCCTTGCCCAAGTCCAATCGGCATGGGACATTCCACGTACGACTAAACAGCTGCTGGATGTACTTGGAAACAACCGGCTTGCTCCTTCCCCCTTCTGAGCGAGCCAAGAAGTATATATTGGCCTCATAGTGATTGCTAAGCTTCTCGCTGCCCGTCGCACAGAGCAGCATTCCCCGTTCGACGGCTTGGATTCGAACTCCACGAAGTAACGCACCGATGTTTTCACCCGCAGCAGCCGATGGGACAGAGTTTTTGAAAATCTGAATGTCGCTCACTGTTGTTTTGATGTGGGAGTCGAAACCCAGTAGGTCTGCCTCAGCATTTTTCTTCATTGTCCCTCTCTTTATTGTGCCAATGACGACAGTACCTCGCCCTGGGACTGTGAATGCGTTATCGATAGGCATTAGGAACGGAGAAGTGAAATCTCGGGTTGGTGTTGGGATGTGTCTGTCTATAGCGTCCATCAGTTTTCGTATGGCAGACTCTCCAAATGCAGAGGTTGTGTCTCCCTTAAGAGCCATCAGTGCAGAGCCATAAATTACTGGTGTGACGATGCCATCAAATCCAAAATCGGTTAACAGTTCCCTGATTTCGATCTCTACCAGTTCTAGCATTTCGTTATCGACGGCATCGGCTTTATTTATAAACACCACTATGTGTTCCACTCCGACTTGTTTGGCCAAGAGCAAGTGTTCTCGTGTCTGTGGCATCGAACCATCTGTTGCGGCCACGACAAGAATTGCACCGTCCATTTGTGATGTGCCAGATATCATGTTCTTAATGTAATCAGCATGTCCAGGGCAATCGGTGTGGGCGTAATGCCTCTTTGTGGTTCTGTATTCAACATGGGCAGCTTTTATCGTGATTCCACGTGCTTTTTCTTCAGGTGCCTTGTCTATCTCGTCATACGGTATAAATTTTGTCAGTCCATCATTTGCTAAGATCTTTGTTATTGCCGCAGTGAGTGTAGTCTTGCCATGATCCACATGCCCAATGGTGCCGACATTGCAGTGGGCATTAACTTCTGATTCTGTCGAAAAGGTTCGAGATGCAGAAATGAGTCCTGAAAAACTTGTGCATCTCAGAGACATTGATCTTATAATATGTTGTGGCAAGAATAAAGCACAAGTTTGTCCACATCTAGCTAAGCACCAAGCAGCCATGGTTTGTCGCGTATTAATTAACTAGTTTTTATTTCATAGTCACGTTATGTTTATTCCAAATATTTATATAAGTATCTTTGTTCTAAATTATCAGAAACACATTTTACAGACAATCGAGAGATCTATCTTTGATCTGAACGTAGAACCATGTAGAACATAACCAACTCAACTCAACTGTCAACTGACATCAGCTGTAAATTTTGGCGGCAAGTAGCGAAATCCTAATTTGTCTATTCGGTCATAAAATAAAACTCTGTAGCTCTAAATAAGAGGTAAGGCGAGACAGACTTGTCAATAACAACGAGTGTTAATAGATAAGCTCATTATGCAATATAAATGGTTCTTGAATCATCAATTCACTAAATGAGATCAGTGTTCACAACTTCCATGGATTGCCATGGAGGTAGGTTAGAGCATAGCTAGAGCTTTGAATGAAAGCCAATACTCTCATACACTTACGAGCCCATGGACTCAGCCTGTTGAATTCTAACGCGCAGTGTGTATTGCGAATCTGCCCCATTCTCGGCCTCTCGGAGCGTTTCGTGCTCGGATAGGCATGGCCCAAGCGGGCTCGAAAGCGTGGGAAAAGCGTAATGTTAATAGTTTCATTAATATATGGTAATGTGTACTGACTATAAGAGAAGGCAGTAACTAGAAAGTAAAGCAAGCAGAGAAAGTAAGCAGATTAAATGCGTACAGTATGTGACATATCGTACGTCCCCTGTACCTACCCGGCACCCCTCGTCAAGGGAGTGGGCCTCTAGCTCAGGTGATCTGATGGGGCAGAATGACTGGCAGCTTTGGCACAGGGTAGTCATTCATGGGTACTCCAACTGCGTGTCTCGTACACAAGAACCAGACCCATTCTTGTCTGTTTTGCTATCGCTTACAACATGTGTTAGTTAGAACGAACATTCTATCAGTACTAACTGCCACTAATCTGTTTCCTTGTTTGTTTACGTGCATACCACCTCCCAACTACCGTTTAGTTCCTACCTCTTATAGTAGAACATTTTTAGTAGCAAGTAGGTATTGAATTTGTTGGTTCGTTGATCTTGGCATTAGATTTAAAGCCAGAAGACATTTTTTAAATCCGCAACTGCAAAGGACCGAGGGGCTGGGTCAATGTTATATAATACTTTATAAACATTTTATTTTATAATGATTGCAGAATACAATGTTAAGCCACATAAAGTCGATGTTGAGGGGTTCAAATGTGAAGTTAAACCCAAAGTAATTCCCATACAAATTCTCTTTTTCCTTAGTAGGTGCTGAATCTAAAAAAAAGGGAAAGAAAACTACTCAATAGGTTAAAAACGCTCCATAAATGGAAGAACTCCGTGAAGAGGTGCTTGAAAAGCGCCGAGTCTACCCTCAGGTCTGCTCAAAATTATTGTCGAAGACAATTGACTTGGAAATAAAAATATTGGCAAGTATTTTTTCTATACGTAGGTATACTAAGCCATATTCTGTAACTTTCAAGATGAGAACATTCATTTGACAAAACATGAGTTCTCTTATTACTGAAAAGTTACTGAAAGGGGTTCAGAGCCACCGTATCACCTTGCTTAGCGAGGTACCAGCGCATTCTGGTGCCTAACTTTTCATTTCCTTCTATAGTTAAACAGGAAGGTAGTTCTCCCTCCATGTGAGTCATGGGACTCATACGAACATCCTATGCTGACCGAAGACGAAATAAACAAGGAGAACAAAGTAATTGCCGAAACCCTAGCCGGCTTGCAAGCTCTTGACAAGGAAGTATCCGCTGACATTGGCAAAGTTGTCAGGAAGGCAAATGATATTAAAAAGGTACTCAAAGTAGTGGATAGAGAAAAGCAATCTGAATTATTGAACAATGTAGATGCACTGAAGAAAGAAACTTAGTGGAAAATATTTCTGGCTTAATTAAGAGCCACAAGCCCATGGTTTGGATTCTCTATTAATTATGTAATGCAAAAATGTGTCATGGAAATAATAAGTAGCATTGCTAACATTTAGTTACCTATTTTGAAGTTCATACCAAGGATTATTTTGTGTACCTTTGTCAATAAAATACATATTTAAGGTAGAATAAGTATAATTTTTTCAATTTTTGTAGCTATGATAATTCGATACTTGGCTACAAAATCAACTTGAATAACATTAAAATAAATAGGTTGTACAAGAAATTAAAAAAAGTAGTTTGCCTATTACACCACATTATTATAAATGTTTAATATGTCCATTCCCTTGGGTGACATGAGCCTTACTTTCTAAAGCATGATGTCACAACACGGCAAGTCGGGATAATGTGCATCCAACCTCATCAGCCACACATTGCCTTCTCACAGCTGAAGAATTTGTGATTTTGCCAAACAAAAGATGTCTATCCTAGATCAAGTCTTTCAATTCCAAACTGAATGACATTACCAAAATAGTTAAATTCATCTTAAGCTGGTCTAGATCTTTTGAGGACGTAAAAAGTAAAATTTAAATAATAAAAATTGGTGCAAACATGGGTGGTAAATTTCTGTGCAGTGCACGTTTTTGGGACACATTTTGCTTGAAGCTGAGTTATTAGCCACCAGACATGTTCCGCAACCATAAGATTTTAAGGTTGGCCGGTAACCCGTCGGTATATCGCTTTATATCTCCGGTCTTCGTAAGAACAGTCGTGTCGCCTATCCCTAAGGTTAGTTATGGCAGAAGGTTTTCACGAACGAACGAACATCAAGAACACTCCATTTCATATGCATTTGGTTGAGGTATAGCCCCAGTGATGTCTGGCTTTGGTTTTTGAGCTTGTTTTCCTTCTTTCATGTTGTTTTCATGAAATATTTGGAGAATATTTATTTATTATTAATTATGCACTGCTGAACATACATCATTAGGTTTTTGAGCATGATCTCCTTTTGCATTCTTTTTGTAAAATATCTGGTGAATATTTATTTATCATTCATTACACACTAAACATACAGCATAAACAACATTTTAACTACAAACTAATAAGTGCTTTGCTTTTCTTACAAATAAGTACACATACTTGAAAATGCTTACATGAAAATATAAAATCTGAATTTTTGTCGAATCAGATTAAAATACCATAAATATTTCCAATATAATACATAGGTATATCAGTATGTCTGATCTGTTACAGTTAATATAATAATATGATGTACGTAAAATTTAAAGTGTGAATACCACACTCGCAGTTCCCACTTCCTTGCAGCCACAGTAAACATACAGTATTGATATGATCCCGACCCCGTCTACCTCTCTCATCGATTCCACTTCACGAGGCTGCTTTCAAAAGTGTGAGTCTACCGGTATATTCAGTATGGGCGATGAGCTTCGAGCTGGCAGATCCAGGATACGCCTCAAGATCATTTCCTGGTCGGGCGTCAGGTTCAGCCTCGTGTTGCTATTCCTCAACGGATGCGGCGACCCTCTATGTTCCTTCACGCTCGCCCCCATTCCATCCACAGACCCGCTGCGAACCTTCACTGTCTTTGAAAGGTTGTTCTGCTCTGCCTTGTCCAGCGAAACACAGTGGCCAGCGCCCGCCAACGACGTATTCCTGCAATTCTGCGGCAACGTGTTGCCCGAAGAATATCCGACGTCAGCACCTTTGTACCTAGCAGCCTTCTTAGTGCACAATCCATGCCGACTTAATAGCGTAAACAGGTCGCGACGATACTGCTTGGTCAACAAGGCATAAAGGTACGGGTTAGCACAAGAATTCAAAGGGTAGAAGAAAACTAGCAATATCTTTAGGTGCGTGACATTGATGAGGGGATAGCCAGCAAGCGCTGTGAGCCCGAAAAAGGCGATCGGAGACCAGCAGGCAAAGTCGGTAAAGACGAGAAGCGCCATGCGTTTGGCGACGGTACGGTCTGAGCGTGAGGCCGCAGAGTCATGGCCGCTGATGGCGCAGTAGATGCGGCCATAGCATGCGCAGATCAGGACGAACGCGAGGGCGTTGACGAGAAGGAGCATCATCAGGTAGATCATGTCGCCGATGTCCTTGTTCTCCAGTGGCAGACAGATGCTGGAAGATGGACACACATTTTATTGCATGCAATTGACGGTTTTAAAGGCATTTCAAAAGGGATATTAGTGATATAATCAATAAGTACCTGCCATCATTAAAATGGGCAAATCACAGAACTAATTTTCAGAACTGAACTACCACTAATATAAATTTACTTTGAAATCATATAGCTCTCACTTTTATCACTAGCTTTATCAGCTTGAGACTTTTTTTCAACATTTTTTCAATTTGTGATACTTTTGCCCAAGGGTCATTGTTTTTTGAGAAAGAGAATCAACATAGTAATTAGGTTATATCATACCTCGTCTTGGAGTAGCTGCTTGTGCCGAAAAGTGGCAGTGCAGCCATTGCGATGGAGTACACCCATCCTAGCACCATGATCCGAGCTGCGGTAGTCAGACGTAGCCGTTTGTCGAGGTGAAGTGCAAACGTGATGGCGTACCAGCGTTCACTCGTGATCACGGCAAGAGTGAAGATGGATAACTCGCTGGCAAAGACGGTCAGGAAGCCTGCCACCTGACACCCGGGGCCTGAACAGGTCACATGGGTAACTACTTGTTAAAAACATTGACATAGGAAAGGAGATTTTAAAAGCTGGGTGATGCAATTTTTTATTTTATGTTTGTGATATTACTAATAAATAAGTCAATCCGCTCAGCCGTTATTTAGTCGGTCAGGAAAACTTTGCGCATTTTCACGTTTTCTGCTCTTCAGCTTCTGCGTGTAAAGACTCTGGCTTATTGAATTATTTTTTCATAAATATTTAAGGGGATGTCAATGATGTCAAACATCAGAGAATTGATTCTGCATTTCAAAAGATATCTTTAAATTGCTTAAATTGCATTTAATGAAAAAATAGCTAAAATAATGTTCCACACCTCTCTGCCAGTCAATGGCACTATTAAAGTAAGCGCCGATGGAGCTTGCATCCGCAATGGCGATCATCAGCAGATAGAGTCCCATGCAGAGATCGGCGAGCGCAAGATTGCACATGAGAAACTTGGGCACGGTCATGCGGAAGCGTGCCGAGACCAGCACGAGGAGGACGGCGAGGTTTCCGACAACGGCGGCGACGGCAACCAGCCATACGGCGCTGCGGAGGCCCCAGTTGCCCATCAGGTCTTCGCAAGGGTTGAATGCGTCCGGTGATGGCTTGCAAGTGAAGTTCCGCGCCGCGCGGGATAGGTTGCCGCAGTATGCCTGGGAATGGGGGAAAATGCAGGCATTTTATTTATTGTGTCGGCACCAAAATTTAGCGTTGAGTGTAACTTCCGACTAATCATGAAAGACTGTGACCAATTTAAGTTACTCGGTGCTGGAAAAAACACAAAGAATTCATTACAATGATAGTTTAGAGTTTCCTAGAGGTTTTTTAGCCACTTTATCAACAACAATTTAAAGTATAAACTCCGTAATAAACGTCTCAGGATGTTGAAGATTACAATTTTTGAAGTCCAAGCTATGCTGGCTCTAAGATCACATATAGCCATAAGAGATACTACTGGCCAAAGTTCTCCAAAGTAACTTTTATGCTAATATATTTAAATATCCCTCACAAACTGTGGGCTTGGCAGCTCTTAAAGCAACCCACCTGAATCATCCGAGGGCTGATGGTTACTGTGTTCTGATGAAACACCCCATCCCCGTCCAGCGATGCCCCGCCGGCAAACTCTCGTTCCAATGAGCCCCAGTCGGGCGCAACGTGACCAGCTGTTGCATTGTCCGGGGAGAAGACAAGGTGGCCAAAGTCTTTAGCGTCATCGCGTTTGGCCCGTGCAGTATGCACTGCTGTGTCTGAGCAGTACTTGGCGTGGATATGTGCGACCGTGCGCTGTTAGGGCATGTCACGATGGTCAATGTATGGAGTTGTTGGCGGAAAAACTACCATTACTAAAACACGATACAGCCACGTTTCTCGTGGCTTTAACTATTTAGTCCTACATATATCGTCTTATCACAGGTCCTAATAGATTCTTGGACTTTGGACTTGGGATATATATATATATATATATGCATTATTTTGTTTCATCTTCACTATCCTTGTATGTAGAGTTACCGGCGCCTCTGGGCATTCGCCAGGAACACAATTATGAGTATGCATTAAATTTCTAAGACTGGTGTCTGCTCTTGTCCTATCTATAGCAGCAGTTTTCAAAAAAAGTATTCCAAACAGCTGATTTCCCGACGTTTCATAACAATATACTAGTTAGGTACTTCCTCAAATATTTAATAATTACGAGAAAATGCAGTTTCCGAAAAGAGAAATGGGATAAAATGGGAGAGTTGCAGTTCTCTATAATGTTCTATCAGCCATCTAACCTCAGTCAGTCATTGGTTCATTGCGCAATAAAAATTGTCGCAGCTATCATCTCTAGGTGGGACTCGGATCGACATTCTCCTAAATGAATGGGCAATAAAATGTTGGGCTCGCGTGACAATAACATCTCTCTTATCTTGGGGCACAATCTTGGACGCTCATAGGGTATTTCGTAATGTCTCTGGGTTGTGAGTGCAACAAAATTGCAGAACCGGTAGTCGTGTAGGGACCTAGTTGGTAAGCTGGTAGTTGGATCGTACGAGCTCGGCACTACAAATGAGCATACAAACGTGAGTGTGCCGAGTTCGTGTGTTATCACTTGCTTGCTAAGAAGTCGGTGTGTACGCCGTGTGTGGTTCGTGTGAATTGTGAGATAACTCACCTCGTGTGCAGCAAACTGCTCAGGGTCGTGAGTGGCTGGGAACTGGAACGCGCAGCAGTGGTAGGGGTAAGTCAACCACGCGACCTTCAAATACTGCAATGAATGTCATTTCGGTTAGTGTTGATGAACATTTGCTTACAAAGTTTGAGACACAACAGAGTTCTGATCACTGCCCAGTGTTTAAAATGCCATTTGTCGAGTAACTGAAGGGAATTGTGATGTTAGTTTTAGTTTAAAAAAAAGTTTAGATTTAGTATAAATAACTATAGTTATAGTTATAAGCTCATACTTGTCAAAAGCAAAACAAAAAATACAAATACAAATACTTGACTCATAATTAAGTGGGTGGATCGTCTTAGAATATACGCAAAACCATATAATTATTTCTTATGGTGAAATGGAGTAAAGTAAAGGATTGATTTCTGTTAGCTGTCCCCCTGTTGTGAGCTAAAACGAAGCGAAAGCACATGAATGAATTGATACACAAACAATAATAACATAGGGGCACAAAAAATCTACAAAAATGCATGATCCCATTCGTTACAATTCCATGAATCCAGAACTTTGCGTTGATCCTTCAATAACATTTACATTTACGGAAATAGGAATATAGGGTTTGTTTACTTTAATGAATTCAAGCATGTTTTAGTGGGCTTAGTTATTTTAGCGATATAACAGGGCATCAGCCGTTACATACTCAGCTGTTACAAAATACAAACACATGTCAATTAAATTTTGCATTGATTATTAATTGGTATAACCAAGAAAAAATAACACAATATAGAATAAATGTACAAATAAACAATTGACTAAGAAATTAGCCAAATGTATATGAACATGTTCAATTTACTATCTAACCAAACATTCCAAAGCAACCAATAGGTTGAAGCGAAAATAAAAACACTCGTGAATGCAACTCCAAGCCAAATCATATCATCAACAAATGAAACCATTTAAACAAGACGAAATTTGTAAACACTCTACAGTATTCCTATGACACCTCATTACCATGACTACACCCTAACAATACTGTCGGGTAGAAATAATTTCGAATAATTTCGAGTTTGGATTTATATTACATGACAAATAATAGTGTAGAGTAATAAGATGTAGCCTATTGTAGGTACTTACCTCGAAGCTGTAAATTGAGGGGAATCTCTTGAGACTGTAGGTGTCCTGCAGGCGCAGTATCTCGAGATCTTTGAGTCCATGTGTGGGCAGATAAGAGATGGCCGTCTCCGACAGGTCCCTGAGGGTCGATCGACAACCAAAATATACCAGCATGCATCATACATTTACCCATAGCATAAGCCGTCCAAACTACTGGTCATCAAAACTATTTGGACTACTGTCGGATTCCATAATCGGCTGGCAGCGCACACCTATTCACTTTTGAAACAAGTGTTTTTGGTGGGAAAACAATACACTGCTATAACGAACCAAAGAGAGACTGGTCCGTAACCACGGATTTATGTATATTTATTTTGTTTCGTGATCTTTGATTCGTTGTTTGGAACTAGAGAAAGAGGGAGAGAGAGGGAGAGAATCATCTGGCTGCTACCATCGAACGAGATGATTAATCATTTTAATTGAGACCGAACGATAATTCGAAGGCTCGCTTCAAAGATTTGTATTTTCAGAAAATATCGAACCGCAATTTTGATATGATCACCATTCATACAATTTCAGTTGCCAATTTAAGAACGGACTTTCCAATCTGCTTCACATACAAAACCGCCCTTCGTGTATCACTGGATATACGCACGCACTCTCCCATTTTACCAATACCTATGTATCCACATCAAAGAAAACAATTAGTTTTCCAGAACCGAACTTGATCGACAAAACCGATGCATTATCAGTTACTATGCGTCACTGACGCGGCTTGTATCAGCGTCAGCTACAGCGTCACTGAAACCCAGACGCACGTACAGTATAGCTACTCCATTGCGAGTTGTGTTGCATTTTTTATTGCTTCCCCATTTTGGCAGCGTGGGCGGAGGTCCAGGGAGGAGGTCTCGCTGGGCGAGAATCGTTTATTCGCCTACCGTCGCTGACCTCGCGGTGTGGGGGGGGGGGGGGGGAGAGTAGGAGAAAACAGTACCGAGCCAGTGCGTAAAGTGTATTGAACTTTGACATGCTAACTGAGAACGTTATTTTTCTATGTATAGTTGTACCTACATAAAGCAATTTTATTCACCGGTTTCAAAATGGGATGTTAAGCTTAAAATTCTGTACTGTAATAACTGCAAAACTTGCCTCTCTTGGGGCAGTAACGCACTCTCGTTAGGAGCAACATTCGTCTTTATCGATATATGTGCTAAAAGAAACGACATTTTCTGTCACAATATTTCCTAAGGAGCAAGACCTGAACGTATGCCCTTCCTCCCATATTTTCCTAAGGAAAGTTTGAATACAATGAGGCAAAAAAGCAAAAAGCAAATGACCAAAAGGTAAACGCGCCTTAAAGCCCAACTATTCATTCATGTCCCCCGACAGTGAACGAGTCTTGATTTAAAGCTTTGTTAGATCATTGTCAGTGGCGCGTACGTCACAGAGTAGAAAATCAAAGCCTCAACACCCACGCACCAGGTTGGGTCTACAAAGCAGCCTTTTGAAATGTTGTCTTTATGATTACGTGTCCGGCATCGAAACACTACACGCTCTCATTCTGATTAACTGAATGAAAGTTAACCGACTGAATTAATTGTGAAAATCCCACTTCGCCGCGGACCCTTTTGCAATGAATTTCTCCCTAAAGTGTCCAGCCTCTCGGTGAGCTAGCTCCAGCCTCCAGTTCACACGGCTATCAGAGATGTGCCTAACGAGGATTCCACTTTCCAACGAGGATACACATTTTTTACGAGGGAATTCATTTTCATCCGATTTAAAAGTGGGCCATGCAATTCGCTATACTAACGAACTAAATGTGAGACAATACGCTAGATGAGAGCGTTCACTCTCTTCAATTTTGAGCATTCAGTTTTTGACACTTCCACTTGTTTCAGTACCGATAGTTTCTTTTTAAATTATAACTAAAAGTTTAATACAATTCTTCGGATATTTTTATAGGTATACATAATTCTTTTCTCAGTCAAATGTTATGTGATCTTTGCTTTTGTCAATTGCTAGAAATGGAAAAAATTAATCGCTCATCTCATCCCACCTCGCGAGAAGCTCATAATAAAGCAGTATCCAATCTCATACCAGTGGACCATTATATAAATATACTCTTCGCTCGTATTAGCATAGCCAGGACTTGACATTCGCAGACAGGACAGAAGATTGATTGAAATTCATGGGTCTCACGTACAACTCATGGAGGCTGCGGATCCCATCAAACGCCTCTGTCTGGATTGTCCGAAGTTGTCGATTGCCCCTCAAACTCCTGGAACAATCAGACGTAGTTCGGTGAATTGATGAACGGCACACTTGTTGAGGATCGGCCACAATTCAAATGCTGCTTTGGATTTGCGATTATTTCGCGTTGTTTGCTGGGCATTTGAATGCGCATTTGAATTTGCTGTGTAAGCGGCTTGAAGTCGGACGTGCAAAGCGTGGGCGGTTTGTTGTGCAGGTTTCCGACGAAAGCGATTTGCTTGGGTATTAGCATAGGGCGCCCCATTGAAACATTTGGACGGATAATTTTACCGTGCTCACGGAGGGCGTAACAAATTAGAAACTATTTGCGGCATATGAATGATAACATAATTTTAAAGAATTCGGTCACGGTTTTTTAAAATTATACATTAAAAGTGTAATGCTGGATATGATAAAGTAAGGTCCGGTTTAACGAAAACTTTCAACTCCTCTAGTTGAGATCCCAACTAGGAGTTACAGCTGAAGTCCCTGCATGTGATTAGCTGAATTCAGTTGTAACTCCTGTATAGTTAGGATCTTGACTAGGAGTTGAAAAACTTAGTGAAACCGGGCACAATAAAAAAATCACAGTTTTGAGTTTCGATGCTGTTGATTGAAAATATGACTGCTGTATTGAATCGATTTTCTTGTCGGAAGTAGCAGCACGAGTACCGTAAGCTATGTGCTAAAAGTGACGGATCGGGGGCACTGAAGCCATGACAGCCCATCCCTGTGCCCTGAGTTCGAAGCTTACTCGTCTTCACGATTTCTTGAAGAGTGCCTATGAATTAAAGATGCAATTCAAACCGTGCTTTTACTACCCAACATCAATTTCTAGAAGTGAGAATTTTAATTTCTAGAGCGAAATTACAGTATACTATTTTGCGATATTTTTATCGCTTGGTTAGTGCTTTATAAACACATTAAAAGGTAAACAAATATTTATGAACTAACCTGATTTATTTAATTGCAGATGAGTATTATCATAGACGAATGAGTGTGGTATTATGATGTTTAATTAAGTAGGGTGTGAACGTTCACGAAAAGCATCAATAATAATAAATTATAGATAGAATGTAATTGAAATTGGAAATGAATTTCTCGTCTCAATTGCGGAAAATGCTGGATATTAATAGGCAGGTGGCACTTTCACCTGTTTACTAAGTTTAGGAAAATCAAATTAGTCGCGTTGTGCTCTGATGTCTCCAGCCCACGCTTGCAGTGCTTACAACCAATTGCTCTGGCCCCGCACCGTGCAATCAAGCTCTTAAAGAGAAGGCTGCTCAGGTGTGTGGCTGGGTGGGTCTGCCTTAGCCTTACAGCCACCACTCTATACGTAATATCACATAATATCTGTGATAATATCATAACATATATCACTTTACATATATCATAAAATGTGATGGGCTGTTATGAAGGCAAATAAACATATGGGTTACTTTCTACCTTGCATATAAACTTATCGCATTTGTCAGTCTTTCGGAGAAACCTAATCTAAAATTTAAATCAATGATTATAAATTATGAGTTGATGTAATGAGGCAAGTGTTGTTTTCGAAATAAATTTAAGCGATTTCGCGAATATAATCCATGATTTCATTGAAGGTCCTTGTGGGACTCAGAATCAAACACTGTTATTTCTAGCCCTAAATTCCTCTCTTTTATGTAACCAAATTGTTTGAAAATAAAATAAAATAAACTAAACAGAAATCCCCAGCTGTAATCCCCTGAGGCTATGGCGTGCACTTACAGAGAAGCGATTTGTGCGCCTTCGAAGGCGTGGTCTTCGATTTCTTCGATCAAGTTGTTGTTCAGCAAACTGAAACAAGAGCGAAGGCGACAGTCAAAAGAAAATTCACTGATAAGAACGGCTCTGAACGCGTTTTCCAAAGAATTATTCGAGTTTTTCTTTTGGTTGATGACGTTAATCACTTTGAGTCTTTTAGGGTTTTACAATGCCAGTTGCAGTAAGCGCGGGTGTAATAAGTTTTTCAATCCCTAGTTGATATCCCAACCAGGAGTTGCAACTGAATTCGTTACATGATTGGCTGAATTCAGTTGTAACTCATATGTTTTCTACACATTTTGTTCTGAACGAGGCTCTCAATGTCAAGCAAATCTTCGAAGCTTTCCGGAGGCAAATGCCAATGATTCTTAAACCGGTAAAGAATTTTTACTAAGATTTACTAATTATAGATTTTACAATATTTACAATCTTCGTCAAGGACTAAAGAGTAAAGACTAGGTATTTTATATCCTGGTTGTTTATGGATGACATTGTTACAAGTCGATTAATTTTTTCCCGACTGCATGAGCGTTCACAATAAAAAAGAAAGGAGAGAACGAGATCTGATATCAGTTGATTTTCGACGCTTCTCTAGCAGGATGTCAAAAGAAGATGCAAGTTATATTCTATGTTGTTATTATAGATTTTCATTCCCGTGGCGTTGAATTTCATTTCCATCTTTGACTTTATTATCGTGTGCTTCTGCTGAGAATAATTACCTTCGTGGTAAACAGGATCTTGTGTACATAATATCTTTCGCCAGCTGCATCTTCCTTGCTCTATTTCACACACTTCCAATACGTCCATTTAAATCAAGTTTCATATTTTATTTCTATTTCAAGTAAAGCTCTTTGTACGGCAGACCAGTGCAGACGTGGTTCTCGATTGCTCTGTTAGTCCAACCATGGGAAAAACAAGAAAGCTGTGAGCAGTGATTTTACCTAATTGGTAATAAGAAGTGGGCCGGTAATAAACCATAAAATGCATTGTCAAGATCATGGTCCACTCACATTTATAAATGTGTATTACATTTAATTTGTTTATTAAGTCATATTTTTTTATCTTCATTTATTACAGTGAGCCATAGTATTTAGACTCACTGGATTCTATTATTTAGGCCCTTGTTTGAAATCAGCAAGAGATTGAAGTGAATAGCATCGGCTCGCGCGGCGTGATATGTGAGTCAACACCCAAATGAACCTCTTCGGGTATCTGTTCTAGGTACTTTCAAACAGCGTGTCGGTGGGGGGGGGGGGGGGGGGGGCGAGTCAAGTCACACTGTAATTGCGTTTTCGTGCCCCTTAGCCACCAAATTCATCGGAAATACTCTCAAGTCCAAGACGGCTTAAATAGAATACAGTGACACGTTGAACATTCCCTGATCACAGTTGATCGATGCTGTCTTCCTTTACAATTCATTGCCAGGAACAATAACGCGATGAAGCGTGTGAAATATCATCGAAGATTGAATCTTTACTGAATCTATAATTGTGCTATGCTCTTACAAATATATTTTTTGAAACATTATACATGGCTCGCTGGAGACTCCATACAATTCATGGATATGCAGGTAGATGGTTGTGCATAAAGTTGAATATTCTATTGGCAAAAATCGCAAAATCATTGTCTTAAATACTGTAAGAATATAATCCAATCCAATCGTTTTGTAGCGGATCCTACAGATATCTGGATACTTTCATATGACCGAATTCGAAGTTCACGTGGTTCTTTGATGCAGAAAATTGAGTTGTTTATAAATAAACATTACTTTCAGAGTTCAGTTCACTATGGCGCATCAGCTCATGCGAAAATTCTTTAAAAAATTGACTAAATATTTTACGAGGGATCCTGGAAAAATTCAAGGAACGCTGCTTGTGAGACATCAAACTCGTTCATCTCTATTTGCCCCAAACTAGCCCATCTTAATCATCTCAGACGCAGCCTTTGTACGCCTATCGTGTCTTGCTACAACATGTCATCATTCCCTGGCTTGCCACCAATTTGCGCCGTCTAAGGGAAACTCTCCGTCGTTTGAGGAAAACTCATGGAAAATTGTGTCACTTGACAGGAGCACAGGGTGCTTCATAGAGCAACGTGATCCCGAGAGCGAACGTGGTGTAATATTACTAAACTGATACTGGAACGTATAACTATTGGAGTCAGCTGAGTTTTGAAGATGAGTGTAATGATGCTAAGATTTAAATGACCGACTTTATTTGAGCTCTTCTGAATTTCTGTTGTAAGAAGGCTTTTAAATGGCCAATCGGCCATTGATCGGCCATTTTTATTGGCGGTCTGCCAATTTAAATGTCATTTGCTAATGGATGATCGAGCGAAGACTTCAATTCGACTTCCCGGAGAAAAAAAAAACTACCAGTTTTTTTTTGTTAGCTCTCTACCGACTAAACGGTTGAGGCGATTTTGATGAAACGAGTGTGGCATCTTCGAAATCTCTAAACTTAGATTTGCTACGAGGTTTTTGAGAAAGATCATTTTAGAAATTTGTTTGAGCTGCGTGTTTCTAAACATGACCATTAACCTTATACCGAAACGAAGTGACAGCGACGGGTTATTTCCCTTTAGACCGAGTTTCGGAATTTTATACCATGTGCTTCAATGGATGCTTGTAGCGTGCTTGTAGTTTTATTGCTGTTCGAAAACCTATGGTCTAGCGTGCTAGATCTTATAAGCACACTTAAAGCAGCTTAAAGCAAGGTACAAATGTATGAAGTGTTTCAGGGGAATTAAGGTGGTGTATAAAACTGACTCACGGTAATGTGACTGATAACCAATGAATGGATACCTGGAGTTTCTAGATAATGCAACAGACAGAAGATACTACCGAAGACTTACAAACATTCAAACAGGGCTTCTTTGTGGCAAACAAAAACTCCCCAAATCCGGAATGCTTGTAATTTCATCGTCTTGTCATCAGATGATCACACGGTGAGCCCAGACGAAGTAATTAAAAGAATCTGTACCATCGGCCGCTCTTCCCATCCCGTGCCCACTGGCCGTAAGTTTCGCTGTGCAATTTGTCTCCTGTTGACTTACGGAAGTGATGGGAAGTGATGTTTTTTAATTACTCTCCCGAGTTGTCTCATTTTTCTCGGTATTCCATCTGGTTGCGTGGAGGAGCCGAGTTTGTTCTGCGGGATGCGTTCAGGGGCACGAGAGAGACGTCAGTTGGACGGTTTTAAACCCCGTGTTGGTTTTAGTGTTGGTGTGTGTATATGAGTAGCATTTCAAGTTTTTGTTTCTTTGTCATCTTTCTAGTGGGTGCGCCACGAAAAATAGCAACCCGTTTTGCAAATTGATCCAAGTCCGCTTTGAGGGCTGCGTTCAGCCGCACAAGCTGGACATCAAATTGATAATTCTTAGCTCCTCGTCGTGGACTTTTCCCAGTGTTATGCACTCAACACATTTGAGTTCCGTCGTTGCGCCATAAAAAATTACAAGTTCGTTTCGTGGAGGAGCCCACTTTGCTCTGCGGGTTGCGTTCAGGAAAACAGAAACAAAAAGGCAGGATTGGATTGGTACAAAGAACCGTTTTGGACTATTTCCCAATGTTTCCCCTCAAAGTTAATCTTCATTCCGTGTGTCGTGTTTTACACCACTAATATTTCGTTGTGCACAATAGACCAATTTGCGCCGCGGGCTGCTAATGGCGCTTTGGAACATTTTTCGAAATTAACCGGTTCTTGATGAAAACACTTTTAACATTTTGTATTTAGTATGCGTGTTTTCTATCTTATTTTAAGCGTGCTGCGTCGAAGACCGTGCTAAAAGTGTATTAATAGTGAGTTATGTTGAAGTGCTAAGTTTGTTTTGTGGGTTGCGTCTATGGTGGGTTTCGTTAAAAAAATTCGTTTCGTTACTACCAGTGGCGTAGAGCTTTTTATGCACCGCACGATCACTTTGCAAGTTTGAAAGATTTATGTGTGTAGCTTGTGAATGGATTGAGACGTGACTATCTTTATTATTTTTATTTGTGGTACCTGCTTATAGGCATAGGTTGTACATGGCAATTTTCTCTAGCGCGCTATTCGGGCTTTGATCTTCTAACACACGCCAACGCCCAAAGCCGTGCGTGCGAAATAATGTGTGCACGAACCGTTCATCTGTGGGCAGGAGCCGATATTAAAGAAAAGCACTTCAAACAAGCTTTTTATTTTATAATTTGCTTGGAGATTTGAGATAAATTTTACAGTTTAAAATTAGCTTGGTGAAGTACGGAAACCCTACGTCACTTATTCAATGTTGATGTTTTTCATGATCTTTCGTGGTTCCAAAAACGAATGTTCAGACTTCTGTTAAGTATAATTTATTTTCGTGTCTAGAATGAATTTGAATAAGTTCGGCTATATTGAACTTTAATCTATACCCAATAAACCACCATATTCGACACGAAATTAATGTATTCATCTCCTGTAATATTATCCCCACTCTCATAGGCTGATAATTGGATCGGTTTCTGTATCTTGATGTAAAAGCTGTCTCAATTTCTCATTCAGAGTTTCACCGCCCCCCTTCGCTCCCTTCGCCCATGTCGCTCATGTCGATATTGTGACTCGGAACTCATTTATTGGAAAAAAGCATTTTGAACGTAGTCGGCTGAAAACCAAATGAGAGTTTTGTCAGACCAGCGCCCGAAAAATGGGAACATAATATGATTGTGGGTTGAAAGTAATCATTTTAAAGTGTCAGCAGAGTAGGCGTTTTCAAAATTCGATTTACTTATAATTCATAATTTACAAATAATTTACGTTATATAATATATCCAACTTAATCTCATTTCTACGTAGAATTCATATTTTGTATGTGTGTTTGTGTGTTTGAAAAATTATTTTTCTACCAGCCGCTTAGCATTTGGCCAACGAAATTAAATTTCGCTCGTCATTTTCTAGCCCAAAATTTGGAAGAAACGGCGACTGATTGAGCAATACAAGTAATAATTTAAAAGCGCAGCTCAGTTCAATAATTCGATTGAAATTAATTTTTACTTTGGCGTTGAACACGTAGACATAAATACGCAGTGAGTTCGTCCGCCTGTTTTTCCTCGTCGCTATAGTGGAACGGTGACTGAACGTGGGCGGCTTCTAGGTTTACAAGGGTTTGCGGTGTAGGCGCCTACCCTTTGCGTCAATGTTAGGCCCGAGGGGGGTGGCTGATGAAAAAGCAGTTACCTTTGCTTTTAATCAAGTATAATAGCACATATAGAATAGAATATACATATATAAAACGGGCGTTTGCATGTTGTAGTGAATTTTGTTGCAAAAAAATGACCAAACATTGTTTTAAGAAGTTTTGTGTAGGTGTTACCTAGCACCACAGATATAACCTTGTAACTGTGCTATGAGCCTATCACGTTATACGATGATGGCTGCATTGCATTCATTTAAGTCCCAAGCACAGTTCCGATTGTTAAATTTTTGAAGAGTTGATTCAAACTTGGTACACCCCTAAGAAGATGGAATCATTGTACAATGATCCAAGACCACGTGTAATTTCTTTCACATGGTGTGACCAAAGTCGAAAATTTAGCAATTAAAATTTTTGGAATAGACCAAAAGTTGCCGACGTCTCAAGGCCACACCATTAGGGTAATCATTCAAATATTTAAGAATGTTGTAGACAAAAGAGCGAACACGGCCCTTTTTCCCATTATTTTCTTTGCACTTTCGTATACAATGGCTCTTAAAAAGATAAAACAATGAAGAGTTTCGGGGTATGTTCTAGCATTCCAGGGCAAAATTTTCGAAGAAAGGGCCATGTTCGCCCTTATTTACTTCTTTTGTCTAAAACATACTGAAATATTAAAATGATAACTTCAACGATGTGGCCTTGAGATGTTGCCAAATTTTGGTCTGAAAAGCCACTTTTTGGCGAACTGATATGTAACCTTAAGATTGAGGTACTAGTTTATGCTTAAAGTATCAAAGCCTTTTTGATCTCGGAATGCTGTTTTATTTGTTAATGCATGCATGGTAAGGATATAATGTATAGGTAAATTTTAGAGTGATAAAGTCTCAAATTTACCTAACTATAGGGCTTCCCGAACGTAATTTGTGTTGCTTTGAAGATGAGCGTAGCTGTTTTTAGCGGAAAAGAATGTGCAAGCAGGTCTTCGAGGCCATGTTCAATTCAAAACGATTTTGATTAAATTTCACAAGCAAACGGCAAATTTGTACGAATAAAATATTGAAAAAATTAATTGAAAGGAGAACGAAAGGTAATGGCGTGCTGAATCCTTCAAGGATGCTTTTTTCAGTGTGCGTGTTATATCAGCAAAGATTTATTTAAAAATATCTATCACTCTTGGCCCTACAGCCTCGACAAATTTTCGAAAAATAAAAAAATGTTCGTATATTTTGATTTATTTAAAAAATATGCGGCTGATTAAGCTGGAAAAAACGTGTCTAAGTTGAGAACAAAGAAGTACGTTCTCTGAAAATTTCATTAAATCGGTTTGACGTTTGGTCTGTATAGAGCGCGCACAAAAACACACACAAACAAAAAAAAACACATACAAGTGACTTTTTTAGGGGTAGTGAGATGGAAGATTTTACTTCGTTCATCAAATATACCAAATGGTCACACAAGCTTAAAAACGTACCGAAAAATCCCAAAAATATATTATGATTGATGACGATTCAAACACACGAAAACTCTTTATTATTACAGCAACCTACAATAAACTCCGAATTTTTGCAGTGCCTACCGGAAGATCCATCCCGAATATCCATCTCAAAAACTAATTCCAAGATCGGCAATACTTATAAAGAAGCTGACAGTCTCAGCCAGAGAAAGTGTCCTCGTCTGACCCCGATCAATCCTAGTTAGCGCACACTGACTGCTACTGACACCTGTCACTGTCAGTGTATTCTGGCCCTTGAAACTGGAGCCGGAGGTCTATTCGATCTCTCCCCATCTCTCACGCTTACGTTAGCGTTGTCAAGCAACTTACTTGATGCTTGATGTGGCCTTATTCACTCATGCGTAATCTAATTGCCATAGAGTCTAGATGATATAGTAAACTGTGTACCATAGCGACTATGTACTGTATTACACGCAGTTGCAAGTATACTATGGTCAAATGTATATCCATGGTCAAAGTACGTCTCGCTTTCTGTGGCCGATATGGTATCTTGGAAAATGTGGTTTTCAACCCATTCCAATGATTACTGTGATACGGAGGAAATTGTCATGGACCAGAAGGATTTGCGGTAGGCTTAGAGAGCAGGGGACCTCGTCCTTTCTTTGCAAGTGTGATACGGTTTCTGTCAAGGGCAAATAAATACGGTCTATGTTCCTCTCACTAAAGTCTAAGTTAACGGTCATTTTAAATAATGGTAGACATTTTCTCAACGTAACTGGAATGGAAGATGATTCGGTCTCTGTGAAAGTAATTTTTATTTTCACTTTGGCATACTGCATTATAAAATATTCCCTTCAAGTGTACGCAATTTTGTTGACAAATCTAATTGGAAGTTCGATGCCGTATGCAAAGTGGAAACCTGTTTGTGAAATAGCCCTGGGGGGCGATTGTGTAACTTTATTTCGTTCGATTTGGCTCGAAATCACTCGATTTTAAATCACTGTCCGTGTTACACCATAGGCAGTGATATTGAAAACGAATGGTTTTGAAAACACAAAGTTACACCATCGCCCCCCAGGCCCTCATTTCATACGATACAAATCAATAGTAATTTCATGAAAAGATGTAGCCGTTCTGTGATTGAGGTACGTAGGATATATTTGATTAATGTCTTCTGCTCTTGAGTCTTATCTTGGCTGGAGTACCCTTCTGAAAATTATTACCAAGATGTTGCAAGATCTTGTCTCAAGATCTTACAAGATCTTGCCACGGTCTTGCAAGAGCTTGCCACGATCTTGCAAAATATTACAAGATTTTCCACAAGTCTTGAGTCAAGATCTTAAGTTAAGATCTTGCAAGATCTTGTCTCAAGATCTTGAATCAAGATTGTGACAAATCTTGTAATACATTGCCAGATCGTGACAATATCTTGCAAGTTCCTGTGTCACGATCTTATAAGATCTTGTCACAAGATCTTGATAAGATCTTGCAAGATCGTGGTAAGAATTTTCAGCAGGCTCGGGTAGTTTATTGATATACGTTTCAATGTTTGTGAATGCACTTTACTTACTCAGTTACTTACTCAGTTAAATACTCATCTTAATTTAGTTTAAAAGATGAAACGCCTCTTTCAAGTTTGTTCTTACGTCCTGTACTTTTCTTGGATAACTGTAAGCACAGATATTATAAACACTAACAGTCTGTACCTTCAAAAGCTGATGTATTTGGCACGTAAACTAAGGTGATGGGAAACTTGCTTAACGCTTGCCTGGCTTCTAAATGGAGATGACAAGAAACTGGAGCACTTTGATTAATAAAAGCTTTTTATTTCTCGATTATTGTGTTGAAAATAAAGAAAATGGGAAGATTTTGCGAATGAAAAATGTTTGGAGATTGAATAGGCTTGAGAGTGTGAAAATGTGCGTAGGTTCTTAAAAGATTACATTTGGTTATATACCTCTATCTTACCAGTCAAGTCGAGCATATGCTTTTACCAGATTGTTAGCATTGTGTAGGACTAGAAAATCGCAACAAGGGACGTAGAATAGATTTGTATCTAAAAAGTGTATGTTCAGGTCCATTTTTCAGTCAAACATCTTCGACATTAAATTGATAAATTCAAATACAAAATTCCTCTCACCTTAATGCTATATGACAGAAAGGGAAACAAACATGTAAATAACTATATATAATCCAAATCATCTGAATATTTAAGACCCATTTGTGAAGCATAAGTCATCTTTATGCGTTCTTTAAATTTTCTTTGACATAAAAAACAACTTTTCGAAAGTGATGTGGTTGTGTGGCACGGTCTTTACCAAGCCAAATTTAGCAATTCGTCTAGCAAAAACTAGGTACACAAAGAAAACGCTCACTCCTCGTTTAAAAAACGTGCGAAAAAAGTAAAGCATGCGTGAACTGCAAATGGTATTTTCTACAGCGGGTAAACTCGCAAGGGAGTTGGTAGAACTCGGAAGCAATTCAGTAAAGCGACAAATTTCGCGACATGAACTCGTCATAATCTTGCAAAGGCAGATAGTCAGCCTGGACGCGGATGTGTGCCGCAAGCAAGCACTCCACCCAGAACCCCCCTGGGTCTGGACTACATGGTGGGATCCGACCTAAGATGGTTCGACCAGGGCGCCAAGGTAACGCCCGAAGGACTTCATGCACGTGGGTGGGTAAGTTTTGTTAGTGTACAGCGAATGTCGGTTTCCGTTCACGTGGTTTTCACGATGAAATTAAAACTTCGTATTGAGTGACATTTTACCCAGTAATTTTTCAAATTATATTGTGTTTCCAAAGAATCCCAGTGACTCTAATCGAAGAAGATCATGACGGCCTCATGTGTACGCTCAGCATATTACAGCACATGCTATCATGTAAAATGCGATTTATATTATGTTATACCTCGATCTAACATGGCAAACATTTGAATAGTGAGGCGTATTTTCTTGTCGAAAACTCTTATGAATCCAAAAAAAAAACATTATCTCTGCCAGCAGGTCTGCAAAGTGATAGACGATTTTTATTGTGAGGTTGTTGGAACCTCTTTAGCAAGGAAATCGAACCAAAACAACCCATCTACGTTATCGTCACCAAGCAAAATCTGCACAGAAAATGCACTTTTCCCCACAATGCAGAAAAGTGCAAAAAACCGCTTATCGTCACCTCCAAGCACACAACTTCAAAATAGCAAGAGAGCGGAAAACTTCTTCCACTCTGTCACGTAACAGCCCTAACTCATGTGACCGACACCACGTGACCGACCGGTCCACAACATCTATCAACCATCCCTCAACTTCAGCATCATCTCTTCGTCCGCCAGGGTACCCTCATAAGGTCTTGACAACCAACTCTACTGGGGCTTATACAATGGAGCTAGCTGTCGTCTAATCAACGTTTTGGGAGAGCCTAAATAGAAGATATTCTGCTAGCAATGTTCCGTAACGATCTAATTCCAGACAAAATAACCTCTCGCTGTGCAAAGGGATTGAGATGATCATATCAAGGGCGTCGGCAGGACAAATGGAGAGCCGGCACGTTGAGAGGGTGTCACATTGCGTCACAATTATGTGTCTGCAGGAACTCTAGAGAAATGTCTCTGCTGACGATTTAAGCTGACAATTTATACACGTATAACGGTATGGCGTGCTAGATACAGCAGGTTTTTGCTTAAATTTGTTATACCGCCAAAGTTAAGCAAGAGTATGCTGAGTTAGGTATGGCTACGGTGACCGCCATATACACACGTTATCGCTTTTTATTTCGAGAGATTTGGGTACCTATGAACGACAAATCAACTTCCTACAGCCATGTATAAACTGCCTCGACAGCATGGGATAGTATAGAGAAGTTATAGTTGTGCAGGACATGTGATTTCGGTAAGAAAAAGCGGTCAAGTATAATATTATGTTCCTTATCTCTTCGATGTTTGTCAGTCATTGCATTCATTGCCATCGTCATCATTTTCATAACCATCATCAAAATAATCAAAGCAGTAAGAGTATAAGACAAATGCTGCAGAATAGCTTGTTGTCAAACCGAAACCGAAACCGAAATCGAAACTCAACTATCCTACTGTTCTCGATATCGACATCGTACGTATTTTACTTTGTAATTACAATTTTTCTTAATTCGTTAATATATGCAACCGAAACGGAACTGCATTCACTCACAATTGTTGATAGTTCCAATTCCAACTTTGTTGTCTAAGAAAATACCCAAGGCTGTGATAGCATTAGCATATTAATTAACATGCACAAAAGAGTTATACAAAAGAGATAATGGGTCATTGGAGAGTTTTAATTGTAAATTATTATAACAGTGATAAAATTTAAAACTCCAAAAAACGAGCCTACGTTTATGGGGTCAAAGAATGGCACGATGCCATTGGCCAGGATCGTAATATGGATGACCCTGAAATTAATTGCTTGGAAGGAATTTTTAGCTTATAGTGAAATCTAACCATTTAAGATGCAACCCCAGTTCATCACAATGACACAAATTGTTGCGCATGTAAATCTGGTTTGAGTTGTGTTATAAATTTCAGCCAAATTGAGTTAAAAATCGCTTCCAGAATTCGGTTTCAGCAAGTCGTTTCCTATCAGCACGAGACACTTCTTGTGCTAGATCAACGTAACAGAGTATAGACCTATAAACATTTTCACACGTCTGGTCGAAACATTGTTTTTAGGTAAGCGAATTCGCACTTTTTTTCGAAACGGACCAAATTTTTACCGTTCAGGGTATCATTCCAATATTCTAGTATGTTGTAGACAAACGACATGCAATTGGGTGACCATGGTCATTTTATCGATTTTTGTTTGCGCTTCCGTGTACTTCTCTCTAAAAAGTGTCCAAAATTATAATATATTTAGGGGTAATTTTATCATTCCGGGGCGAATTTAAGGAAAAAATCACCATGGTCACCCAATCGAACGTATTTTTTCACAACATACTCGAATATTGGAACGTGATGGCCATACCGTAATAAATCTAAATTACTCTAAATCACTCTTAATTATAAGAGACCAGCCGTTCGAAATTCTGTCATGTCCTTAGAAAGGTTTGCCGGAAAGAGCATCGGTCATGGTACAATCCACGTGTAAGAGCACATAGAGGCATGGGGTGTCATGTTCTTTGATCCGTCGCAATCTAGTTTTGACAAACCAGTTTTTTTAAATCAGTGCCTACATTGCAAAACTCACGAATTTGTTCTCTGGCACGTTTAGTATGCGATCACACACACACACACACACACACACACACACACACACACACACACACACACACACACACACACACACACACACACACACACACACACACACACACACACACACACACACACACACACACACACACACACACACACACACACACACACACACACACACACACACACACACACACACACACACACACACACACACACACACACACACACACACACACACACACACACACACACACACACACACACACACACACACACACACACACACACACACACACACACACACACACACACACACACACACACACACACACACACACACACACACACACACACACACACACACACACACACACACACACACACACACACACACACACACACACACACACACACACACACACACACACACACACACACACACACACACACACACACACACACACACACACACACACACACACACACACACACACACACACACACACACACACACACACACACACACACACACACACACACACACACACACACACACACACACACACACACACACACACACACACACACACACACACACACACACACACACACACACACACACACACACACACACACACACACACACACACACACACACACACACACACACACACACACACACACACACACACACACACACACACACACACACACACACACACACACACACACACACACACACACACACACACACACACACACACACACACACACACACACACACACACACACACACACACACACACACACACACACACACACACACACACACACACACACACACACACACACACACACACACACACACACACACACACACACACACACACACACACACACACACACACACACACACACACACACACACACACACACACACACACACACACACACACACACACACACACACACACACACACACACACACACACACACACACACACACACACACACACACACACACACACACACACACACACACACACACACACACACACACACACACACACACACACACACACACACACACACACACACACACACACACACACACACACACACACACACACACACACACACACACACACACACACACACACACACACACACACACACACACACACACACACACACACACACACACACACACACACACACACACACACACACACACACACACACACACACACACACACACACACACACACACACACACACACACTGGATCTCGTCGGAGTCGGACGTTCTGTGACGTTTTCACAGTATTTTGTTATCTCATCCCATTACCGGTCTGACAATCTTCAATTTCCACATTTTGTTTTTCACGCCGGTTCATTTTTTCTCCTGTTTTTCGGTGTTTTAAACTTTTTCTCTGTATAATTATACAGATTTCTAGAGTAACCATCGTTTGATTTGCTGGCTCTGGCAGGGTTCTACCCAAGCGATCGCCCGGCCCGGGAGGGTCAGGTACACGTAGAGTAATTAGCTGGGTCGCTCTAGCTAAGTGCTCTTTGTTAATCACCGTCTCTCTCTCATTCTAAAAACATGCCGCATACCAAAGAGTCCACGACGCGTATCCCAAATGTAAAAAATACAACTGTCAAAGAGGTCAGCCCTTTGGCAAAACAACCACCACATGTTCGACCACCAAAAACCGACAACACAGAAATTCACAGTAAACTCACCGTGCTGCCAGTCAAAGCAAATCTAGACAGGCGCACTTCCCAGTCCGCAGAGTCTCTAAAACTCAGCACTGAGTCGCAAGAACTTCCAGTTCCAAAACTTTTTACCACCTTCCCGGCCCAAAAAACTATGGCCGAGGTTTTAGCAAGTGCCTCCGGCACAAATGAAAACACGTCAACTATGAGGGCGACAGCCAAAAAACCGGTATCCAAAGAGTCAAGTACGTTATTTCCGACAAAAGAACACGCGTTTCTGTTACAATCAGTGGACACGATATCCATCCACCAGTACCTCCACGCTGTGGCAGAAAAAGTCGGCTCCAAAAACATTTGGTTTGGGTCCAGGCTATCGCTCGGCCGGGTGGCCATTTATCTGAGCACTAAAGAACTGGTCGACACCTTCATGTCGAACCATGGAGGAGTAGAAGTAGGCAACGAATTCCTGCCAGCACGGCGGCTTGTTACCAAGGCAAGCAGATTAGTTCTATCAAATGTTTGCCCTATCATACCACACACTGTCTTGGAAAACTATCTGAGCTCGGCCGTAAAGATCGTTTCTCCGATGAGTTTTATAAACGTGGGGGGAAAGGACCCTGAGCTTAGTTCTGTTCTAAGCTTCAGGAGACAGGTCTTTGTTGTGGCAGAGAATGGCTGCCAACTACCGGAGTCAATTTTGGTTGACTATGATGGTGATCGATATCGAGTCTTTCTGTCATTCGATGACTTAAAATGCTTCAAGTGCCGCCAAACTGGTCACGTTGCCAAGCAATGCAAGGCCCCCCCACCCCCAGAGCACCAGAGTTTTGTTGATCCGCCGGGCAGTGGAGACACCATAGAGCCAGCGAACAACAAAAGAAAAACAGCTCCCTCATCAAGCCAATCGGTAGTCACCATAGAACAGGTAGAAGATTCTGACACATCGACATCTGACACTGCTCTTAAGGATCAGTCAGCCATTATCGACATGGATACTGACATTCTTGAAAAAAGTGAAGAACATCAGAAGAACCTACACCAGAAGAACCTACACCAGAAGAACATACCAGAACACGACAGACAGAGTAGCAATCCCGAAATAGAAAAGGGAAGGCAAAAAGCAAAACGACAAAAAATAGCACCACTCGTCCTCCCGCTCGAGGCGAGAGAGCTGCTTGAGAGTCGTGAGGCTGACAATATTATCTCACCGAATGATTTCCTTGATTTCCTGCAGGAAGTCAAGGGAAACAGTAATCCCCTCACAGTTGCCCACAAATATACTGGAAATGTCCACGGTTTGCTTGATATGTTAGAGGCGATGCAGCCCAAGCTGGTATCCGACCGGGCAATTAGGGAAAGAGTGAGAAGGCTTATTGCTAACCTTAGAAAAGTTATGTCTAGGGAAAAAGAAGGAGAGGACAATGTCTCCCTTGCACGATCCACGTCGTGCGAGAGTATGTCATCACAATTCCTAGATTAATGCAAAGCGTAGTGACTCTCAACGCCAAGAGCGTTAAGAGTAGTTACAAGTGGGTCCAACTAAGTAGCTTTCTAGATCGCCATCTCCCTGATGTGGTCCTCATTCAGGAAAGCAATTGTTCGAAATCACCTTTCCCGCATGCTTACATGGCCTATGAATTTTTATTCAATCCACCTATAGGCGTCTGCTCAGGCACCATGATCGGCATAAAGAAGGCCTCTCGCCTCGTTATACGATCACAAAAAATCTTAGTCCCAGGCTACCTTCAGGAGGTGGTGCTCGGTAATCAAAACTCGGACAGCACTATCCGTGTTTTTTGCATCTACGTCCCGCACCAATGCGATTTGGCGCTTAAAATCTTGGACAGTTTGAGTGACCGAATAGACGAAGTACACGGAGAAAGTGATATTTGTGACAGGCAGTTCCTGGTGGGCGGCGACTTTAATGTCACGCTGAACCCCAATGTCGATCGGTCAAATGGCGGCCCAGAGAGACAACCTCGAGTTGCTCAGAGGCTTAGGAATTTAGTAATGGAGGGAAATCTGGATGATATCTGGCGAGACTTTCGACCAACGGAGCCAGGCTTCACTTTTATAGGGAACGCTCCAGCTTTTTCTGGATCTCGACTGGACAGGTGCTATGCAACTCCCAACATCGCTTGCAGAGTGTCCAACGTCCAAATAGTGCCAGCCTTCTCAGACCATCTTGCTCTCATCATCAAATTAAAAACATTTACGCCAAAAAGCAGACCCCCGTATTGGCGCTTCAAAAATTCACTTCTAAGCGATCCAGAATTTTCAATATGCATCCGGAATCTGTTAACCACATATGACGAAAACTCCAAAAACGCATATGGTTCGCTGGAAGACTGGTGGGACGCCATTAAAGCCGATATTCAGGAAGTAACGGAGCTTTTCTCTCGCGCACAAAAACAGCGTCTGGACGCTGAATTTATCCACCTCGAGGGAAAAGTTGAGGAAATCATATCTAGCTGCTCGTTTGACAAAAAACACCTGGCAGATCTCTCCCGTGCAAACGCTGATGCAAAAGATGCCTTTTCACAGCGCAGTGAGGCCACATTGGTGGCGGCTCACCAAGACCACCTCTTGGCCACAGACAGACCCGCCGGTTCCGTCATGGCCCGCGACATAGCTGCTGCTTTCAGCCCGATCTCCCGTCTTCGTCATAACGGAAAAATCGTGTCTGATGGACCCTCCCTCTGTTCAGCTGCAAGGGACCATTTTGTTAAAGTGTTCTCAGGTGATGCCACCGTGCTGGACCCCGACTCTCCTTTGTACGAGTCGTTACCCTCACTTTCCCAAGTTGACCGTGAACAACTCGACACACCCTTCACGCCCAAAGAGTTGGCGACCGCCCTCGGAGAGCTTAACAAGGGAAAAGCACCAGGGATCGATGGATTAACAGCAGAGTTCTACCTAGCGTTCTGGGCCGAACTCTCTACACCATACTGGGAAGTTTTTGGACATTCAATGGAAAATGGCCAGCTTCCAAAATCGGCTCAAAAGTCAGTCCTGACTTTGCTACCAAAATCAGGAGATAGACTCGACATAAAAAACTGGAGGCCGATTTCGTTGCTCACAACAGATTACAAAATTCTGGCGCGAGCACTCTCTACCCGACTAAAAAATGTCATGAGTCACATTATCCATCCTGATCAGGCGTATTGCGTTCCAGGCAGGACGATATACGACAACCTCCACCTACACCGGGACATATTAGAGTATGTAAACAAGGAAAACCAGCCCCTCGCCCTTGTCTCTCTCGACCAACAAGGCGCTTTCGACAGAGTCGACCACGGCTACCTTTTTTACTGTCTAAAAAGTTTCGGTTTCGGGGAAGTGTTTTGTAACCATCTTAGAACATTGTACAAAAATGCCACGTGTTTTGTCCGCGTTGGCTCGCGCCTCACGGCCCCATTCGCCTTTGAGAGAGGCATAAGACAAGGGTGCCCTCTATCCGGACCTCTCTTCTCGATTTCAATCGAGCCCTTCTTAAGACTGGCCCGCCGGACGATGCTCGGTCTCAGGCTTCCAGGCCCAGAGGAGCGCCGCTTAGTGGTGTCGGCCTACGCAGACGACGTCTCACTATTCATTTCCGACGACGCCGATTTTGATAAGCTGCAAGCAGCTTACACTTGCTACTCAAGTCAATCGGGAGGCATACTTAACTCCAAAAAATCACGCGGTCTGTGGGCCGGAAACTGGAAGGAACGATCCGACCACCCTCTTGGTTTTTCCTGGACGCCTAAGGGGCTTAAGGTTCTGGGCCTGATGCTTGGAAATAACCCAGAGGTCTCCAGCCAAGGCTTTAAAAGCTTGGAAGACACGGTGAGACGCGTCACAGACGCCTGGCGACACAGAGCTTCCGCCATGTCGCTCCGGGGACGCGTTCTGATTGTAAACCAATTCGTTGCACCACGGCTGTGGTACACGCTACAAGTGGTCCAACCCCCAGCATCCTTCCTCAGCAGAGTACAAAGTATTCTCGTTGATTTCGTGTGGGCTGGGCGCCGTCACTGGACTCGCCTGCGCGACTTGTGCACCCCAATCTATTTAGGAGGCCAAGGCTTAGTGCACCTTCAGTCAAAAGTAGACTTCTTTCGAGTCTGCTTTGCGCACCGCTATGTAACAGCTGTCGAAGACCACCCAGGCCATGTCATGACGCGCCATTTCCTACGCCCTTCTCGTGGACTAGTACTCGGCTGGCAAGCGCTCTTCTGCCCCGACATTGTCCGACGCACGGGACGAGGGATGACGGACTTCCTGCGAGCTGTACTGCTAGCATGGAACGCTCTATCCGTGAAACCCGAGCGGTATGCGGCCACTGCACAGGGCCTACAGAATGTACCTCTCATCCTATCGTCCCTGATCCCGACTGCAACCAACCCGTTCGACCCATCATGGGGACGGCTCGGATGTAGTTTGATTGGCAACCTCCTTGACGGCGGCCATTGGAAAGAGCTGAAGGATATAGTTGGTTTCAACGATCTGCCAGCACGACACCGCACTGCGCTTTCGATGAACTTCAATCGAGTAAAGGCGTTCTGCCGCCTGCGCTTCCGTGGAATTCTAGATACAGCTGGTCCTGAACCATGGCCGCCAACTCTTGTCTACCTCTGTGCCGGGGATCAAACCCAAAAGGCTCTCGACACGACACAAAAACGAAAATCCTTGCAGTGGGACATCACGGCCTCTTTCTTCGGCGTGAAAGGCCCGCTACCAGGCCACTGGTCTGGTGACAAAGTCGCCTGGAGCCGTTTAAGTCGCTCCCCGACGCTTGGTTTCGACGCTGAGGTAGGATGGCGTTTCGCCAAAAACCGCCTGGCGGATCCCATTTTCTTGTGCCATGCCCGGAAATTACAGTCGCCCCTTTGCCCCTGGTGCAAGGTAGTCGGCTCGGCATGGCACATGGTGGTAGAGTGTCGTCGAGCTGCGGCTATGTGGCACATGGTTGCCTCCATGGTCAGTCGACTCTTGGGGGGCCGTCGTCTCCTTTTCCGAGACATCTTTGCTGGGGTGAGGTCAGGTGCGACTAGCAGCGAGCCAAAGCTGGCAATCGCAAATTTTATCGTCACCCTCGCCAAAAGCACGGTATATCGGGTGTTGACTGCATTCTTCAAAGAACACAAACCTCCAGCAGCATACGATATTGTCCTAGGAGCTCGCTTAAAGGCCCGTATTCTCAAGGAATACGCGTGGCATCTTGGCCGAGGGGACATTGCTTCTTTTAAAAAGATTTGGTGCGTTGGTGGCGCGCTATGCTCCGTGGGTGACGGAGAAGTCACGCTAAACATGTAGGAAACTACATGTAGCCCCCACTGGAAGAAAATTTAGTCACCACTGTATATTGGTAAGTGTCCTCTCGTGCGAGGGCACAAACCCCGTATGTTTCTTTCTGAAACCCTTCTTAATGTTAAAATTTCACACACTCAGTATCCTTCTTTACACTTCAAGTCCATTCCAAACTCACAGAAATCGAAAAAATTGTGGAGAAAAGTCCCGAGAGAATTTTTGGAATCTTTCCGTATCGTTTCTTTAAAAAAAAAAAAAAAAAAAAAAAAAAAAAAAAAAAAAAAACACACACACACACACACACACACACACACACACACACACACACACACACACTGGATCTCGTCGGAGTCGGACGTGCTTCACTTCGGCTCCCGCTACCGGTATCGTTCAAAGCGTTTCTGTGACGTTTTCACAGTATTTTGTTATCTCATCCCATTACCGGTCTGACAATCTTCAATTTCCACATGTTGTTTTTCACGCCGGTTCATTTTTTCTCCTGTTTTTCGGTGTTTTAAACTTTTTCTCTGTATAATTATACAGATTTCTAGAGTAACCATCGTTCGATTTGCTGGCTCTGGCAGGGTTCTACCCAAGCGATCGCCCGGCCCGGGAGGGTCAGGTACACGTAGAGTAATTAGCTGGGTCGCTCTAGCTAAGTGCTCTTTGTTAATCACCGTCTCTCTCTCATTCTAAAAACATGCCGCATACCAAAGAGTCCACGACGCGTATCCCAAATGTAAAAATACAACTGTCAAAGAGGTCAGCCCTTTGGCAAAACAACCACCACATGTTCGACCACCAAAAACGGACAACACAGAAATTCACAGTAAACTCACCGTGCTGCCAGTCAAAGCAAATCTAGACAGGCGCACTTCCCAGTCCGCAGAGTCTCTAAAACTCAGCACTGAGTCGCAAGAACTTCCAGTTCCAAAACTTTTTACCACCTTCCCGGCCCAAAAAACTATGGCCGAGGTTTTAGCAAGTGCCTCCAGCACAAATGAAAACACGTCAACTATAAGGGCGACAGCCAAAAAACCGGTATCCAAAGAGTCAAGTACGTTATTTCCGACAAAAGAACACGCGTTTCTGTTACAATCAGTGGACACGATATCCATCCACCAGTACCTCCACGCTGTGGCAGAAAAAGTCGGCGCCAAAAACATTTGGTTTGGGTCCAGGCTATCGCTCGGCCGGGTGGCCATTTATCTGAGCACTAAAGAACTGGTCGACACCTTCATGTCGAACCATGGAGGAGTAGAAGTAGGCAACGAATTCCTGCCAGCACGGCGGCTTGTTACCAAGGCAAGCAGATTAGTTCTATCAAATGTTTGCCCTATCATACCACACACTGTCTTGGAAAACTATCTGAGCTCGGCCGTAAAGATCGTTTCTCCGATGAGTTTTGTAAACGTGGGGGGAAAGGACCCTGAGCTTAGTTCTGTTCTAAGCTTCAGGAGACAGGTCTTTGTTGTGGCAGAGAATGGCTGCCAACTACCGGAGTCAATTTTGGTTGACTATGATGGTGATCGATATCGAGTCTTTCTGTCATTCGATGACTTAAAATGCTTCAAGTGCCGCCAAACTGGTCACGTTGCCAAGCAATGCAAGGCCCCCCCACCCCCAGAGCACCAGAGTTGTGTTGATCTGCCGGGCAGTGGAGACACCATAGAGCCAGCGAACAACAAAAGAAAAACAGCTCCCTCATCAAGCCAATCGGTAGTCACCATAGAACAGGTAGAAGATTCTGACACATCGACATCTGACACTGCTCTTAAGGATCAGTCAGCCATTATCGACATGGATACTGACATTCTTGAAAAAAGTGAAGAACATCAGAAGAACCTACACCAGAAGAACCTACACCAGAAGAACATACCAGAACACGACAGACAGAGTAGCAATCCCGAAATAGAAAAGGGAAGGCAAAAAGCAAAACGACAAAAAATAGCACCACTCGTCCTCCCGCTCGAGGCGAGAGAGCTGCTTGAGAGTCGTGAGGCTGACAATATTATCTCACCGAATGATTTCCTTGATTTCCTGCAGGAAGTCAAGGGAAACAGTAATCCCCTCACAGTTGCCCACAAATATACTGGAAATGTCCACGGTTTGCTTGATATGTTAGAGGCGATGCAGCCCAAGCTGGTATCCGACCGGGCAATTAGGGAAAGAGTGAGAAGGCTTATTGCTAACCTTAGAAAAGTTATGTCTAGGGAAAAAGAAGGAGAGGACAATGTCTCCCTTGCACGATCCACGTCGTGCGAGAGTATGTCATCACAATTCCTAGATTAATGCAAAGCGTAGTGACTCTCAACGCCAAGAGCGTTAAGAGTAGTTACAAGTGGGTCCAACTAAGTAGCTTTCTAGATCGCCATCTCCCTGATGTGGTCCTCATTCAGGAAAGCAATTGTTCGAAATCACCTTTCCCGCATGCTTACATGGCCTATGAATTTTTATTCAATCCACCTATAGGCGTCTGCTCAGGCACCATGATCGGCATAAAGAAGGCCTCTCGCCTCGTTATACGATCACAAAAAATCTTAGTCCCAGGCTACCTTCAGGAGGTGGTGCTCGGTAATCAAAACTCGGACAGCACTATCCGTGTATTTTGCATCTACGTCCCGCACCAAGGCGATTTGGCGCTTAAAATCTTGGACAGTTTGAGTGACCGAATAGACGAAGTACACGGAGAAAGTGATATTTGTGACAGGCAGTTCCTTGTGGGCGGCGACTTTAATGTCACGCTGAACCCCAATGTCGATCGGTCAAATGGCGGCCCAGAGAGACAACCTCGAGTTGCTCAGAGGCTTAGGAATTTAGTAATGGAGGGAAATCTGGATGATATCTGGCGAGACTTTCGACCAACGGAGCCAGGCTTCACTTTTATAGGGAACGCTCCAGCTTTTTCTGGATCTCGACTGGACAGGTGCTATGCAACTCCCAACATCGCTTGCAGAGTGTCCAACGTCCAAATAGTGCCAGCCTTCTCAGACCATCTTGCTCTCATCATCAAATTAAAAACATTTACGCCAAAAAGCAGACCCCCGTATTGGCGTTTCAAAAATTCACTTCTAAGCGATCCAGAATTTTCAATATGCATCCGGAATCTGTTAACCACATATGACGAAAACTCCAAAAACGCATATGGTTCGCTGGAAGACTGGTGGGACGCCATTAAAGCCGATATTCAAGAAGTAACGGAGCTTTTCTCTCGCGCACAAAAACAGCGTCTGGACGCTGAATTTATCCACCTCGAAGGAAAAGTTGAGGAAATCATATCTAGCTGCTCGTTTGACAAAAAACACCTGGCAGATCTCTCCCGTGCAAACGCTGATGCAAAAGATGCCTTTTCACAGCGCAGTGAGGCCACATTGGTGGCGGCTCACCAAGACCACCTCTTGGCCACAGACAGACCCGCCGGTTCCGTCATGGCCCGCGACATAGCTGCTGCTTTCAGCCCGATCTCCCGTCTTCGTCATAACGGAAAAATCGTGTCTGATGGACCCTCCCTCTGTTCAGCTGCAAGGGACCATTTTGTTAAAGTGTTCTCAGGTGATGCCACCGTGCTGGACCCCGACTCTCCTTTGTACGAGTCGTTACCCTCACTTTCCCAAGTTGACCGTGAACAACTCGACACACCCTTCACGCCCAAAGAGTTGGCGACCGCCCTCGGAGAGCTTAACAAGGGAAAAGCACCAGGGATCGATGGATTAACAGCAGAGTTCTACCTAGCGTTCTGGGCCGAACTCTCTACACCACACTGGGAAGTTTTTGGACATTCAATGGAAAATGGCCAGCTTCCAAAATCGGCTCAAAAGTCAGTCCTGACTTTGCTACCAAAATCAGGAGATAGACTCGACATAAAAAACTGGAGGCCGATTTCGTTGCTCACAACAGATTACAAAATTCTGGCGCGAGCACTCTCTACCCGACTAAAAAATGTCATGAGTCACATTATCCATCCTGATCAGGCGTATTGCGTTCCAGGCAGGACGATATACGACAACCTCCACCTACACCGGGACATATTAGAGTATGTAAACAAGGAAAACCAGCCCCTCGCCCTTGTCTCTCTCGACCAACAAGGCGCTTTCGACAGAGTCGACCACGGCTACCTTTTTTACTGTCTAAAAAGTTTCGGTTTCGGGGAAGTGTTTTGTAACCATCTTAGAACATTGTACAAAAATGCCACGTGTTTTGTCCGCGTTGGCTCGCGCCTCACGGCCCCATTCGCCTTTGAGAGAGGCATAAGACAAGGGTGCCCTCTATCCGGACCTCTCTTCTCGATTTCAATCGAGCCCTTCTTAAGACTGGCCCGCCGGACGATGCTCGGTCTCAGGCTTCCAGGCCCAGAGGAGCGCCGCTTAGTGGTGTCGGCCTACGCAGACGACGTCTCACTATTCATTTCCGACGACGCCGATTTTGATAAGCTGCAAGCAGCTTACACTTGCTACTCAAGTCAATCGGGAGGCATACTTAACTCCAAAAAATCACGCGGTCTGTGGGCCGGAAACTGGAAGGAACGATCCGACCACCCTCTTGGTTTTTCCTGGACGCCTAAGGGGCTTAAGGTTCTGGGCCTGATGCTTGGAAATAACCCAGAGGTCTCCAGCCAAGGCTTTAAAAGCTTGGAAGACACGGTGAGACGCGTCACAGACGCATGGCGACACAGAGCTTCCGCCATGTCGCTCCGGGGACGCGTCCTGATTGTAAACCAATTCGTTGCACCACGGCTGTGGTACACGCTACAAGTGGTCCAACCCCCAGCATCCTTCCTCAGCAGAGTACAAAGTATTCTCGTTGATTTCGTGTGGGCTGGGCGCCGTCACTGGACTCGCCTGCGCGACTTGTGCACCCCAATCTATTTAGGAGGCCAAGGCTTAGTGCACCTTCAGTCAAAAGTAGACTTCTTTCGAGTCTGCTTTGCGTACCGCTATGTAACAGCTGTCGAAGACCACCCAGGCCATGTCATGACGCGTCATTTCCTACGCCCTTCTCGTGGACTAGTACTCGGCTGGCAAGCGCTCTTCTGCCCCGACATTGTCCGACGCACGGGACGAGGGATGACGGACTTCCTGCGAGCTGTACTGCTAGCATGGAACGCTCTATCCGTGAAACCCGAGCGGTATGCGGCCACTGCACAGGGCCTACAGAATGTACCTCTCATCCTATCGTCCCTGATCCCGACTGCAACCAACCCGTTCGACCCATCATGGGGACGGCTCGGATGTAGTTTGATTGGCAACCTCCTTGACGGCGGCCATTGGAAAGAGCTGAAGGATATAGTTGGTTTCAACGATCTGCCAGCACGACACCGCACTGCGCTTTCGATGAACTTCAATCGAGTAAAGGCGTTCTGCCGCCTACGCTTCCGTGGAATTCTAGATACAGCTGGTCCTGAACCATGGCCGCCAACTCTTGTCTACCTCTGTGCCGGGGATCAAACCCAAAAGGCTCTCGACACGACACAAAAACGAAAATCCTTGCAGTGGGACATCACGGCCTCTTTCTTCGGCGTGAAAGGCCCGCTACCAGGCCACTGGTCTGGTGACAAAGTCGCCTGGAGCCGTTTAAGTCGCTCCCCGACGCTTGGTTTCGACGCTGAGGTAGGATGGCGTTTCGCCAAAAACCGCCTGGCGGATCCCATTTTCTTGTGCCATGCCCGGAAATTACAGTCGCCCCTTTGCCCCTGGTGCAAGGTAGTCGGCTCGGCATGGCACATGGTGGTAGAGTGTCGTCGAGCTGCGGCCATGTGGCACATGGTTGCCTCCATGGTCAGTCGACTCTTGGGGGGCCGTCGTCTCCTTTTCCGAGACATCTTTGCTGGGGTGAGGTCAGGTGCGACTAGCAGCGAGCCAAAGCTGGCAATCGCAAATTTTATCGTCACCCTCGCCAAAAGCACGGTATATCGGGTGTTGACTGCATTCTTCAAAGAACACAAACCTCCAGCAGCATACGATATTGTCCTAGGAGCTCGCTTAAAGGCCCGTATTCTCAAGGAATACGCGTGGCATCTTGGCCGAGGGGACATTGCTTCTTTTAAAAAGATTTGGTGCGTTGGTGGCGCGCTATGCTCCGTGGGTGACGGAGAAGTCACGCTAAACATGTAGGAAACTACATGTAGCCCCCACTGGAAGAAAATTTAGTCACCACTGTATATTGGTAAGTGTCCTCTCGTGCGAGGGCACAAACCCCGTATGTTTCTTTCTGAAACCCTTCTTAATGTTAAAATTTCACACACTTCTTTACACTTCAAGTCCATTCCAAACTCACAGAAATCGAAAAAATTGTGGAGAAAAGTCCCGAGAGAATTTTTGGAATCTTTCCGTATCGTTTCTTTAAAAAAAAAAAAAAAAAAAAAAAAAAAAAACACACACACACACACACACACACACACACACACACAATTTTTTAGTAAGAAAAGAAGTCTTCGAATCTTACCCTTGCTAGGAACACTTCTTTGTCAATACTTTTTAAATATAAATTAAAGACAACATAATATGTTTCCATATTCCGATTTAATTTAATTTCTGTTTATTCCTTTTGCAATCTTTTAATCGAGTGAATGGTTATTACTGATCATATCCTACCTTTCTGGTGGCTTTATGGCGGTTTCGGGTAGGAGGTACTTCGCGATAACAAAAGCAATTATAGAAAATAAATAAATTCACATTATGAATACCAACTTTTTTGCGAGTATACCTACCGAAAAAGTTATGCCGTTTATGTGTTTTTCGTACAAAGAAGACGCTGAAAACTTTATCATTTTTTTAAGCTTAAATATTACGTCTTTAGGAAATTAAACTTGCGTGAAATCTATTGCAAAACTCCGCTGTGTACCGATGTATCAGCTTAGTCGATTCTCATTTCATGGCGGTGGAGCAAGGCAGTTGCTGATAAGATAACTGGTTTGCCATAACGAGTTTTGGACCCTCTACGCTCAACATCCAGTTCCTTCATGTGCTTATGCACATGGTTGGTATACCTGGCCTGGCCTACGTTCGCTGTTTTAAAACCAACTTTTATGAGCAGATAGCCGAAAATCGACTGGCTCACTTTCAAAGAGTGCACCTATATAGGTTGTTGGGCGAGAAAACAGAAAACGATTGAATTAAAAACCAAAATTCGCTTTCCGAATGACTTCCCTATATATACCACGACATAAAAAAATTCACAATAATTGTGGAGAGTAGAAACTTTTTATACCAATATAATAAAAAGTCTGAATTACAACTTTTTTTAAAGCACCGAACGCTTTCTCCAATGAATGTAACGAATTCTTATGTGGCTCTCTCTGACATTGTTACAGTAAAAAATCTTTTTTCTAAACTAGGTTTGGTTTGAGGAAACGTATTTTTCATTTCCCGATCCTTGTTGCATTTTATTGCTTGAGAAGCAGAGAAGCCGGCCAAGAGTCCACGAAAACGATGCTGCATGCCTATGATATTCGATTTCGTTTTGAATTCGGAAATGAGAACCTTATTGGTTGTCTGTTCTTTCATCAGATCTTGTGGGAAAGTTGGCGGCTGGCTCAGACGGAAACATTTCATTAGGTTGATATTATTTTCCATTTTATTTTCTTGAGTGGATGCGCTATATTTGAACGGCGGTATAAATATTATATTCATTATGTCACTTTTCATGAAGTATAGGTTTCTTAATTTCATGCCTGAAATAATTAGATTCAAATCTCTTATGCCTTTAGCTTGACAGTATTTTTTCTTTGTAACACGTTCCATTTTAACACGTCAGATTATTTGTCTGATTTTACCAAACGATCGAGAAGTACAGCGCTCAAGAATACGATTGTTTGGTTGTAACACATGCATTTTCTGATATTGGACTTCGAACACGGCAGTGCAAAAGGTGTGCAAATGTCCTCTGTAGAAATCAGGCGTGGCGTGAGCAACCTTTGGAATTCACGGACCTGATTCGAAATTTATATGTGTTCGGTGGGCCGGACGACCATTTGCGTAAATTGGAGTGATGAGGGGGAGGGGGAAAATATGTCAAATCACGACAAATGTAGCACCATTGTAATTTAGAGGATCGAATTGGCCTAAAAAGCATATGGACCATGCTCCAAAATGAACCATGAATAACATTTTTTAAATCTTGGTGAATGTGCTCGTCCCCTTTTTGCAGCATTTTAGGCCTGGGGGGCCTCTTCCCCTTTCCCAGGCTTTAAAAACGTTCCAACGAGGCTACGCAGCTTCTCTTAGTTTCGTTTCCATAAATTATGAAAATGATGAAACTTGGTACACAAGACAGTTAATATTCGAGACCATTTCCTCATGAATTGTTCCAAGACTTCAAAATATATCCAATCGAATCCTCCACGCATAAGTGAGTACTGCAGTACTATTCTCAGCAAAATAGAGTAAGAATCTGAAATTTCCTATACAGCTCACTGAATATTGTTCTGCCAATCGTGAAAAGATTTGTACAAGATAGAGATGTTCAAGAATAAACACGAGCCCTGAAACTAGACTCTAGAAAGTACTAAAAATATTTACGAAAAATTTGGTTTTCACTTTTTAAATAAATTTATTTAGACACAGTCTGGGCCTATCTTTCATGCTAATAGTCCCAAGACCCGGCTTGGCCGGACAAAATAGTTCCGCGGGCATGGGGTTGCTCATGCCTGGATATATTAAGAAAATTAAATTATTCATATCTAACTAAGAAATAACAATAATAGAATAAAACAAGTGTGTTTGAGTTTTCTTGATCACTTTAATTCTACTTTTTATTTTTATTTATTCATTTTATTTATTTATTTATTTATTTATTTATTTATTTTATTTACTTATTTATTTATTTATTTATATTTATTTCTTTCTTAATTTACTTATTAATTTACTTATTTATTTTTATTTTTATTTCTAATTTTTCAATGAAGAATAACAAACGAAAGTCACGACTTCCTCGCAGCTTTTTTTAGAGTATAGAGACAACCTTCGATTGCACAATATATTAGTTACTAAATGCTTTTTTGACGGCTAGTAAAATCGAAGATTTCGCTTTGCTCATCAACAAATCATGGGATACGTATTAGTGAATCAAGCTTCTTACGTTTAAAAAAGTACAAAACAAATTTGAAAAGTTAAAAATCATGACGTGATACTCTCGGCATTCGTTTTTCAAATAAACTTCTTGGTAGCTGGAATATATATACAATTTTGACTTTCACTTTCCTTAAATAGTTACCGAATGCAGGAAACACTTATAAACTACAGGGAAAGTGTAGTGTTACCAAATGACTCACAAGCCGTACAACAAAGAGGCGTAGAACATATCATGTAGCTCCCACACAACTGACTTGTATGGAACTACACAGTTTCTTACCTAACAGGCACACGAACTTTAATTTGTCTTGAGAGCAGGGAGTATGAGACAATGCAACAAGTCTAACGCTGAGAAACATGAATCACTTTGCGTGTTCATCTGAAGGTCTTCAATCCAGTTAGATGCCACCAAACTAATTCCAGGCGAACACGCCAAAGTTTGTACTTGGAGTCTACAACGTCAATCGCTCGCTGCTTGAGGAAGGGACACTTTGCAAATCGAGTTGTGATCAATTTGATCTTACTGACAAAGTTACGTTATGTTTTGTTAGATTGTGTAATGTGTAGGTAGGTCAAGTTGTATGACATGACATTGTTTTGTATGATGTATTTGTATTTTGTATGTGTCATGTCTGTTTCCCCTCGTCTTGCACTAGTTTTCAAAATGGGAAACAGTTTGCAAACTATTATTAAAATTCTAAACTTGGAGAGCAGTTACAAGCCGATTGACTTGGCGTTCGTAAAATAACGGCTGAAAAAAGCTCTATTTTCAAAATTGTGTTTTGACATAAGACTGTGCAATACATTTACAAGGTATGCCTACATACTTAACCACTCTGAATAGTTTCTTATTGCATTCCATTTTTAGTAGACTGAGAAAGTACGACTAATGTATAACAGCGATCATTTAAAATGAAAAATCGAGTACAATTGAGGGTGAAATTATTTGTAACGAGTCAAGCGTTGACCATGTCTCATTAGAATGAACTTGCACAAGTACTTACAATTGATTGGTCCGGACTTTGGTGACCGCCTGTGCGTTGACTCGGTGAATCAAATTGTACTCCAAGTCTCTGTTCAGAAAAGACAAAAGTTCCCCAATTACTTGGCTCCCTAACATTATAATGCTTTTTTTTTAAGTTCCTCAGCATCTCATACAAATTACTATTTTTTATATAAGCATATTCATATCTAAATATACAAATGAAGATAGCCTTGCTGACTGGACCTGATCTAAAAGGTCATAACTGTAACTTGCAGTCCATGCCTTGATGTATAGACAAAAGGCTCTATGGGCATTTTTGAAACTTTTCCGTCATGACCATTCACCGGGATATTACTTAAAATGTTTAAGAGTGTAATATCATGAACATAGTCGTTTTCATAATTTTCCGAGAAATTTCCCAGTTTCCACATTGAAGTTAAGTTACAAAACATGAATGCAAAGATATGTAGGCATGCAGGACGATCGACTAGTGTGTAGACGACTTACATCAGTTGCAGGATGACCAGCACCGGTCGAAGTTTGTCCAGCCTCGGCACACTCTCCAAACCGGTGTGCACTATCCGTCTGAAATTCGACAAAGTGGAGCATTCAATAATTAACCGGGAAACATTTTCCTCCACCAAGAAGCTTAAGCCAAGCCTGAAGCTGGCCAATTAACTGACGTGCCGACTCTAATTTAATCATGATCGAGTTCTCCAGCCTGGAAAGGCTTAAATGAAGCCTCGATGAACATCTCCGAGATTTGGAAATATTTTAAAAGATTGAAGTAAAGGTATTCGTAAATCGAATTGCGTATTGAAATTGAAATTTATAAATTTCAACCAGTGACTTGAGAAATGTTTTGATATTAGGTATAAATAATGTATATATTCTTTACGAAATAGGTGATATATACAAATCCCTATATGCAAACAGTGTGTTCTGGAAGTTTAATTTTCGATTGCTTTGGCAAACAAAACTATTGTCATTGAATCGAAAATATCGTAAGAAGCCAAAATATTTTAAAAATAACCTTTGGTTTTTAGAATTTAGAACTAGGGCTACAGGGGTGTGTTAATTATCTACTTTCGAATTTCACATCAAGTTGCCTATGCTACTTTTAATTTCCCAAAAAAATCCAGGATAGGTAATACGGTCCAGTTTCCTTAAAACTAATTACCTCCCTAAAAAATGAAGGTATATCCCAGTCCCTCATCCCATCGTCACAGGAGTAGAGCCAAGGGGTAAAACATACTTGTCCGCTTGCGACAACTCTCATAAATTAAACAGTTAATTGGCTACGACTTAAAATCGCTGTGTGGTCAGCTCAGCGCAGGCAAAAGCTTTCTGACAGCAAATTAGTGGAGCTTGTTGGTAAAACATGTCTTCTTCAATTATAGCGTATAGGTAGGAATTTGTTCTCTGAAGTGTGTAATCTAAATTATATTCAAATACACCAGCATGACTGTAATGTAATTGAATATCATCCCCGTGAATGATTTGTTTGAGCGCTGGCCGCCATACGCTAAGCTCAATAAGCTCAACCACTACAGCCTATGGGCAGTCTTAGAGATCGAGCCTTGATTTTCTTTTTGTTTACATTCCCAAACCGTAAACTATAAGTATATCTATACTCAGTGGCGTAGCGCAAAATCGCGGCCCCCCCCCCCCCCCCTCCTCCGCCCCATCCAAGTAGAAACTGAATAACGGATTTTTGGAAGTCCTAAATATGGCCTCTTTTCCCTAAAAAGTTTCATTAAAAATTATGTTTCTTTCGAAGCCAAGAATGCTATCTCTTGTCTTGTACCTGAAGGCCCGCATTCTGCACAGTTGGTGGTCGTACAGTTAAACAGTATAACTAGTTTCAGCATAATTTGATGTCGCTGTTCTCAATAACATTTTGTTTTAAGCAAGTCAAGGCGGGCCCCCAAGCCTTGCGAGGGCGGCTTGGGCCTCCCCTACGCCACTGTCTATACTGCCATCCGAAAATATTGTGGCGTAATTGTATCATGCGGATAAACACCCAAATATTATTCAATATTTGAATTTGAAGTAAAGATATCAAAATGTATACTTCAACAGACAAATGAAAATGAAAAAGAATTTGAGAGATTTGATGATAAAAGCAAATTCTGCATGATAGATCCCATTCTTTAAAAATTTCACAAAACAATTTAAACTAAATAGCTCATTGATAAATAAAATTAGCATTATGGCACTCAAAGGTTCCATTTCATTATTACGCAACCATTTGTATGGGCAGCGTATTAGTTTATAAGCTTAAAATTTTATATTCATACCAAAATTAATCAATTCATAATTCATTTAATTTCTATTTTCTATTTAATTTTATTTAAACTGTTATTCTGTGTCCGTGTGGCAACCACTTTGGTGGCAGAGTTGATAAATAAATATCAAGTTTCTCTCTATCTTATAATTATATTATTTGAAAGTTTGGGGATGGTGAGAGTTTAATTCTACTTTAGGATCAAGCTGTTTTAACTGTATTGTTTTATAAAATATGGAAATCTAAAAGTTCCTAAAACGTTGCAGATCGAAGCTTAAAATTTTATATTCATACCAAAATTAATCAATTCATAATTCATTTAATTTCTAATTTATATGATATTTTATTTAAAATGTTATTCTGTGTCCGTGTGGCAACCACTTTGGTGGCAGAGTTGATAAATAAATATCAAGTTTCTCTCTATCTTATAATTATATTATTTGAAAGTTTGGTGATGGTGAGAGTTTAATTCTACTTTAGGATCAAACTGTTTTAACTGTATTGTTTTATAAAATATGGAAATCTAAAAAATTCCTAAAACGTTGCAGATCGAAGCTTAAATATTTTTTAAATTTTAGTCGCTTGGACAGAAGAGTGGCACACAAAGAACACAAACAAAATTTGTCTATTTTCCTCTTGGTATTTGTTAAATTAAAGTCTACGTTTCCTATCTCGTGCATCCCATTACCTCATTACTTCAGTGAATAATCCAACCAAACAATAACATTGAAATATAATCTAAATATTATTTGCTCAAATACTTTCGTCTTCCGAGGTTTTCCAGCAACAAAACTTGTCCAACTCGAGCCCAGACTCTATGCCTAATAATAAATTTGAATTTTTATATCTGTGTCTTCAATGGCTGGCTTGAAAATAACTTTTGTTTGTATTATTAGTTAATGGTGAAACCACATCTTGTAGTTCCAAACGCAGCATGCCATGACTTGACTAGCAGATCCATTGAAATTTATTTACAAAATGACATTTTCCAGGTGTGGTTGACAAGGATAGAGAGGACCAAGCTATGGTAGGCTGACATCGTTCGGGATTTTAAAATCTGTAAGAAAATTAAGAAAAAAATAGAAAAATGATAAGTTACCGGCAATTGATGCATGCCAATACCTTATATTTACAGCCATTGTAAATACCATGTTCGCAATGTTTCAACTAGGATTTATATAACATACTAGCTAGGTTTAATTATGATTTAATAAATTATTGTATATTCTACTCATGCTCGATAAAAAACCTATGTCATCACAAAAAGGTACATGCTTACATAGATTCAGCCCATGACTGACTTGGGTCGATCTGCTCTATCGAATTTATTCGATATCTATCGAGTATTGTTGCTTATATAAGAAATAATTATTACATTGCTGATCTCTATCATTAACAATGACATTCATTAAATGGTCCTGAACATTTGGGAGAGAGTCAATTACTCAATGCACACATTCAAATAATGTACTGGATGTGTGGTGGTTTTCTACTCACATGACTTTCAAGACGGGTAGATAGAGATCGAAGAGTTTTTCAGGCAGATGATGCAAGCTTGGAGCGTTCTTAATGTCGCTATAGAAAGGGATAGAGACATGAAATATTACTGCTTGGTGAAAAGCTAATTACCTTCATACATGCCCTCCGACTGGGGACGGAGCGCAACCCAGTAGTGCACATTTTTGTAGTTGAATAATTTGTAAATGGCCCCTGCGTCGGAATTGTAGTGTGAAAACTTTAAACGACTTTGAGATTAAATAACTGGGCAAGCAAGTCGGCCTGAGTTTCCTGTTTTTTGGCTTTCCTATTAAATAGCATGCTATTTTCAGGACGACTCATAGAAATTCCATGAATGCTTGTCCATTATATTCTGTCCGGTGAGAGTTGGTTCGTGTATTGAGGAAACTTTTAACCCTTGAACCATAACATATGTATTTGTGAACCCATGCTTAAAAATTCCTACGTCGTTATAAATCAAAAAGAAAATCAAAGTTGACCTTTTCCTGCTGAATTCTTGGAAATAATAATAATGTGGATATATTTCGATCTTTAGTATAGGTATGCAAAAGTAGCTTTGATGGAGATAAGTCCTGACATGTGAATAGCGACCGTTTCTTGGTAATCCCTGTACCATAACTGGTCTATCAAGTTTCCTTATTTATTTCTATATATCCATATACAGAATATATGGCTCTCCTGCACTGCAGGCACAATTGCTAGAAAATACTGATATTTGATAAAGATTTATGTTTAGAATATCTGTTTTCAGTTTCATCATCAAAGAAGTTGCTGTTGATATCCACACTTTTGTATCCAAGTAGCCCGGTTTCAAATTTCAATCTTCGCTTCCTTTCACACACAGCTTCATTTAGGACCTATCAGAAGTGTTTGAACCGCATATTTATCCTGATCTAAACCAAAAAAGCCGTGGAGCCCTGCTTCAGAAGGACACGGTTACTTCAGTTCCCGGCGACTTTTTTACGTCTCTCGATCTTTACGGTTTCCCTCCCCGCCCCCTTCCCTTCCCCATCCTACCACCAACTTATCCTCCGAACGCTTTCCTTGTTTCCCCGTAGTTTCCCGAGCTTTTGTTGATGAAAGCGATAAAAGCCGGCTGTCGAATGGCCATGAACGTGAAATATTTATCAGAGTAACCATCGATAACATCAACTAGATATCTCATGGCCTGCCAACATATAGACTCTGTATCTGTATCTGTGAAAATCATCTGCGGCTGGAAAATTCGTATGAGAAGTGTAAAATACACGCTTCGGAAAAGAACCTTTCACAAAAGATAAATTTATCATGTAACCGTTGAATATGTGTTTACTGTTTGGGACAAAATGGAGGCCATAATGTTCGGAGTATAAATGAGAGGGCTGAAACTGACCCGAAACTTTCCTGAAACTGAGCTGGATAATCTCTTGGGGGGAGGGGTTAGTGACCGCACTTCACTCAATAGATGTCGTTTATGGAGAGCACATATTTTAAATAACTGTAACGTTCTTATCATGTCTATTTTTAATCACATCCAACTTGTCGTTTCTAGACAATTGCTGGCAGTGGGTTAAAGCAAATTGAGCACCCAATACCCAATTTGAAGGGTCAATGGCAAAAGAGTTCGTATCTTCAATTTCAAATGCATGTTTCACCATCTATCTGTGGATTTCTGTATTATACCCTATCGGTTGAAACGTTAGTGTAGGAGATATAGTCCAAATAGTTCATGCCACTTGCAAATTGAAGCGAACAAAGCATTTTATTTTTGAAGTATAATACCCAAAAAACTGCAAATTGCAGCGTACAATTCATTTTATTATTGAAGTATAGTACCCATAAAATTATGAAGTTTCCTTTCGATTTTCTGGTAAAAGGGAAATTGCTAAATGAGCTTTTCTTCGACCTGATAACTATCAGCCATATAAAAATAATACTTACATTGTGCGTAAAAAAGAGAGATTTTGGAAGGTGCGTTCCTCGATGTCATGCAGACCACTCAAGTTGGTAAGGAATCTGTAAAGAAATAAATGAATCATTCAGTGCTTCGACTGTGCTTCGGACCCAAGCATTAAACATACTGTTCGTTGGCTATTTGCTAAAAGCTTTGCGCATTTGGGATCGGGAATGCATCTTTGGTGGGGGTGAATTCGTTACTTACATTTCCCTGAGTGAAGATTTGTAAAGACGAAAAGACGTTTCTTTCAAAACTGTCATGTTGGAGTTGATAAGGATGCTGTGAAAAGAAAACACGTGATCTTATTATTTATCAGCTGGCAAGAGAAGTAATTAGCTAGCGTGGCTGGCGAGTGCTGGCTTAATTTCTTATTAACTTATCATCTTAAAAAGTTTCACCGGGGCTGGAAAAGTCGGTCGGGAGAAATTTTTTTTGTGAGAGAGAAATTTAGTTAAAAAACGCTGATCCCGCGGGTCCGAGGTTGATTGACAGCAACCGATTAGCCGGATATTGGATGAATAATCTTATAGATTTCTGTATTGTATGCCAAAAATATAAAACCAACGCGGAAATCAAGTCTGAAACAAAAGCAGCAAAATACAATCATGGTTGGATCCGGTTGGGTCAATGTTAATAAATAGCCGTTTGTATATCGATTTCCAGGAATCAGTTCAGAGGGATCTGTCAAAATATTGTAGATATTTAAAATTGATTGCCAATTATATTTTAGTTTCATTTAAGGTCTAGGCAAGTTAATATTTGAATCATTGATAAAGTCGACATAACAAACATCTTTTGCTTCATTGCTTACTTTCTGACCAGAAGCTGCATTTATATTCACATATTTTTGTTTAAAAATTGAATTTGTAGTCATTTCAACCTCTAGGTTGACACAAGCACTAAGCATACATGAAGCTACGCGAAAATGTGAAAACACAATTAAAATTCCCGTTAAAATTGAGCTGGATCTCCAACTCTGCAGGATCCCTCCAGGAAGGAAATGATCACGTACTGGTGCTCAACCACAGTTACCATGATAAATTCCCTGTCAACAAGTTCGCACTCTCTTCTGCATAGAGTGGGTTTTTAATTTCCAGGTCAAACTGCCACTGAGTATTTACCTTGTCTTTAGCATGCTTCAGTTTGTACAGTTTATTAAATTTATAATGGCTGAATACAAACATTACTAAGCTTTATAAAACTTCGTTCTATTCTCGTTGTGTACATTCATCATTGAGGACAACTCGAAACTAGATTTTTTTCAATCAATATGCCAAATGGACTATACATTTTCTGCCACAGTTCAAATTTTTTCCTATTCCTATCCATCGTATTATTATGTGAAACTTTTTAAAATGAGTTTCTACAAATAAATATGTCTACTTCAAATAGGCTATACATTATTGGAAAATGCGTTGAAGGTCTGTTTTGTATTCTTTTCAGATAAAAGTTGGGTCGACTTAAGTTTTTACTATAGTTAGAACATTTCGTTAAAAGGTGAAAACGATCCTTCTCTACGTGGTATGAATCATAGTTCTTATGAACCGTAGATTGTATCTTTCTTTTGAAATACCCATGTGGTGCAACGTGCAAGTGCTCTGTTTCGAGCCAAGCGTCACTATATTGCCAAGCTTTCTCCTGCAAAACTTTCTCCAGCCAAGCTATACTGACAGTAGGAGGTATATATCTCAAGGTCACTACAGGAAATGCGAGTGCCAACATCCCAACTCTTCGGCACGCTCTCCGAGACAGAGAATCGCGAAAATACTTTCTACTTGCTGTGATGGTATTTCCCATTCTACATGTGGCCCGGTATAGTTATATGGGAAGGCGTAAAGCGACACGGCTATACCACCAGCTTTATAGCCATATGAAATTGATTCAGCTTAAAGCAATCTGAAGTTTAATTCCAAATGCTTAACTCTGAAAAGGTTGAGACTTGCGAGTTAATATCATGTTAAGCTCAAAGCTTCTTGAGCGCAACAATTTCTTGAAATCAGTTTGTTGCGCTCTGCGGAAAGAGTTAGACTCAAGAAAAGTTTTAATATAATTATTGTTATAAGCATCTATAAGTACTTATTACCAGATCGAATTAAAAGGACGTTTTTCGATGCAGCTTTTGTCTTGCGATTTTATTAATATATACAAAGATTCACTCCATACAAGCTTACTCGAACTTTAAGCTTGAAAATCTTTTCGGCTTAAGCTCAGGTTCAGGGATAGGTATAGCCAGAACGTAAATGTTTCTTTAACAGAATAGCAACGTGCCATATAAACCAAAAAAAAAAATCATACGTGCTGTTTAACGGGTTCTCACTCCTTGAGTCTATTTCAGATTTAGTTTAAAGATAAAGCATCGATATTTATAAGCTCACGAACGACATAATAACCTCAAAATGTTGTCTAAGGCTCTGGAATAAGATAGAACCTCTGATAGAACGCTTGAAAATCTATGTGTATAGATGGGTTTAATGTATGGACAGGTTTGTTCATGATCATCAAAATTAATAATGTGTTTATATTACGATTTACGAGTTGGTGAAATGAAAACACTGCGTATAGATAAGCGGTGTGGAGTCTTGGAGAGCATGCTTTTATGTGGGTGCACTCCGGCAGTCTTATTCGTCGACACGTACCAAGATGAGGCGATGGGTGGAGCTGGAGGGTGAATGATCGGCTGCTCGTGCTGGGAATACCGTGCTCGTTGGATCGTTGACGTTAAGCAACACTGTTTCGAGCCAGGTATTGGATAGGTGACCATCATGTGAGAATGACAGATATTCGAATGAGGTTCTGTATTTGCAGGTTACCAGTTTTTTGAACACTGCGGTTAGTAAGATGTTGGAAAGGTGGATTCCATGTATATGCGAATGACCAGATAATATTTGGAACTGGGGCAATGAAGTTGAGCGACACTGCGCCGAGTCAGATATCGGAAAGGTGACCATCTTATATAAATGGAATTTGGTCACTTGTTTTGCTTTTTATCATATAACATATCCGTCAAAAAATCATTACTTTTCGCCCATCTTCGCCAAGCCGACTGTTCTCTCGGAGCTTTTGGACAAGAGAAGAGAGCTGGAAGAGAGACGTAAGGTCTACGTACGCATTTTAGCGACGGTGAAATTCTACTTTCACATAAAGTTTTCCAATTTTTCACGCTTTCCCTGGAACTCCATAATAAAATGTAATAAAATGTGTACATAATATGTATGTATCTGCAAATACAGTACACTTCACTTCACCTCCTTGTTATCAAGTGATCTCGATGTAATCATGCGAAATTTAACCAAAATAGTGTAGGAGAATCCAAGCTATCGAATTATCAGATCATGATCTGATCGTGGACGAGGGAATTAGTTCAAAGCCGTCGAATCGGTTAGAAATGCCCCTGTGACGTGATGGCTCGATTCACGAAGTGGATATCGCCGCTTAATTAATTTCTGCCCTCGTGATGAATGGGAAGACAGTGGCGGATGTAAATGATTGGAAAGGGTTCACTTCCGGTTACGTTAACACTAAGGCAAGCGCGTACCGGGAACGCTTAAAAGTTAAAATTCAATTTGTTACTGGGATATTTTTCTTTTCATCTAAAACATACATGGTCTGCGATATTGGCCTAATTAGGTTTCTCGACATTACGGGTACAGCAATTCAGCCGACACTGAATTTGACCCTTCAATTACACTTTGGACCAAAGATACTATTATAATAACCTTCGGTTGAACAGCGTATGAATCCGGTATAATGGGTGGGGTGTCCGTGTCCTTTGTTAGGAAGATTAATGACTTATTTTAAAGGTAGCATTTTTCCAAGTTCGTCTGGAAAATTTTCTATAACTTTTCCCTCAGTAACATCGTTCAATGAATTGGGCAAAAAATTTCCCAAATAAATCAATTGATTTTGGTTATACCGTTTTTCCAGTAATAAATTGCTTATCCTCTTGTTGTTTCAACGTACTGATCGAAATTCAACTATAGAATCCCTTTGTGAGATATTTCCCGAATGCACGGGTGAACGCCACTGTGTGATCTAGAAATGAAATACACTCGGAGCTGATAGATGATCTGCTTGTTTGTATACATGATTGCTTGTTTATGTAAATTTTAAAACAAGTAATAAATTCGCACAACGATTAAATGGCTGGCGAAAACCTCCGCCTTTGATGCGAGGAGGCTGGTACTGTTGAGACACAAATAATGTAATATATGTTTACATTTTGTTAACAAATTGATTGTACCTCATTCGTTCCAGATATATATATATATATGTTTTTTTTTAATCATGCTTCGTGGTAATAATTGTAAGTCGATGCAAGGTTTTACAAAATATAATTAGTGTTTAAAACAAATCTTAGGTTAGGAATAAATAGTAGAATAATTATTTTGTCTGAAATTACTCTATGCTTTATCTTGAAAAATTAAGTGGAACGTTAAAAAAGTATTCAATCTTAACTTGTACAAGCTTATGGCTTATTAAGAAAGCTTATTTTGCTCATTTTTAATTAAATTTTTCAAATGCCTGCCGATCCTTCAATTTAAAGCGTACTGGTAAAATAATTTGGCAATCTACTTGGAAACAGCCCCCCACTACTCATCCAATTATCAAGGATAACAGGGAAAACTAGCTGCCCTTATGCTATAACAGCATTGTGGGAGACAAATTAACTTAAAACCCACGGGACACCAAAATCATCATTTTGGAACCTAACCATTTGACATATTAACAGCTTGACATTTGTGTAATTGAGAATAATACAAGTAGGACTGACAGTTGGGAAAACCTAGTGCTTTTAGGTTTTAAAATATTTGTAATTGAAGGTTATACTGCATTTGATTTTAATTCGCTATATGAACGTACACCAGGAACTTTTTTTGCAGGCATTATGATCTTTTATGAGAATATACAATTAATTGATCCAAAATTATAATTTTCCATCTTCGCGCTCACATACCATTTCCAAGAGTAGCCTACACTTTTCAAGATTTGTATTGTTCATAGGTCTTTCAGGGCTCGCGCACGTGCGATTTATTTCAACATTGTTTCATTTGAAATTCAAATTAAAGTACATCTCGTCAAGCAAATTCGGGTTTTGATCAAGAGCAGCCAAGAAAAAGAGTCCATTGGTAAAACATGCCATCCAAAAGTAAACAAGTGGACCAACAACGTGGAGTGAGCTTTTATTAGTAACATAAACTTACCACTTACACTAAGCGCACCTGTAGCTTTTAGTAAAGTCAAGAGACGGAGATAAAGCATTTGCTTGTTGTACAGGAAATGTATGACGCCATTCGCCATTCCCGTGTTGTTGACATTGAAATAACACTCTTGCCCTCGAGGTTAATGTGACGTGAGCTCTGATAGCGAAGAGCCAGTTGGTGTACACCTACTGTGGATGTTTGTCCGTGAAAAAATAACGGATATTTGACTTTTCGAGATTGTTTCCATGCCCAAGATATCGTGCGGTCGTGACAGCAAGCACTTCCGATGAAAATGTAAGATTTCAATATTCTGTAGTCTTGTTGTGTGGGTAATCAGATTTTCATTTTGATCTCTGTCTCAAAGCATTACAAAAATATTTGGTAGCATAAGCATATATTTGGAATGGTAGTTTCTTACTAAACAAAGCAATATAATGTTTGTCAAAAACAATATATTTCATTTAAACGTTGACATGGGACAAATTGAATGAAACATTTGGAAGACAAATATATTACCTATGTATATCCAGTAGATACGGAATTATTTTACATTACAAGCCCCATTTATGAAGGTCGAATTATTACCACATTTTTTACAACAAAACAGGGTTGTCAGGCTGTCTTGCGTGGAGGTTATCCTCGACTCAGTAAGGAGCACTTCCGAAAAGTTTTTGGAAAGTTCGCTTCTGGGAAAGACTTCGGAACAATCCCTTCACAAGATAAGTGGGTCTTATCCTTGGATCCTTCAATTGAGATCAAAAATGGTGCATGAAGATTGCTCTTATTATTTCACCGAGTTATTTCAAAATACACAACGGGTCCTATTCCAGCATGCGGGGTTTTTACAAACCCAGGACTACTTTATTAGCAGGAACGTTCGAACGGTTTTCAATCAAGGCGGAAGCAAGGCCCGACGACACGCTCGTTTTTTTTCAATTTTGGGCAAGCGAGCAAATCTTCTTAGTTTGAGATAAAATACTTCTATCCAAGCAAAATTTCAAGAACTTTCAAGATGTTCTTGAAGGGATCTCACGCTCAATTATAGAAATTTCACCCACGTCACTGTTGCTTTCTTAAAATTACTTATAAGTAACTGAACTTCTAAGAGCTGTTTTCAGGGAAAAGAATTAATTCTACCTTCCTAACAAATCTTCCAAACTTCTCCGGGGCAAAATTTTCTCCATGGTGACCCCTCGGGTCATGCAAGTTGGGGCGGGAGGGCAATTGGGCAATTGCATTCCTCCCTCCCTTAATACGCCACAAAATTTCATTCAAGACACATTGCAAGCAGTCTGTCAAAATGCAACCATATTCACAATTTCATCTCTATTTATGTTCCTCTTCCAAACGAACGGAAACGAGGAAAAACTTGAACCATTGACATAAACACGCCTTGTTCAACGCCACTAGTATCGATGACAGCTCAAATTTTATCATTTTCTTCCGCCAAACGGGTTTAGTTTCTCCCCATACCTTATCATGCAAAGAAAATTTCCCCACAGTACGTCTCACGTTCATTTGCAGGTTGAAACTTTTTCTAAATATCCTTGAGAATCCTCGTTCTAGAAACTCCTAGCTCTCCCATCATTGTTATTATATCTGACCGGCCCATATACCCTCGAAGGGATCTACAACGTTTCAGTCTCTGCCAATGCCCCTGACCCTGACACGGACCATAGCACTCACTCACTCACTCATAGCCAATGAGGGTTTCTCTTGATATAAACAATCACACGACACCCGACTCCATCCACTGAACCCAGCACTTGACCTTGGCGCTGAAAGGCTGTCCCTTAATGCGTGTCTATTTCCTCGACACACAGGGTGGAGCGATATCGGACATGCCCAGTATTGTAAACGACTGGAGGTGATTGACGAGCCATGGCTGTCGACGGGTTCTATTTAGATCGATTCAAACGATGGGAACTCGGTTTGAAGGATGTTTACCATACGGGGACGATAGTGAAAGGGTTTCCCTGGTTCGTTTGTCAAGGGTTAGAATTATTGTTGCAATGGTCTAAGTAATGATATATTTGCAAACCTGACCGGTGTGTACCGACTCGCTTAGATAGTTTTAGTTTTGAAGGTGTCGTTTCAGGGTAAAATTCCAAAGCATATGTATTGCATGAAATTAAACCCTTTCATTTGTACTCATTAGACGTTAGGATACTGGAAAGAAAATCACCTGTGCAGAAAGATATGTTTTTTATTAATCCAAAAATTGGTAAGATGCGTTAACGGTGTTTGCTATGTTATCAGTTTCCTGAAAATGGCACGCCGTGACTGGCCGAAACGTCTAATGCCGTTTTTAGGCATTTTTAGGCGTTTTTAGGCAGCGAAAGCGTTCGCTTCAAAAAAGCTTGACGTCTTTCCCAACTGCACAAACGAACCCATTCAAAACATTCAGCTTAAAAAGGATTTGAAATAAAAACAAGACGTCTACCCCACCCCCCTTTCCCCCCACCGTCGTCGTCGTCGTGGGTGGCTGGCGCATATATTAGTCTTAGAGTTAGTTTATGAGACCATGTGCACAACACAGTCTTCTATTTGACTGAACTTCTGAGTAACTCTGTTTTTATATTTGCGAAACACCTACTATGCTGGCTACACTTAACATGTTAATAGTTCCCCGCTCCAAGTAATTTCACTCTCAATTTTGGCGTGTACACGAGCGTTCTGTGAAAACCGTGATAACATCTACAACTATACCTCCAGTAATAGTGTAACGTACGTCCGTTCGCAATATTTGGAATACATGCTAGTCTTAGAGTCAGTTTATGAGAGTCAACAGATAAAAGAAAAGCCACCTCCAGCAACAACATCTACCTCAACATCTACATTCAGTAAATGCATTAAAAATGTATAGCATTGGTGGCGATTTGTTCGTCGTACATTTTTGTAAAGAAAATATACAAGAGACTAATTGTTTGCTTGGCTTCATCCACCCACGACGACGACGGTGGGGGGAAAGGGGGGTGGAGTAGACGTCTTGTTTTTATTTCAAATCCTTTTTAAGCTGAATGTTTTGAATGGGTTCGTTTGTGCAGTTGGGAAAGACGTCAAGTTTTTTTGAAGCGAACTCTTTCGGTTTTTATTGGGAAATTTCAGTTTCGTTTTGGTAAGCAAAGCCACGATTATAATGGTCACCCATCTAATACCTGACCCAGGCCAGTGTTGCTTAACTTTGGTAATCTCAGAGAACCAGTGTTTGTTAGGAATGCAAGTGCACTATACGGTTATCAGTGATCAAAGACCAAATTGCAACCATGGATTACATTGTTGATCACCTATCCCCCTTTTTTAAAAAAAAATCCCCCCCCCCCCCCCCCCAACACACGCGTGGACCCCTCTGAGGTTTTATTCCAAGGAGAAGGCGAGTTTGGTACACGAATCTAAAACGCAATGTCGAGTCCGTTTAAAACCAAACAAATGACCTGGAATTGACTCACGAAAACGAATTCGAATGAAGGGAGGGTAGAATTAAAATTACTGATGTTGTCCCATTAATTTTGCAGTTAAAAAATAAATATATGTCCAGGATTTGAACCCAAGCCCTGTCGCCCACCGAGCGAGCACTGCACGCATTCGGCCAACACGGGCCCTGTAGTTTTGGTTGATTTGAGGAGCATTGATCTTACCAGCGCTACTCATGTAAAAGACAAGCTGCCTATTTATTTCTCAACAACGCGGTGGTAAAATTGGGGAAATTAACATAGAATAATATTGTGTTATTAGAAACATTATGTTTATCCGCCGGTGCCACAAATCGACGGCGCACACCCTGATAGTCAGTGTCAGTGACTCTTCGCATGGAGATAATAGCTGGTTTACGACGATTTAGTGGACCCACATCTTTGCATACTTTTATGGTGTCCATGGTTTTTGAGAACAATTGAAGACGATGCGCAGTCAAGATTATGACTAGTCGCACGTTGAAATGTTATGGAAATAATAAAAGGGTTAGCTGGTTTGATTTGATTCCTGCATACACATGAATCTCCGCTGCGAGTCTCAGAAAACTATGGCTCCCGGCCACGGAGACATGTGATACAATCGAGTGGATCCTACCACTGATTTTTCGGCGGTTGGCCGTAACAGTTTGTAACAAAAAAGTATGTATTTTACTGAAATAAATGTTATTACTTCAATAATATTAATTTGGATTTAAGTTTCCCATAGTTTACAGTTTTATGGGAAGGGAGGCGAAGCTGGAAAAATGTGCACCCGAACCGGGATACGAACCGTCCCATGTACGGGTCGCTCGGCCTCTCGTCTCCCTGGAGATCCCCCCTTGTCCCACCCGGCGAAGCAGGGAGAATGTATGACCGAATAGCTCAGTTGGTATAGCACCAGCAGGAGGTCCCGGGTTCGTATCCCGGTTCGGGTGCACATTTTTCCAGCTTCGCCTCCCTTCCATCAATTGCATACTGGTAACTGCTTAAACCAGTAACAATTTCCTCTCATCAGTTTTATTGTATTTTTTTTTACGATTTAATAGATAAGGATGAGGCAAATCGTGTTGGGAATAAACAAATAGCTCTTCTGTAGGTGAACACACTTTTGTAGTTTGATTCATCAACTTCAAAAGATACATACATAAAAATAAAAGTACTGTTACTAATAACTTTGGATATCATTTATGATTTCCAATATTGCACATGTATTCAAACAAAGAGATGTACATGAACTATTGTGTCGACTGATTAGGTTGACCGCAAGTAATTTAGTCGCGGGACAAGCGAGTCAACGCTTGAAACTGTGGAGGCGGCTCAGCTGTCTTGGCAACAGTCAATAGTGTCCCCTCAGGTGTCCCCCCAGAGGAGTTTGTCCCGATGTCGATAAGATTTTGAGTTGACGCACGAATCGAGCCGGTGACTTGGACGAATGGTTGATTGGGCCGAATCCCGTGGTCGCGAGTAAGGCGTGCTCTTTTGGAGCCGTTATTTTTGTTAACACTTTCGCTTCCAGCTCGAAGCTTCCAGTCACCTGTCTGCGAACAGAGGAGAAAATAAAATGTAACGTTCATTCGTTATAAGCGAGCATGATATTCGATTTCAGCAAGGATTGTTTTGTAAGAGCAGAAAATTTAATTGGAATGTCCATTTATTAGTCCATTTCAGATGTGTGATCCTATGTAGTGAACTTTGTCCCCAAAGTAGCTAATTGATCTCTCTATGCAACATATTTTGTTAATTACGACAGCGTCATAAAAATAGGTTTTGTATTAGACTTTGGCTGGAATTCCTCCCTTTGCACGGCTTCTGTATGCCTCCTGCTTGTTCACCGGACGCTTATGTTGCGATCCGTTGCAATCAAAAATAATTCTAGAAAATACCTTGTTAATAGTGAAACTCACATTTTTCACCAGCTGCCAACTGCGCTGGCACCAGTTTAGAAATTTAAAAATGTTCAGCACTAGCAAGGGTCCAGCTGGAATCTCGTCTGCAACATAAAATCCACATTTCAACATAACTGTAGATTTGCTAGTCACAACGATACAAAACTTAATGGATTGATTTCTGACAATGTAGCTGCACCTGATTGACAAATGAGAAAGGAGCAGATAACTTACTTAAGAGCGTGACTGTCACGTCGCCCTGGAGCATTGGGTGATGAGCTTTCATGAATTTCAAAATCTCCGCTGCCGGCGATGATTTTAGTGCAGGCATTTATTCGTATATATCCTGCGAAAATTTTTAAAATTTCAGTGCCAAAAGGTACCACACAATCACTATCGTATAGATATGAGGTAGATCTGGTACACGACAGAGCTGCACTGAGCAGGATCGAATAGATGGAACAATCAGCGTTGCAGGTTTCAGCGCTAGTCCGCGTGAACAGCTTTCACACTGCAAATTGTTATCTAAAAGTCAGTATAATGTGTGGGCTGCAACAATCAATCCCATGAACTCTCACTGAACGTATAAACATGAAATAATATTTTCTAGCCTACATACCACGCGATCGAGGCATTCGAGGCCCCAGGGGACCTTTAATCCGTCCCTGGACTATGATACGCAATTATTTTAATGGCTTTTTATTTACTTCCCTGTAGGTAACACCGATACTGCAACATTACATAGTAGCTAAAGTACCACATTAACATATTATTAAAGTTATTGTAACGAGGCACGATGGTGTACTTACATCTACAAAAGACTCGCGTCTCGTCTTTTTCGATGTCCGGTCCATGATCGCAGGCAGTCTGGAGCTAAATGCGCCGAACTTGATCCCTCTCGCAGGTACGAGGTTCATAATTAATTAGCTTCCCCATAGAGGGCTACATGCTGTGACTGGCGGTAAAATGAGTGCGCACTCTATGTGAATTAACGGATACTGTCAATGCAATGTCGTTTCACTCACGTGGTACAATAAAAATACACGTGCAAGAAACACCCATAAACACAATTGTTTCCCCACGATTTCTAAACAATAAAGCGGAAATGACGGTAAAGGCTTGTACAATTAAGCTATAGAACGACGTGCACCAGCGATTCTTACAGAAAACAGGGGGACGTCATTGGTTTCGATCTGAGTCTTCCCGCTTGAAAAGCACAGGCTCATCGCACTAGGCTACAGCGATGAGTTGACATGCATTGGCTCTTTACATCATATTTACCAATACAAAGCGTCCCGACGACGACGACAGGGAGAACAAAAATGGCGAGTGTGGGAATTGTGCGATTGCAACTTTTCGACCATGTGGAGAATTGATTAACCTTTCTTCTCGAAGATACGACGGAAACGCCAGATGAACGTATCAAATTTACCATTTTAAACATCAATAATTATATTAAGTTTGGTTTCAAGTCGCTACGACGTTTGCTTAAAAAGAATTTCATTCAAATGTGTGGCGGGAAGGCACTATCTGTTTGTATTCTAGTATACCTTTCTTTCCGTTGACAATCTTTCCGTTGACAAATCCGTTGACAAGACGTCAAGGGGGGTTACCACCCCCCGGGATTTTAAAAATATGCATGTCGTGTATTTGCTCAATACCCACTTTTAGTACCATATGTATAACACATCTCTTCGAAAGGAAAGCATTTGGTAATTGACAGTAGGTATATGCTCACTCGAGTTAATATTTCGCCCAGCACACAATGGGCACCCAGAGCCAGAACCTGTACGGTTACCAACAGCCCGCTGTCACTGACGCGTTTGGCTCATGTCTTGGCTGTATAATTTTATAGAGGGGCCGCTAACTGTATTAGGGTCCGATTACTCGTAGAGTTGCTTTTCCGGCTGGCTTTTCCCGAGGAAATGCACATCAGTATTCAACGTGCACTATCAGGAAATCTATTTGAGACGCGGATAAAAATTCTTTTGCGACTTTGGCTTTTCTTTTTAGGTTTTAGAGATGATTGAGTTTAGATGAGCCATTCTGTAGTGGAGTTTTCAAGAAGGGATCTATGGTTTTAGTTCAGAATTTAATCGGCTGCTAATTGCGAATGAATACGTAATGGCCCAATTGCAAATGAAGTTCCAATGGTGACCGCCTTTCCAATACAGGGGGATCAAATGACGATTGAGGTTGGCTACTTTTTGGAGTTTGGAATTCCATTAAAGAGAGATTAGGTTCATAAAGCTACTTTAATTTTGTTTCCTAAATGATCCGTGATACATTGCTTGCTACTCAAGGTCAAGCGCTAATGGGCTGGAAATTATAAAAAATTAACCGCAAGGCTTAATTTCATCTGGTTTACGTTATCGATGATGGGCATTAGAACGCTGTTATTTTAAACTTAATTATTTTACTTTGCAGCTAGTGAATATTTTTGACAAAGCTTCCACATTCAGAGTTGCATATATGTATTTTTCATTAATAAAGCAAGTAGGTAACTTTTTGCAATTAACATTCATAAAGCAACGACTTCTCCAGCAAAGAACGATAAATATCCGAAAAATATTGCAAGGACGTTGGAGAGACTTCGAGGGTCGCGATTGTGTCAGAATATAATACAGATGAAAATTGTTTGGAACGAAGTTGTTTTTAGGAAATTCAGGAAAGCTTGATTTATTTTCACATGCTTATATGTTTAGGTAAGCAACATGTAATATCTAAGCGCACATACTTACATCCTTTGCACTTTCATATCCAGAGAATCTGGGATTTCAGAGCCAGAACATATGCATTCGACTTCGTTCATACTGGTGTTGTGACATTCGCACATCCCGGGGCCTTTGGGCACTCCTCCCAAGTAGTCGTCCAGTTCTCCGGACAAATCAGTCTCAGCATATACTTCCACTCCCGGAACAAACTCCGAGCCGAAACTTGCATACGGATCATTCGTATTTGAACTGTTCGGTCCAACTCTTGTCAAATATGAGCCGTTTATTTGAAAATGAAACCCGTTTTCGGATGGCGGGCTGTCGGTATCGTCGAGTTCGTGACGTAATTGCACGATCGGCTCGAGTATTTCGGAGTGGAACGAATTGTCGCTCGGGAATTCGCTCTCCGAGCCGTACAGCTGCGCGGAGATGTTTCCACCGGGGAGCAGACGCGCCGATTCGGGGGTGACGCTCGGAGCTGGCGGTTTTACCGGAGCAACGCGCGACACAGGGTTGGCCGGCGAGGCCGACGGGTGGCCGCAAACCACCAGGAGTACCAGGCTGGAACAAAAGGTACTAAGTTAGTGACTGAGCATGGTTTTGGGGTCGACTACATTGGTGGAAGCGGTGGGATTGTGCGGTTGAAACGTTAGCTTTCGAAAAGTGGTGCGTGAAAGTTGAATAATATTCATATGTTGAGGGTGAAAAGTGTTGGAGTAGTAAAATATTAGCAGTGAGTGCGGTCAGTTTTCACAAGTTTGAATTTGAAATCTGGATTACAAGCCTGCGCTTGACAACTAATTAATTATCTGTTACTTTTACTAGGAGCTTGGATAATTGAGCAAACGGTCCACAAATGGGATTTTTTTTCTATTCTTGAGAATGTATGAAGAAATGGACTGATTTTTCCCAGGAACATTTTAAAAGTATCTGCAGAGGTACCTTCTGTCTGGAAATAGTAGTAGAATATTACAGATTTAACTTGTAAACAGACTGTCGACGAAACTCCTACTCTCCATCATGCTCATCAGCAACAGCAATCCGACTTGCAGAATAATCCTGCATTCCCATTGCATGCTGTCGAGACGTTGATAAGGGAACCGAGTGATGTTGCTGTCAACCAACTCCTGGCCCTATAGTCGGGACTAGCCAGAGAAGATATGTTTTACCCAGCATTGTTCCTCCAATATTTCCTCCTAGCACGCAGCCAAAACGACATCGTGTTCGGTTGTGATTCGAGGACTGACATGTGCATGGAAATTGGCAAACTTAATCAAAATATAATCTAGTAAACGATGCTCAAACGGCCTGAGAAATAACTGAAAAGTCGTCTTCTCTGGCTCGACCCGACTCTAGCTGCCATCTCGGCCCAACAGAACTAGGCGCCGTTATGAAATTCCAGGATTAGTGCAATGTTAGCTCACTTTCGCGATCTAACGCTAACCGGCGGTCCAGCATTCCAGGCCTTTCTAGAAGAGATTAAATTCGCTAAGAATTTCGAAAACTTAAAGCTGCTGTTTGAATGGTTTCACAATTAATTATCGAAAGGAAAGTCATTTGTCACCAAACAAAAGCTATTCTCCAAAATATTTTTCAGTGAAAAGTTCGCCTATCTATTATTTAGTCATGGGAGCAAAGTCATATTGTCTCATCAATAAATCTTTTCAGCTCTGCTCAATCTTCATCTTGGGCTCCGAATTAGACATTTTAAAATAAACTTCGAAACATTTATATAGAACAAACCAAACACATCGCAGAATAATTTGGCATGCGGCACAAACTTCCTTCTCTGAACCTTCTACTACTTTCTTCGTCGACGGACTCAACGCCTGTCCATTTTCTCTGCCCTCAGGGCTAAAGATTTGCAGAATTCGCAAGGACTGCACCGACCGACAGGGAAATGAGAAAGGATCGCATTCCTGCGTGAAAGTCGTGAGCGGGCCCGAAGAGAGTGGGGTTTACATGGCCACGGTGCCACGTGCTTCCAAGAAAGCGAATCTGCCTAGTCGAGCCCACTGCCCAAGGCGTCTAAATATCAATCTGTTTCGCTCCAGCCTCCAGTCTGTGCTAAAACTCCCTATCGGGTATATTTGCAGCTATCAGACTGGTTAAAATATACGCACTTTGCGTATGAAATTGATTTCTACTCCGTCGAGAACACGTTCTGTGATTGGCCGCTCCTTTGCGTGGTGCGAAACAAGCTGCGAGACTTGATCGTGAAAAGCACAAGGTGCGTCTCTAAGGCAGAAAGTTCCCGGCTTATCCGGTCGCCGCTGCGCATGAAAATTGAAAATACTTCCGGTGCACTCTACAGAATTCGAAATGTTTTAGGTGAACGTTTACTTGGACGCTACACCCAGGAAGAAAAACTCAGGGAACACGCTACGGGGTTTTTGTTCATGCATTAAGGGATGGTATTGCGAGCTGTTGCCAATGTTTAGGGGTGCTTGAAAAAAAGTATTTACCTACCTAGAGCAAGAACGATGCTAAATAGTATTCATAAATTTAAATTTATATAATTTGGAGAATTAATCAGTTGAACAAAAACCGCAGTGAACGTGCTTCTAGTTGGGGACAACGGCATATAACAATGTGTTGCCAACTTAAATACATCAGTACCTACACAATGGGATTTAAGGCTGGTCATTTATATCTTGTGCTCCAAGCTGAGGAAGCACAAGGTTAGCCTTTACTGTATTAAACCTGACTTTATAGTACATAGTTCATTATTCTTGCTATGAATCAGCTGTTTCTTATTGTTTTAGCGTTATTGAGAGATTGCTTCGCCTCTATCTTTATACTGTCAATTCACTTCTGAACATCATCAACTTGACATTAAAGTAATCCAGAGAGATAACAACATAATTCTCGGATTAGATTCAATTGCGCTACAGTGCCACTTGAATCTGGCCAGCATTCACCTTGATATACCGGTGGAGTTGTATAATTAACATAAAGTTAAGCCCATGGATATACTATGTAGCACCATTGACACAGGAATACAGAATGAAGTCTCATGTGCAGAATCGGGAATCCATAGGAACAATCGGACAGTCTTGTTTGTGGGTTACCATCATGATATCTATTCTATGTGCCTCTACTCAGAAATCGAAACCCGGCGCTAACGGTCTGGTCCACAGCCTTGGCGTCCATTTTCCGGTGCGCGAAATTGCTTGCCGCTTGGCAAACTGCCCAATATTGCTGGAAGGTCTCTAAAAGTTTCTTGTCGCTCGCTAATATTTTCAAATTTCGAGTACATTTTTGAGAGTTTTTGGTCTTTGATCATGAATCTATGATCACCAATGTCGGCTAACACACTTTTCAACAATGTTTCAAAATAATTCATTTGAAAAACTGTCATAGTCGCAGGGATGCATGTAATTTTAATTTTTGTCTGTGATTTGGTTCTTCAATGTTTTTTGATCGTTATATTTGTGAGAGGTTATGGACATGAGTCAGCGAGGAATGTTCCCTTGTCTTTTTATATTATTATACTTGTTTTTCAAGTACCACACGGTCACACCACTAATGTGTTTACAATTTCAGAGTAGCCAATATCCGTAACTGCACTATACAAAATACAGCTTGAGCTTGAACGTGCCCATCGACTCCAGTGTGCCTCGGGTTCGTTTACAGTCCCTCGGGGCATCAGGTACGGGTAGGCGCCATTACTATTACATCCTGAGACAAACCTGATACAAACCTATTACAAACCCGAGACGTATACCTACACTTTCAGAAAATTTGTGTCAGTTTCGTGAGTGAATTGCTTTTCCCGTGTATAGCAGCTTGTGCCACGGGGATTTTCATGTAAAACTTCCTTGACCAGATTTTTTTAGTAAAACATGTGTAAGTTAGACTGAAATGTCGCGAAGACCAAATAAAATATGACCGCTCGATTAAATTTCCAGCTAGCCACCTTAAATAGATCAAAGTTGATTTTCACCTATTGGTGTTCATTGCGGTAAAGCAGACGGATCATATATTGTAATTGGTAGTTTTTGAGCAATATCTCACGAGTAAACAGTCGCATAAAGCCAGAAAAGGCTACACAAACAACAAAATACACGCACCAAATTTGAACTGACCAATCACAGCGCAGAAATGTGTAAATGACTTCACAGGCAAGAGGAAAAATATGTTTCAGACAGAATTTGTCGACACATCGAGATGTGGCAGCAAATTCGATGTAATCTTGTGTCCCTGGTAACACACATTTTCTTAGAGTGTACCATGGGCGGTGTGGTCAAATTTAAAGTCGCTTAATTTTCAATGCGATACCACGGGCTCCATTCAGGAACGTCAATAAAAAAACCAATACCGCCGTATGGAGGCGACAAAATGACTATATAGCGATTGTATAGATAATAGGTATTTTGTTCATGGTATATCCGACGTATCAGCTGATACTGACATGCTAGTTTCACGTCCTGCACAATTCCCTGCCCCATATACCCACGGTGCGATTGGACATATACATAGCCAGATTGTTTCATTGGAACCCCAATCAAGCATATTGGAAAGCGCAGAAAATAAAAAAAGGCGGATAACAAAAAACCTCATCGCTGTCTTTTGTACTTGGCGTGAACCATATTCGCCATTCGCCTCCGTTCTACAAGTGCCATTCAATTTCCAGGCGATGTCACTCAACTTGTCAGCGTTCTATATACGAGTCACGAGTGTCCGTTGTTACCGCACTCTATTTTAAAAATAAAACCGTTTATTTCAGAGGGGTATAATGGCGTGATTTTAACAAACGCCACGCGAATTCAATTAGTCGTTGTCATTTTCACACGCCGCCTGAACAAGTTGTCAAATAGTTTTACGGGGGAAACCGCAAGAGATAACCGCGTCATGCGTCAATGTGTATTTAGCTCACCTGATAGCGTGACAAAGCAATTTGTTAAGTGAATATCAAAGTTTCTGACACTGTAAATAATCTAGATGTGTCCCCACGAGAGATGTTTGTCTTAGTCTATTAGCGAATCAGTATTCAGTGCGAAAACGCGCGGCTGTTTGTGACCGTGGGGCCCGCCCACACTGGTCAAAGCACTTCCCTCGCAATTTTCCTTTTCTCAAACGATTCCAGCTCGCTTTGTCCTTCCCTCCCCCTCCCTTCCCCACCTATCCCCACCTATCCCCACCTCACGCCAACCCTTATTATATTAATGAGATTTGTCAATTCGAGCATGTACCATTGCAAGCTATGTAGTATACGTACTACGCTAGTTGGAAAGTGCCAGTTTCAGAACCAGATTCTTAATACAATTCTTTAAATTGAACGAACACATTAATCTTACCGCGCAAAGAGTGTTTTTGTCTTGTTCGATCTTGGTTTTCTAGCACTGATTGAATGTGATGAGAGGGAATAAGGATAATACGTCTTTCAAGCCGTTTTCTCAAGAGTATTAAAGTCCAAGGCCTTGAACTTAAAATTGACTACCTGTATTTTATACCTAAGGAATCCGACTTGGTGTAATTATACTCTTGCCATTACCAAATTACATTTGATCCTTTTGCACTTTAGTCGTTATTTGCCATGGCAATTTATTTTATTTTTACTTTTCTTAAACAACTCCCAATAACGGACAAAGTAATTAGAACTCTACCGTAGCTTATTTTCAGCAGAGAGTTAACTGCAAAGACTATACCAGTGGCAAAAAAAGACACCTAAAGCCCGTATAATTCCTTGAAAGCTCATGGGAAGATCACTGCAAGCGGCTAATAAAAATAAAAAAATCGAGCTCTTGCTGCCGCAACACACTGTCCACTCGACCAAAGAAATCGAACAAAATCACAATTTTATTGAATTCGTGAGCCTTGTTGTAAAAGTGAAAGCTCCATTTCGAATTTGGTATCGCCAGAGCACAGTCGAAATTTCGGGTTAACTTAATTACGCTTCTTGAGCGAGTCACTGGAGCGAGACACTGAAATGACTGTCTGTTATAGGTGACCTTTCAGCCGAAAAGACTTTTTCCTGTCTTGTTCCTGTCTTGACGAAGTTTTGTGAGGTAGAAGAGTTAATAAAATTATATCTGAAAAGCAGCTGATATAAGGTCAGGGTACATAATATACCTTTACTAAGGATTTGATATTAGTTGTAAGATCCATAAATCTAGATAGTTAAGAGTTACATTTAATTATTAGTTGGATGTGTAAATGTATAATAAGTTAAAACATTACGTACCTATAGGAATAGGCATTGAGAAATAAAATAATTATATTAACAGTGCATTTGTGATAATTGGTTAAACAGTATTATTAAATTCAACTAGCAAAGATACCTAAGTAAAGGTTCCAGATTGAGCAAAGAGTGGTTTTAACTAGGAAGGAAGAAACCGAGCCAAAAATCTGCTGGAAAAGTTCCACGGTAACCTAATCAGGAAATGCCGTACGATCGGCCGCTCCTGGATCCTGGGGTTTCCGGTGAAACCAGAAATCGATGCCCTATCCTCAGGGACACTGACCATTAACCACTTCGAGCCAATTCTGTTTCGCTAATGATTTTTTTACATCGCGGTAGCAGCGGTAGTACTCGTAATTAATTGCAGATGCAATATCTTTTCTCATCTCCGGTTCTTGATTTTGGAATGTTCTGCCACTTCTTATTTGCTGTTTTTCTTGAATCAAATTTTGATGCATGGTGATTTTCTTGATTTTTCGTCGCAAGAAGCGAATCACTTTCATATTTCCCATGGCTGTTACGAGAGCACTTCCAATTTGAGCATCATTGGCGAGAAAACACAAAGGATGTATTTAATTTTTCCTTTCGATAGTGTTTGAACACCATAATGTTACATGATAAGAGATTACATTACAACAGATGCCAAATAAACTTCGAATTTATTTTAAAGTTATATACCGACTTTTATGAGTACAAAAATTGGTATAAACTTTAATGATAAATTTATTTTTATCCAGTAAAGTGGTGGTGACTTTAAACTCAAAGATGCCATCCTGTTTGGATTTCAGGACGAAATGTCTCAACGATATTTTTTATTCTAAATACACATACGCGAAGAAAACAGCTTGAAGTAAGCGAAGGCCATGAACTTAAATTCTATCCCCCATTTTAGTTTTCGGAATATAAACATCGCAAAACTATTTATTTCGGTGGCTTTTGGACTTGGTACTCAAGGTTTTATGTCTCATCTTGCATCGTATACCGTGTAGGAGCACATCCATGACGTTTGACCGATACTTCCGTCGTTCCCTTTCTTGCTACAGGAACATGCCGTCTGCACTGTGAATAAAAATGTAAATTCTCCCTCTTCCTTTTGGGTATCTCAAGATTTGCAGGCTGTCTTCAGTTTCTGATGTACACGACTAGATGGGAATGTGTTTCAAAACGAGGAACTTGGGAGTTGGACGATTACGCCCAGATAAACTGTTGTAATCGATATTTTGCCCAGCAAAGTTCTTGTTTGTATGTTAAATCACCTAATGAAAAATTGTAAATTATAGATTATTCGCATCATTCATTTTATTTATGTATTTATTTTGGCAACACATGTGTGTGATGTGTCAATATCTATTTGCATGTTTATATGTATATTTTGTAACTAAAGGAACAATGGATGCATCTTTTAAATTGCATTATTTCTACCCAGTTTTACCAAATGAAATATTTTTTATAATGCCCTTGCAAAAAGACACTCCAAAGAACATCTGCCTCTTTATGCAATATTTAGTAGAAAAAAATAGAAAATTAAAACACATATTTGCAAATATATAATAAGAAATTAATTATAAGTTATAACTAAAAAGTTAATTAATAACAAATAATAACACAATAATTCCTTCCGTATTGTTAGGGAAACACCAAAATAACAACAGCTTCTTCAAACCCAAACAAGTAAGGTATGAGATGACCATAGACTAAAAGAAAATAATGTATCTACATCATGTATGTTTCGCCAGAAGTAGAGTCTCCACTCCCTTTTTGTGCCTTGTCTAGGTATACGCCTAATTCTCAGTGTCCCGGTTTCTTCCTCGCCAAAACGTGATCTGCATAACTCCGTGCATTCTGCTTGTCAATGGCGTCGTGCTTGTGTCCTACACTCATGCCACCGTTTTCCGTACGAATATGATTAAAAATTCTTCAGTTTCCCGAACTTGCTTGATGAAAAACTATCTCAAAGTGATCTTCAAATTTCAAAGCACAAACTTTAAAGTAGCACTATCTCACCAATATTGATTAATTGTCACTCGTGGGATCCTTAACATGTGCAGGGAGTTTATGTGGCCTTATTGCAATTAATTATATCTGCCCACTCTGCTTGGTGTATGACTTTGGGCTCTTGAGTGCCATTTCCAAATGAGGTTGACATGTCAGCAGACATATAACATTTATCTATATACACTGCATAAAGCCCCAGAAGCTGAATGTTGCTAGAATTATGCTGCCTAATTACACCTAATTACTAATTGGACCTAATTACAACAAAATAAATTATCATCTGCATCGGTGCTTTTACATACCTATTTATTCTTATAACGAAGTGTTTTTCGTAAAATGCGTCATTTGGGAGCAAACTGTTAAAAATTACGCATTCCTTGAGGTCGTTACGCAATTTTAATAACTGGAGCTCGGAATGATGTGGTGGAAAATATTCTGGATGTGACCCCACTGAGGCGTTGAGGGACGCCGCGACGGCGTTCGAAATCGTCGCGACGTGCTGTCGTGTGCTGTCGTGTGCTGTCGTGTGCTCTGCTGTCGTATGCTGTCGTGTGCTGTCGTGTGCTGTGGTGTGCTGTGGTGTGCTGTCGTGTGCTGTCATGTGCTGTCGTGTGCTGTCGTGTGCTGTCGTGTGCTGTCGTGCTCGCGTGCTGTGGTGTGCTGTCGTGTGCGGTCGTGTGCTTTCGTGTGCTGTCGTGTGCTGTGGTGTGCTGTCGTGTGCTCTGCTGTCGTGTGCTCTGCTGTCGTGTGCTGTGGTGTGCTGTGGTGTGCTGTCGTGTGCTGTCGTGTGCTGTCGTGTGCTGTCGTGTGCTGTCGTGCTCGTGTGCTGTGGTGTGCTGTCGTGTGCTCTGCTGTCGTGTGCTGTCGTGTGCTGTGGTGTGCTGTGGTGTGCTCTGCTGTCGTGTGCTTTCGTGTGCTGTGGTGTGCTGTCGTGTGCTCTGCTGTCGTGTGCTGTCGTGTGCTGTCGTGTGCTGTCGTGTGCTGTCTTGTGTTGTCGTGAGCTGTTGTGAGCTGTTGTGAGCTGTTGTGAGCTGTTGTGAGCTGTTGTGAGCTGTTGTGAGCTGTTGTGAGCTGTTGTGAGCTGTTGTGAGCTGTTGTGAGCTGTTGTGAGCTGATTGCTAAGAGACGTAACTGAGTAGATAAAATTGTACCTCAGATCAACTGCTGCGGGGATTTCGGGCGACAATATTTGAGCTTATATCTGCAAGTTTTTGTTTGGTTTTCTTATATGGCTGACGCCGTTTCATTTAGCACCATTGCCTACAGTAGTTTTAGGGAACATTATAGTAAACTACAGTATACACCATACGAAAATAATGTTGCGGCATCCTTTTCTCGTACCAAATATGGTATGCGAGGCGAGATTGGTTAGATGATGTTTCGTCATGTGCCCAGCCAAGTTCGCTAGGAGGGATAGAAGTTATAACAGCAGGTTCACTCGAATTGACTATCAACCTCTCGACAGCATGGATTATTAGGAATATCCAGTTGTTGAGTTCGTGTTGAACTGTCCTACAGTTTGGACGGGAGCACGTTTAGCTTGCCACTCCCTCGGGGCATTTCGGCAGGGTAGGCTACGTGCCAGCGCTGGGTTTCTCTCCTCAATTCTAGGATGAGATATGGTTAAGCATTACCACTTCGTTTAACGACGCCGAAATACAAGAGCCACGCCACTTGTCAATTACTAAAAATCCAGTTGGATAATAAATCGAGAGATTTGTTACGCTATTCTTTATGCTTATAAATGAAAGCATTTTCCACAAATCCTAGCTAGCAGCTAGGACTCTTTTTCAGCTCCATTTTGGATTGAAAAGCCAATTGAGAAAAATGAGAGGTTTGAGCTGTATGAAATGGAATTGTGGACATATTTACTCATGTGTTTGCAAATTTGCATAAAATATTTGACGTGGCTCTGAAATATAAGCTTCGAAATAAAATAGGACGTCGTATCAAGTAAAGATAGATAACATATCTTTCCAGTGTCTTTCTTATTTTTCACGTGCCTTTCAGACGTGTCGCAAAATGATCCCATAGATGTCACAAACTGTGACGTTTACAAATTGCTATTTATGGCGTGTATTACGGGTTTTGTGACAAGTTTTTTCTTTAACACTGTGCAGAAAAAGTCCATTTCATACCAGTAAAAATGTGAAAGGCTGCCTGGCTGGCCACCTCTCCGGCGTGGGCTACCGGCTCTCCGAAACGTATGCAGTAGTAACGTTATGCGGTTCTCTTAAGTTGCGCCATTAGAAGGTAGCCGGCTAAAATCAATGGACTTGCCTGCGTGGGCTTTCATGAGTTGCTTGGGGCACTAAGAAATTTTAGGGGCACGCGTCATGCTCCGCGCAGGACATGAAGATGGTGCATGTCCCTTGTCGAAGAACCTTCGAGCACAGCGTAGTCGTGTACAGCCAGGTCTCATGGACTGAGCTATAGCTACGGGAGCATCATTGTTGATAGTTGCTCTCCACTTTTTTATAAGAAGGGAAGTTTCATCTACTAGAAGGGATATCCGCTTCTGCTAGACATTTCCATATAGTAAAAACCTTACAATCCGCACCTGAAGGCATATAAATATGCTCTGCGAGCATTTTTGAGGCAAATCTCATTACTAGCTACTTCCTCGTTACCTTAAACCTTGCCCCAACTTTAAATGAAAGGAAGAGTTAGGTGGGAATGACTAGCACAAAGTAATGGGAGAGAGTACTGTGTAGCGATGATTGGCAGAGCGAGTGATAAATATGTAATAATAGTAGTGCCGGCATCTCTAAAACTAATTATTATCTACTTAGCTTGTACGTGAGATAGATGAATCGGAATTTCATTGCGGTGTCCTCTTCCATCAAAGTCTCGCGTAGCTAATATTAATAATAAGCATGGACCATCTGCGTAGCTCTATCTGTGCTTTGAGGCCGAATATTTGGCGATCCTTTATAGCCTTTGTAGGTGCATCTTCGGCTATCCTTTGAAGGCGTTTCAATTGGGGTTGTGAGCGACCTCTGAAGTATAGAGAACAAAGTGTATGGGAGTAGCCGGTAACTGCCTACCTTTTCATAGACTTTACCACCATAGAATCAATGTTCATCAACTGAATGTGTACCTCCCCACAATTCAACTTTGTTGGGTAGCGACAAAATCCAAGTCTCGATTAAATCGGGGAAAACTGTCTAGAACTGACATTGTTCTTACCCATGTTTAGAAATTTCTCCCACAAAGTAGTTCTTAAAAATGTTGTCGTATTTATAATTATGTGTCATTGTAAAATTTTGGTTCTTTGCTGCTCTGGAATTGAAGTTAAACCAAAAAAAAAGACAATTGCAATTACATCACGACATCGATGTGTTTGCTCTCACGCATGTTTCTGAATGCAGCTTGCAGAACTGAGAACTCGGCGCCTCGACCGAAATGTAACATTTCGCTCCAAATGGTCCCAAAATTCGATTATGCTCCAACTTGGCCCGAACTAAAATAATTTCGTGTAGTTAGCATCACTGTGTGTTAGGCATGTAGCAGAAATGCCCCAGAACGCAGCCCGCAGAACACTCAAACGTGGCACCTCGTCCGTAATGACATTTTGATCAAAATCGTGATAAAGTTTGAATACATGTTAATTTAAGCAATGAATAGAATCAGTTTGGCGTTCTGTATTCCGCCGACATGCCCTGCCCCTGAACGCAACCCGCAGATCAGAAAACCTGGCACCTCCACCAAAATTTCATTTTGGTCAATTCGTTTTAAAGTTTGAATGTATGATAATTTAAACAGTAAAAAATATACTTTATACATATCTGGCTTCCACCGACATGCCCTGCCCCTGGACGCGGCCCGCAGATCAGAAAACCTGGCTCCTCCACCAAAATTACATTTTCGTCCAAAAGGTCATAACTTTTGAATGTATGTTAATTGAAGCAATACATACGATACATTTGACATTTAAAGTCCCATCGAAATGCGATTGTTTGCGGCTCGCAGAGCTAATATTCACACAAACCGCAATTAAAGTAGGTATCGATAACCGCAATTTAATTGAAAGAGAAATCTCTGGCAATTACACAAATAACTAATTTGAATTAGATATAGTACCCATATAGTATTCATTCATAGACATAGTATTCATTCATATAGTTTTCATATAGTATTAAATTTTTTCCATTATAGCACCAGTTTCGGAATGTTGGGGGAAAAAGTGAAGACGGAATATTATGTAATATTGAGGTCGGAGAATAATATTTTTTAACTGGTACTAAATCAAGGAGGTTTTTTAAGTAGATACTTAATAAAACCGTTAAGTAAACCGTGGTGAAACGCCTCTCGAGTTCTTATGAAAGCTCCTTGTGATAAACTTGGTTAAAATAAATTTATATCATGGGTAAATCAGTATTCTCACACTCTCAAATAATTGACTGAGCAAAGTGCTTACAAGAACATTCGACTACACCAGCCAGTGAGCAGTAGCGGTCCCCCCCCCCCCCCCCCCGGATACCGAGCAGCTGGGTCGAAGCTGTGCACCGACAAAGTATTTTAATTATATCTGAGACTGGCAGTTTGAGATAAAACGTTGGTCGGTGATTTAATTGGTAACCGTGTCTTCCGTGTGAACGCACAAATGAGCATCGGTTCGACTTACTTTACGTCCTAACCTCGGTAATATGCTCACATTCGGTACATGGTTTTGCAGTTTGCTTGCTCTGGTCGTATCTGCTAACTGCAGATATGAAATTATAACTCGTGATCATACGCTAACCGACCTACATATCTGTAGGATATATCATATAATATTTTTTATATGTATTATATCTTTAGGAAATATAAATGGCCATAATTGCCTTTAAAGTTGAGAGTATCCATGGAATAACGACACAACTTTCAAATAAATTACGCAAAATAATTTAAGCCTGTGTTTTCTTTTTGCAAGCATTTAGTTTTGCAACCAGTTACGCTGTGATACATACAAAATATTATTTGAATTAAAAAAGAACGTGCAAATTTCCCCAACACGACCTCAAAAACTGTCAAATTGTCATGATTTCTATTTTTTACCAATATAGGAGATAAAATTAACCTGATATTAAATCAGTAAGGAGCATACTGCGATTCCATGTGCTTTTCATTTGCTCATTTGCTTTTTTTCTTTTGTTCATTTGCTTGTGTGCTAAATTGTTGCAGCTACCGGTTGTGTTCCGTTGTTTTCATTGAAGGCAATTACGTCGTTTATACTGAACTCTTTTGCCACTCAATGCGGAGAAAAATATTAATGGGATTTTGGTGAAGTGTCCCTTTTGCTGCAAAAAGAGAAATATAGGATTCTGGCTTTTAAAGACTAAAGAGGTTTATTTTCTCATCGATTTTCGAACAACATGGGCTCCCAAAGGGTTCTTTGCAGTGTTTTGGTTGGGGATATTGTTTTTGACATAATACCCGGTTTGCATGGTATTCATAAACAACACACTCAACACAACACACCTAGCCCACCATTTAATGGGGTAATTCCACGTTTGCGCTCTGCTTATGATAAAAATCGCAGCGTCCTAATCATAACCCATTATTCATCATAACCCATTCATTAATCATAACCCATTATGTGATTTCCAGTTATTTTCAAGCAGTTAAGATTCAACGTTTAATGCAAAACAAGAACAGAACAACCGGTATCAACTTTGAAAAATTACATACCTTTCGTGTAGTTTCGCGGACATTTTGTTTTAGAAGTCATTTTTCTAATTAGTTCGTTTCTTATTTTGAATGGACTTTAGGATTAAAGATTTACCTCCTATGAAGGTTGCTTTTCGAATACTAGAGAATTTCCAGCTCGTCTATATGTGGGTGCACAAACTTTGCTCTGCTCGTAGGTGGCCAGATTAGTTGACCAGTCCGTGCGACAGGTAGCCGGTGGAAAAGATACATTACTTTTGATTACGTTTGGTGAGTAATCTGGAGTGGAAAACCTATTTCAGCGCGTTTGTCCACATGTACATTCTCATGGCTCGTTACTGAGAGCTTATAATGTTAGATTTCGAGTTGAGAGACAGCATATAATATAGATATACTTTTCTGAATTGTGGAAAGGTATATCATTGGGATTCTGTCTTTTTGGGCGTTTTATTATGCGGGAAGTATAATTTAAAGATTTTCTCAGTGGTTCATATTGAACCTTGGCCACACCGTTCTGTTATAAAAGATTCCATTACATATACGATATATTCTCATCTTTTCTATGCTTACAATCTACGGCAATATCATGGTTCTCGTTTCAACATCGAATGACATTTTTTACCATTTTCGTAAATATCTATATAGGTATGAGCACGAAAATAAATTTTCAAATCAAATGATGTTCTGCAGCCCACGCGCTGTATTTTTTTGAATCGAGTAACGGCGGAAACTTCACTATGCGCGCCTAAACAAGGAGCAGTTTGGCAACATAACAATGCTATACGTTTTCTCGCACCTATAGCACACAATTTGTGTTGTCACCTGTCAGTGTCAAGTCAGATGTCACCCCATCATGAAGAATTCAGGCCCAACGCTGCAAAATACGCGATACATGCCGAGAATTCAGTGTCACGCCGTTATAATGCGGATTTTTCCACTGGTTAATATTTTAACGCCCCTCTCCCAATGCGCCTATGTCATTCAAAAATGATACGGAAATGGAATTGGCAACAAGTTTCAAATATTTAACAGTCGATAGAATGATTAAATTATTTGTCAGATACTTCCTAATCCTGTTTAAAAGTTGGCATAGATCACGAGAATAATTTGTTAATATCATGATACAATATTTAAATCAATGTATTCACAACATAGCTTTAAAACTTAAAACATCGACAATGTTGGTTATGAAAATGTGGAGCGTTTCGTACCCATGGTTCATGGTAATGCACTTGAAGAATTTGACAAGGTTGCATTGGCAGCAGAACCAAGAAGCCATCTGTCAACTGTCATCGATATTGACAATGGGTCTCATGACTGGTAACATCGTTATCACACACATTTAGGTTGAGCAGCTCACTGTTATTCCCGTCTCAAGCAATATTTGCGAATATTTCAGCATTATTTCGAAGAAGATGCTTCGTCAAGTTGATTGGAATGTTTCGTAATACCAATCCATGGAACAAATGTATTTCGCTGTAATTGGATGATTTTTGTTTCGAAAAAACAAACGTAAAACGTTCTTAATTAACGACAAAATGAGAACACAATTCCCAACTTCGACGCTTAGTTTGAAAAATATTAATGAGTATTGTAAGAAATTAAAGGTTGCTACGACGCGACGCAATTACATGGCAATTATATCAATTTGAGATATTTCATTGAAAATTGAAGCTCCTGGCTTTGTAAGTATACGGTGTAGGTTTGAAACGAAAGATGGAAATATAGATACATATTTAAAAAATCGGTGCGTAAGTGAAGCTGCAGTACAATAAAACTTCGCTTTTGAAACACATGACAGAATATAATATACTCCCAGTCTTAGTCGATTTCATTGCTTAATTGGTCCTTTACTCCTGGATCATGTCCTGTATTCTAGCCCGTTCCTTTGCGTCGCTTCCTCCTAATTCTTTCTGACACCATTAGAAGTAAACTGCTCAGTTCTACTCTGCAGTTAAACAACAAACTGCAAGCCAAATCAAATTTCCCTCGTATATTTTGCCTCGTTATACAAAGCGCTCGTTCTCTGTAACCTCATCTGCCTCCTGATAATGGATTAATGTCAAGGTGTTGGAATGTGGGTGATTGCACTTTGCGTTGCGGGCACGCTTATTAGATGTAACTCAATAGATGGAGAGATGCTGGAGAGCGAATGGACCAGCAGTGAATTAGTAGAGTAGATAATTTACGCCATTTTTAATCAGACGTCAGTATGCGATGGAAATACCTACTTCAATTCATTTAGTAAAATATGAAATAGGTGTCGTGGTGTCGTACAGATTAAACATTGTGTTAACTGCTGTTTATTTGATGCCTACTCAATACAAGTACGAGAAGAAGAAAAGTGACAAAAAAAATCTGTGACAGAATCGTTATTTCAAGCAATCGGAGTAGCTGAGATGTTGGAAAAGTCCGAGCCCCTGCTTATTCTCGGATCTGTGCTCTAACCACACAGCTGTAAAAGCACAATTGAACTGGAGGATAATATGTTTTTATCTTGTGTACCATTCGAAATACTTTCATCATCACCTATACATCCAACGCTTTTATTGTAATACGGCAGTGTAGATATTATTTGGAAATCGAATTTGGAAAAAAGACCGCGTAAAGACTTGATAACGTTCCAAACTACTCCAGTTTCTTCGTCAGTCGACAGTTTAAGTTATTTCTTTCTGCAGAGGCTGTTTTCACGAAAAATTGATCTGACTATGTTATTGTCTCTCTCTTATCCCTCTCCCTCCCCCCTCTCTCGCTCTCTCTCCCTCGCTACCCCCAGTCTCTCTCACTCTATTTGTGGTGTTCGCATGAAGTGTCGTCCCCTTGTATATATGCCTATATGAAAGTTTGGATTGTTGAAAAGTCAAAATGCATTACCAACCATGGCTATATGGCATTGGAACGCATATTGGCTTTAACCTTTGGGCCACCACGATAGCATTTAAAAATAAATTGTGGTCTATTTATTTGCTTTTCGTGTGGCCGTTAACTTTCGTTGATGCTTGTGAGTCCAGCGGTTACAGCTCATTTACGCGATTTGCGAGCTATGTTTCTTACAAGAATATAAATAAAAAGGTTACGATGATATTAACAAGGTGTTAACAAACTGATGAGAAAATCAAGGACATCACATTGCCTACATAATGATTATCCAGACCGGTAACATAGTGATTTTCTTCCAGATCGTCCTCGGCTCTTTCCCCCCCGGGATTTAAGTTGCCTCATGCGTGGATTTGTTCTTGCTTTTCCTGGAACGAACCCTTCTCTCCGAACGCTGATTTTTATTTCACACCATCCTCGAGAAATCCTCTTGGCACTAGTGGTACTAGCGGTACTAGTGGTACTAGTGGTACTAGTGGAATACTAGTTGTACTAGAGTGAAATGTGTGCCAGTTGAATAGAATGGAAGTTTTTGGTAAATTAAGATCAGGCGCCAGAAATGTACCTACGTTAGCTACAGGTGTACTTTATACCTGTCAAAAATTTATTTGATTTTCTTCATGGGAAGAAGAGATGTGTGAGAAAAGCTATTCGCAGCCTTTCGAGCTCGGGTAACTCAAAGATACAATATTACTCATGCTAATCCTTATATTCATAAGACACACATACTCATTTATTATGTTTTTATTGTGATATCAATCCCAAAGCGACCATGTGAATAGTACCAAAATTAGCTCAATGGTATTATTCATCAGCTTTCTTGGCGTATTCATTACTCATATTCGTCAGCCATACTCATTACTCATTACTCTTACTGAGCTCAGGTTTCTCCTCTTGTGTCTTCCTAATTACTTCCTTAAACCGTTCATTTGGCGCAGTCTAATTAATATTCTATGTGCAAACGCAAGGCGTACTGAATTAAAGCAGCATGCGAACTAGAATGTACAAACCGCGAAGTAATTGTAAGTTGTGTTAAAAAATTTGCCCATAGTCACAAGGCATGGGAAAAGTTTTGACAGTGTAATAACTTCATGCTTAAATCAAGTGTCGTTGTCAAGTCTGGGCCCGAATCTCTGCCTGAGGTGAAACGGCGTAGGTACGAAGACGAAGAAAAGATTCGTCTCGAGCGGAGTGACTGGAGTCGTCGTTCAAAGCGCTGGTAATCGGAACGGAATCGAGACGAAAAGTTTGAGAATTTACAGTACTTATAAAGACTTTGTGATAAAGTTCTATTGGGCGGCGGCAGGCGGCTATATAGAGTAACCTAAGAGTCGGTATCGAATGAAGGAGCTGCGCTAGAGGCAAAAGAAAGCAATGTGCGTGTGTTGTAAGTATCTGAGCAAATTATTCGTTATGTCTCTAAGTTTAGATTAGTTTTCCAGACAATTCAGAAGGCAGTTAAAAGGTTTAAACAACGGCCAGCAGTTATACTCATTTTATTGTTTTGCTAAATATTTCTTTGAATGATTTAATTAATACTTTATCAAATTCTTTTTAATTATGTCTCTCTTTCAGTAATCATAAATTAAGTTCTAACTATTTATTAAAAATTAAAACGAATTATTTTAAATGAGGTAATTTGATAGTGATGATTCTGATGGTTACAGTGTGTCCAAATAAAATATCAAGTCATAATTTTAACAAAACAGGTAAGTATAAATGTAGGTAACATCAAATAAAAAGAACACATTACAGTTATAAATATTCTAAAAAATTACCTTTTCAAGGCGATCATGCTGAATCAGATCGATTTGCTTTTAGCAATGCACCAAAATAAATCATTGACAAAAATTAACAACTACGATGAATGATTTATACGTTTTAACCATCAGTTACGTTAAACATTTATTTAACAAACATGGATATTAAACAAAAAAAATGCCGTGAAGCGAACACGTAATTAAAAAAAAAAACGCAAAAATGTTCAAATTCGTAAACGAAATTCGATTACGGACGAACTGAAATCGCGGCGTCGCGTCTATTCGAAAGGGACGCCTGTCCCCCAGCGTCGAACCTTTCGGGGCAAACGCGGCGTCGTCTCTGTGCTCGGCGTCGACGCGCCGTCGGTTTTAGCGGTCACTTTCAGGCGTCGCGACGCTGCTCTGAGCGCACGCGCAAGATTCTGCGAATTGACGCAAAGAAGGAAACAGTCTGAGTGCAGATTGAAATTTCGGCATTCGTCTTCTACTTGTTAGCACTACTAATGTCTTGCCACGTGTCTTGCACTTGCAACACTTGACGAGGATTTGTTTACGCTCTTGCAAAGAAATAATATGCAAGCAGCAAATGTTTATTTTAAATTGGTAAAAATATTTATATTTTTACAATTTTTTTTAATTGTTATAGAAATAAGCAGATACCTACTCGTAAAATTAATGCCTCTAGTAATTTTGTCAGAAGTATACGTTAGCTGTTTTCGAAATAGTATACGTTGTCATAAAATGAAGAAAATACGTCTCGTTTCCTTGGCAAACGATGTTTAGATATGGGCACATGGCTTGATATTCAAATGGGGTCGAGGTACATAAACAGTTTGTGAAGGGAGTCAAAAGAAACCTTAGATGATGATCGTTCAAAATGGCATGATGAGAATTCAATGCACCTATGGTGAATGGAATGCGATTTGTCTATAGGATAGGCATTCATCATGGTCATATCAGGGAAGATTTGAAATTGGATGAAGATAATATGTGTGAACGTCAATGTTGTCAGGGTGCTAGCTTGGGAAAAAAAAATTAGCGATATAGAGGAATAGAGGAACATGCACAAATATAAAGAATGCAGAGATTATTAAAAAGTTGTGTAAAAATTAAAGGTAGGAAGCAATGGGCAAACCGATCCTTCTATTTCAAATAATATAAAGAATAGGTATAAGAATCGTAAATCGCATAAATTGTAATGCAAATTTAACAGCATAACGAGAAAACAAGTTGAATTGCATTTTATGTTATACCACACCTGAAATTAATATGATAAACAAAATACGACCGAAGCATTGCTCTGCAAAGCTCTACAATGCTGCAAACACATAGCCACTTCCGTACCTACCCGTACAAAGTTTCACATTGTCGTAGTTGAATTGGAATTTGGCAAAGTACGCTATGACGTGTAGAAACGGGTAATCAACTGTAGGTGGCAGGGCAGCTGATAGCCAAACAAAAGACGTGTATGTTGTACGTCTCAGGTTCGGATGCCAACAGCAGACTGGTATTCTACGATGCTTTGTAAATGCCCAATGCCCCGAGGTTCTGACGAAATAACCTGAGACGTACCTACATGTACTTTTGCTGCTCTGAAACAGACAGGATTCTCTGGAGGCTTGGGGCCCGGAGGCTTCGAGTTTTGGGTAATTACGCATCTTCGGAAAGAAATCTTACTTGAAGTGAAAATGTTTATGGGCGTTGTGAGCCACGGAAGTACATCGGCTTCCCAAATACCTCTGGAGTCTGGTATAGTAGCCCACGGGTCCTTTCAGCTCTGATCCGTTCTGTAAACTGTCCTCTAGGCTGGTTAAAAACATTACTTGAACTGAACGTTATAGCAAAATGTTTGACCAAGCAAAACTTGAATGCCAAAGTTTAAGTCAAAATTTGGTGGAGAACCAATCAGATTCAGTTGGTCGACCTGTTGCATGTTTTCCTTCATATTTAAGAAAAAGTTAGGTTAAAAATTGTTGATTTTGTCGCGATTTGATTGGCTTGCATTGTAAATAGATAGTAATTAATAGTACGAAGTAATTAACGTAAGAAATGAAGTTACTGCTAAGTTCATTGTAAACCAGCCTTTAGACGTAGTATTTCGTTACAATCAGACCAGTGGTTGAATTGACAATGTCAGCACACCCGCGGTGCTTGCAGCATAAGCGATATGAGCAGAGTAGGTACTCGATATCTGGACCAATACAAGAGCATCCCACTGTGTATGACTCGATGACATGAGCGCATGCATTGTCTCGGGTTTAAAGGACACCCATGGTGTCATGTGTGTACCATTATCTTTTAATGATTGATACTTTCATGCATGCTTCGTGGACCTCGGGGATGTGTGAGGCTGAGGGTAGATTAAGCGTCAACGAGAGAGGGAGAGAGAGTGAGATTGTGCAACTTGAGCCGTCAACAAAGCCACGAGGATGAGCGCACGGCGCAAAACAGTCACGAGATGGAGAGTTGGCTCTTTGTTGAAACTATAATACAACAAGTTGGTGTTCCAGGTTCCAATTATGAAGTGAGTCACGGATCACCGTTAGAAAGCAAGAGAGGCTAGCTTTTGGAGCACGGAAGTTCGTTTTGCTGTCACATTTTTATACTCGTGAGCACCATTTCCTATAACCATCGTACATTAATTGTTTATACAAAAATATCCATCGCATGGAAGGAAATATATGGTGTTGCCTTTAAAACTGTTTTTTCTTACCGTATACAACCCGAATTTTTCCAAGATAGCCCCAAATCTGAGCCACTTAAGAGAAACATTTCCCTTAAGAGCAAATGGAAGCAAATTCATTCCCAGATGGTAAGACGTGCCTTCCAAAAAAATTGATCAAATTTATTGAGCATTTCATGAGCAAAGACAAGAACTGCCATCTACTCCGCATTTCCATTCTACCAAGTGGGCAGGATATTGCGTGAATCCTGAAGGATTATCCTCGTTTTAATCAAACATCATTTACCAGGAGCTAAGAAATGGTAAACGAATCACAATGATGAGGGAGGCTCAATCCTATGCTCAATGCGGAGGTCCCCGAAGGGTTCTTTAAAATTGAAACACCAGTATAGGAGCTGCTGCGAGACTATTATTTGAACTCGCTATATATTTGCTCAATGCTCATAATAATTATTCTCTCTAAATTGTAAAACATGTTTCTGCTTCTGACACCGAAGCTTTATTGGAAAAGAAGATGTGATAAATTTTACGAAAGCCTATCAATTATTGGGTTCCAATTTCTCTTATATCATAATATAGATGGGGACGGGGTTATGACCCGTGGCAACACAGAGTGAGCTAGTACCACTCTTTAGCGCGGACACGATTATGCCAAGAGTAATTTGCGTCAAACCATTCGAGTGGAAATATTTGTAGAGCATCGATACATCATTCTAAATGAAATTGCCAAACGAGAATTCGAGAAAGACAGATTACTCGCTGGCTTCTTCAAGGTCACGACCCATGGCCTATCGCAAGCGGGGTGGATACAATTTTACGCCATTTGTCTCTCCCCGCCCCCCCCCCCCCCCATCTCCCCCTCTCTCTCACCCTCTCCCACTCGCACCCTATTCTGATCTACTCTACACTATTTTTCATGTTAAAAAGCGCGCTGTTTCATTCTCAAAGAGTCTACGCTTTTTCTACGCTTTCGAGCCCGTAGGCTGAGCCTGTGGAGTCCGTCGGAGCCCGAAATGCTCGGGGAGGACGAGAACGATTTGGATTTGCAATACATTAAAAATACAACCCGCGATTTAAAATCCGACGGGCCCAGCCCCATAAGGGCTCGAAAGAGTATGTGTGTATTGACATATTAGAAGAGCCCAAGAAATGTGTCAACATTTGGAATTCGTCCCATTGTTCCGCTAAAGGGTTGAATGGTCTGAGCATCGAATGAAATTGCAAACGCAATGTCTGAACAATACTTTCCTTCGTAAGTGAAAAATACTGTAAGATGGTCAAGTACAAAGAGAAAGAAGGGATAGTCAAGGATGGAATAGTGTTTTTGCCCTGGACCACAATTTCCTTTGATTACTTTTGCATTCCTATTCAGAGACATGGTTTCCCGACCTGCTTCATGCGATAAGCGTCGGTGTGGTGTTGATAACTTTTATAATTTATTAGTTTATCTTTTAAAGAGTTTTTTTAAGGGCAATATTCATTTATAAGAACGGTCTTGGTCGGCATCCGGATCGCTTTTCAAACACCAGTAATGAACATTTTTAAAGTGAAAATTGTGCCTGGTCCCGGGGGTCACGAAAACTCTCTTTGCATTATTCTTATAACTATGTATTTATTTTTCTAATACGATGTCGAAAATCCGGAGAGGAGTGTGGAGGAATCTGGAGATGAGTCTGGAGAACGTGCGGTGACGTAGCTACCGCTGGTGCGGGTGCGGTCGCACCAGGGCCCAGAAGCTTTTTCCAGTCAGGGGTCCCATGCGAGCATTGGCTCGAGGGCCGCGAAAGTGTGAAACGGATAGAGAATCGCAGGTCCGCGATCAGATCACAGACAATACATAAATACATAAAAACCTCCGAATTTGGATACGATTTTTGGTTACATTACAGAGGCCCTAGAAACACAAAAATTTTCGCTTGCAGCTCCAAAGTAATGCCAAAAAATCATGGTAAAATCGGTGAACTGGATTTCAACGCTTTTTGGACAATTTTTCAGATTAACTTTGCCCCCCACCCCACCCCCGCAAACCCTAATTCTTTCGTGTAGCCGATATTTGATAAGGAAAATGTACTGCCCACCGTTTACATTTACCAATAATCAAATTGAGACCACATGTGCGTAACTAGAGATATACTGATGTATCTACTTGTTTGGAAGGGGAATACCTCATTTATAGGCTAAACATGGTATAACTCATTAAAAATAACTCCATTACATTTTGTGGTGGCAAAAATTAAAATAATTTGGTCCCCTTGCTTGAAGCCAATATCCAAAATGAGGGGGGAGGGCAACATCAAATCTCGCAGCATCATCTAGCTTCGCCAGTGGGGACAATAGGATAAGAAGCATACAGCTTAAATAGCATCAAATACTAGCATCAATTACCCAAACATTGAAGCGTAAAAATTATCAGTCACCTAAATTTATAGTTTATCATAAAAGAGTTTTAAAAGTATGTGGGAAGGTCAGAAAAGCAAGTTCAAAATGTTTTAATGGTTTTGCCAAGTTTAAATCAACATTTCAAAGATGGCAGTTGGCGCTAAAAGTTCAGCTGTCAGACAGAAGGAATGCATGTGACATCTGTGGTGTGCGAGTGCTGCGAGCAACGGCTGCGAGTTTGCGAGAGTTCCTTCGGTCCTGCGGACCAGGAACTTGAATTGTATTTTCTGTACAATAGTAACAATACAAATTGATTTAAAATGAGTGCTTTCAGTACTGTGGTGGAATCGCACTTGAAAGATTTGACTGTTTCTGACTTATCTTATATTGGTTATGTCGATGGGGAAAATGGATTACAGAAATTCATGGATGACATGAGAGCGTCGGGCTACATGTTTGTAAATAGGTCGTCAAATAAAGGAAATAAAGGTTGGTAGCAACTTTTTGAGTTTATTGACATGGATCATAAACAGGCTGTTATATAAAGGATTTTTTATTTTTTTATTTGTAATATCGTCATAGGCCGCCTCGCCGTTATAACTTATCGGACACTGTTGAAACTGTTATTTTAGAACTATTAAAAAGTTGGGAGCGACCGTAAATGCAACGGATTTGCAAAACACATCGCATTTTAGCACCCGAATGTCTCTAGCCCACGAGCCCATAAGCAGAATGTGTGCTGTTGCAACTAGATTACGTACTAAGTTACATTCGAATGTCACAAAGTGATAACAATCTTGTATTGGTATTGATCATGTTAGGGAATAAGCAACATCAACCATCCTCTGCTATTTGAATTTTGTCCATCACTAACATTATGTAGTATGCTGTACGAGCCATATAAATTCAATGGTTGCTACTTGAATTTTGTCCATCACTAACATTATGTAGTATGCTGTACGAGCCATATAAATTCAATGGTAGTAGTACCTACCTACATCCAGTGCTTTTTTTGTGCCGGAATACCCTGGAACGCTGCTCCAGCACCTCTTTTCGGTACTCTAAAAGAAAAATTATATATCGGCGGGAATATCTGCGCGCGCCAATCGCTGGAGAAATGTATACTCCATTTCACGTTACGAAGAAGAGTGTATATTTTGCTCCTTCCTCGTGAGCCCTCTGCTATAGACATTAGCTGAGTTTCAAAACTTACAAGCCATATTTTGAGCCAGATAAAAGGCTATATGGGCAGTTTTGAAGCTTTTTGCTTGTGTCTAGCAGCAGAGAGTCCAGGAGGAAGATGCAAAGACACTCTCCTTCGTACCATGAAATATGGTTTAGTGCGTCCCGTGTTGTTTTTCGTATGCCAGCGTGCTTACTGAGTTTGTGGACGAAATAGTGAAGAAAATAAAATGACTTATTTTTTATTTACAATAATTAAAAGGATTAGATGGAAGGGGTTGGGGAGGTAAAGGGTAATTTTCTCTTATGAAAATTGGCGTTCCGGCCCCTTTAATGTTTTTACAAAGAAAAAGCACTGCCTATATCTATTAAGTTGTGTTTTGAATTTTTCAGCATACTTTTTTCAGAGAAATGGAAAAAATCACACTTTTCAAATAGATTTTTTTGGACCTCTCTTTCAAATAAACAAGAACTCTCTTTATGAATGTTCCCAAGGAAAGACGAAAAATCGGTCGAGGATTTCTTCGAAGGATAACTGCGAGAAGGCATGTTACTTGATTTTGTTTATTTGTTTATTTATTTATTTTTCAGCCATATAAATTCTTACACTGTGAGGTACAGTGGAATTTACAGACTTTAATATTAAAGTACCTAACATTAAAAGTATAAGTAAAGTAAAACATAAAAGAAACTTTCTATTAGCTGTTTATAGACACCTTTACCTACCTAGGTACATGTAGCCTTGTAGGCGTGTGACACTTTATTTCTAAAATCCTTACAGAACGAAGATTATGTACCACCCCTGAAGAAACGGATGAAAGACCAATCATCAAAGAAGATTGGTTGTGAAGCATCAATGCACATCTTGGAACTCAGAATATTCCCAGATTTTACCATTGCAGAGTATGTTCCAAAAGGGTCATTAGCACAGTCAAATGTAAGTACCTATTTCATGCTACTACACATACCAATGTAACATATTCATTGCAAGTCGTTGAATTTTCTAGGTAGGTAGTTCCTGCCTACTTAGTGTTCCATGTATTAACCAAATTTTAATTTATTTTACCTCAGCTGGTGCGGAGGTTAAAGGATGAAGTGAAAAAATCTCCTGGACCAAACAGCATGGTGCGATTCATGATCAAAGTGTCGCAAGAAACCGTGCACAACCACTCAGTCGAATCTTCCACAAAAACTCTGAACTTGCATCCAAAGATCATTGAAGAAATCAAGTCCATTACAAAGCAGCGCATGTGCTCAGTCAAAGAAGTAAAAACACATTTGAAACAGTATGTTGAAAAGACTTTTATTAGAGAAAATAATACTGCTCCTGACGTTAACAACACATGCTTTTATCCAACAGAAAAGGTAATACATTTTCATATGCATAAAGACAAAAGTAGCAGCAGTTTATTTTACCATCAAGAAGGACTAATGAATTTGGTTAGCGATTGGTCCATGTTGGTTACAGACAACATGTTCATGCTTAGGTTGTGCTCAGACATTATTTACAAGCAAGAAGACTCTGATACTGAACAAAATGAAACTTTTCTCTTTTGTCACCAAACAAGCTGGCAGAAACAACTTCTCCAAAGATATGGTAATTGTATATGCCACTTGGAGACGGGAGTACATAAAGGGGGTCGTGATTCATTTATGAAACGCATTCCCTTGTATTTACTTTCCGTGAAGACTAACGTAGGATTTACGTGTGTAGCCTGGTTCATAATTCAGGAACAATCTAGTGAGCTGCTGCAAGAAGCATTATCGGTAATTTTGTCGTGCAACAGTGACTGGCGCCCACAATATTTCTTGACTAACTGCTCTGGAGTTGATGTTGATGCCGTTCAGAAATTGTTTCCTTTGACTGAGGTGTTTTACAGTCCATTCCACAGAGAGCAGCTGTGGTCTCGTTGGTTGAAAGTTAAAGATAATGTTACGTCGCTTCGATCGGAACGAATTATCATGTCGTTGTGGAAAGATATTGCACAGTCTTCTTCGGAAACTGAGCTCGAAACAAACTTGAACGTGATGAAAAGCGATGAATCATATGTTTCAAACCAGAAAGCACAGGATTACTTCTCTGACAAGTGGCTTCACAAAGATATCTTTCATCTTTGGATTGAAGCTTATCAAAGTGAAGATTTCCTGTCTATGATGTATACATCCAATGGAATGGAGATGCAGTGCAAAGCGATATCTTACAAGGCAACTGCTCTAACGGATCTGGCCAAATTTGTCTACGAAGATCATTTGCCTCGAGTGTTTCAGAAATACTGTCAAAATAACACAGTTGATATAAGCAGTTACACTTTCCCAGATTGTGATTTCCTTCCGATCGTGGAACTGTTGAAAGATAGACCGGCCAGGTTCATCAACCATGTCGTAAATCACTACTCCACAGCTGTGCATAACTACAACGTCAACAATGTGACCTTGCTGGAAGACGGCACCACATTTTCTGTAACTAATGATTTCGGGGGTGGACTGGAGGGTCCTTTCATCGTAAAACTCGGTGATCCGACGTGTTCGTGCCCTGACTTTGCAAGATGGCGGTTCCCTTGCGAACATATGTGTGCCATCTTTGCCCATGTACCGGAGGGAACTCTGGAGCAACTGCCTAGCAGCTATCTCGACAGTCCGTATCTTACATTGGACAACCAGTTCGGCGAATTCTATTTCACTGAAACTGAATACGATGTTGCGGTTTTTGAAGATAGCGAACAAGTGGAGAAAATAGAAAGTAGAGAATGCATCATAGACTACGACAATGAGTACGTTTTGGTGAATGAATGCTCGTCACAGTCGGAGATTGCTGACGTAGAATCGATGGCTGACACCGTTGAGATTTTGGGACTTCCAATGGACAGTGCATACAAAGAGAGTTTGGTTTCGGAATGTCAAGTGGTGGGCAAGGTTCAGGCTGACTTCCGGACTCAGCTCGTGAAGGTGCACAATATGTCCTACTTTGCTAACGATGTGGTTTGCTTGGAAGAAGGCATTTCAATTCTGAACTCTTTTGAAGGGAAAATAGTAGCACAAGTGGACCATAGTGCTTAATTATAAGGCAAAAAAATGTGAAATGTTACTAGGTCATGCTGAAGTTTAGTATTTATCAAATAGACTATTATAGATTTTTGTGGTAGTTAATATAAAGATTGTAGTACCTATTATTATTACATATTTTTTTTGCTTAATATAAACTTGTGATATTTCTTTTAAAATGTAGGTATGTAGGATACCTAATATACTATACTACTACCTGTATGTTATCAAAGAGGTGATTTATGAATGTTTATATTTATTGTTAAAACAAACTACTCTTTATACAATAGGAATGTGTTCAGCCTGCATTGAATTTTAAAATTTATTTCCAATTGCATGTCTTGACCAATTTTACAATGGCCAATGGGACTGATTTTAAAATGCTTTAAATTTGTTATTGTGATATTCAGTATTGACATTGACTTTGGTATTTCTTTTGGTTATAAATCAGTACTTCAGTGAAGAAGTATTGTTTGATTATAATTTGCTATAACTGGTAGCAAGAATATTGTGTGGTCCGATACTCGCTCCAGAAAACTTTGTGTGCTACCACAACTTCGTAATTCACTCTGGTTGCGAGCTCCAAGTGCTTGGGCTGGGAGGGTGAATCACTTGGAGCAGCTCCTGCTGTTCTGGCACGATAGTTTCAGACTGCTGCCTATGCAGATTTTCATCATTCACTCAACCATGCAGCAATTAGAATTAGATGCATTTCCAGCATCATTTTGAAGTGGATTAGGATTTATGTGAAATGGAGAAATGTGTTCTCAGTAAATTTAACTTGTTGACATTTATAAAACTAAGTATACCATGGCCTTCAATATCAGAAATATTGGTCCAAAGCAGAATCGGTAATTTAAAAATAAAATTTTTTTAAACTTCTTGTCAATGTTTTTAATTTTAGGTACTGATATAGGCAACCATGATATGTTCTGTCCAATCTAAAAAAAGAATACCTACTATCTTGTTTGCTGTAGGTGTTGATAGAAGATCTCCCTACCATTGTAATCCAATTAACAGAAAACAAACAAAAACGTGTGCTACGAGAAAATATCGGTTACGTATCACAGTAAGAAATTTTACAATATTTACGTGATTTTTTACTGTTGTGCAGTGAAACCTAAACAAGTAATCCCAAAAACCAGTTTGAATGCTCCTTGGACATAGACGCATTCAACTTGATTACAGATGTTTTCCAGCCATTTGCTGGCTGTGCTACTTCTTGGTGCCTTGTCAGTGGCCTGTGTCGATTCCGCACGCATTTTAGCCTTGTTTCCGTCCCCGTCTCGGAGCCACATAATTTCGGTCGAGGCTCTGACAAAGGAGCTGGCCGCTCGTGGTCACCATGTGACGGTGATCAGCTCTTACCCACAGGAAAAGCCCCCTGCAAACTATACTGACATTGCAGTTCCTCTCAATAGGTTTGGAATGGGTAAGATACCTACTACAGCTACTACTATTTATTTGTGTTTTAAGGTAGATACATAAAATGTATGGTGTGGAATTATTGCAGCAGTTATTGGTGGCATTAAGCAACTCAGCTAAGGTCTGTTTAGGTATAGGTACTATGGAAATATCAATTGGCAGTCAAGCTTGGTAAACTGTAGAATTATAATTATTATAAAAATATTATTTAAAACAATAAAAGAAAATATCAAGTGCATTGATAAGGTTAACTTCTATCTTGGAATTCAGATAATATGTTCGAGTTCAAGATGTGGGACATACTCAAATCGATGACGACCGTTGGAGCTGATCTCTGCGATCATTACCTGGGAGATCCTGGAGTACATAAACTGATCCATTCCAAGGACAAGACATTTGATTTGATTCTCATTGGAATAATGTTCAACGAATGCTTACTTGGCTTCGCTCATAAATATCAAGCGCCAATAATCGCAATCGCTTCGCACGGCGGTGGGCCTCAGATGTACGATATTGTTGGCAACCCCAGTCCGTATGCCCATGTTCCAAATGCTATACACAGCTTCAACGATCACATGACTTTCAAACAGAGGCTCATAAACACTTTCTCGTCTACTGTTGCCAAATCAATGAAAGAGTTTCTTTTGTTGCCCCAACATGATGCCAAAATGAGGGAGTATTTCAGCGAATACAAACCAATTCCTTACATAGGTGACATTGAAAGGACAACATCAATGTTGTTTCTTAACTATCACTTTAGCATTGGCTTTCCTAAACCATTCTTGCCAAATGTCATTGAAGTAGGAGGAATGCATATCCGAGCAAGTGAAAAGCTACCGAAGGCAAGAATTATACACATATGCCATATATTCTGGCATAATTTTAAATGAGAGTAAAATTGGAACATCATTGTACATTTAAATTTCTAGGATGTTCAAATGTTCTTGGACAGCAGTAGAGATGGAGTGATCTATTTTAGCCTGGGATCAAACCTGAAGGTGTCACAGATGAGTGAGGACAAGAGAGAGGCAATGGTCAAAGTGTTTGCTCAACTGAAACAGAAGGTGCTGTGGAAAAGTGATTTGGAGAGCATTGATGGGCTTCCGCCAAACGTCAAGTTGGGCAAGTGGCTGCCGCAGCTAGACATCCTGGGTAATCCCCCCCCCCCCCCCACCCACCTCAGCATGAATTAATTAATGAAAATCAGACTCATGGAACCCTGTAAAAAATGGTTGATGCTTAAGCGCCTTTGTGTAATTGTTATGTCCGAAATGTAGATGATTTCAATTTAGGTAATTTGATTTGGTAGGTATAGTATAGGTACCTATCTTGTTTATTGGATATCCTGCTTCCATATATTTTAGCAATAAAATTTTTTTTAAATTTTTAAAATTTTGTAAAGCTGTTGTCTTCTTGCAGCCCACAAAAATGTTAAGCTTTTCATTACTCACGGCGGTCTGCTTAGCACGCTGGAAGCTATTTACCACCGAGTTCCAGTTATCGGCATTCCCATATTTGGCGATCAGCAAATGAACATACAAAATGCGGTGAATGCTGGATACGCTGTGTGCGTCGAATATGCAAACATTACAGTTGAATCGGTTACGTGGGCCCTGGACACTATGCTGAACAATCCAAGGTGGGGAAAAAAATGAGAAAATTAAAATGTTTAAATTGAAGTTTTCCATTCCAAAAGCCAAAGTGGTCTCATTTTGATCCACAAATAGTACTACAGCATATAGTTTTTCTAATTTTATGCATTCAAATCTTGATGAACTGGAGGTGTATTTAAAATTTTGTGTCTATCCAAGCGCTCTGCTAAATGTGATAGCAGTTTAAAAAATTTGATGAGCCACCCTACTTCACATCAAAGTTTTGTGTATTTTAATATTTATATTAGAAAAGTTTTGTATCTATGCTTAACGGTTTGGTTGTCTGTGGCCTGCATGACAAGGAATAGGTACACAAAGATATTATATAATAACCTTCGGTTATTTCGGCACACACATATGTGTGACACATGCGCTTTGTGCTCGGGCTCATATGTTTATGAGGTCTTTGCCTTTGACACAAACTGCTTGTGAGTTGTGCTTGGACAAAGTGTTTTCGAATAAAAAATGTCTGTGACAACAAAATCACTCACAATTGGTGGATATTTTGGAACTGAAATTCAAATTTCATAGAATAGCTAAGCAATGATTATAACTAATTTTTATGTTGCAGCTATGGGGAAAATGTACTTAAATTATCTAAACGATTCCGCGACCAGCCATCTACACCTCTCGAGCGAGCCGTTTTCTGGACAGAGTACGTCATTCGGCACAAAGGAGCTTACCACATGCGCACAACTTCGATGGACCTGGCTTGGTATGAGTACTTCTTGCTTGATGTGCTGGCTCTCGTAGGTCTCATCCTGGCCCTTACCGGTCTGGTTGTGTACAAGCTTGTGAAAACCATCATTGGAGTGCTATCACATAAATCATCAAGATCAAAGAAGTACAATATCGAAGAGAAGAAAACAAGATAAAACTGTACAAAAATAATAATATTCTAAATAATGACTCTAGCTTTAATCCACCAATTACATGTTTGCTGCGGCTGTTTCCTTATTATGAAAATTAAATACATAAGGATCAAAGCATAAATACTGCATTGCAGGTGCTTGATAAGATAGTAATCCAGTTCTCGATGCAAATGCCTTCCAAACATTGCCATTGGTTGCAAATCACTAGTCACACTCACTTTCGGCATCACAAGTGTATTATAGTGATTTGCAATCAAGACGAGAAGACTTAAAACAGTGGCAGCTATTTTGAATTTCAGATTACAGGGCAACTTTCTGGGATCAGAATTTCTGAAGAACCCTAAAACTGTACATTTCTTCTAACTCCATTCTAACGTATTCATATTTTATAAAATGTTAAGCTTAATCAGAAATATTTGTCTACAGAAGAATCTGTGAGATAACAATAAAATACCAAAAAATCTTATCAATGACTTTCCCTGGCACATACTTTACACCATATGCATGCCAAGGTACTTGAGAAATATAGTACAGGTAGGTACTTCACATCATGTGTGATAATTACTTGGACTTTATATCAAGTCTACCAAGGCAATTTTAAAGTGCAGTGTAATCCATGTGCTATGAAATAACACACAAGCATACACATGAGCACACAAACCTCCTTGTTACAGCGCAGAGAAAACACATCATCGCAGTAAGATTTTAAAATTAATTTGGCCCGGATATTGTTTACTGTTTAAGCTGTGAAACCAAAATTTATGTACATCAACACACTAATCATAATTAAGTCACAGTGGGATTTGATTAATTTTAAGTTCATTACAGATGTATACCAGCCATTTGCTGGCTGTGCTACTTCTTGGTGCCTTGTCAGTGGCCAGTGTCGATTCCGCACGCATTTTAGCCTTGTTTCCGTCCCCGTCTCGGAGTCACATAATTTCGGCCGAGGCTCTGACTAAGGAGCTGGCCGCTCGTGGTCACCATGTGACGGTGATCAGCTCTTACCCACAGGAAAAGCCCCCTGCAAACTATACTGACATTGCAGTTCCTCTCAATAGGTTTGGAATGGGTAAGAACTGCTTAAAAAGTAGATTTTTATTAACTTTAGAATGAGTTTAATGAATCCAGTTAATAAATTGCAAACAGCTTCAGAGAATTGATGCCACTCAAAGCTGTCAGTATATCTTGGGAAATACTTTTGCCTTCCAATAAGCAGCAGAAATATTAAGAAATACAATCCCAAAAATATATGTCCAAAAAATACAGGTCTAGTGCATTGATTATAATTAATTTGTTATTCATCTTTCATTTCAGATAAAAATATGTTTGAGCTCAAGATGTGGGACATGCTGAAAGCAATGACGACGCTAGGAGCTGAACTCTGTGATCATTACCTGGGAGATCCTGGAGTGCAGAAACTGATCCATTCCAAGGACGAGACATTTGATTTAATTCTGATTGGACTAATGTTTAACGAGTGCTTGCTTGGCTTCGTGCATAAATTCCAAGCGCCGGTAATTGCGGTATCATCAAATGGCGGAATGCCGCAAATGTACGACATTGTCGGCAACCCCAGTCCGTATGCTCACGTCCCTAACATCATACATAGCTTTACCGATCGGATGACCTTCAAGCAGAGGTTGATCAACACTTTCTCATCTACCGTTGGCAAGTTATTGAAAGCATTTCTTTTGCTCCCGCAACACGATGCCAAGATGAGGGAGTATTTCAGCGAATATGAGCCAATTCCTTACATAGACGACATTGAAAAGACAACATCAATGTTGTTTCTCAACTACCACTTTAGCATTGGTTATCCAAAGCCACTTTTGCCAAATGTAATCGAAATTGGAGGAATGCATATCCGAGGGAGTAAAAAGTTACCAAAGGTAAGAATTTGGTATTTTGAAATTAATTTCAACTGATTTATGACCAGATCACAGATCAACTATTCAGATCCCAGCTATGTTAAAATTTCCACTCAACATCTTTGGGAAGGAATCTCAGAACTTCCCTTATATAGCAATGTAACCTGAATTAAATGAGAATTTAGAAAAGGGATGCAGACAGTTAACAGTTACATTAGCTCTGCGTCCATCATTGATAAACGGTTCACTATCTCTCATGACTTGACACGCTGCCAATGCAAGTGCTGTACTATAGCTTGTGTTCCCACTTAGCCTTGATGTTCCTAGCGTAGCCAATGCTCCACACGGTTGGAATGTCTGCATAACTTAAATCTGTGACCAGTTTATAAATATGGTATTTTGATATTTTGGCATAAAACACTGTTAGATATTACAAGTAAATTATGTTTAATAATGGAGATTGAAATTTCCAGGATATTCAAACATTTTTGGATAGCGGTAAAGATGGAGTGATCTATTTTAGCCTGGGATCAAACCTGAAGGTGTCACAGATGAGTGAGGACAAGAGAGAGGCAATGGTCAAAGTGTTTGCTCAACTGAAACAGAAGGTGCTGTGGAAAAGTGATTTGGAGAGCATTGATGGGCTTCCGCCAAACGTCAAGTTGGGCAAGTGGCTGCCGCAGCTAGACATCTTAGGTAATCTTTTGCTCAAAATGCATAGGCTGTAGTGACTGGTTTAGGGTAAAATATCCAAGTGCAATGCTCTAACTACATAAATATGCTGTAAATCTTTTGATCTGTAAGAAAATTCCTCGCACAGTAATGATTTGAATTGTGCGCTATCAAAATACGAAGTTTTAAATTGGTCCTCGACTACTAGCATATTGTGAGACGGTTACTAATCAACTCGAGTCACTCCCAAATATATAAATTGATTGCACACACAAAAATAAATGTTCACTTGCAGCTCACAAAAACGTGAAGCTTTTCATCACTCATGGCGGTCTGCTCAGCACGCAGGAAGCTATTTACCACCAAGTGCCTGTTGTTGGCATTCCTATTTTTGGCGATCAACAGATGAACATAAAAAATGCAGTTAATTCTGGATACGCTGAGTGCGTCGAATATGCAAACATCACAGTCGAATCAGTTACGTGGGCCCTGGACACTATGCTGAACGATCCAAGGTGGGGAAAAATGAATCCGACGATAAAATGTTTAGAAGTGAACATAACCTGAGTGATGCACAGGTACCTACTACCAGTGCATCACATTATTTCACGTTTTGGATTCTTGGTCAGTTTGTGGATCAATTTAATTAAGCTTTGGCCAACACACATCAATCCAGGCTTTTGTGCCCGTGGGCCGAGCCCATCGGATTCTACAGCGCATTGTGTATTTCGAATCCGTCTTGTTATCGGCTGCTCAGAGTGTTTCGGGCTCCGAAGAGCTCGGACGGGCCCAGCCCATGGACTCGAAAGCGTGGAAAAGTGGTAGTGTGTAGTACTGGCCAAAATTATAACTCTCTCAGTTTTGATCATGTTTAGAAATATGTTACCCAAAACGTGGTAGAGTTATAGTAGATTAATTATAAAAGTAAAACTATTCGGACAAAAGCAGTTTGGACATAAATATCGCACTTAAGTCGGCTTGAGTCGTAACTGACATTTTTCAGTTCAAACTGGAACTTCCATTATTTATACCGTATACCTTCTGTAATATACGCAAATAACAGCTAAAAGTAGCCATGCTCAAGATTGATTTAGTGATTCTCATTGCACTCATTTGATGTTACAGCTACAAAGAGAATATACAACAATTATCTACAAGATTCCACGACCAGCCATCTCCGCCTCTTGAGCAAGCGGTTTTCTGGACGGAGTATGTCATTCGTCATAAAGGAGCTTACCACATGCGTACTGCTGCGATGGACCTGGCTTGGTATCAGTACTTCTTGCTTGATGTGCTGGCTCTCGTAGGTCTCATCCTGGCCCTTACCGGTCTGGTTGTGTACAAGCTTGTGAAAACCATTGTTGGAATCCTGACACACAAATCTTTAAGGGCAAAGAAATCCGATGGAAAAGAGAAGAAAACTAGATAGAATTGGCCTGAAACTATTTAAAAAACATAATTTTATCTCTAGATCTAGTCTGCCAACAACATGTGTAATGCAACTTTGATTAGTGCTTATAAACTACTAAATTAACATCCAATTAAACATAAATCAGCTTCCAAAGCAGGTGGTCACTTCGAAAGTAATCCAAATTCCTCGATGCACCTAAGTTTGCAGTCTAGACAAATTAAAAACCTTGAACATCACGGTAAAAAATACAACAGTTTTTATTATCAGAGCATGATCAGAGCAAAAAGATGCTACCTACGCGTACATAATGGTATGAAATAGAAATAAATATCAAATTGGCACATTTTTGAATGTGCCACATATTACAACAAAAAGAAACTGTTTGGAGGTGCTCTTTACGAGCAGGATTCATGAGTAAAAGCTGACGAAGTTTTCTTACAACCTAGGAATGCGCAAGTAATAGTATTCGCACTTGTCAAAGGTATCGAACGATTTACCAATCTGGGTGCCGATTCCAGAACTGTAATTGAATCGGGATCATAGACAGACATAGAATTAGGTTCTAGTTTGATCGATGATGAATGCATTTGCGAATTTTGCGGATTGCCAGGATATTGTTCAATAGCAGCATTAGGAAACGAGTGGTTTCGATCATCCAAAGTAGTTTTATATGTAGATAACAACACTTGGGTGAACTTTGGGCCGTCATGGCTGCTGATAAAGTTTGGTTTAAATTCTGTATGGCAATCAGGGCGATCGAGTATATCACAAGGATTCAAAACTTCCCAGTTTGCAGTTTGACCTGTGTTAAACGCAGGCAACAACAACTTAGTGAATTCTGGCACACGACTGAATACATCAGATGGCTCTATGTTGACTGAACTGAGTGGAAGGTGGTTGTTACTCCAACTTTTTAAAGGGTTTACAGAAGATGTTGGAAAGTTAACGTGAAAGTATTTGGGATTAGCGCTGCCGGGAAGCAAGAGGAACTCTTCTTTGCTGCCCATATCCGAGTTCATTGGCCAGTCATGTGATGGTTCCATCTTTTGCATGGGGGCCGGTAAACTTTTCATGTTGTTAGCATTGGTTGCTTGAACTGGTGCATTCTCATGTTGCGAAGATGATGCTCCATCGGAAGATGTTGCACTGAAAGAAAGAAAACTGAGCAATTAGATGTACAAAATTATAGCCAATACATTTGAGTCTTATTTACCTGATTATTTTTATGGTAAATATTTTCAAAGAAACAGTAGGTGGTACCTAACATTCCCTGATGAAGCCAAAGTAGGTTCCTAATATTCCTTATCATAATAAATTAAGTAGTATTAGCATAGGATTTGAAGGCTAGTCACTTGGAATGTGCTGTAGTTGAGCCGGAAGCGATCTTTTATCTAGTGCGGCACTAGTAGTACCTAGCGCTCAACAATTTTTCCACCTGGCATGTTGAAAAATTGTCGAGTACTACTACCATCAATGCTACTACTGGCGCTGCACTAGATATAGATCGTTTTTGGCTCAACTACAGCACATTCCAAGTGACCCACCTTACAGAAGCGCTGAGCTTCTATAGCCTTCAAATTCTATGGTATTGGGTATGTTATTGTGGGCATTGATATGGATGAAGATAAGAGATATGGATACATACCTTTCGTTGTAATTTCTCTTGGCACAGTTAGTTAGTTTCATGTGATGTAGAACATCTTCACAGCTAGAATGATATGCCTTCTTTCTTTCGCACTCAGCACGTAGGTTTGCATAATACGCAACTTTCTTAAGATGTAGTATTCTTTCACGGTTATTCATGTTCGTCTCTTCTTTTGAAAGTAACTCCCTCTCGCGTCTAGCATAATAAGCTTTCTTCTTTCGTTCACATTCTGCTTGACGGTTGGCATGATATGCCAATTTCCTACGATGAAGGATCTTCTCACGGTTATTCATATATGATTCTCTCTTCTCAATAAGCTCCTTTTCATGTTTAGCATAGTATGCTTTTTTCTTACGCTCACATTCGGCTTCTCGATTTGCATGGTAGGCGATCCTCCTACGTTGGAGTATCTTTTCACGATTGGCCATGTAAGATATATTTTTACAATGGCGCTCTTTTTCACGATCAGCATGATAAGCCTTCTTTCTACGCTCGCACTCTGCCTCTCGGTTAGCGTGATAAGCCAATCTCTTTCGGTGACATATTTCTTCCCGGTTCGCATAATACGACACTTTCTTCCGATCGCATTCAGCTTGTTGCTTAGCATAATAGGCCAGTTTCTTTCGATGTAATATTTTTTCACGGTCAGTCATATTTGATTCCTCTTTTGGAAGAAAGTCTTTTTCACTTTTAGCATAATAAGTTGCGGTCTTCCCAGCGAGTTCGGCCTGTTGGAATGCATAGATACGTTCGAGTGCCTCCGAACTAGCATTGAAAATCTGAAGCTGCAGTGCCCCTAATCTCAATTTCCTTAAATTATTCACTTTACTCTCTTCCATTTCATCCATTTTTTAGCAGAGGTAGGAAATTCAGAAGAGTTGTCAATACAGAAACATGTCAAAATTCACAACACAAGGGAAAGCCTGGATATACACTGGGATAAGCGTAACTTTCAGCGAACCACTTATTCCCATTCTTTTCCCGCCGCGATATTACACTGAACAAACTACTTTTCTTTTAATTAAAACACTACAAGGAAAAATTCATGGAAAGTGCACTTTCGTCGATCTACCCAAAACACAACATCGCCCATTCCATCCGATTCTTGTCATTTTGCAGCAGCACTGCGCTCTAGCGGGACTAGCACGAAAATTACCTTGTGCGCGACGAGCCCGGTAAATTTAATTAGGACCTAAAGGTACCTACGAGAAACAACTACCGACACAGAAATGACCGATTTTTTTGGTATTCGAGTTAAGTAATGAAAATAGCGTGAAATAAAAGAAACAAAGTAAATAAAACTAGTTTAAAAAATTACCTAGTGAATTGATGCATTTTTCTAATAGTTCATTCAGATTATATTTTTGCAAATTGGAGCTCACATAAGGAGCCAAACTTACAAGCATAGCGTTTCTTTACTCTATGTTACAAGCGAATGGAGTCTATGCACCTACTTAAGAAAAAAATCACACATTGTTATAACTTAAATAAAATTACATATTTGATGAAAGACGTGCAGGGATGCATTTCATTACCCCGCATATGTATGAATCAGCACTTGGATGGAAAAAATATAATAAAGCGTACAATTTGTAGTGAAATGAACTCATGTTCGAACATACCATGTTGTAATATTTATTTATTAATTAATAACATAATTAACCAGTGTGTATTTTATTTGTAAATCATTAATTTCAGATTGATTTAGCATAAATCTGAACATATCATAACCATAACATGATTGATATGTATAAGGTCCTCAATCAATCTGATGAATGACATAACCCTAGTAGCACAAAAACCGTTATCAAGAAAGTTCGGTGGACATCGAAAAGCTAACGGGGGATAACTTGTGTTCAACATTTTCCCCCGTTAGATTTTCGACGTCCACCGAACGTTCAAACTTCAATATAACGTTCACTGAACGTTTTTGTGCTACTTGGGAACAACACAAAAGCATCTACAGAAGCAAGAATGCTTGTATATCAAGCATCACAAATCACAATTACGCAACATTAAATGCGAATGGCATTCTCGATGCAGGCTGTGTTGTGTACTCGTTACATCCAATATGTCAATGGTATGCAGACATGTGCCTTTGTTGAGAACATGGCTTTCACATCTAAAGCAAAGCGTAAATCTAAACTTATTTAAATTAGTGTAGTGGTAACTTTAAATGATCATTTATAATATTATGCATCAGTAAGCTTACTAAAAGAGAGTAAGATATAATTTCTACCTTAGTAAATATTAGGTGCCCTAGATCAACTCACACTCTGCAAATGATTGCAAATAACATTTGACATTATTGTTAAATTTAAGTGAATAATTTGCAAGAAATCATTGCAGACTTCTCTATATTATTCTAAATTCAAGGAAGAACACAAGATTTAAAACAAATCTTGAATGTGCATTTTCTGAAGGTTGCTCTGACTAAAAATCACTATTTTTCTCTGAATCCAAGATATGAGTTTAAGCCTTTGAAGCTTTCTTGAATGTGATTTTTGACTGAACTTTATTTTTGGCCAACGGTGATATCTTTTGACGTTTCTTAGGGGTAGCTGGGTCATCGTCATCGCTCGAATTGTTGATGTACATTGTTTGCAACTCTTTATTGGTTGGCGGCGCTGGCTTCACAGAATTAAAAATCCCACTCACAAACAGCATATCGAACTGGTTGTTAGCATTTTCCCATGGGTTTGCGGGCTCACAGTTTCCGAAACTGCTACCTTCCGATTTCAGGGCGAGATTGATGGGCATATTTGGCTGGTTCCTGTCTCTCAATGGAGTTTTAGGAGTCTGTCTAGTCTTCAAACGGATTTCCTGTTCAGCATTGCGTTCATTTTCACCCCTTTTGCATGGAGCGTTAGGCACCGTTTGATCCTAGATTGTTAATGAATTAATTATTAGAAATGCTTTCTGTTTCATCAACCAAGACAGATTTTCTAGTCCAGTGGGATAAACTGTGATAAGGTCTCAGGTACAGCTATCATCTATAAATCTTTCATACACTAATTAGGTCTGAATTTGTGAACTTATAAGTTAAATATAAATATAGTATTCAAATATTATAATGAAATAAACCTTTGGTGGTGGCTTCGCATCAACGTTGCCGCTGCTAGGTAGATCCAGCTCCATATCGTCATCTTTCCTGTGGAAAAGCTTGCGCTTGCGCTTTGAGGACATTTCATTCGCTTGTTCTGCAATCAGAGATAGATGTTCAGAATCAAGGTGTTGCAGTTGTACCTCAACGTGGTGAAGTCTCCTCACAGGCCTGCGGACTTTTTAATTGTCTACTTTTATTTCCGTTTCTTAGCAATAATATGCTTTGCAAACTATACAAAAAAAAAGGTATACAGTTACGATGTATGCCATACCTACTCAAAATTGAGCATAGTTTGCTGTAAGTTAGTTCTAGCTTAGCAAACTTTTCCTTTCTTTCTCAGTACTAACCTACTAAATCAAATTGACCGAACTGCTTAGTGCTTAATCCTGCATTGAGCCATTCATTCAACTGGATGTTACATATATATGTAACATCCAGTTGAATGAATGGCGCAAATGCATGCTATATAGCATGGATTTGCGCATCAAAATTGTCAATTTTGCATTATGACAGTGACAAAAAGAACATTCATCTATGTGAGCACCACAGAAAAATGAATTTAAAACTATTGATGGCATAATTGACAACATGGCCGAGAAAATTGATTGGCAACGTTCAATAGTCTCGAAAGTACAGAGGCCTATAGGCTTTACTATACCAAAGAGTGGTCGTGGTGGGGGAGGGACCAAATAGGATCAGAAATTTGTAATTTTCATGTCCTAAATGCCGATGGTGACTGGAGCAAACTAATTTGGACAACTAATGACAGCTATAAATTGGGATTAGCCCCCCCCCCCCCCCCCCCCCCCGCAAATAGTTGTCGTTTGGCATGCCAAACGCGCTGTAAAGCCAAATTGTATTGAAGAATCTTCAAAGGCATAACTACAGTTGGGCTGCCTGGCAGTGCCCAATTTGTTTTTTTCTCTGATTTGCATGGGATAAGTGTTAGCATAGAATTAATTGTGCGGAGTTTTAATTCCTCCGATTTGAAGGTACGCCACTGAGAACCTTGCAATAATAGTTAAGCCATCAAGAAGTATATTGTATCAACAAAAAATAGAATTGGTATAGAGTTCGTGCAAGCAAGTTATCTCACTGATGGACAACACACTTGCATTTGTAGTGAAGTCTAATTAAGGCTTCTGTTGCAAGTGCGTCTATACACATTTGTTACTTGCCGGTCATAGACCTTATAAGGAATTATAAGACCATGATATGAATGATGCAAACTTTATTACGTTTGTGGTCGATGGATCCTGATCCTTTTGACGATGCCAGAGATCTTCCTGACACTGAAGCCTCAGATGCTTCTTCGTTGATGGTACTAAGAGAAGGGCTCTTAGCAAACTTTCTCTTCAAAGATATGGATAAGTCTTCAGAACAGTCATCACTCTCATAAAAATCCATATCAGATTGACTTTCATCCATTGAAGCAATTGAGTATATTATTATACGCTTTTAAGTGAATAAATCGCTCTGAAAAGTTGCGAGAACAAATGTACATATTTAACATCTGGCGATTTTAATATCTTGAATGATTTGCATAATAAAATAAAATTACTAATAACCATCTTGTGTGAAAACATAATGTGAAACCATGTTATCACTGCAAGAACACGATTATTCCAAATGAAATAATATGCATGTTCAATGCTGCCAATTTTCCATTTAGTTGAAATCATTTTGATGCCTGCTCCTGCAATGAGGCTTATGCTTTGTAGCTATAAAATCAGATTATCTTTTAGGTATAATTTGCAACTGATTGATTGGTGGTGTAATTCAAACATGTTATGTCAATTTGAAAGATTGTAAATAGTCAAAAGTTATGTTGAGCAAACATACCTTTCTGAAATTCTTAAGATCCCACAGCCGGATATCTTCTGCTGATGGCTGAAGACCAAAAATCTCCAAAACCGAACCCAGTGCTCTCATTCGTCAGCATGCGAACCATGCGAACCAAGGATGAGAACTGTCAATTATCCAGGAACTCTGATTTTCAAAATTTTAACGAGAATGATAATGATGCCATTAAATCTGACGCGAGATCAAAAACAGATCTAATAATGGCAAAAGGTGCTTCTTGTGTAAGAAGGAAAATATTTCCAATATATTAATACGTTTTTCCTCCAAAGTATCTTTGTTCCTAAGGTATCTCAAACCACGCGGTAGGATTTTAGTATGCTGGTTTGCCACCATGCAATCATTGAATAACGAGGCTCTCGTTATTCATGCAATCAAGACTTAACCTAAAATATTACTCATGGCTCATGCTGCGCGACATTTTTTGAAGTAAGTAGTCAGTAATAATTCATCCAGAAGCATCATGGATATCTGCGAAGGGGAGGAGGAAGACGAGCTCGTTCAGGAAGCAAGTGGAAGAAGCAAGATATGTGAATCTCCACGCCATCCCATTAAGTCCACGGCCGTGGTGAAACGGTCTACGGGCCGGCTCTTAGCCAATTTTGAACGGTTGCGGCTCGATACAGATCTTAACAGGCCTCCATCCAATTGGCTTCGAAGTACAGCCGAGTCGTACAGTCTGCAGGCGGTACCTTCATATTCATCAGGTTTTTCTAGCCTGCGTATGGCACATGCATTCCCTGATTGTGTTGGCGAGGTTGATGTGATTTCTGATGCAGAAAATATTAAAACGTTGCTGAAGATTCCGTACAGTGAGACACATGTCAGTATGATGGTACATCGTGTGGAGAACACAGTGCTCATTGATGAGTTTGATGTGCACAAGCACTTGATGAGGACTGCTGAAACTGAGTGGGAATGGCTCAAAAGTTTCTTCTTTGATAATGTTTTAAAATCTCTGAGTGATAAAGAGAAGCGCTTGCTACCAAAAAACAACAGCAGATGTGCTCTCCAAGAAAGAAGTCTCGTGTCCAAGTTTCTTTATCACAGTCTGGCAATGGCTGCTCCTACTGCACATCCTACAGAAGCGACAGAAGATTGCCGGCAGCGGTGCATGGATTCTCCAACTACAATACCACTGGTAGGTAGATTTAAGGGATGATCATTAAATGCACCAATGATGTTCTTCTTCCTAGAAAGGCACTGAATTGATGTATTTTAGTATAAATATCTACATGGATGGCTTCCCCCTCGTAAATAGGTACCTGCTTGTGCTACCTACCTTTTGGTACGTATTCAAGTTCTAACTCATTACAGCCATCGCTGTATGCCACACTCCCTTGTCATCATTAAGTATTATTGCCATGCCCGTTTATGGCCTCCTCATATATATTTAAGTACCTATTTGACTATTCACATATGGAGGGAGCTGTACCAATTCTTGTCCCGCAGTTGATTTTTCATAGGCGGCAATTGGAGGTCAAATTCTAGGTACTCACCGACCTACCTATTAAATTAGGCATTCATTCATATTTTGTGAAATTTCTGCCAACTTGGATTAGGTTTCAAAAAGTAATATTTATGACTAGTACACTTAACTCTGTCATTATACCAGGACGGGCCACGGCTGCCCGAACCCCGCGCTGAGGAGCAAGAACCTGACCCGTCCTCGTTCCGTCGCTTCTCGCGCGACGTCGTCTGGCAGTTCGAGGAGCTGCGGATGCTCATCGGCAGCGACCTGCCGATCTTCGGCGGCACAACGCGGCCCTGCGTCAGCCTGCGGCTGCGCGACGTCCGCCGACCAATCAACGTACTCACCGGCCTCGACTATTGGCTAGACAATCTCATGTGCAACGTACCGGAGCTCGTCATGTGCTATCATCTGGATGGATTCGTGCAGAAGTAGGCAGAAATAAATAACATGCACACAAGCTAATTAGACGTAGGTAGCTCATTCAATGAAGAATTTTTTGCTAATTGGTGATCACTAACTGAGCATGTAGCAGGTTTCCTCTCTTTCCTTAGTACAAGTGGCTTCATTTTCATATTGCCTTACTTAAATACCAAATTAGACCAGTATCACAAGGCACAGCACCAGTAAACTATAATTATGTTATCTTCTCACTTATTTGTGTCAAGTGGTATGTTAAATGAACCGCACTTCATAACTTCTATTTACGGTTGATAATGACCAGGGAGAGCGCGCGCTTGCCGAGCGATGTCACGTGACGGATTGGAATCTGGATTTATTTATCAAACACATCCAAGGTTATTCACATATTCTACCACAATTAGCCATGGCTACGGCAAAAACTTGATGCTAGTAATTTCGCCGGCAATCGCTGGGGTGCATAGGCAACCTGTTTTAACATCATCTACCAGGCCATGGCACAAGGGCAAATATAAATAATCATCAAGGGACCCAATGTTCGTGAGGTGGTTACAGTTATGGCTTCACTTACCAGGCCATGGCTCAAGGTCAATATTATCGAGGGACCCAATGTTCCACAGGTGGTTACAGTTACCTTGGTTACAGGTGATATAACAACAAACAGTGGCCCCATCCCTTGACTGCCAGCGAAACTATTATTGCCGGCGGAGAGCTTTCGCGTAGCTGCTTATGGGCGTTTGATATCTCCAGAGCGTCCACTGCACACGCTCTGTAGCGTTTGACAATGCTCACCGCGCACACTCTGACCTTACCCTCAACCCAGATCGCGCGACCAAGTTTCATTATCAAACGCAACCTATGTATGGGAGTGAAAAATCTGGGCAACCTTAAATCTGTGATTACGTAAAACATTAAAGTAATGCTGTCTCAACCTGTGCGTAGGTATGAGCTGATCAAGACAGAAGACCTGCCTCAACTGGAGGGCTCCAAGTTCTCACCGAAGGTGATCCGGGATGTGGCGCAGAACATCCTCTCGTTCCTGAAGGCCAATGCGGCTAAGGCTGGCCACACGTACTGGCTGTTCAAGGGCAAAGGCGACGACGCCGTCAAACTCTACGACCTTTCCTCGCTCGGCACTCCTGATGGGGCCGAGGAAAAGGGACAGAACCCGTTCACCGTGCCCGTCGCAATGCTGCTCTATCGGTACGTATTGCAGTGCAAATCACACTGCCTTTTCACTGATCGTTGTTTTCGTCTCACATGCTTTTTCCCACAGGAACCTCCGATGAACCTCCGAGGGGTCTATCATTATTCATTATTATTTAGAAAATGTTATTTTCCCGTTTAATTTGTGCCACACTCTGGCGTCAGGGAAGGTCTCGGCCACGTCCCTTTGCCACGGAAGTGTGAGTGTAGCTTACAAGCAGACAGTAATAAAATTCCATCGTGTTGGCCGGTGCAGAGTGGCGCGCAATATGCGGCGCGCCGGCCGGCCTGGCACGCTGCGTCTGCTGCTGCAGAACTGCACGGCGCTGCTCGCGCCAGACCGGTGCCCGCAGATCGCCGCTTCGGCGCACTTCATGCTGGCTGACTTGTCCATGCCCGCTGACGCTGACCCTGCCGCGCCCGCCGCTGCCCGTCGCTCTCCGCGCTGCCCGCCCGAGAGCAAGGTGGGGTTTTGCTCTTCTTTCTTTCGGTCTGAGAACTCTTAGAATTGAAATGGCTAAGGCTGTTATTTGCATGATAATGGGAGAGTTTTTTTAATTTTTCATACTTCTGGTACCTAATTGGTAAGGGTGTTTTTTTATGGTGTTATGATTTTGCAAATTTCGTTTTAGAGTTTACTGATTTCGGTGTTATGGCAATGTTATGAAAAAAATCACATTATATTGCAACCCGACAGTAACAAAATTTACACATAAGTATTTCCTTACCATTGACATAAAGCCCTGGTCATTGTACTCGGCAAAGTCTGCTTTGTGCAGTTGGTTTTGGTTTCACCATGCTTGATATGTGAATGCGATACCGAAAATCAGATCGGACTTGCCGAAAATGAGGTTAGGTGTAGATCCAACATCTTGTTCTAATCTGCAGCAGATGACGCCATCTGTGGGCGTTTATGGCAGTTTATGGCAGTTTTATGGTTGTTCTACCAAATTTCTAGGTCTAACCGTAGATTCCAACTTGAACTGGAACGAACATGTCACAGAAGTAAATAAGAAAATGGCTTCAGGCTGTTTCCTAATAAAACGAATTATCAAAATATGTAACTTGGAAACCGCGAAGCTTGTCTATCATGCGTACGTCCACTCTAGGATCTCTTATGGTATTTTATTGTGGGGTCACAGTAAGAAAACCAAAAACCTTTTTATTCTTCAAAAACGAGCTATCAGATATCTTGCACAGGCTAGTTTTAACCCTTGTACCCCTGGAATGTATTTTAAAGATTCATGTCGACCATACTTTATAAAATTTAACATCTTGACCCTGTCATGCTTATACATTTATACCACTATTGTGTTTATCTTGGAGAACAAACAGCTCACGTCTAATGCTAAGGAACTTCACGGCTACGGCACTAGAAACAAAAAGGCTTTAATTCATAATCAGCAAATTTCGAAATTTAACAAAATGGATCCAATAATAAATGGAACTAAATTTTTCAACAAAGCTGTGTCAATTTGCCACAGTAAGGGAATAAATGTAAATATGGAATCGATTTATAAAATTAAATCGGTAATCAAACACTTTTTAATTGAGAATGCTTTTTACTCTGTGGAAGAATTTTTGCAGTACAAAAACGTGGTGTAGTAAGTGATTGTGTATTTAGTACTTTTGAAAATGTGACTATATTTTGTATTATTATATTTTTTACTGTATTCTTATTGTATTTTGACGAAACTCATGCTTTGGCCAAACGTGTGAATAAACTACTACTACTACTACTACTACTACAAGCCAAAAATTTTTAATTCGATATTTTGGGATTGTGGCGTATTTCAGTCATTTTTTTGGCAAAATAATACTGAATTTTTTTGATTTTAACAGATTTCGCGCGATTTTGCGCGATTTTGCTACTAATTCTTGATTATGGTGTTATGAGTGGAAAATGAAAAAATTCGCTTTTTTTTTGCGCGCAAAAAACGGCGGGAAAATACTCGAAATGGATAGAAACAAACTTGAAAACACTTTTGAATCACTTTTGGCACATTTTGCGATTTCGCGCCGTGCGAAAAACAAACACCCTTACTAATTGGTTTGCTCAGAGTTACTAAAAATTTCTAAAATCTGTCTTTGTACCCTTCTCACTTTCTTATTCTTTAAGATGTTTATTTCAATTAATTTGTGGGGCCAAGAATTTGGGTCATCATTCACAGGCATTTTGGCCACAATATATCCAGGGTTCCTGCGTGAGGGGTGGTATTCAGATTATATTATTATTCATTAATCATTATATTTATATACCTATGGAGCCTTTTACTGAAAACATTGCAACATTTTAAAACCAAAATTGAAACTATGTAGTTGCTAGTTGGTTGGTAGATTGTTGTTAAGCTACTAGTTTCTAGGAAAAAACACTAAAAATAGTAGAAAATAATTATTGATTTATAGGTAAATATCTTTGAGTTTGAAGCTGAATTAAATTGTTATTCCAGGGATCCACAACGGAGTCTGAGCAGGAGTGGAGTCAGAAACTTGAATCTCACCAGGAAGACCGGTCTAAGAAACAGTCTTCAAAAGACAAGAAGAAGGGGAAAACGGTGCAATCCGTCAAAGTGGATTCTAAAGCCACGCACGATTCCAAAAAGGCCCGAGGTCATGCAGCAGGGACTGAGAATGAACCAAGCAATTCAGCCAAGAAGAAAGATAGGAGATCAAAAGGAACGGGGCTGGAATTTAGAGATGTGGCAACTTCTGGCGAAGTGCAAAGCTCACCGAAGCAGACAAATTTAAAGTCCGGAGAAAGGAGTAAAGGCAACGGAATGGAAGAGGCACAGGTATTTAAAACAATGGGCAAGCAGGTAACACATGACACAATGTGTCACTCCAATGTAGGTACCATATTGATAGAATTAAAATAATATGTGCCTTTATTAGTTTGTTTGCTTTGCATTTCAGGCAACAGTACCAAGTGGGTATTTAAAGCCCCATTTACATGGGAGCATTTTTTACTTAAGTCTGCCACAGCATTTTTATGCCGTCAAAATAACATCGCTATATTTAATATTATGCTGGTATATTATATTATACCACATATCATATTTATATTATAAATAATAACATAAATATTAAATAGTGATAAACTGTGTAATTTGTCAATGCAACATCAATTAGAGCCGTGTTATTTTGACAGCATGAAACTTTTGTGGCAGACTTTCTTCAAAAATTCTCCAATATAAATGGGGCTTAAGTCTCTCTATAGCAGGTACCTCTCCGTAGTCGGTGGTAGGTACCAGGTACCTACCATCTTGAAACGGCAATATGGAACAGATCATGGCTCCGTCATAATACTTTGAAAGCTTGCCATTGAACTTAAAATTTTTGGTTTTATAAGGAAAGTAAGGAGAGACCATAGCATTTGTTAATAGCGTATGGATGTACCCTCTTGTCTCCCTCGGAGATTCCGTTATCCCACCCAGCAAAGCAGAAGAATGCGTGCTCGAATAGCTCGAATGGTAGAGCTCCTGACCGACTCTCAGGAGGTCTCTGGTTGGTATCCCTGATTGGTTGCACATTTTTTCAGCTCTGCACACTACCATGGTATTAATATTAACCTTCAGTTCTGCATAGATCACTAAGAATGACCCACCCACCTCCATTTTATTGTACTTAATCGTAAGTAAATCACTCTAAACACAAACATCCAAACTAGGTATCGCTCGATGGCACGGCCCGCATCGCGGTGACAGCTCTGTCCCGCGCCGCCGGGCCCAACAGGCCGCGCGAGCGAGCCACTGCGCCCAACTGGACGCCAGCGCAGCGGTGCGAGGCCGCGCTGGAACACGTTGCGCTCGGTCTGCGCTGTCTGCACTTCTGCGCCGACAAGCCTGCGCCAGACGAGCCGGTGAGGGAGCGGCACTTCAATACTTGAACTGACCTTGCAGCCATTTGTAGCACTTTTCCAAGTAATGAATTTCACTGCAAGCTCTGTTGCTGCAACGAATTACCAGACTTTTGAGAAGCGATTGTGTGAAAATATATCAATCGGGTAGCCAAGGGTAAACGATCGATAGCTAAAAAAACGGCTTTCTATTTCAATGGGCTGGGCTACCGATAAACATCGATAACCCGTCAATAAATTTACACAATCGCTAGTCGCTACCCAGATATGATTTAATTTTGATTAGCTATAGAAAGAACAAAACAAATTACCTCGATTGGTTCTTATTTTGGCATCATTCCATAGGAGGACCGAGCTGCAGCAGACGTGAAAGAAGAGAAGCCGAGCTTTGCCCGCCCATTCCAGGCTATCCCGATGCCGTACTCATCATTGCAGGAAGATGCAGCTGCACCAACCGACAAGTATGCTTCACTCCAAATTTCCAAGCCTGAAACTACGTCAATTACATAACCAAACTTCAATGTGGAAGAAAACTATTGCATGCTACAATCTTTTACTGCCAGAATGTTAGGCACCATAAGAAAGCACAGTTGTTTCCAAAAGAGTTTCGGGCTCCCAGCCCATACCTACCATAAGAAAGCACTGTCGATTCCAAAAGAGTTTCGGGCTCCCAGCCCATACCTACCATAAGAAAGCACAGTCGATTCCAAAAGAGTTTCGGGCTCCCAGCCCATGCCTACCATAAGAAAGCACTGTCGATTCCAAAAGAGTTTCGGGCTCCCAGCCCATACCTACCACAAGAAAGCACTGTCGATTCCAAAAGAGTTTTGGGCTCCCAGCCCATACCTACCATAAGAAAGCACTGTCGATTCCAAAAGAGTTTTGGGCTCCCAGCCCATACCTACCATAAGAAAGCACTGTCGATTCCAAAAGAGTTTCGGGCTCCCAGCCCATACCTACCACAAGAAAGCACTGTCGATTCCAAAAGAGTTTTGGGCTCCCAGCCCATACCTACCATAAGAAAGCACTGTCGATTCCAAAAGAGTTTCGGGCTCCCAGCCCATACCTACCATAAGAAAGCACTGTCGATTCCAAAAGAGTTTCGGGCTCCCAGCCCATGCCTACCATAAGAAAGCACTGTCGATTCCAAAAGAGTTTCGGGCTCCCAGCCCATGCCTACCATAAGAAAGCACTGTCGATTCCAAAAGAGTTTCGGGCTCCCAGCCCATGCCTACCGTAAGAAAGCACTGTCGTTTCCAAAAGAGTTTCGGGCTCCCAGCCCATGCCTACCGTAAGAAAGCACTGTCGATTCCAAAAGAGTTTCGGGCCCCCAGCCCATGCCTACCATAAGAAAGCACAGTCGATTCCAAAAGAGTTTCGGGCTCCCAGCCCATACCTACCATAAGAAAGCACTGTCGATTCCAAAAGAGTTTTGGGCTCCCAGCCCATGCCTACCATAAGAAAGCACTGTCGTTTCCAAAAGAGTTTCGGGCTCCCAGCCCATGCCTACCATAAGAAAGCACTGTCGATTCCAAAAGAGTTTCGGGCTCCCAGCCCATGCCTACCATAAGAAAGCACTGTCGATTCCAAAAGAGTTTCGGGCTCCCAACCCATACCTACCATAAGAAAGCACTGTCGATTCCAAAAGAGTTTCGGGCTCCCAGCCCATACCTACCACAAGAAAGCACTGTCGATTCCAAAAGAGTTTCGGGCTCCCAGCCCATGCCTACCATAAGAAAGCACTGTCGATTCCAAAAGAGTTTCGGGCTCCCAGCCCATACCTACCATAAGAAAGCACTGACGATTCCAAAAGAGTTTCGGGCTCCCAGCCCATACCTACCATAAGAAAGCACTGTCGATTCCAAAAGAGTTTCGGGCTCCCAGCCCATGCCTACCATAAGAAAGCACTGTCGATTCCAAAAGAGTTTCGGGCTCCCAGCCCATGCCTACCATAAGAAAGCACTGTCGTTTCCAAAAGAGTTTCGGGCTCCCCAGTGTTGGGTAGGAACTTAACGAAAGTAACGCGTTCCTTTTTTTGGGAACTTGTAATGTAACGCGTTCCTTTTTTTGGGAACTTGTAAGGTTACGCGTTCCTTTTTTTGGGAACTTGTAATGTAACGCGTTCCTTTTTTTGGGAACTTGTAAGGTTACGCGTTCCTTTTTTTGGGAACTTGTAAGGTAACGCGTTCCTTTTTTTGGGAACTTGTAAGGTAACGCGTTCCTTTTTTTGGGAACTTGTAAGGTAACGCGTTCCTTTTTTTGGGAACTTGTAAGGTAACGCGTTCCTTTTTTGGGAACTTGTAAGGTAACGCGTTCCTTTTTTTGGGAACTTGTAAGGTAACGCGTTCCTTTTTTTGGGAACTTGTAAGGTAACGAGTTCCTTTTTTTGGGAACTTGTAAGGTAACGCGTTCCTTTTTTTGGGAACTTGTACGGTAACGCGTTCCTTTTTTTGGGAACTTGTAAGGTAACGCGTTCCTTTTTTTGGGAACTTGTAAGGTAACGCGTTCCTTTTTTTGGGAACTTGTACGGTAACGCGTTCCTTTTTAAGCAAGTAACTTTTATAAATACCAGTTACTTTTTTTGGGGAACTTAAACGAATAAGTTAAGTTTCTTTGAAAGTTACTTTTGGGGCGCACTATACTGTGTTGTAAGCGTGCATATTTTTTGGTTTTTTGAGAACTCAACGAATATGGTCAGTTTCTTGAAGCTTCCTTTCTTACCCTTGTCAATCTATTCTTAGATGTCTTTGTATTGTATGTAGAAAGCTGGCCAGATGTTGTTCCTGCTGGTCATGACTCACGCTAATCGCTATGCGCCCGTCTAGCAAGAGGTTTAACCCAAGGGTTTAACCCAAGTGTTTTACCCATCCCCCTACCCTTACTCGAGTACGCATCACGTGGGTGAGGCAAGTCCTTGTGATTCGACCAATTACAACCGAAATACCTTCACAAGTTGCTTCAAGTGCCGGAGCAACGCCGGAGTGCTTTGCACTTGCTGTATTGCGTTTCCTGGTGTCAGTCGAGTGTGCGGGGACTGTGTGGGGGATTTCTGATTTGCGATTTGCGACATATTATTTTATTTTTATAATGGCTAGTGCTAGTAGCTCGCTATAAAAGGAAAAAAATCTCATTCCTTGGATTAATTTTAAGTCCTTATTTCATTTAAGTGAAAAATACATAAAAGGTTTAAATATACGCCCAAAATGCTGGCTTATTGCAAATTTGCAAAGTAACTTTTCGCAGAACTTGAAAGTTAACTGTTTAAGTTCCTTTTTTTAAACTGGTTACTTAACTTTAAGGTCGGGTGAGGGGGTAAAGCCTGACAAGCGTATGGTAAAACATTGATAATTATTAAGCCCGAACCGTAAAAGATAACGGTCTAAGATTTCTTGAGCACCTCAAGCATTTCATTGGCAACAAGTTGGTGTAGGTCCCGATTTTTTATCCCAAGTACTTTTTCAATTTAACGTTTTTTTCTGATCAAAAGTTTGTGAAATTTCAATAAAAACCGTTAGTTTCGAAAACTGTGCTTCCCTGAACACTGACATTTCACAGAGAGATCAATATATATTATATACGGGTGGTGAAGTAAATTGGGTTTGATATCTCGAACAAGTCGGCTGCAATTAATTAATTAGTAAAAACACTATTTTATCAGACTAGTACGCTCGCTGTGGTCGTCTCTCGAACTTCTTGCGCTGGCGGTGATAGAATGTTGGAGGGGGTGGGGCGGAGGTAGGCTGGACCGAGAAGGTATAGCTGGCCGGCAGCGACTATAATGCCAATCCTACCCTTTCTCAGAGCAGGTAAAAGTGAAACATCAAGGCAGGAGTTTACAATTTATTTCAAATCTTCGTCGAGCTGGCCTTCCAAGGGTCATTAGGAATCGGAGATGAAATGAGCTGGACCATGCTTGAAAATAAAACTATATATAAGTTATAACATTGGTTATAATAATATTATGGATTCAGTTGATTCATGACAAAACTTTTGCACCACAAAAAATATATATATTGTATAATTTGCAGCTCAACATCGCTGTAAATATATTTGCTGGCAAGCCCCGTGTCAAATAAAGTATCATTATTCCACACAATTATGTGTCATTACAAAAAATTAGATTTTATGCTAAAATTTAAAATTCACTAGGTACACAAAAACTGATACTCGCTCTCTCACATACAATGAGAACAAATTGCGTCTTGACCTTTGCATGTAAAATGACACCGCTTGTCAGTGTTCAAATGCACTGCCATTCCACTGCCATTCCTACGATTTCGCATTGGTGATGCTAGAATTGTTCATTCATCTATACATAAATCATCTCGATAATGACAACTTGACAAGCCGTCGTGATGTGCCTAAAATATCTCTCACATTGACACATTCTCCAGAAGCCCAAACAGACTTGCAATAGCAACGTGCTCACATCGCATTTTAATTTGGAACCTACCTCTATTATGCAGGAAGAAGTGCGAAGTAATTGAATGATTGCGTCTAAAAACTTTGGGCTAAACCAAGTCTTGGATTGGTTGAGAGGATATACTGGCTCATAAAATTCGTGCTCAGTCAATAACATATGCCTGCAATCAAGAATTTTACTTCCCGGCCGACGGGCTTAGTTTTTGGAGTAGAAATGTGATTCGAAATGCGCCTTCAAAGTAAAAAAGATTTGCACATTTTTATTATCATTTTAATTTGATATGAGTGATAAGATACAATTTTGTATCATTGAGGAAATGAATGTGAATTGGGGGTTCGTTTGTTCGGTTTATCTCCGTGAGCGATCTTTTGTTGCCGTCAGCGGGCACCGTGACAGGTACCTACGCAGAAGGGTAGTCCCTACTCCCGAGCGTTCGGACATCAGTGTCGGGCCAAGTCCATCATATTATTTACCAGTCAGCTGGCTGTCAGAAACCAGTGCTTTGTATATTTTTAGAGAGCTCAGAGAGGAGTAGTACACAACCTTCTTCGACCAAATATCTGACTCGACTGAGAAACAAAATGGCGAATTTACCGTAACAACCGTAACTCCCGCCACCTTAACTTCGTTTACTCCCCCCACCTTAACTTCGTTCCTTTTTTAAGCCAGTAACTTAATTTGTATCTTAGTTCCTTTTTTCAAGGAACTTACCCAACACTGGGGCTCCCAGCCCATACCTACCATAAGAAAGCGCAGTCAATTCCAAAAGAATTTTAGGCTCCCAGCCCATGCCTACCATAAGAAAGCACTGTCTATTCCCATTCAAAACATATCCTACGACGGCAGGTCGCGCAGTTGCGGCGGTACGTCGTCCAAGGCCGCGCTGGACCGCGGCAAGACTATGACGCATGCGGGTTGGCGCGAGCACTTGCGTGTGCTGCTGCTGGAGAAGGCAGCCCTGGCGTACGCGGCGCAGGCAGAGCAGGCGGCACAAGCCGAGCGCCACTCCGCCGGCACTCGTGCGCTGGCTGCTTTGGTGCGCTGTCATCGCGCTGCGCGGGCGCTGGCTGGTGCGGCCCCCGATGACGCGTTGCTTGGGTACTTCCTCTGTGAGTTGGCCAAGCCGTTTTTCCAGTTTGCTTTAGTCAAAAGGGGAATGCTTGGTACCTTAGCATTTGCTGTCCAGATTTTATTTTGCCAACAATTTTTGTTGCGTTGAAGATGAGCGTAGCGGTTTGTGTATAGCGGGTAAAATGGTGGAGCCAGAAGGCCGATGAAAACCATAGATCACCAAGCCGGACCATCGCCTTCTCGAAAATTCTGATCACTTGAAAATGTAGACGATTCTGACCTTTCTAATTATTGTTTCTCTCCGAGCTGTCAGATTGCGAAAATTTGACAGAAATATATCTCCAATCTAATAAAAACCCTTGGAGATATATTTCTGTTGCGAATTTACTTTCAATAACATGCATTCTCAAAATTGACAAAGTTTCTGACAGACTTGATGTCAACAAAGCTGGTGTGATGTTTCGATGTGGTTTCTATGGTTTCGAAGAGCAATATCCGAAATTGGGAAAATTAGGAAAATATATGTACTTTTAAATAAATTTCCGTACTTTTCCAAATTTTCCCAATTTCGAATATTGCTCTTTTTTCTGCTTTGAAGGGGAGGGGCATTGCGGATTTTCTTGAAAAACGCAGGGTTCTAAGTTGAGAGCATAAGTAGACACACCCTGAAAATTTGATCGCAATCGACGCTGGCGTTTCGGCTGTAGAGCGCGCGCAAATGTACATACACACAAAACTAAAAAAAACACGCAAGTGTTTTATTTTACCAGTAGTAAAATTGAACACTTTGCTTTGCTTGCTAGGTAGGTAGTAGGGACCTAATTGTACAAATTTTTCTCACCAAAGTTTTTGAGTACATAGTACCTACTTAGTTTATAAACTTTTGGACATAAGAATTATTGTCACAGATCGGGATTATCTTCACACATAGTAAAGTGAATTAACGTCACCAATATCATACCAATGACAAATCTAGTAGGTACAAAACAAATAGCCAATTTCAAATCACAGCACGATAGAATCCATCGCCTTCGCTATCAGCAATCAATAGCCACCTCCAAAAGCACGTCACTCACTGCGCATTTTCGTTGCCAGGCCGAGCAGGCGACTGCTGCCTGATGTCCGTCCAGAGCTGGACGTCACAATCGACCACTCCTCCCTCGGCCCACGACGCTGCCATCGCGCTGGACGCATCTCAAGACATGCCCGAACCCCCGGACTCCCTCGGACGCACCCTGCGCGCGCTGGACTCGGCGCTGGATTCCCTGCGCTCGGCGCTGGAGGCCGGTATTGCATGCTACGCGACGGCGCTGGCCCACGAGCCGAGTGCGGATCAGCGCGATGCGCTGCGGCGCAGGCTGGGAAATGCACACAACGAGCTGGCTGCGATGGTGATGCGCGTAGAGGAGGCCACAGCACGGACGCATCTGGCTGCGGCTAAGGCTCTGTTCAGGAAGGCTGGGGATGCAGTTAATCTGGCACTGGTTTTGTGCAACGAAGGGAGGCTGGAGAGACAGCAGCCAGGGTAAGGGATTGTCTTTTTTTGTATGTTTAGCTTTAAGTTCACTGTGATATCATTGAACCATACCTTTGGTATTACTTCGTAAATGAACGTTTGGGAACTATGAAGACTTCTTACTTTTATGGAGTTTGATTACACTTTGCTACATCGAACCTATTTCACTACAGAAACCTATTCTATTTCTAATTAATGCTAGATTCAGAAATAATTATACCATGTTAACATAAATTTGAACAGCTCGTTCAGTGTTGTAGATCTTATTTTTGCCAACAGAAACAAATTAGATTCCAAACCTGGGCTAAAGTCAAAATTACAATGCCAACTTGGCACCAAAAAACCACATTGCTTACAACTTACAAGCACGAAGATTAAGCTTGAAAGCACAAAGCTCCTCTCAGTCTAGTCCGCGGCAATCTGGTTCTAGATCGGCGCGGCTGCGAGCAGCCTTGTCGTGCTACCGAACGGCGCACGCCGGCCTGGGTTCACGTTCCTCCGCGCCGCCTATCTGGGACACGGTCGGCTGGGAGACGTCCACCACTCTCTATCTGCTGGCGACCACCGAACAAGATGCCGCTGGGCCAGCGGTCAGTTGATTGGCGTTTTATCTTCGTAAAGAAAAATGTATTTGTTTTCAAACTAGGAAGTGCTACTAGGAAATATTGGCCTGTTTGCTGCTTTTTTCAACCGCTTTTTTTAACAAATATTCAAACTTAGAACCAATATATCAAGATATTAATGGCCTACATTCTGAAGTGAACAGATCTTTGTATGCAGATCTATTGTATTATGAAGCATTATGTTAAAAAATACACGCATAGAGAAATTTTGAAAGATGCAGCTTACAGGCAGAATGGTGAAGAATGTAGGAAAACCATGTTTTTAGTTGGTGTAGCTTATAGCCTGTACACACGACGGATTCCCAGTCCGCGGACGCGATCCGCGGACTTCAAATCCGGCGGACTGGCAAGCCACACGGCGCGGATTTCGCGCGCATATCCAGTCTGTCTGTCATCTCATCTGTCATGTTCGAAAACTAACCTCAAAACGAGGATAGGTCCAGAGAACATCTTTTCATTTTTAAAAGTGCGAGGATGAGTGATCAAGAAAATATGGCAAGAGGGTTCGCTCTCCTGCTAATCTTAAGAAGGCGGCGAAAAAGAGCAGCGAGAAAAACAGTAAATAGAAGCGTGTGGGTGAGGGATTGGCTGCTTAAATATGAGCAACAAGGGCACTACGAAACAATAGAGATTGGAAGGAGTCGGATCCCAAAATGATAAAAATTGAATGTTTTTGTTAAAAAAAATGTTATTGATTTAAAAGAAGAAGTGAAAAAATTATAACCTCGCTCGATTCTGCTGTAGATCTAGATCTGGAGTAATGGCGGACGGCGGTTAGCGGGAAGGATATCAGTGCTGCGATGCTATTGGCTCCAATGGTCACGTGCTAACTTCTCAACCGCTCATTGGTCGAGGCAAACGGATCCAGTCCGAAATATAGAGATAATGTCTAAACGACGGACAGGCTCTCAACCCGTCCGTCGTGTGTACTGGCTATTACAAAATCTAGAAGCCTAAAAAACACAACCATTATTCTCTCCTCTTATTAGCCCATCGGCGAGACAACGCGTGACATCAGCAAGCTCCTCCACGCGGCGCTGGACAGCTGCACGGACAGCGCGCAAGACACTGCGCGACGGCCAGTCTACGAGTTCCGCGCGGCGACGTTGCACCATCGATTGGGCGCCTTGCACGCCGCTGCGTCCGACAGACAACTTGTGCGGCTTGCTCGACGGCACTGGGCGCTGGCCGCACAAGCGTTCGCCAGGCTGGAACGGCCGGCGGAGTTCCTGCGTGTGCAGCTCGATCACGAGGCGCTGATGGAGGCACAGGCGCACGGTATGTTGGCTGTTGGTTGTAAGCTTGCTTTGGTCGGTGGGACTTTTGTGTCTGTGCTGGGATATATAAGTTATCAAATTCTTATTTTTTTCCCTCAAATTTTCAAGCTATTCTGTTTTCTTATTCAAAATAATTTCACTGTAATATTAAACAAGAAGTTCACAACTACCCAGTACTAGTAGCACAAAAAAGTTCTGCGTAGGTAATTACGAAAGTTTGGTGACCGTCGAAAAGCTAAGGCGGGATTGTGTTCAAAGTTCACATTTGCCGAAAATTTGATTTTGGGTCTACCACAGACATAAGGTTACCCAGATATACTACCTTACCTAAGTATGGCTATGGCAAAAGTTTGATGCTAGTAATTTCGCCGGCAGTAGCTGGGGTGCTAATCAAGGGACCCAACGTTCCACAAGTGGTTTAGTTATGGCATCATCTACAAGGCCCTGGTAACAGGTCACTTGTAATTTATAATCAAGGGACCCAATGTTCCACAAGTGGTTACAGTTACTTCAAATACAGGTGACATAACAACTAACAGTGGCCTGCAAAACTATTATTGCGGGCGGATGGCTTTCACATAACTGCTTTTTTATAGGAGTGGATAATCTAGGTAGCCCCTCTATCTGTGGTTCTAGCCGAAAGTTAAATGAAAGTTTTCCCCCATTAGCTTTTCAACGTCTACCGAACGTTCGTAAAAGCGGTTTCTGTGATACTTGGGTACGTACCTAGTGAAAATATACTAAAGTCCATATTCCACTAGGGTTGCAGCCCGTGGGTTTGGACACGGCGGGTTCGTTTTGATGTCAGTGCGCATGCGTGCGACAGATTGCGTTACCAGCTCGGCGGATGGTATATTTCCTATCGCAAAAGATTGGAACCGACGGGGTTTTGAGAAACGACCAACAGAAACAAGGCGAGCCATGCCGATACATTTATCCACTGTCAGCTGTTTTCTTTTCATCTGCCAAAATCGTCATGGAATACATCATGTCCCAAATTGATTGATTGATTTCACAGAAATATACGTTTAAGCCTTTAAATACCATTTTTAGACAAATAAATGCAAGATAAATTGCCAGCGACCAGCTTGAAGAGTATTAAGAAGTAAATAAGCTGAAAACCCAATGCTATATAGTATATACCCTGCATGAAATACTGACTTGCCAGAACTTTGTCATGTTTCAAAGCACCGCGCGTGCCCTAGGAAAGTCGGAGGTTTCTGTGTGGAATAGCAAAACATGCTGGCGGATTGGAATCGGCGTTTCGGATCGGCGGGCTGCAGCCCTAGGGGAATATGGCCTGTAGTAATAAACCTCATCCTTTTGGAAATGCTGACTTTTCCCAAAATTTTTTCCTTATTTATATAGTCGATGTTTCAAACATTCCTTCAGGCAGCTAATTATACTATGTAACAAGACAATAATGAAGCATATTGTCAAAACTACGGCACATACCCGGAGGCTTTGATGCAAATTTACATGCTTGTGGGTACATTATAATGGAACTATGAAACACTTTGTTTTGGATCTATGAAATTCAACTAGAGAGAGAGTATAGGACTATGATCCAACAAATTTTTCCCGGTATCAGAGGCGTCCACTCCGGGCACCAAGATGAAGTTTTACGAGGCGGCGCTTGCGCTGATTGTGGAGTGCCGCCCGATCCTGCGTCTCCTGGCTCAGCGACGAGACCGGCCGGCCGACGCAGACGACGACGAGGCCGAACAACTAGCCGAGAACAAGCTGGCCGCGTTGCTCAAGCAACGGGCAACGTTAGTGCTACTCAAGCTGACGCAGCTCATTGCAAAAGGTGTCAAAGGAGCTCACGTTGGAGGGTGCGTACTTCACTCTCTAATGATCTTAGTATCAGTGGCGTAGCGTGAACATGATGCGCCCCCCCCGCAAAATATTTGATGGAGCCCCCCACGTATTCTGGAAACAAGCCACGTACGCATTAGAAACCCGCTGACGCTCCGAGATGGTTCTAATTTAGACTTTGACGACATGGCATCTCGTCACGAGATATAGGACATTACAAGAACACCGCATGCTAGCACAAAATGCGGCTGAGAAAATCTGGGGTTGTGGCCTTGCCTATTTTTATGGGAGAGACGTCATGTGTTGCGTTTGCGGGTGTCCTGCAACTTACGGGCGTCAGCTGTGGTCTGCCAGGTAACGTGCTGGGTTCCCAGTTTATCGCAGGAACGGGCCAGGGCTAGGTGAATTGAGGAACGATTTGAGGTACCGAAAGCCTACGTTTCTGGCGGATCGGGATATTAAGGCTTCGGCCGGTATGATTGGGGTGGACCGATGCTATATCTAGTGCAAGTGATAGGGCGCCGCGTGTTTTATGGCGGGCACGACAGGCATTGTAGGAGTTAATTGAGGAGTGATTTAAAGAACCGGGAACTGACGGTTCTGGCCGCTTTAGATGATCCTACAGTTGACCAGTGCTAAAAGCATGAGCAAGGAAAGACTGTGCGCCATCTTTACTGTGTTTCCCAGCGGGAAGGCGCTGGTGCCTACTGCTGTGTGTGGCGCTAAGACGCATTAGAGCCGGTCCAATGTCAGTTTACAAAGGACTATGCAAGAGTGGACTAGAAATGCTTTTGACTGTACGACTCTGACGTGTTGTGGGTTATGTGACACATGTAACATTTGTTTGTCTCGACCAATGAAACATTGTATTTAATAATTCCTGATTTATCTCGATAGATCTGACATAATATAGTAGACTTATCTCTGGACATTAGCGTTACGCTATATTATCTAGGATTTTGACAGATCTGCTGCATTCTCTTATATTTTTTTAAATTGTACTATGTACCTCTAGCAACTAATAGGCTGAAGCAAAAAATAGCGTGGTTCACTTATTTCTAAATTTTCCTGTTATGAGACAGAAATTTTTTAACTTTTGAATGTTTTTTTTTTTTGAGCTTTTCTTAAGGATGGGTGTTCTTTACACATTCTTTTTCTTTCACTACTATCACATTCTTTTTTAATGTGTTGTAATTTGGGCTCAAGGCAGTCATTTGGGCTGAATTTTGGTAGGTGCCTAGCAGAGGACTGGTTGAATTGAAACTTGAACTTTTGACCGTCACCAGCCGAGACGTGTAACGTTTCTTTGTTGTGGCTTGCAGACGAGTCGAGTACAAGGCGTTGTACGGAGCTTGTCTCACCGCTGCCGCACCAGAGTCCGCCCCTGAGCTGGCGGTCATCTTGCTCGAAGTCTTGGCACCGCTCGCGAGTTCGGCGCTCGAATCGGCGCTTGACGATCTGGCACTCGACACAGTATGATGCTTGTCTTGCTGTGCAGCAAGAATGTGATTTGAAGTACTACCTAGTGAAATGAGATGTGTACCTTTGAACTTTAAAATTGTCAAATATATTTGCAAGATAAATTAATTCTTAATTAACCTGCAGCCAAAAAAAATTCCATTATTGTTTTCCAGTCTAATATCTTTCCCTCACCATAATTGGCCTAAAAATGAATCGGCTTTAGTGCCTTCGGTAGTTTGTGGCTACAAACCTAGCTGACTAAAAGCAATCCGTGGGGGTAACGGAACCTACTTCAAGTATGTCTCCATTTTAGGCTACTTTTGTGACCTCCCATTCCCGTTGTCACACTTTGGAAGCCCCCTCTCCCCCCTCACTCACACACACGGCAACATTAAAACTACTCCACACCCAATTACCCCCTCCCCAAGCCCTCTACTTGAGATTGGGTAATGGAATTCTGGCTTTTGGGAATGCTTGCAAAAGTGAGTTCAGAACACCACCCTTACAAACTTGATTGCAATTAGGGAGTACTGGGCAATTGACAGTAGGTAAGCAGAAAACAGGGAGCATGTTGGTCACGCTCACATGAATTGTGTTGTCAGTGTAGCATTCTCTACACGGAAAAAGTGTGTCGTGAGTTGTTTCCGCTAATTCTTAACTGGGGGTTTCTACATTTTTCGAGATATTTTCGTGAAATTTTGGGATTGTATAGTTTGTGACTTTCTTCATCGCGGGGTGGGGTTTTCGGGGTCGTCTGCCCAAAAATTAACCCTTTTTTGGGAAAATTTATACGAAATTTTAATTTTTTCCTTTGCTCGAGTTTTTCATTCCGTAGAGTTTTCGTTCCGAAATACGGATCCCAAAATCTGCGCTATGATCTGGCCATTGGGGCAACATACCTACTTTAGATTCTTAAGAGCAATTTCAAATGTGAAATCTTGAATATCTCCCATAAACTTGACTTCAGAAGGACACAAGTGTGTTCATTGGACTCCCCACGAAATTCTACCCCTATTAACTCCCCTTGTTGCGGGGTGAAAAAAGTTCAACATTTTGAATTTTGTAACTTTGAATCGTAAATAACTCCCTCAGTTTTAACTTTAGAAGGAAACAGGGGTGGGCATTGGACTCCCCATGAAATTCTACCCCTATTCACATCCCTTTGGGGGTGAAAAGAGCAAGTCGAAATTTTTGACCATGAAATTCTGAGAAATATCGTGATGTATACATCACGATTTTCCGCGATTTGGAAGATTCGCCCATACTTTGGTGTAAGGGGTAGTTGAGCACCCTGAACACGATGGGCTAATCCGATTTGACGAAACTTTAATACTTTAGCCGCTAGGACGATTTTTAGTTATAAATCGCGAATACCTTCCCCAGTTTTCAACTGACAATGAAACAGGGGTGTGAAAGAGACTCCCCACGAAATTTTATCTGTATAGAAACCCTTTGCGGGGCGAAAAGAGATGGTCCAAATTTTGAATTTTGTAACTTTGAATTGTGAATTATTCCCCAGTTTCAACTTTGGAAGGAAACAGGGGTGTGCATTAGACACCCCATGAATTGCTTCCCCTATAGACACCCCTTGCAAGGAGTAAAGAGTTGGTCAAAATTTTGAATTTTGTAACTTTAAATCGAGAACATTTAACATTAGAGGTGTGCATTGGACTCCCTTGAAATTCTACCTGTGTAGACAGTTCCCTCGGTTAAAAAGACACTCTTTCGCCGTCAATGTTAATTTCGTCATTGATAGTTTTAATATTATACTCAAAGGTCTAACTTAGAAAGGTATTATACTAACTCTTATCACCCTGTAACTTATTAAGGATACTTGTTCAACGTTCATAAGCCAATATCTACCAAGACACCTTCGCCGCAGCCAACGGGCACCGATGAGCCGAAGAACACGTGGGAAACGGCACACCCTTTCGACCCGGCTCCTCCACCACTTGCAGCCAATTTAATTCCGTTTGGTTTGAAACGTGCCTCCACGATTCCCCGTACTCCACCACCCGCACCCACTACTCCAGCGCACTCTAGTAGCTAAGCGAAGAACCCACACCTTATGAAATTCAGCTCCAATGCCACTTATAAGGAAGATTTATTTTTATTGAACGTATCTGCTCTGGTGGTCTGTTGGTTAGCGTCGCAGCCTAGTAATTATTCATTTACTAGACTGACCCGGGTTCGATTCCCGGCGCCGGCGAAGATTTTCGACAGCTCTTGAGAGTTTTGTCATTCAGCGTTCACCGGCTGCTCGCCCTAATTCCACCGAGGCGCTCAAGGGGGTGCCTTGACTGGGTGGCGACTGCCGTGGCCTGACTTCGCTGTGCCCCTTCGGGGGCTTCAGCGTCATGTGAAATCCCCCGGAACGCCAGAGCATCAGAGCAGATACTTTTGCAGGAATCGCTAAAACTCTATGTTGCTCGTGTCAAAAATTACCCCTTACACTCATACTTTCTGCACAACTTTTTTGCAACCGTCTGGATGCGGCAGGATTTGAACCTGCGACCATTGTGTTATCATGCAAGCGTGCTACCACTGAGCTGCACTGGCTGATGAGTGGAGAGAGGAGAATAACGTAAATGGGCCATTAATGTGCACTTGCGCATTAAAACGATCAGCAATTACAAGTCGCTAGTTAGTTCGATGGCTAGGTACCAGGGTGACGGTGATGCGAGAAACCGGAAGGTGGGGCGGCACTTGATCCGCCGACCCATGTATTGCTAGTCACACAGCAACCGAGCAATCGCGGTCGGGAAATAGCGAATCTAATCCCGCATTGAGTAGGTACTTACGCATAAGCGGACTTTGATGCACTTTGATGAGAAACAGCTTTGTGAATTTCAAGTCACCGGCAGCTTTATCAACCATGGCCTGCAACCACAGGAACTCTGCAACCCTGGAACTCCAACATTGATTTTATGCTGTTTTGTCAGCTCCCAGATTACCTGCACTGCAGTCGTTAGAATGGTCCTCTGAAGAACTATATAGGAAATTGAATTTAAATACCTTTTTAAAAGTCAATTTATTACAGTTTTTACGTTATTTGCATGATCTGCGGTTTTATTGTTTAGTACATTTCATACAGAGTTCAAAATATGACAAGATTTAGGAGCTTGAATACATTCTAGAATCTCATTTTGATTGCGAACATAATAATAAAATCGTTCGTCATGGGTACTTTACAATTGCAAGCAACGCATTGGCAATACATATTGCATACGCTCTAACCTCTAAAAAAACAGTTAACAGTATAAGGTACACCACTGAGAGCCTTCTCCTGGGTAAAACATCACTTCGGAGTCTTGGGGACGCCCAAGACCAAGGTGCAATAAATGTGAAAAGTCATAACGCAACCGCACAAGGGGTTCGGGCTGGGTCAACACTGCTTTGTCCGTCGGAGCCCGAAACGCTCCGAGAAGCTGAGAACGAGATGGATTGCGCCCTCGAACACGAAAACTTTCGTGTATGTGTATTGGTCAACTACAATTCCCGAGTCAAAATTATGTGGGCAAATAATTGGCATATGAATAGCATTGCAGACACGTGGGCAAATCAGTCATTGACTCTGGAACTGTAGTCGTCGTCTCTACGCCATCTAGGTGGCAACATTTTTGAGCAGGAGTATTAATTGAGAAGGGAAATTATGTATACATGCATTTTACGGCTGGCCAACAGCCAATGCATTTAGGTGAGAATGGAGTCCGAAGTGATCAAAACCTGAAGGGTAGGCAACCGATGGTGCTATGAGGAAAACAGTGAAGTATAGCTAACAGGCGAACGCGAGCCGAAGGTCTGTAATGTACGGTACCTACTCATGAAATGAATGCGAAAATTTAAAATGAGTTTGCAACGCAAAGAAAAATATACCCAAGACCCAATTTGCAGTGGTCCGTTCAAATCTAATGGCCGGTAATAACTTGTTATTTGCTCAGCAATAACTCTATCAGAACCCTTATTTCTTGCTTGCATACTTCTAGCGTGCCACTGAAAAACCGGCGTCTCAATAGGAGGTTTTGTGTGGACTTGCGTACTTAGTGTGGACTTGCGTACTTAGTGCGTACTTAGTGCGTACTTAGTGCGTACTTAGAGCGTACTTAGTGCGTACTTAGTGCGTACTTAGTGCGTACTTAGTGCGTACTTTGTGCGTACTTTGTCTGCAAGTCCATATGCAATATGACTTGCAGACTAGAACATATAATGCAAGTCTATATTATGCAATACGGACTTGCAGACTAGAACATATAATGCAAGTCTATATTATGCAATACGGACTTGCAGACTAGAACTCATATAATGCAAGTCTATATTATGCAATACGGACTTGCAGACTAGAACTCATATAATGCAAGTCTATATTATGCAATACGGACTTGCAGACTAGAACTCATATAATGCAAGTCTATATTATGCAATACGGACTTGCAGACTAGAACTCATATAATGCAAGTCTATATTATGCAATATGGACTTGCAGACTAGAACTCATATAATGCAAGTCTATATTATGCAATACGGACTTGCAGACTAGAACTCATATAATGCAAGTCTATATTATGCAATATGGACTTGCAGACTAGAACTCATATAATGCAAGTCTATATTATGCAATACGGACTTGCAGACTAGAACTCATATAATGCAAGTCTATATTATGCAATATGGACTTGCAGACTAGAACTCATATAATGCAAGTCTATATTATGCAATATGGACTTGCAGACTAGAACATATAATGCAAGTCTATATTATGCAATATGGACTTGCAGACTAGAACATATAATGCAAGTCTATATTATGCAATACGGACTTGCAGACTAGAACATATAATGCAAGTCTATATTATGCAATACGGACTTGCAGACTAAAACATATAATGCAAGTCTATATTATGCAATACGGACTTGCGGACTAAAACATATAATGCAAGTCTATATTATGCAATACGGACTTGCAGACTAGAACATATAATGCAAGTCTATATTATGCAATACGGACTTGCAGACTAGAACATATAATGCAAGTCTATATTATGCAATACGGACTTGCAGACTAGATTATATAATGCAAGTCTATATTATGCAATACGGACTTGCAGACTAGAACATATAATGCAAGTCTATATTATGCAATACGGACTTGCAGTCTAGAACTCATATAATGCAAGTCTATATTATGCAATACGGACTTGCAGACTAGAACATATAATGCAAGTCTATATTATGCAATACGGACTTGCAGTCTAGAACTCATATAATGCAAGTCTATATTATGCAATACGGACTTGCAGACTAGAACATATAATGCAAGTCTATATTATGCAATACGGACTTGCAGACTAGATTATATAATGCAAGTCTATATTATGCAATACGGACTTGCAGACGAGAACAAATAATGCAAGTCTATATTATGCAATACGGACTTGCAGACTAGAACTCATATAATGCAAGTCTATATTATGCAATACGGGCTTGCAGACTAGAACTCATATAATGCAAGTCTATATTATGCAATACGGACTTGCAGACTAGAACTCATATAATGCAAGTCTATATTATGCAATATGGACTTGCAGACTAGAACTCATATAATGCAAGTCTATATTATGCAATACGGACTTGCAGACTAGAACTTATATAATGCAAGTCTATATTATGCAATATGGACTTGCAGACTAGAACTCATATAATGCAAGTCTATATTATGCAATACGGATTTGCAGACTAGAACTCATATAATGCAAGTCTATATTATGCAATATGGACTTGCAGACTAGAACTAATATAATGCAAGTCTATATTATGCAATATGGACTTGCAGACTAGAACATATAATGCAAGTCTATATTATGCAATATGGACTTGCAGACTAGAACATATAATGCAAGTCTATATTATGCAATACGGACTTGCAGATTAGAACATATAATGCAAGTCTATATTATGCAATACGGACTTGCAGACTAGAACATATAATGCAAGTCTATATTATGCAATACGGACTTGCGGACTAGAACATATAATGCAAGTCTATATTATGCAATACGGACTTGCAGACTAGAACATATAATGCAAGTCTATATTATGCAATACGGACTTGCAGACTAGAACATATAATGCAAGTCTATATTATTCAATATGGACTTGCAGACTAGAACATATAATGCAAGTCTATATTATGCAATACGGACTTGCAGACTAGAACATATAATGCAAGTCTATATTATGCAATACGGACTTGCAGACTAGAACTCATATACTTCGCTATTAAGACAGTGCGCGTGAAGTACGCAAGTTCACACGAAACCTAGACTTAGTAGTACTTTGACTTTACATCCGCACAAATTAGCTGCTAGGTTAAAGGAATTCTCTTACCTTCACACAAGACTTGTGCTCAGATTAAAGATTTTGCCTTTTTTATATACCAATACAGTAGCAATTAAAGTTAAAAAAATTTTAGTCCACCAATTGCTATTTTGTCTAATCTTTCCAATGTCAAAATAAAATGTCAAAATTGTAAAATCGATTCCAAATTTTTAAAATTGCGAAGGATCGCTGTAAAAAGTCAATACCGAAAGTTTGAAGCGAATCGGTGCTTCGGGAAGGTAATTACGGCCAAAAAACTATTCCCAGAGCCCACGATGACGTCATAGAGGGCTCCTCATAAATGCTGTTTGCGGCATCAAAAAAATGTTGATTTCTTTACATTTCTGCCATAGGCTATAAAAAGTACAAATCTTTAATCTGAGACCAGCTTGTCAGGTGATGAGATACGGCATTTAATTAATAACCTTGGGTCTTAAATACATCTCCGTCAGTTTTGGCTCAGGGTTGTGCATCGGACATAACATGAAATTCGATCCTCATTTGCACGTGATTTGTTGATGAACAGTTATTGGAATTTATGGCCTTCACCCTTCAATATTGAAAAATTCGGAAGTGCTACTTGCATGCTGCGCGAACTGCCTTAGTTATATTTTGCTTCCAATGTAATATTGGACTGTTTATCTACACAGCAAGCGACGTGGCAACATGTCACGAATTTCGTTAGAGATCATAACCAGCGAGGAGGTCTTCTCGCCTGGTATCCTCGAGGTCAGAGGTCGCCATCTTGAGTAGCATGAAGGCTGCTGAAGCTTTTCCGATGATCGTTTTCTAGCTCCGGAAGAAAGTGGGAAGTGGCCGTCCATTCATCGCCATTCGCCGTGCTGCGCGTGCTTCTAACCTTGAGGGATTTAAGATAACCGTTCATTTCAAACATGCTGTATATATATATATATATATATATATATATATATATATATATATATATATATATATATATATATATATATATATATATATATATATATATATATATATATATATATATATATATATATATATATATATATATATATATATATATATATATATATATATCAACATATCACAAATAAAGGAATATTAAGTTTCCTTTCTATTTAATCTGTTTAAAGGTAGGAAAAGAGCAATCTCTCTTGGTAGGAAAAACAGCATACAAGAAAAACATAAATCAATCACGTTGAGCGTCGTTACCTGGAGTCTAGAAATATCGGCGTCTACCGACGAGTCGTCTGTTCGTGCACGACAGCCGCAGGTCGACGATAATGTCGACGCAAGGGTCAAGGAATTCTGACCGGCGTCGCGTCGCAAGTAGGTAATTTCCGAAGCAGGCTTTCCAAGCTCTTGCAGCGTGCAGCTCAAAACGACGACCCCTCCTTCACGCTGGCGTCCGCGTTGAATACTGTGAAATTTCAATGGTTGCATTAAGGCGGTCTAACTTCAAGAATAGAGAAAGTCGACGGTGGGCCTAATTGACACAGGGGTGATGTTGAAGCAGAGGACGCCGTTGAGGCAGAGACGTCGATGAGAAGGGGACGCCGTTGAGGCAGGGACGTCGATGAGGAAGGGGACGCCGTTGAGGCAGAGACGTCGATGAGAAGGGGACGCCGTTGAGGCAGGGACGTCGATGAGGAAGGGGACGCCGTTGAGGCAGGGACGTCGATGAGGAAGGGGACGCTGTTGAGGCAAGGTAGAACCGGGAGACGACGTTGAGACTGTGAGCCCATGTTAGCAAAAGGCGGTATATATTTTCAATGTGATGAAATTAGAAAATATGTCTCGCATGTTTTTTTTTACAAATTTGAACAACCTTTCAGGAATATGAAATCTTATGAAACGAAGGTACTTTGTCTATGCTAGGGTCAAGAGTTTTAGATGTTTGGGCACATGGCCAAGGACAGAGAAATATCAAAATACAGTTATTGAGTTTGAATGTGGGGCAAGGCTGTTTAATTAATAATGCATTTGTATTACTAAGCGTTTATCAAGAGTCTCATACAGATCTAGTATGTTCTTGTAAGTTAGCTATAGTGGAATATTGTTGTAATATATTTTCCAAACTGCAAAATTTCCGAAATGAAAGCCTTCATCAAAGAATCTCGTCTTTATGTTGCGGTTGAAGATATTCTATTGACCCTGCATCCGAGCAGCTTACCTGATAGTCGTTCCCAGCTGTAGTCCAGGAGGCGTATCGCAAAGCAGGAGTGGCTTTTCGTACGGAAAGTTGCTGAGGCCAGCTGAGGCGTGCAGAGGCGGAGTAATGTCGGACCCCGACATTAAGCCCGAGACAGGAGAACTCGCCGGAGTAGAGGAAGCCCCGGACACTGTTGAGGATCAAACGTCGGGGATCGAAGAGGAATATCCGGAAGCTGCAGAGGTTGAGAGAAGGGCCGTGGACAATCCCGAAGATGGGGAACAGGAAGTCGAGGAACCCGAGGATGAAGCCAGCATTCCTGAGATCATCCTGAAAGAACCGAATTACGACGGAGCTGCACTTGCCGAACACATCAATAACGAACAACTTGATGTTCTGCAAAACAAATTCCTTTTAGCACCCAAGCAAAAAATCTCAGCGGAAGCGTTCAGAGCAATTCTCGATAGCTTGCTGGGTCTCATATTCGAAGACTATGATTATCAGGTTAGTAGATCATGTAAAGGTAGAGAATGATAAACGTTACTCTCGCAGTACATATTTTAAACAACTACCTGTACCACGTTGGCACCTAACGCCCCTGAATGCAGTCCGCAACACAAACCCGGCACCTCCACCAAGCATTTGCATATTACATGCACTCCAAACAAAACCATAGGCATTAGAACACTCCAAAGCCACTGGAAGAGAATCCCATCATACTTTGGGTTATGTTAGCCCATTTGAGGTCTCAACACAAATGAAAATTGAAATATTCTATGGTTTACCCCTAAATACTACCCGCAGAGCACACGAACACGCAGATTCGCGGTTGTACGGAACTTTCAATTTGTTATTTGTGCAGATGATGTTCCTGAGGATGCAGTCTGGCCGCTGCGGGTACGGCTGGATCACCTGGAACGACCTTATCTCACACCTGACGCTCGAGTACCACGAGAATGTCGGGGCGACGGTCCAAGAAAAACTGGACACGCCCATAGATGGTCCCCCGAAGAACCACAAGTCGCACCACCGGCATCCCATCACGCGGGTCACCTTTTTCCCCGCGCTCGGGCCCGACCGAAAGGTTTCTCAAATTCCAATCCTTTTCTGACTTCGGTCCTGCCATCTATGGTCCTGCGATGTCCATCGTCGTCTCTCATCTGGTTCATTTCTGGGGAAAGATTAACAAGCCGGAGATGAATTTTCTGAGTTTTTATCGAACAGCTCGTTAAATTTACCTAGGTAATTAATTAATGTAAGCCCCATGACTTAAGAGCCTATTCGAATATAATCCGCTTATCGAAGCTTAAGATAAAGGTACTCGCCGTTATCGTAATTGCAGGAAGTTAAAATAGTCAACATCTCAGAGATGAAGGCAACAAAAATTTTCAATGTATCGCGATTTCAGCATAAACACATGCAGTCAAATTGGAAAAACATACATTTTTAAGTTTTTGGTGTGACATTTATTATAACATGATTCGATATCGATAGCCGCTTTTCATCGATGTTGAATCAAAGTTTTCGTGAACCAAATGGCCATTCTATAAGACTTTCTGACTTTCTGACTTTCAAGAGTGGAGTCATACAAATTAATCTGTTCTCCGAACTTCTGGCTCGGCTATAATCCTCTGCATCCGCATCTCGATGCAACTTAAAAAACGCAACAAAATTACTCTTGTTGACATTTCGGTAGAGGGTGATCACCAACATTTTACTGGTGCAGACCTTTACGCGAAAGGAAAAATTAGGGTCTAAATTTGCTCCAAAACCACCGAAAAAAAAACTGTGCATAGCGAAAGAGTGCGCGCATGGTCGTGTAATCGCGCATTTCCAATACAGAACGAATGAGTATCGATTTACATTCGATTCCTAGAGCTCATTTAGGCTATTTCTGAAAACATCTATTACATTTTTGTAAAAATCAAATTAATAAGATCGCAAGACCAAAGATATACTCTTCCTTCATCTACTGATATATTGAAATTAAAGATTGGATTACTTTTAGGGGTTCATTTCTCCTCTCGCGTGGACCTCTGCATTCAACGTTTCTGTGTGGGTGGGGGTGAACGGATTTTCTGACTGGAGCATTCTTAACGCTTACTTTTTGCAAACGCAGATCAAGTACACGCGGGGTTGCTATGCCAGCGTGAGCCACGAAGGACTCATCAACTACTGGAACCTCGACTTGGAACTGGTGCGCTCAGTCACCTCAAAGACGTTCTTCCTGAAGGTCTCCAACACCTGGATCACTGACATGGTCTTCCTACCCGACTTCAACGTCCTGTGCGTCAGGTAATAACCTCACCAAGTAGACCAGGCTGAAGTTCACTAAAAAAAAAGACCGCAAAATGCCCATAAGGTTTGCGCGCCTTAAAACCATACTATTCATTTTAAAAAATCACGCAATACTTCTTTACCCGTTTCAGCCATAGTTTTTAACGCTACCCTCAACGAAAAGGACCCTCGTGCATGGAAGCTCGCTATAAGCCAACAACAGGAAAAACATTTCCACAAAGTGCCTCAAATCTGTCTGCGTCATTGAACTAGCGTAAATTTGATGGCGCAAAACAAACTCCAATGGAGATTGGTGACCTTTCTTAGCACGCCCCGCTTTCCCCCCGAACTGCAACTCCTGGCGCTGCATTTGCAGCTCGACAGAGCGTGACCTGCGTTTCTACGACACGACCGCCGGTCAGTTCGATCTGCGCGTGGTGGTCTCCAGCCTGGACAACGCCGTGGTGGCCATGCACTACGCGTGGTCGGACTTGCCTGAAGGCGACGGCCACCTCGTCACGGGCGACATGGGGGGCGGCGTGCGCGTATACACGCTCTGTGGGGAGAACAGGGGCCCGTTCCATCACGATCCCGGCGTGGACGTGCGCACTCTGCTCGATGAGCAAGTCGTGCGCGGGGAGCTCAAGGGGATGGCGATCAAGGACTACAGGGGGGTGCACGGCGACTGGGTGCGCCAGGTGGGTGCTTTTCTGTGACAGTGGGCCACCTTGCCCGGAAACCTTTATTTACACACTTTTTAAAAATGGGTGTCGAAAAAGAGGCAAACGGTTTGTAAACTAAGAGAACTAGCCAGTGGCCAAAAACGTGACGGATTTGCAATAAACTCGGGATTTTCAATACAAATGGGGTTTACGGTGCAGGTGTACTTCAATAAGATGCTGTCCTGCGTGTTCTCGTGCGCGGTCAGCGGCGAGAGCGCCCTGGTGATGCGCGATGCGCAGGGTGACGCGCACTCCTACTACGTGGCGCAGGGCGTCAAGTGCTTCTCTGTGGAGGAGGAAGGGCATCTCGTCGCCACCGGTACGTTGCTCCTGGCAAAACGAACACATGCACATGGTGTTCACCATGTCGTTCTTGTCACTGTGCATTGCTATCAATGTTGGTTTGGCGATTTTCCGATACATAACGCTGCAAACACCTTTAGGGCTGGTTTTACAATAGTTTTCAACTCTGGGTTAAGCGTCTAACCCTCAGAAACAGATTAATTCCACGGCATTCTATTGGCGGTTGCCATGACAAATAACCTAACTCATACTTGAACTCTGGCTTGAGGCACTTGTAAAACCTGCCCTTAGCAACTCAGCTCCCCCAGTCCAGAGTTTAAAGGCCAAAAAGGGGTTAAATCCACCACAAATCGCAACAGAAGTTTTTTTTTAATGATTGGATTCAGATCCAAAAAAACTCTATATATCATACTAAAAGTTTACCAAAATCTAAGCATCGGAAGAGGGTCTTATCAATTGATTTGACGTTTTATGATTTCTCTTAAACTAGTTGACTTTGGTATCAAACGAAAGCTTATTTTAGGCGCATTTCAGACGATAGTAAAAATTTTTTTTTTCATTTTGTGGGCAAAATGGTCAACATTTGTAAACAATTAGTAAAATCACAGAATTCAATCTGTTTATATTATTTGTGACAAATCTATAAGAGATACAGACTCGTAGGTACTATGCACCAAACTAACCAGAAACTAATTTCTGATAACACATGAAAAGTCTACCGAAATCACCCAGAGATGAGCGAACCCAGGGAGCGGCTTCTTCTTTCTGCCTTTCTGTGCCTTTTAGCGCACTGCCTTTCTGTGCCTGTTAGCGCACTGCCTTTGGCGCGCTCTATAGATCAAACGCATGACTGGAATTGTACGACAATTTTATGGAACCTTCGGTTCCTTTCGGTCATGTGCAAGTGACATTTTGAGATCATCTGTTTTGAGATAAATCTTTGGGAAGACCACGGAAAAATCACTCAAGAGGCTACTTGAGCAGGGAACCACCAACTTTGAGCAAAGTGCACATCCAACACTCGCTACGTAACCGCGATCCTCAACAGCGGCGAAGATCATATATCAGTGAGGGGCAACTCACCGGAGGTTGCAGGCGGGCCGGACTGCCTGGTGAGGCTGTGGAATGCGTTCGTGGCCAACAAGGGAGTGTGCGTGTTGCAGGCGGGCCGGACTGCCTGGTGAGGCTGTGGAACTCGTTCGTGGCCAACAAGGCAGTGTGCGTGTTGCAGGCGGGCCGGACTGCCTGGTGAGGCTGTGGAACTCGTTCGTGGCCAACAAGGCAGTGTGCGTGTTGCAGGCGGGCCGGACTGCCTGGTGAGGCTGTGGAACTCGTTCGTGGCCAACAAGGCAGTGTGCGTGTTGCAGGCGGGCCGGACTGCCTGGTGAGGCTGTGGAACTCGTTCGTGGCCAACAAGGCAGTGTGCGTGTTGCAGGCGGGCCGGACTGCCTGGTGAGGCTGTGGAACTCGTTCGTGGCCAACAAGGCAGTGTGCGTGTTGCAGGCGGGCCGGACTGCCTGGTGAGGCTGTGGAACTCGTTCGTGGCCAACAAGGCAGTGTGCGTGTTGCAGGCGGGCCGGACTGCCTGGTGAGGCTGTGGAACTCGTTCGTGGCCAAGAAGGCAGTGTGCGTGTTGCAGGCGGGCCGGACTGCCTGGTGAGGCTGTGGAATGCGTTCGTGGCCAACAAGGCAGTGTGCGTATTCCGCGGACACCACGCGAGCGTGATCGCCGTCGTCATCCAAGGCGACATCCAGCGCGTAGTCTCGCTCTCCAAGGACCGCTGCATCAAAGTCTGGGACATCACGTTACAGGTGACAACTGCATTTTACCTCAATGTTAAGCCGCAAGCGCCCACGCTCAAAAATATCTACCGTTATTAACTGTTTTTCCGCCACTTCACACATGCACGAGATGCTCACGGATTCTTTGAGCCGATGATATTGAGGTTAAGATTTGTCTATGATCGTACCATGTATGTGTTTGGATGTGGTGGTCGGTCTTGGTCCCTCAGAACTGCATCCAGACGTACACGCAGTTGCCCGCATCGTTGGGCGACAAGCGGCTGTTGCTGACGACCTTCTACAACCCGATGAGTCACTCTCTCATCGTGGCAGGACTCCACTTCTCCGTGCTGCCGTGCAGCAAGATGGTGCCCGAGCAGCTCACTGACGGTTACACGCACACCCGAGAGGTCACCTGCATCGTATACAACCCCCTCTTCCAGGTCAGACGCAGGAATCTTCCAGAATTACACACATGGTACTTCATGTAGTACCTTCTTATAAAAAGTGCTTCCGAAGGGATTGATCAACGTTACAGGAATAAAGCAAACTGAGTTCGCATCCTTCCTGCGGGAGATATGGCCCATATGCAATGCTACCAATACACCAATATCAAGGTTAAAAATAGAATCAGATGTGAAATTGTTTTCTCGATTCATTGAACAGATCTGCTGCGCTCCTGCTCCAATTCTACCTTCTATCATCGAAACGAAATGTTGAGAGCTATCATTCGGGGAGTTTTATCTAGATTGTAGCGTGTCCTTTGGGTGCAGGTGCTCATCTCCATGGGGTGCCGGTCCATGATCATGGTGTGGAACCCGTGGAAGGGGCAGCGGAGAATGCTCATCAAAATGGCGCACACCAAACTCTGGTTGGGCTTGCAAGTGGTGGTAAGTTCAAGGACAGTTACGATCTACTGACAGATTCTCTTACGAAAAGATTCAAAACACGCCAGACCAGTTACTACCTCCCTCATGGTATACTACCACCAACCTAGACAAGTGATCCACAGAAAATCGAATAATTTAAAAGTGCGAATGTTAAGAATGCAAGAAAATTATTATTATTATTATTGAAGGTCCCATTATTATTCGTAATGCCTTTCTTAATAGAAAATAAATGAAGCTCGTGAGACAAAAACGCGTGCTTCCCATTTCCCAACTCCACTCGTGTGTGCGCCCCTATGTGTCGGCACCAAACAAGGGTGTTCCAGCAGCCCGCCTGCTCGCTAGGTGGAGATCACGGCGGCCACGTTCGACCCCACCTACCACCTGCTGCTGACGGGCGCCCGCGACGGAACCATCAAGATGTGGAACTTCAACACCGGCTCGTGCGTGCGCAACATGAGAATCGAGGCCGACCGCGAGGTGACCAGCCTCATCTGGCTCAAGGGACGCATTCTCGCAACCGGTACACACACCCACTCGGTTCACCTGCGCTCCTCCGCCCAGTCACGTTGTCCGGGAGACTATCAAGTACATTTACACGGAAGGACACACGTTATTTTCAACCCACCTCCCATAATTTTCCTTTTCATATCCATTTGCTATCACTTTATGCACAACTAGAGACCGAACAATGTTTACTATCTTGATTCTCGCAATCAATTGAGTGAAGACATCGGTTTTCGTTAAGATTACCAGTCATGCCTCGATCGCGTACTGAGTAGTCACGTACCGAGTAGTCACGTACCGAGTAGTCACGTACCGAGTAGTCACGTACCGAGTAGTCACGTACCGAGTAGTCACGTACCGAGTAGTCACGTATCGAGTGGTCACGTACCGAGTGGTCACGTACCGAGTAGTCACGTACCGAGTAGTCACGTACCTAGTAGTCACGTACCTAGTAGTCACGTACCGAGTAGTCACGTACCGAGTTGTCACGTACCGAGTAGTCACGTACCGAGTAGTCACGTACCGAGTAGTCACGCACCGAGTTGTCACGTACCGAGTTGTCACGTACCGAGTTGTCACGTACCGAGTTGTCACGTACCGAGTTGTCACGTACCGAGTTGTCACGTACCAAGTTGTCACGTACCGGGTTGTCACGTACCGGGTTGTCACGTACCGGGTTGTCACGTACCGGGTTGTCACGTACCGGGTTGTCACGTACCGGGTTGTCACGTACCGGGTTGTCACGTACCGAGTTGTCACGTACCGAGTTGTCATCGATTTAAGATGCATGCCAGTGCAGACTCCGGCTCCGGCTCGTAAGCCACCCCGTCGTTACTTGTGTACCTCTCTACCTGTGAACCAGGCTGGAACAGGCACGTGGAGGAGTGGGAAGACGGCGTGCGTCTCACACAGTCCAAGTGCTGGGAGCAGCGACACAACAGCGACGTGCTGGCGGCTGCGGCCAACGCGCCCCAATGCCTGGTGACGGGCTCGTACGCGGGGGAGCTGGTCTTCTGGCGCATGGAGACGGGCCAGGCGTACCGACGCCACACCGTCGGCAACCCCACCGTGCAAGGAAAGCTCGAGTATCTGCCGCGTCCGGCCGCGGGACAGACCATGACCCAAGTCATGGCGGCGGCCAACGCAACCGCCAACGCGGCGCACAGCGCTGCCGCTCACGCTGCCGCACACGCAGTCAGTGCGGCTGCGCACGCCGCTGCCACCGCGGCCAAGCAAGGTACAGAGAACACAGGATACGAGAGAGTGTTTAAGGGGTAGAAAAGGTGGATGATTATTAGTGATCTGCAAGCAGCTGTCGCCCGGCCATATTATTATGGAAGAAAAATCCGTGTGGATGTCGAAAATAAGATTGTAAATATCACAAAAAAATTGAAGGGCACGTTTACAAATTGAAAATAACCTCATTTGAGGCTAAAGCTGAAACAAAGCGGGAACCATCCCAAGTGGTTTTACTTTCCGTTACTTACCCATCGACGGCCTTATGATTGCCAAGAGTCATCGCTGCCGCGTCGCAGTGTGCAGGGCAGCACCTCGCACATGAACGCAGTTCAGGCTACTGCGCGTCTGCGCATGCACCGATTGAGCGAGGCGCAGCCAGCTGCGACCATGCGCTCCCTCTCCGTGCACTGCATGCTGTTCCTGAAGACGCGCAACGCCCACCCCTCCGTCGGATCGCTGCTCGTCGCGCTGGAAAACGGACACATACAAGTCTGGTGGGTGGAACGGTGGGAAATGGTTTGAGTGGAGGTTCTGGTGATGTCTTGTGTGGATTGGATTTCGTTCTGTTTGGAATGATTGGCGATTCGAAAAAGGCTCCGTGACTTTGTTGAAACTCGATGTTCCGTTCACACGATGAAAATCTCCAGCTCTTCGCGGTTCAATGTAATGTGAACCTCCCAAAATCTCAATGTCCATCAAGCATTTCATAGCCAATATAAACGCCTCACTCATTTCAAGGTCATAGCTGAAGGAAAAGAGTTCGTAACTTCGTAAGCGTTGCTTGAAGTGCGGTGTTAAAAGTCCTGGGGGCATGTTGGATTTATCTTGTCATAGGAGCACATCATGAACGAAGAGACGGCACGGGATCAGATAGATATTAGATTTTGGAGGCAAACGCAGTATGAGGTCCCCAGGTTGTTACTGTTCAAATCCTTTAGCAACTCCAGACATGATGTGCTGCTTGCAGGTCGCACCATTCAGCCGGGGGCTTCCTGGCAGCCTTCGAAGCCGTGCACGTCACGGGCGACTACGTTGTGGCGATGGCCTCCGACCCCAAAGACAACTACCTCTTCACAGGTGAGCGCGCACTCTCTTGGAACTTCCAGCGTCACACCTGGAATTGCGACACAAGGAATTGAAGCCCGGTGTTTGCTTGCTCGCTTGATTGATTTGCTGACGTTTTGAGCATTTAATTAACAGATGTATTTGAGGCAATGTATTATAAGTTATAACTTGAAATTATTACTCTATAAATGGCCAAAGTTATTTCACTATACTCAATTATATAATATGCACGATTTTGTAGGACTCAAAATACAGCTTGTGATGCAGCGAAAATGAAATGAGTAACCAAAAGAATTCTAAAGAACGATTTGAGAAAAATAAAACTAAACTTAATTTGCTTTCTATACCGAGTATAAAATGCGGATTTCCACAGGACACTGGTATTCAATCATAACGCTACTGTACCTACGTGTCCAATGCCCCGAGGTAACAGACTTCCGAATCTGAGTCGGAGCGTAGGTAAAGATCTGACCTGAAATCCCCGCCGTCCAGGCACTACCTCCGGCTACATGAAGGTGTGGCTAGTGACCAACTACTTCAGCGCCGACCAGCTGGCCGTGTGCATACCGTTGCTGCGACTGCAGTTCCCGTTCCTGTGGCACGACCGCGTCCTGGGACGGGCCAAGCGTCGCGTGCGCAGCCAGCCGCTGCCCATGCTGCTCAGCTCGCACCGCGCTCACCTGCGCGCAGTCAACGAGCTGGTCTTCATCGCGCCTGCGCACATCCTGTTCTCCTGCAGCAACGACAACACCGTGCGCGTGTGGACACTAGGTACTTAGCAGGTAGTAGGTAGTAGGTACTAGGTACTTAGGGGGTAGAAGGTACTAGGTACTTAGCAGGTAGTAGGTACTAGGTACTTAGCAGGTAGTAGGTACTAGGTACTTAGCAGGTAGTAGGTACTAGGTACTGATACTGAGGAGGTAGTAGGTAGTAGGTACTTAGGAGGTAGTAGGTACTAGGTACTTAGGAGGCCGTAGTTACCAGGTACATAGAAGGTAGTAGTTACCAGGTACATAGGAGGTAGTGGTTACTAGGTTCATAGAAGGTAGTAGGTACTAGGTACTTAGGAGGCCGTAGTTACCAGGTACATAGAAGGTAGTAGGTACTAGGTACATAGGAGGTAGTGGTTACTAGGTACTTAGGAGGTAGTGGTTACTAGGTTCATAGAAGGTAGTAGGTACTAGGTACTTAGGAGGAAGTAGGTACTAGGTACTTAGGAGGCCGTAGTTACCAGGTACATAGAAGGTAGTAGTTACCAGGTACATAGGAGGTAGTGGTTACTAGGTTCATAGAAGGTAGTAGGTACTAGGTACATAGGAGGTAGTGGTTACTAGGTACATAGAAGGTAGTAGGTACTAGGTACATAGGAGGTAGTGGTTACTAGGTACTAGGATTCTTAGTTTGGTGGCTGATTGGCCCTGCTATCCATGAGTCTAGCACCGTGGCTGTTTCCAGGCGGTCGGTACATCGGCACTCTGGGCACGCCACGTACGTGGACCCCTTTCTCGCCCGAAACGGGTCCCGACTCCGACTACCCTTACCGCGTGCCCCCAGACATCAAGCGCGTCGGCTCCTTCACCACCATCCGCGTGAGTGTGTGGACATCTTGGTCCTCTTGCCCAATGGGGGCCTTGGGTAATCGGTCCCTTGGACAATGAGCTAGGGGACTATAGGCATCGCCCGCTCCCCTCCTCAAGATCAGCCAGAGTGTCTGCTGAGTGTTTAACATGCTGTTGTAAAATGAACACGAGTTTTCACGTGCGATTAGACACAGTCAAGCGTTCATCCAATGAGTTGAAATAATACCAAAACCAACTTCGACAAAAGCTTTGGTAAGAACATGAGCAACGATTCCAATTCTTCGTTTAGCTTCGTATTCATTGTTCATGAAGGCATATAATTTATAAACAAGCTAGGTGCCAGTTATTAGGTGCCAGTAAATTAAAAAAGAGGGAAATCAAAGTGGAGGTGCCGAGTTTGCTCTGCGGGATGCGTCTAGGCGTTAAATGTTATTTAAATATTCTCTCGAACGTATTTAGGAGATATTGCATCTCACGATCGACGAATGGCGACTGTGCTCAAAAGCTCAAAAGTTTTCCTCTGGAGGTAACGACCTCGCGGCCTTCAACAGGTGCTCAACGGTGGGATCAAAGGCTTTGAGACGCGGAGGAAGGGAACCATCGCGGGGCTGGAGAAGACACGCAAGGCGTTCCCTCAGGAACTGCTCCAAAGGTGTGCTCACGGGAAGCCACTTGGCAGTCCCCGTCTCGGTGAGTTCCGTGAGGTTATTCTCGGGGAAGTTATTTGTGCTTCGGTTTTATAATGAGAATTAGTTCTCGGCTAATTGGTGCGATGATGACTCATGGGAACTGGGTGTCGGTAAAGCTTATAAACTAGTTGTTGTTGATCAAGCTTTCATTTAAATAGTTAGCCAAAATTGATTTAAAATGAGTTTTAAATACTTTCAATTTTACAAACCATTGAGGCTAGTGAGCCTTTTACCTTCACACTAGTCTCGAATTCTCTGAGACCATTTCAAAACAAACTCCCGAACCGCAGAACTTTTTTGATCCCAGTGTCCTAACGGCACCCACACATATAATCAAGTCCCCATCTGCCTACAGGCCGTTGGTTCCAAATGCCCCCTCGCCACGAAGTCGCGCCGGTCATCCCGCGCATAGACACCTCCGGCGCACACTTGCCCATCTTCTGCCACTTGGCGCTCTCGCCCGAGGTACCCGTCAAGCGGCCCAAAACGCCCCCGGGGGTCATCGAGCGCCGACACAAGGTCCACCCAGTCCCTTCGAGCGAGACGACCGCGAGGGAAGTCACGTTCATGTGACGTGCATTCCGTTCTGTCCTGGACCGAGGGGCCGAAACGCTGGGTGTTTTAGAGAGCTTGCGGAATATTTTTTGTACCGTCGTCGTTTGCGAGGTGAAAGTTTACCAGAGGCACTTTGCAACGTGAGCCTGTGGGGAATCCAGGCACTAACATGCTGAAACTACCCGATATTAAGGTGGATGCTAGACCCTGGAAGATTAACCTGGAAGATGAACGAAAGCCGAGGGTTTCAACACAAACAAAATTCTAAGAGGCTAAAAATAAGTGGCAGATACCTTAGAGGCTGAGCTGATCTTCAAAAACTGCTGTTCGCTTGTTTAAGGTTTGGTCTTAGATGAAATAATAGGTTTGGTCTTCGGTGAACCTTTGGCGTCAGTTTAGGGGGTTTCGGGTCCTAATCTGACCATCACAGGAGCAGTGGTGTGCTCACTTTATCTTTGACTGTGTATAGTACCACTCCTGCTTGAATGGTTCTCAGCAAGCAACGCAAAAACATATCAGATCCCTCGTCTCGGTCTGGCGGGGGAGAGGATTGCTCGTCACGCTGTTCATGTGCTCCGTCCTGCGTGCCGTCTATTTATTACCGACTCGTTTGTAACTTCAAAATTATAAGTATCGAAAAAAACATGCTGTTGTTTCTTGGGTGTTCGTTTGTACTACCTCTGCTGCCTCAGGGGTAGTTATTTCTACTTTTATTTTTAGCTCCTTGCCATTCGCCACAATTCCATTCAATCACCATCACAATTTCCATCTCCAACTCTCCAGCAAGCAACAAAATCATAAAAGATAAAAAGTCCCATGAACAATAACCAATTGACAAACAATACATCAACAAACGATGAAATTATCCAAACAAAAAAGCATATGCCGAGAATCCAGGTTTTAAACATACACCAAGAAGTCAAGGTTCATGCATACTTACCTATGTATTAACTATGAATTAACCTTGATAAAAAGTAGTGTGAAAGGAGTCTGCATTAAGGTAGTAATCATTGTCAAAGTTATTGTTATAATGCAAGTCATCCAATTCATTACATTTCCCAGCCCAAATCATTTCTGAACAATAAGGATCCCTTGCATTTTGTTTGTGTTGACTTGTGACAAAATGTTCAGCAACAAATGAGACCACAAACCCCCAGTGCGCGCACTTTGATTCTGGAAGACATACAAATACCACCTGATGGTCACGTGTGATCGCGCATGGGCCCCACGACGCCGCCAGGACGCCGCGACGCCGACGCCGACGCCGACGCCGACGCCGACGCCGACGCCGACGCCGACGCCGACGCCAGAGGGCATCAGTCGGCGGGCAGTCATGGGCAAGGTAGTGGGCACCGCGAAGGCCATCACGACGCGGGTGGTGTTCGGACTACACGGGGCAGTGGCCATTTGGCAGGTGGTCGCTTTCAGGGGCAATCCTCTCTACTGGTACCTCGGCACCCCCGTGCTCATACTGCTCTTCGAAGCGCTCTACACGCTCGTCATTCACGACGCGCAGGAGTGGAAGTGGTGAGTGTAGAGTTGTGGGTGTCTAGCACTACGCCAATGTGATAGGCGTGTATTTTAGCAAAAGAATGGCATGACTGTGATGGCTGTTATCGCATAATTATTAGGAAATATCACCGAAAAGTCTTATAAAATATATTGTGATGCATATTTCTTACAATTATGTTCTTTAATTAAAATTCATCTGTATAATCGCGCAAGTTTACTCATGACCGGTTTTGTCACGTTCTTCAACTCCTAATTGCGATCTCAACTAGGAGCTACAACTGAATTATCTGCATAAGTTTGGCTGAATTCAGTTGTAACTCCTGGTTGGGATCTCAACTAGGAGCTACAACTGAGTTATTTGCATGTGTTTGGCTGAATTCAGCTGTAACTCCTGGTTGGGATCTCGACTAGGAGTTACAACTGAGTTATCTGCATGTGTTTGGCTGAATTCAGTTGTAACTCCTGGTTGGGATCTCAACTAGGATTTGAAAAATTTGTGTTCGAAATTTTAAATGCAACTTCTACCTGCGATGCAACCACAGATGCAACCACAGATGCAACGTTGTACATTAGAAAACAAGTATGTTCATTTATAACAGCTGACTGTGTCATAAAAGCTTTTATTTGGAGAGGTTCGAGTTCGATTTGGTTTCAAGGCTCTGATTTCAATGCAAGATGATCATCTCAACACTCTACTGTCATCGTTGAAAAGAAAATGTAGACAAGTCTTGAGAATGACGAGCCTAAGAAGACTAATGCAGCATGCATGTAGGTACACAAGACTGACGTATGCAGCATGATGACTTCTTCGATTCGATCGCCAGCAGATTGCTTCCGCCGTGACTGTCACGCGTCAACATCAATCATCTGGCGCACCGGAAGGCGACTAAATGGAGCCCAATCTTTGCCATCTGGGTCACACATATCAAGTCGCGGGTTGGAGGGAAAGGACGCTGCTGTTCTGTAATGCGCCTCTTTACCTCCACTTTGCCTTTGCCTTGACTGAAAATTCTTCAGCAGTATTACTTATCGAGGTTACTTCACCATATCGAAAAATACTTTTGTTCTCCAGAGTTTTCCTCCAAAGTAAGGTCATATTGGAAAAAATTTCATGTACTAAAGAAAGGAATGATTACCCCGGTTTTTCAAATAATATATTGCTACTTTTCAAAGCCTATGGGACCCTGGAAAATTACAAACCTTCTGTATTAAAGTAGAGCTACCCACAGATAGAGGTATTATGATAACTATAATAGCAATGCAATATTTCTTTTCTCAAATTTTAACAAAAAATTCCATCTAGAATGTCGCCAAATAGTGTTGTTTATCTTTTTCCAAACTAGGGTATCCCAAAGGTAACAAATATTTGAGCACAGCTATATATATATAATATTATTGGGTATATTTGTGAGGGTATTTAATTTAACACTTTTCGAACAATAAGCTAAGTATACCCATACTATGCAAAATATACCCATATGACGGAAACAAACATGCGAATACCCATACGTAAACCCCGTTTTCTGCCCTGACCCCTGCACACCAGGTTCTGTCCCAGCGTGTTCCTGTACCTCTTGAGCGTGGTCCCCGCCATCTGGCTGCTCGAACTGGACAAGGTGGACCGGAGGCTGCGCGCCGCACCCTCCACATGGAGCGCACCCGTGCCTTGGGTGGCCCCCGACACATGGGTCACTCTGGTCGAGCAGTTCCTCATGCTGATCCTCATCGTAGGGCGATGGATGCTGCCCAAAGGGGAGCTCACTCGGGACCAGCTCTCACAGTTGCTGTTGGTAAGAAGAACTGAATATTACATTTCAACGCCGTTTTGAATTCAAGAAACCAAATTCTCTAAAGCTAGAGCCGCAATGGTTTAATGAACGGTTCCATCTTTTGAAGGTGTTGAAGACGTAAATCTGGGCCCTAGGTCTAAGGATGTAAAAGTTTTAACAAGTAATTCTTCAACAGTGAGAAGTTTTAAAGGATCAAAATTCTCACAACCCGCTTTCAGCTGGATTTAGAGTTAGCAATATCAGTGACACGACGTCATGAACATTGGCTCTGGACCAATCAGAGACTCTGGATGTGTATGACGTAATTCTCGCGACTCTACCTAGGAGTCTATGGTCCAGAGCCAATGTTCATGACATCGTGTCGCTGACATTGCTAGCTGTAAACCCTTAATCTGACACTCAGGGATAAAGGAGGTTCATTGACATTCTGCCACTCTGTCCTGGAAAAAAATTGGCCCCACTTCGCTGGAGGCTCAAGCTCACACCCTCCTTCAAGTACGAATATCAGGCTCCAAATCCTAAACTTGAGAATTAATGAGGCCCGTTGAAACTTGAAATCCCGTCCCCCTGTAATTGCAGGTGTACATCGGCACCGCAGCCGACATCATCGAGTTCTTCGACTCGTTCAAAGACGACACAGTGGCGCAGCGTCCTGCCCTGGTGCTGCTCACGTTGGCCATCTGGTCGTGGTCGCTGCTGCAGTTCACGGTCGTGCTGACTGCCACGCGCAGCCGCAAGTCGCGTCTGTCTGCGCCGCCGTCGGTCGCAGCCTCCCGCAGGCGACGATCTTGCTGCTCAATCGACGTATGGGGTGAGCGCCTGTCGGTGGGCGAGAGAAGCGATGTGGCTCGAAGGGCACTGTCTCATTTGATTTTGGTGCTAGTTTTTTTATTATGGTATTGCAAATTAGGAGGAAGATTTTACCTAATTGCAACCAAGAGTCGAAAGAAACTGGAATACGCGCTGAATGGACCGGAAATGCCACTGATTTAGGGTAAAATAGAGATAAAGTTTTTCACTTCCTTCTTACTTTTTTTAAAGATTTAGTCCGAAACTAGAACTCGATTACCCGTTTTGTTATCGTAACTGCGTATAAATGAAAACACCACCTAACCATATATAAGAGATTCTTTGGTATATATGTTTATAGTTTGTAAATGCTTTAGCCTGCCAGAGCTTCTCAATCTTATGTCACCACGGTGCATGTATAGAGACTATAGAGGTGACTCTTCAATGTAAAGCTGCTATTTCCTACGTCCGCAATGGCATTTCTCTCAGACTGTGCGAGTCCGCTTCTCATTAAATCCGAACCCGGTTGTTGAATGTCGCAGGCATCGCGCTCAACATCACCCTGCAGGACCTCCCGTTCCTGGTGTTCCGACTGCTGCTGATCGTGCACTACCGCATCATCAGCTACATGAACGTGTTCTTCACGTGCAAGAACGCGCTCGTGCTGCTGCTGCAGCTCTATCGGCTGCACGTGCTGCGCAGCGAGTCGCGCAAGCCGCAGCCGCCGGTCTCGGCTGCGCGCAGACGCATGCGTGTTGCCACTGTCGAGGCGCAGGTATGGTAATCGTTTTCCCAAGAAAACTGTGTCTAGAGAGTTTTCTGTAAACGACGCATATATAAACGTATCTGTTTCAGATGATTATCTGGATAATATCTCGTTTGGATGTGAATCGAATTATATCAATGAGCCTAAAGCGTTTTCAACGCTTTCCCGTGGGCCTAGCCCGTCCCAGCCAGTCGGAGCCCAAAACGCTCGGAGAGGTCGAGAACGAGACGGATTTGCAATATACACAACGCTTCAGAATCCCTTACATACTGTTACTTACTTCAGATCATAATTATTGACATATTTGATGAGCGTAGCGAGCGAAGCGAGCGAAGCGAGCGAAGCGAAAACCGCTACGCTCATCTTCAACGCAACACAAATTGCGTTCGCGAAGCCCTAGTAAATAATTTTCCTGCATTCCATGCTAAATTATCACTTGCATTTTTGCTGGGCAGATCATTCTCGAGCGTCCCAAAGCAATAAGCCCAAATCTGAACCGATCATGTCATCCAAATCGCAACCTACCGACCGTTGGTTTGTTATTGATAAAAGTACATTGTCATGTCATACATCTACGGGCCCAATTAGTCCGCCAATTCTTCGTTGGTATGCCAAGGGCACGAGAGATTGCCATGTCTCCCTGGGAACTAGCCCAATCCAGAAAGTAAGAGCTGGTCTTGACAACATGACCCACGATTGAGATTTTGCTACTTTGCAGAATAATCTCTCATACTATTTAAATAATTCGATCAACGATCTCATAAGAGTGAAAAATGCAATCTCATTGTATGGTTATAATTAATATAGCATATAAGCAAGAAATCCAACGAACTTTCATACTACCTGCCGGCCATTTCCAAGTATATTTGTTAATATATGAAATTAGCGAAGGTCTTTTAAAGAACGTATAGGAGAATTCGCCAAAAGTTTTGGGGTACAAATTTTGTGTCTACTTGATAGTTTATACGCGTAGGTATTATAAATTTAAATTAGTTTTGGCTACCTGTTTTCATGCAAAGCCCTTGCACATTTAGCGTGGCTGAGTGGCAACGGCCAAGAAGAACAACTGTGCGAAAATCCGTTGAGCCGCATAATTATTTTAAATCTACGTTTTTAAAATAGTCAAATAATTACAAAAGATGTTATATTACTGCACAACTTTCAAATATTGACCAAATTTTTAAAGAATTTGCAATACTAATGACCAGTTGCACCAACATCCTAATCAGAGATTACCCCCTTGATCATTGATTATAATTTGGTATGGTGTTTTACCATTGAAATCATCGAATTAAATTAATCGAATAACGTATAATATTAATTAAGATAACCACAAATTAAGTAGAATTTAATTTGAGATTAAGTCCAGTTTAATTTGACTATATCACTGGTAAAACACCATACCAAATTATAATCAATGAACAACGGGGTAATCACTGATTAAGACGTTGGTGGCCATGGGGAAATAGTGTTTTTTTTTAGTGAAAATATGATATTGCTGTACTTAGGGAAACCTTTTGGGAATAACAGCTCGTGGTAGGGTGCAGTGGTGTGATGAACAGGGGGGGGGGGGGGGCACCAGACAACTTATGTGCTTTTTTCACAAGATCAAAAGAAACGGATATTTCAACCTCATCTTGTACCAAGATTTTAAACTAAGACCGTAAAACATACACGGTCAGTTGAGAAATAACATGAAGATGCTCGACTTACCAGTAAAAATGTTGTGTCAATGCCCGATAGAGATGTGCGGAGATTAGTAAGACGAACCCACGATGAGCAGCATCGGTTTTGAAGAAAACGATCGGCGAACGCTCGGTTACACAAACAGAAATGAAGACTTGAATGACGGAGAGACCTCGACGCGCTGGCTGCCAGCCACCAACTGACTGAACTGTGGCCGAATATCCCTTACCCCGGCTTGTCATGACCTCGAACTTTAATTATACCTCCCTAGGTACTCTAAATGATGTAAACAATGTCACTGTCAAGAAGATACGATGAGCTGCATCATCTAAATTGGCAATAATAACTGATAATAAACAACAAATCTCCGAACTACTTCGAAACGAACTAACTGTAGCCGACGCACCCCTCCCCTTCTCACCAGGCGCAAGCGTCGCGACGTCGCGACGGCCAAGGTCGTTTGCAGGACACGGGCTACGACACGGCGTCGTCCAGCAGGGCGTCGTCGGGCCGCCGTGTGGACCGACCCAGTCTCATCCCTGTGCGAGTGCCGGCAAGGGCACCGACGCCGCCGCGATGGGAACCCTCCAAGGTAAGGCAAGACACCTTGCAAGATACGGCAAGATATGGCAAGATATGGCAAGATACGGCAAGATATGGCTCGATTTGGCAAGACGAGGCAAGACATGAAAATATACAGCTGCTAAGTCAAGCGTCCCCTCGCTTTGTCGAATGGCGTTATCAATGGCTTACATTGCAGCATGACTCGGATATTCACGTGCTTGTCAATTCATTGGCCCATTGGTTGTGTCGGGCAATATATCCACCGACTTGGTATAGTCAGTAGAGGATCTTTGATCGGTCCAGCGCTTTAAAGACGATGTAAGTGTCAGTGGATGGAGCCACAGGCAAAACTTTAATGAAATGTGGCTGCCTTCCAGCCCGGCAGGTCGCACGGGGCCCGCAGGCCGCAGCCCCTTCCTCGGGGCCGAGCTCGCGACGTCGAGGCCACCCCGAGCGGCAGCGACTCGGCGTCCCCGAGCGACGTGGACCTGGTCTGACGCCACTGCGCCGGCGTCGCCAGCGTCTTCCTGCTGTTCGCCGTGATCCTGGCAGTGAGCATGGCTCTATTGCACACGGCGGTCACGGGCGACGGCATCGTCCTGGCGGCCCGGCGCGCGCAGCCGCTGCCCAAAGCGCAGCCAATGCCTGACGCGCACCCAACGCAGCCAGCGCCCAGCGTGCAGCCGCTGCCCAAAGCGCAGCCAATGCCTGACGCGCACCCAACGCAGCCAGCGCCCAGCGTGCAGCCGCTGCCCAAAGCGCAGCCAATGCCTGACGCGCACCCAACGCAGCCAGCGCCCAGCGTGCAGCCGCTGCCCAAAGCGCAGCCAATGCCTGACGCGCACCCAACGCAGCCAGCGCCCAGCGTGCAGCCGCTGCCCAAAGCGCAGCCAATGCCTGACGCGCACCCAACGCAGCCAGCGCCCAGCGTGCAGCCGCTGCCCAAAGCGCAGCCAATGCCTGACGCGCACCCAACGCAGCCAGCGCCCAGCGTGCAGCCGCTGCCCAAAGCGCAGCCAATGCCTGACGCGCACCCAACGCAGCCAGCGCCCAGCGTGCAGCCGCTGCTCAAAGCGCAGCCAATGCCCAACGCAGACGGTGGGATTTTATACAGATGTGATGCATATATATATATATATATATATAGCTGCCGTGTGCTAAAAATATTGTATATATATGATTGTATCGGGTCATCATCGGTTCATATTGGTAGTGCATTGGAAAAAGGCCGAATAAAAGTCGGGAGAGCTGAAAAGCTTCCAATGTGAGTTACAGTATTGATGAACATACGGTGGATTCTTGTTTGCAGACCAGAAGTTCCCGGCGCCTCCACTGCCTACATCCGAACGTGGGCGTCGTCGCCATTCAGAGAGTGTCGGGAGATAAGTCCGACGCAAGTGCCTCCTGGCCAGACGACGAACCCCACGTGGTCCTCATTTGGTCTCCATTTTCCCGACCAAAAAGTGACCAAGCTGCGATTGACCTGAACTTTGTTTTCGTATACGAGCTATGTTACCAGTCGAAACCAGTACCAAAACCAGTCGAAACCAGTGGATCGTTGTCGTTATTGGATTACTTCATGTGTATATTTCGTCGTGTAAAGTCGCTGAAAAACATGTAATAACGCTCGATTTGTATAGGTAATAAACGTTTTAAAACAATCCACAGGGTTTAATCTAACTACGGTTCTAGCCAGGTTCTATATAACTACGTGGTCAGAGATGCATCATTCAATATGCAGAAGGAAAAATAACATTACACGTCATGTTTCCCGTAAAATTGAGGAAGAATATTTATTACAGATGAAACACACACAGATATTTACAGAGAAATGAACATTAATATGTAAGATTCAAACGGAGCATGAACTCTTTGAGAGCTCCTAAGAGCTATTCGTTGAGCTTGTAGTTGGCAATATGTATTAATGTGACAGTGAAACCGCACGTAGTCTTGTTAAAACTATGCCCGGCAGGTGGCAAGCCGCGCGGGCAGGGTGACCTCGCAGACAAAAGGCAAGAGGGTGGTGCAGGGGACGTCGTTGAGCACGGCTACCCTGCCAAGCCCGAACTCGATGCAGTTCGAGACAGGGCCTGCAACGCCGCCGTTGTTGGGCTCTCCGGTGTTGAACACGGCCTGCCCAAGCGTGCACAGAGGTTGACCTGGAATATACAACGAAATTTGCAATTAGAAACTGCTAGTAAGGCTGGATGTGAAAATAGCGGGAAACGGTTCTACCACAGATAGAGAGGTTCTACCACAGATAGAGAGGTTCTACCATAGATGAAAACAACTCGTTTTGCGTGAGTTTGAAAGCTGTGGCATGGTTACCAAAGTAGTGACATTGTCTCTCCAATTTAACGAAGCATTGCTAAGCCCCGTTTACCTGGGAGCATTTTTGACAAAAGTCTGCCACAAAAGATTTATGCTGTCAATGTAACATGGCTCTGATTAATGTTGTATTGGTTGTATTAAAAAATTATACAGTTCATCACTATTTTATGTTATACTTATATATTATTTATAATATAAATATGATTGATGAGCGTAGCGAGCGAAGCGAGCGAAGCGAAATCATCAATTTCACTACTGCTAAAAAAAACACTTGGTGTGTGTTTGTATGTGTGTTTGCGCGCGCTCTACAGGCCAAACGCCTACTTCGATTGGGATGCAATTTTCAGGGTGTCTACTTTCTTTCTCAACTTAGACCCCCTGCCTTTTTCAAGAAAATCCTCCACACCCTTCACTTTCAAAGCAGAAAAAAGAGCAAAATTCGACAATTGGGCATGTTTGGAAAAGTACGGAAATTTATTTAAAAGTACGTATTTTTTTTCAAATGTTCCCAATTTCGATTTGCCTATAGAAACCATCGAAACCAAATCGAAACATCTCACCAGATTTTTTCCAATAAAAACCAACCCAATAAAACCCAATAAAAACCCTTGGGCATATAATACATCTATGTATTAACATGCACAATGCTCAATGATCTCAAAATGAGCATATTTCCGCTACCCGACAGCTCAGACAGAAACAAAGAAAGGTCAGAATCGTTTACATTTTCAAGTGATCAGAAGTTTTGAGAAAGCATTGGTCCGGCTTGCTGCTCCATGATTTGCATAAGCTTCTTGCCTTAATCTTTTTATGCGCAAAATACAAACCGCTACGCTCATCTTCAACGCAACACAAATTGCGTTCGCCCTAGTATATGATATAATACACCTGTTATAATATAAAATGTAGCTGTGCTATTTTGACGGCATAAAAATGATGTAGCACACTTGGGCTATATGATGTAGCTTAAGTTCATTAAAAGACAGAATAATGTATTAAACGTTCGAGAATTACAAAACGTTCAAACCATTGTTGACCATTATGACCGTTGGCCGACACAACATTTCAAACTATAGCTCAGCATTGAGTAAAATCTCTCACCTGTCACAGTCTGGAAGTATCCTTCCACCGCGATATCGGAGAGTCCGACCCAGGCGCCGTTGTGCAACGGAATCGCAGAGTTGAGCTGACTAAGGATGGTCGAGTAGTCAGTGGAGGTGCTGGGGACGGCCAGATGGGCCCCCTCGGCCTCGCAAGCAGCCTTGGCCGCAGCCCACGTCAACGACTCGGGGTGCACTTTGTAGGTGCCCACCCCAGCGATGTACGTGTAGCCCACCGGGGTGGCAGGGGTAGCTGACACAAGGGTGGAAATGACGTGGTGTTAGAATATAATTGAAATGATCTACGGAACTTGCATGACCTTAAAAGTCGGTATACACCGCTTATCAGGTTTGCATTCTGCAATAACCCAGTTTCGAATTGGTGATCAGCAAACTGAGAGGATTAATGGGTAGGTAATGAGTTAGAACAGAAAGCCAGAAGTATAGGTTTCGATGCTTTGCTAAAGTGGACACCAAATGAAGCATTTAAGAATGGTTAGCATTCCACTGGAATCTATTGGTTACAGATTTCTATGGAATTTTGAGTTTAACAAATCTAAGTTCAACTATATATAACAAAATTCAAATTTTCAAAACAGAATCTCACCTGTTTGCGTGTTAGCTCGTAGCGAGTAGACCACGTCGTTGACGGTGTCGTCGCAGAAGAGAGGCATGGTCCAGCCGCATCCCGTGGTGACGGCGGTGGGAGTGATGCTGGTCCCGATCGCGCCTGTGAGCACGCATGGACTCGTGGAGCCGTCGGCATTGAGACGAGCAGAGCATCGCCAGTCGTCGTAGTTGGTAGCCTCCTTCAGAAGGGCTGAGTGCAACAGGGAACCAGAGTGACTGCAAGGCTCGTATCGATGACACCATGGTATATTTTGTTTTTAGTTAGCAGTGCTATACTTCCTACAATTTACCAAATAGAAACAAATCCCATTGAGACATTTATCGGGGTTTTAGTATGTGGTTTCTTACCCCTCAAATTTCAGGGTAAGTGATTGATCAGATTGCAGGATTTTTTAAAGCGTTACTAATGTTAATCAACAACCGGTTATAGCACACACAATACAAAAAACGATTTGATTTCTGAGGTCTAAGTATTTATAAAGATCGTGAAAGCAATATTTATTCTAATTACGAAATATCACTACCACGAGCGCCTTAAAAGACCTTGATTGACTTTTTGTTGCTCTATCCAGAGGAACAAGGTAAGATCTGAGCAGCCTTTTCCCGAAAGAAGAAATAAACAATCGATCAATGTTGTCTAAAATACGAGCTGTACTGACGATAGATCAATAGCGGCAAAAAACGGACAGTTGGTTGTTTAACTTGAAGGTCAAGATTTAAAAGCCATAGAAAATAGAGCATAAGTGAAACATGTACAACCACAGATACAACCTAAGGAATGGTCAGTTTTGTTCTCAGCTCGTGACAGTGTGATATGAACGTGAAAGGTCAGATAGCCGAAGTCGTGAAATACCAGCAAGAGTATTTTAATGAGCTACGACTAATCGACGAGTGTAATTTTTAGCTTCAATGTGGGGAACCGATGCAAAACAATTCACGGGTTCGGTCTTGAACTGAGTAATAACACGATGTTACGAACATTATGGGATCTTCAGCCATCGCATTATCAAAAATCTACCCGGTATAATCATTAAGTAGGAATATTAAAGTAAACAAATTAAACAGTCAAACTTCTTACACGCCCGGAATAGCAAAACGATAACTTACCATCTTTCCACAGAGAGTTGCACTGGCTGTAAGTGAGGGTTCCTGTGTTTGAGCCATACGGGCCCCAGCCGACCATGCCGACGCTGTTGGTCGACTGCTGATTTGGATAATAGGCCGGAGACTGGACCGTTTGGGGAGGGTAGTATCCTGGAGGCCGGTAATTTTGGGACGGATACGTAGGGGGTCGAATATTCGTGTTTGTCGAACCGAAAAATGCTAGTGGACTTAACAACATGTTAGCAGCTGAACCAGCTAAGCCCCCCGCACCGGCACCAAAGGCAGCGCCTACACTGGCAAATGACTGACCGATTCCGTTATTAGCGAGATAATTACTTGCGCCTGCATTGCCCCAAAGGGGGCGCACGGAGCCACCTGCATTGGCACCGACATTGAAGAGTGCTTTCGACTTAGTGTTAGGGGCTTTAGGGGCCTTAGTGTCCGGGAAGGCTTGTGTGGGCTCGGGAGCAGGCTGGACCTTGTCCTTTACTGCTGCTCGTTTCTGCAACGCGGTGCTCTCGGAGGCGAGCAAAATGAGCACGAATGCGACGGGGAGACCTGGAAAATAAGGTCAACAACGTTGATATGGAAAGACAGGTTTGTTTTTAATCAAAAGTGTCTGACGGAAATGTCCTTTATAAGAAATCTTAACTTTAGTTGTTTTGTACAAAGATTTTATTTTGTGAATAATTTTGTGAAAATATTTAATTGCATTATTTAAGAGCACATAACAATTTTTATGCACTAGCCTATTAAAAACCGCGTTATTTTGGTAGCAACACTGGTGGAACACTAGAGGAAATACAAATTTGCCAAAATCTAGTTAAAACTACAGTATAATAACAATACAAGCGTGTTTCTTATTTGCTTACCTGTTGCCAAAATCGAACGAGCCATGTTACTGTTGAAGGGAGCTTTCCAGTTTGAACTCCCAACTGCCAGAACTGAGCGCCCTTTTATACCTGGTCACCCTGGCTTCGCCCCCATTCGCCAAGCCGGCCAGACAGCCGAATAATTAAAACGAAGATAGCAACAAAATAAGTGGGTTTATGACATCCTGTGCCCTGTTTTGGGGCGATTTAAACCAAATTTAGACAATTGGGTCACCCTTAATTTGAAAATAATTTTTCTCTTGCCACGCCTCTAAGTGGAGACTTTCAGAATGCCTTGCTGCCTTGTCATGTGCCATGTTTAGTATGAATTACCCTAGCCTCAATATGACTTCACCCAATATGCAAGAGTCTCGTGTGAATAGAAGACGTATGAAGAAAAGTTCCAAGAGCTACCCAAACAAAATCTAAATGTTCAGTGGTTGAAGTTTGCTAATTAGCCAGCCACACAACTATGTCAAGACGAAATAAGTTGTTGTCATCTCATAGCTATGACTTTCTCCCTGACTGCAATGGAATGGACTGCATTGTTGAAATTAGAGACGTTTTCAACCGAGTTAATTAATAAGACGTATATATTTATCTTGTGGTTGGCGCCTTGTTGTTACGAGAATGCGTCGAAGCAAAGGAACTTCGAGGAAAACGCACTATCGAGGTTCCAGTGGAATCTCTTTTCTCTGACATTTCGACAATGCCAAGTATATGCTTTCAAACGATCAAATAGAAAATAAAGGTTACTTATTAATGTCATACAATTAACAGCACAGTAACTTGACAATTTTAAATTCATTTTATTCCCATAATTTTCGTAATGTGCACATAAAATACTAACATTGAAGCCAGGATCTGGAGAATGAATATAATTGTTAGTGAATATTTTTGCTTTCAAATCTATTCAATTGAACTCAATTGATTAAAAAAACTATGTTATAGAAACATGTTAAACCAATTAATATAACTATATCACATTTCTCAGAAGGAGTTAGGCACTTTGGCAATTATGTCGATATGGGAGTTGTTAAAATTCCTGTCTGAGATTAAATTTGCGGCTAATTATTAAGACGGTCAAAGAACTCAATAGATAAGACACGGTTGTTATTTTAACTTTGCCAAGTGCATTTTAGTGGCTCTACGCCAGGCTCAGGCCATTCTACTTGGACAATGATTATTTTCGACAATCGACATTGGAACTCTTTATTTTATTTTCGGAGCTTGATCTGGTATAGTTGGAACCTCTCTTAGCTTCGAGCTGAATTCGGCCAAACGGGATCTCTAATCGGTGATGACCAAATTTATAATGTAATTATTACAGCTCACGCTTTTGTTATAATTTTCTTTATAGATATACCAATAATAATTGGTGGATTCGGAAACTGGTTAGTACCTTTAATACTTGCAGCATTTAAAGAAACGAGTAAAAAGTAAAAACTCCCCTCGTAATCGTGACAATTTTCGCAAGTATGCCTTGTCTGAAATACATAACCTGCACTGCACTTGTTTCAACGTGAACCCTCCCTAAAACAACCAGGAATCTGATTCAATACGAAGTCAGAGGCAAGTTGGAAGATGTGATGATTTAAAAGCGATCACCTTGATCGCCCAAACAACGATTTACAAGTAGGCTGCACGTAATTTGCGTAAGAATTCTTTGAACTTTGTGTTATCTGTGTTTTATAATAGCCAGCCAGAAAAGTAGCTTATAACTAGGAATATCCAGTGGCGTAGCGTGAGTATGATGCGCCCCCCGCAAAATTTTTGATGGTGCCCCTCATGTATTCCTGGAAACAAAGTAATTACTCTTGGGAAACCCCGCGCCGTTTGGGGCTGGTAGGAAACTATGTCGAAACTAGAACCGAGGCGCCACGAGGTTCAAACCTTACGGGAAATTTGGAGCTATGGTATTGATTATTTAAAAAGAAAAGTCGTCCTGTGGTGAGTTTCCGGGTCTCCGGCAATCACGAGTCTAGGTGCCCGGTGTTAAGTGGGCAGGGGCCATGCCTGGGTTGAGGAATGATTTAAAGAGCCGATAGCATAGGAAGCTGGCGGCTCGGGACGAGACTTCGGCTGGTATGATCGAGAGTGCCCGGTACTGGAGCAAGTGAATGCAAGTGACGGCCCACACGAAAGATCAAATACGAACATATATGATGCATATAGGGAAAATATACGAATGTGCAATATCTTATATGAAACGTATATGTTTCTTATAAAAATTTGAACCCTCCATAAACGTTTCATATATGTTTTTTGAATCTACTTCCGTGTGGGGGGCGCCGCGTGTTGTATGGCAGTGAGCTGTCTACATTGAGGAACGATTCAAAGAACCGGGCGCTGACGGTTCTCAGCTTTGGATGAGGCTACGGGTGACCGATGCTTGAAGCAAGTGCAGGGAAAGACGGTGTACCGTCTCTCCGGCGTTTCCCAGTTGGAAGGCGCATCCCGCAGCGAATTGCACAGAGACGTTACAAAGAGCCCGGCCCAATGTCAGGCGCTTGACGCTCGACGCCGACTCCTCGCGCCGGCGTCGGGAGGCCAGAAGGCACCGTCGCCCCCCCCCCCCCGCGCCGTGAGGTCTGCGGGGGTGGTCGCTACGCCACTTGGAATATCACAGACATATGATAACAAAAGTAGGTGGTTTCGATTAGCAGCAATTTAAAAATCGCGAAAACATTTAGAATTTCAATGCGTATTCGTAGTACAAGTTTATAAGAGTGAATGTAGGACAACCCCAATCTTTACCACCCTAACATTAACTACATGACACACAATCCATGACACACATTACACACAGCCACACAATCCTGGCCAGTGGCTTGTCACAACTAAGTCCCTTATATATATATATATATATATATATATATATATATATATATATATATATATATATATAT